>JAHIAL010000094.1:557815-1157815 GCA_021605145.1 Aegilops bicornis
GTGAGTAGCTGCTGTCATTGTGCTACCTCCAACTATGAAGTTCAAAGACATGAACAATACAGTACTTTGTTTCCAAAAACAATACAGAGAACAAGACCACAAGAAAACAATTTAAAAGAACTACTTTTAGGCAGCAAAGATCTGGACAACATGCTTAAAAGCTTCCGGAAAAATGATAGCACAGACAGCCGAAACAATTTTCCTAATATTTCTTTTAACTTGACCTTTTGCGGTACATCTAACAAAGATATAGGGGAATGCCTTTTATATTACATTTGCACGAAACCAAGCTATTCTTAATACTAATTCCTTTGCATAGATACTTTCCAAAGTGCTTTGAGAATAGCAACAGAGAAAACGCTGCAGAAGATATCACAATGGAATTACTAACCTGGTACTTGTTCATAGATTTTCTAGCATCTTCAATAAGCTTTGATTCTTACTCAAGTAGTTTGGTTTGTAGTGTCGTTTTTTTCTTTACTCTAGTAGTGTAGTTATCATGCCATCCGTTACATTCTTGCTTATTCACATTTTAATTAAAGTCGAGCTTTCAATTGATTATTTACTGGATAAAGTAGTATTAGTTAATATACGCTGATTCGCATAAATCAAAAATAAGAGACAGTCTTTTTCGACATCAGAGGTCGACATACCAGTAGGGTGAGCACAAGCACAGCCATCCTTCCACCTCTTTATACTTATGTTTAGCGATTGTACCTGGTCTTACTTCTTTTTCAGTTTACGCTTGTGTCCCAAGCTTGCAAGTTCAAGAAGAGTATTGTATTGACCTGAATCAAGTTGTTTGCCTACCCGCCGTTATGTCTTAGCTAGGAATGAGCTGTGAACAAAATAGAAATAGTTGTTACTTGAGTCGATAATGACTTTGTGTCGGTTTGCTATTTTCTATAAATTGTACCGGTACCATGTATTGTAACATAAGCTTTTGTATAAGAGCTGAGATGTAGTTAAGATTACACCGATCCTCTCTCTGCTTTGTTGCTTCCTTCCATTATCTCCAACAACCGGTATCAACACTAGGAACCTTCACGGTCGGGGTTGATTTTCTTAGACCACTATGAACACTTGTAATTGGTTCTTTCTACTTGAGGCATGGTTCTCTCTAGTTAGTGGAAGAGTGTACAACATAGGGATTGGTATCAGGTCACACATTTAGGAAAGAAAGTGAAAGGGGAGGGCAAGAGCGGTTCAAGGTCAATGAAATGATAAAAAACCACCGAGGTCGAAGTTCGCTTCTCCCTTCCTTTTGGTGTTTAGGATGTGAAGTTTATATAAGAAGAGAGGAAAGGGGAATGCGCTAAATGGATAATTTCATCCTGGTGATGGGCTATTCCAATGGGCATGCATCTGAGATATGGGCTTTGAGCGTAGGAACGCCCACCTTTACAAGAGCTCAGTTCTAAGATTGTTTATGCCATGCAGCACCACTACTATTCTGTCTTTTCTTGTTATGCATCCGGTCCTAGAAATCTTTTTTTTCCGGGAGGAAGAGAAATAAAACGTCACTTACGCTGCATACAGGGGACCTAATTAGGAGCTGATTGATTTCTTTAATAGATATGAAGATGCCTTGAATGAACCCAAGCAAGCCGAAATAGAATACTATAAGTATGAAGTGGACATCTATGGTTTAATTGGAAACATCTCTTTTCTATTTAGATTTTGCCAGTGCCTCCCTTTGTGGCAGAGCGAGCGCCTTGACTAAGATAGATTGACTCTTTCGTTCTTTTTTATATTTTATTCTGGTTCCAATCGGTTGAGGAAAACCCCTTTGGCATCAATGAAACTCATTATATAGGAGTTCAAAACCTCATTTCATTTGAGAGATAGTGGAATTTCTTCTTTCAACACGTGACATCGACGAGGGTGTCGATGACTTGAGTGAGGAATGGTCATGTGCTAGAGGCCGTACCTTTGGAGTAAGACCTCAACAAGGGGGTGTGCAGTTTAAATGTAAATGACGAGCATGGAGAGGCCAAGGTCATTTGTGATTAGGTGTGGCTGATGCAAGAAGACTCGCGAGCTGTCCATGGTGAGAAAAGTTGTGATGCTACTGCAGGGGGCATCCTGGTGTAGTTGAGGGCTAAAAACTTACATGCGGGTACAACTGGCACTTAAAAGACCTTCCGTAGATGAGTTCTCTTGAGTGAGACTAATCGAGTTCTGAAGAAACCTTCTGCGATGGTACTTTGTGCAGCTTGGGTTCTCTATGGAGGAACTTCGTTGTGGGGACCAAGGGTCTTCTTAAGAAGAGTTGCTTTGATGAAAAGAGTGTAGCCATGATGGCAAGTCAAGGTGGGGCCCTGTGAAGGCAAGCCTTGTGTATGTTGGCGTGATGACGAGAGAAAGGAAATGCCCAGGAACAATAGTTGTCCGTAGCACACCTGCAATGACTTCGACCAATGGGACCAGCCTATCCAATACCCTACGCCATGACCTTAGAAGTTCGTACCCATGATATTCAATGACACCCGTAGACATTTCATCATTCATACCTCACAAGACGCTTTCTTTCTTTTTTTTGGACTTTGAATTCCAAGCGAAGGAAGCTCGATGAAAGATAGACTGGATTTGACAGCAAGAAGAAAGCAATCATAGTACGCACACATAATCACCGATTTAATGAGATTGATGTCCCAAACCAACACAGGTTCAAGACTAAGTGCGTAACCAAGAATGCCGTGGATAGAAAAGTGAGTGCTTCCTCAAGCTTCATGAAGGAAGGGTCCAAGGACCTAAGCGACAACCTCTACGAAAAATAAAAACCTATATATAGATAGTGGTATGTGTTCACGACACTAAATAGACTTGGCTCGGGGCAGAATTGAGTGGCTAGGCTAAGTTCCCTAGTCTTCTATTGGCCTACCCACCCCTACGACATGGAGGCGCTTACCCTTCTCCAACAAGCGTTCCACCACGCGGCGATTGATTACCGCTTTCCGTCTCAATCCGTTCCGGACCAAGCCCCTTCTACGATCGGGGAAGGTCATTCTAAAACATCGATCTCCCATTGATGCCGATCAAAATAAGTTTATCCACCTAGAATATATGATAGGTACCGAAGATTGGATGTCATTTCTCAACACCAAAGTGCGGAGACGAAAGCAGCCCTATACCACGTGTAGCCACACTCTAGTGTCCTTTTCTACTTAGTTGGACAGATCACTTGAAAATCGTATAAAAATCAAGCAAGAAAAGCGGATGCGCTTAACGCTGCAACGGCTTTCGCTTAGTTGCTCAAAAAATCGTATAAAAATCAAGCAAGAAAAAGGTTCTCGCAGGCTGCGTGGGATCAGAATCCTCTTTCATTGGCCGGGCCCTTTGGACTCGAAATCCAAACGGAGTGAGTGGTTCGATTCCACTCTCGTAAGCTAGACCGAACGAAATAAAATGCAAGTGAAGCGAGGCGAGAATCAAATTGTAGGCTTCTTTCCTAAAAGCGGTGGTTCTCGCCTCCCGTGCCCAAAGCGGGGTGGGCGGCGACATTGATTCAGTTCTTCTTTATCGATCGGGTAGATCCATATGTTACGAGGGGGACGAGGTGTAGCGCGATGCAACAGATCTGTTTTGGGTACAGAGGGCCATAGGTTCAATCTTGTCACCTTAATGTGGTATTCACACAATGGGGCCGAAGTGCAATGCCCCCTTGACCCTATCCGTGGTCGGGAAGGCACGGGTATTAAAAGTGAAACTTGGCTTGCGTGTGCGCGCACACAAAGGAGAATGAGTTGAATTGCAAAGCCTCTCAGACGGAAGGAACCTGTTTTAAAAACCCCTTTCTACAATCTTGAGAAATCTCACGCAAGCAACTACACGTCGCAAGTCTTCGATATTGTTCGCAAGGAATTTGAAAAGATTGACTGCGCTTTTTTCTTTTCGAGCATGCCAAGGCTCCATTAGAGCGGAGTTCTGTGCATAAAGTAGGCACAATTTACAAACTAGTGAATCGTCAAATGAATAGGCTCATTTCATCAGGGGTAACCAAGGAGTAAGAATGATTTGATAAAGTAAACATTCCCTTTGAGTGCGGTTCCTTCAGAACAAGCTCTTCCCTTTTCAGATTGCTTCTTTGGGCCACTTGAGCATCGACTGGGCAAGGTTGGATTCACTCTACTTCGGGTGGCTACTATTTCTCAACAATGTTTTTTCATTTGATCCAATAGCCCTCCGTTAGATAGGAACAACTTTGCTAAATACCGAGAACTCTCGAATAGAATATGAGAAGGAAAGATCCTTTACATAAGGAACTATTGATCATAGGCGTACACTCTGAAAAGAATTGAATGAAACTCTCTTGTTTCGTCAACTTTGATATCATTAGCTGTCTCTGTAGTGGCACTCATGTTTGGTGTTCCAAGTAAAAACTTTTCAACTAGTCTGGTCACCGCTGTTTTAAACCCCGACTTGGAATCGAGCCATAAACGAAAGTGATTCGGTCGGACGGACGATTGAGTTCTTCAAGCTTGGATCGGCACTTCTTGTGTTGAAACAAACACGCTGTTACTAAGCGCCTCAACGCTCTCTTCGATCCTTCGCAAACATAGCTCCTTCTACGGGAGATAACTTTCGATCACTTTCATCTCAATTCATTTCATTGGCTGGTCGAGTGGATGATTAGACACAGGCGGAGTATTCAAGTTGTCCCTACTAACTAACGGGTCTAATTATCGGCTGGCTCACGGGCTCCTTCAAGCAAACATTCGCAGCGCCCCTCGCATTCAAGCTCTTGCTTTGTCCTGCGGCTGCCCTCTAAGCAAAAGCAAGATCTAGACAAGAGTGAAAAGCATTCAGAATATTAATAATCTGAAAAGGCCTTCCTTGGTTGTGTAGCTAATCCTCCTTGACAAGAATGTAATTTTTGCATCTTCAAACTGGTTATGGGTGATACCCTCATTCCCCATTAACTCACTAGAAAGCCCTTTGAATAAGCCTCAGAACACCCATTCCTTTCGGATGGTTGTTTTAACTACTCGCTCGGGGAACATTAGACAAAGTTACTTATTTGAGAAAGTAAATGAACCCGAAATAGGACCTATGTGATAGTTTGCGGCATGAGCATGTAGATCTTTGGTTATGGTATCAGATCGAGGACCAAGAATTTCAAAAGGATAGTATTAGACTCAATAAGAAGCTTTCAAAACATAACTTCTCATATTTGGTCTGTGGGCTACCACGCTTAAGCTTTCTTATCTTACTCTTTCCACTAACGTTAGGACTTAGGCGAGTCTTTGAATCTGAGACACTTCTTTCTCGGTCGTGCGTGGTCTTCCCTCCGGGATGGGAGAATATAGAAGGTGGGTGGGTGGATCTCTATTCTCCATAAGGATAGGGTTGATTTGATTGGCATTCACGCCTTTTAGAAAGAGCCACTCAATGCAATTCTCTTTTAGGCGAAGAGAGTATGCCCAACTGGAGTGGTTTCCGCCTATATTCCTACTAATGTAATCTCCAAGATGGACAAATCTTCTTATCTGCGGATCTATTCCATGCCGGAATTCGACCTGCTATTCATGTGGTCCAGAGTAGGATCAGCGGCTCAAATGTGCCGCAATGAAACAAGTAGCTGGCAAATCCAAATAGGAACTAGCTCAATTCGCAGAGTGACAAGCCTATTATTCGCCTCTGCTCTCGATAAAACTAGCCAGAATCCATTGTTTTTATGACGGGAATTGCTTAAACAATCCCAATCAAACCTTCTCCCAGTGGAAGAACAGATAGCTACTATAGCTACCGGAACGATAGGATATCTTGATTCGCTCGAAATTGGGCCGAGTCAAGCTATTTACGGACTGGATGAGTTACGTAAACACCTCAAAGATACTCATTCCAAGAAATTCGATCTTCTAGCCAGCTTCTAGCCAGTGGATAAGGATGGAATCGTATCCAAGAAGAGGATGTTGGACATTCTTCATCCCGAGGGCCGGGAGAGGAGAGATAGCATCACTCGACTTTGCTTGGGAAGGAGGAAAATCCAGAGTTGGCTTTGGGAGAAGAGAAGGAAGCTCTCAGTTTAGTGATTCATACCTGTCCCATCTTTTGTTTCCGTGGTTTCGATTTCCGGTCGAGCTAGTCTACTTATTTATTTTATACGGAAACGGAATTTTGCATATTATACGGAATTTGTCATACCAGGTTTTCCTAGAGTTGAGGAATTCTATCCATTCCAGAAAAGCAATCGGTTTGAGAAACTACACTACAGAAAGTACTAAGGAATAGGAAGTCGCTACTTATACTTCTTATTCTTGTCCAAAGATGCCAGCCGAGACAGTAAACCCAACTAGTGAAATAGAACGGATCTCTCTAATAAACCGGTTCTTCTCTTCGGGTTGTCGGTATCCTTATATGGATCCGTCTTGTCTCCTCATTTCGATAAGCTAGCAAAGTCGATTCGTTGGATTGGTATGTCCGGTCGGTACGGTCAGAAAGCACGTCAAGTCGGTTAATAGCTCGTCCGGTTTCTAACTCGGTGAATTGGTATGGTCCGGAGGCCCGGCAATAACAATAGCGGACAATGTCGATTGTTCAAGTCCGTCGGTTGATAGGTCACCGGTATAGAATCTTGTCCGGTTTCAAGTCGGTAAAGTCCAATCAAGAGTGCCGCTTAAGTTCCTCAAGTAAGGATCTTTGATTCCTCCAATTCGGTGAGTAATCATAATAGTCTCGGCTCGGAATGCGAAGATGTCGCTAATCTGTTAAAGGGATCTAGATCGCATTTATTTGATATGCGTCCCTTCTTCAACCCCGGATGTGTACCGACGCCTTGGAATAACGTAGTTCTAAAGTAGTGACTCATGTCTTGGAGGTCGCCCATCCAAATGTTCCTCTTTGCCATTGCGCGTCTACTCCTATAACCGAATCGATGGCCTATAGCGCCATGCCATAATGAAATTCTTGATCATTTCTTTGTTCGTAACATGGTGTAGTGTATCACTTTGGGTGCCACAATCCCATTCAATTCTTGTCCATTCAATACCATGGATATATCGATTTCTATTTTCGTAAAGCTCCTATTTCGATTGATATCTCTAGCAAATATATGCGTAGCGTATGTCAAGATAAAGTAAATCAATCCGTATGATGGCTAGGGAGCGGAGGCAGCTTCAACTCAAGTGAGGAGCAAGCTTACCTCGGGCGGGTAGATTGATCGGCTCCTTCATATCTCGGATTTTGCTTAGGCCACCTGTGCCATACCATAGAAAAAGATCTCGGTTTCCTTTCCTCATCAACTCCGCCGTTCTTTTATTTCACACGAAAGAATCTTTCCGTCCGTATTGAGCAACTCAAATTCCTATAAAGCCTTTTGCCGCACCCACCCAAAGGAGTAACTACTAATGCAAAGTGAGTAACTACTAATGTTACGAACAAAGAAACTTTCAAAAAGTGGACCCAACAAGCAAAGCAACGGATTGGGTTGCACCGCCTTTCGGCTTTTAGTTAGGCGCATCCTCTTGCGGGATGAAAATCTGCCATAGCACACTCCGCGCCTTTGAAGGAACATTTGCTCGATGATGGTCCTACCCTACGCGGGCTTACTAACGATGGCCAAGCACGCAATCATTCCCGTTCTATTTGATAGGGAAGCAAGCTAGTCAAAGAAGAAGGAAGCATGGGTATAGGTAAGTCTAGACATATTGACACGGGCGTATCTTGAAATAGGCATAAGGCCGCTAACGCTAAGGAGACAAAGACCGCTTCTTTGTTCGTCACTAGGACATGTATTGATGCTAGAGGCGCACTCACGGCACTTATCACTCCTTAGATGAAGCAAGACAAGAGTGAGTCCGCTAAGGGACAAGTATGACTAAAAAAATGATGGCAGATTTTTATGGAAAGCGATTCTATTTGAGTATATTGTCTCATTGGGTTTGTCATTGTCGATAGCTATTCTTGTCGCCAAGTTAGGGCTGGCGGATGATCCATCACATAATGCTATTAATGTTGAAACACAAGTAATCGATATATCCAAAGATGTTCTTAAAGAACAAATCATTTATCAATTGGAAATACTCTATAAAGTCTATAGAGATACTACCGAGGGTGTGCACTTACCTACAGGAGTAAATCTCCAAGAAGTAAGCACACATCTCTTTTTTGTATGACGAGAGAGTGAGCCTTCTAAACAGATTCATCAGTGATCTTATTGCAAAGGGAACTGGAAGTGAATACTTTGGCCAAGTTATACAATTTCTTAGGGATAGCTTGTTGTGGGGCTTTCCGAAGGGTCGTTTACGAGTGGTCTCTTTTCTTTAAGGTTGCATATATTGTCGGAGAAGGGAGGATCCGGGCCAGTCTAAAAGTGCCGAGTTGGGTTTGGGACAAGATCGTGAAATAGTGCATCTTATATAGTGGGTGCCAACTTGATTATCACTGGGATTGCTTGATAGGAAACTTTGATTGATACGAGCAGAAGTGAATGAATTGAAATAGTCAATAGTGGTGATATGATCCCAAAGATTCTACACTCGGATCTACTGCTACAGAGACCGCTGCTCATCGTAAAAGCATCAGAACGTGTCAATTCATCAATAAACCGCTCTTTCCATTGATTTATGGATGAAATCACGAAAGAGAAGGAACCACCGATTCTCGCATCAAAAAGCAGGGGTTCTGGAGCCGCTTCTCAAATCGTAAGTAGATCCAATCCAGGCGCTTGATAAGTGAGGTTCTCCGGTCGAATGCAAATAAGCCAGAGCGTATCTCTTGTTTTGAGGAAGAAACAAACATCTGGTCTCAATAGATCTTGATTCTATGCATGCGTCGAGACACATCACGAAATGGAACAAACGAAAGTGCTTTCAACTCACGAGCCGGAACAAACGAGTGCTTTCAACAATAAGCAATACCCGAGCTTCCTTCTACCAACCAGATTCCGATACCAATTCCAATCAGCACAAAGACAAGGAAGTAGCGCACCGAAGAACCAATACGAGAACCCTTCCTTCCAGCCAGTAATCCGTCTTTCTTGTCCTTTGCATTCGAGGAATGGGATCTACCTTGTGGAAACAAAAGCTATTTGTTCGAGTCAAGCAAGCGGACGGGTCGCCTAAGAATACCGGAAGAGAACTCTCTAGCCCTACACTTAAACTAGACTAGAAATCCGAAAAAACACTAGTTTTGGCCCATAGCGAAATAGAGTTTTTCTTCTCCGCGGACTCCCATGCTTGGCGCCATAGGCTTTAGGACTTTTGGCACTAGGGAATCATACTTTGATCGAGATCCGTGGGACGGGCTCCCAAGGTCAAATCGGATTATAGACTTTTCCAAATAAGTGAAAACGCACTTCACTACTAGCAAAGAAGTCACTCGAGGCGGGGCCGGTGGAAATCTTAGATAGGAACTTGCCGGATCCTTCCATACCGCCATCCACCACTACTACCTGATCGTTTCCCATCCAGGCCATACCTTTTCCTAGAATGAGAATACGGCCGAGGGACGAATAGCGGCGCCTAGCTTTAGTTTCCACACGACACGATGGATCTATCACTCTCTTTAGCCAGGCCATTCTCTAGAGGAGAGTTCCGAGAATGAATTCCAATCTAGTACCAATCGTAGAAATCGTATTGTAGAGTTCTTCTCACGCCTAGCACAGCTACAAGCATTCCTCGAATGCGAGAGACAAGACGGAGGATATCCGATCCCGCTTAACATCTGCTACCAACTACGGATTACCTTGTTTCCATGAAATCCATGTTTCGCACCTTGGCCCCTCTACCTACGAAATTCTGATTCCTATGGTTGAAGAAAGTACAGCGTTGTCAATTCAACTTTGAAAAAGGGGAATAAGTTGACAAAGTCACTTTGAATATTACGGTATGGATCAAAGGAAGCTATACCGCCTTGATTTCTATCAAACTTATTAGATAGTAAAGCGGACAAGTCTGAAATGGAATGTTTGATCGGTATATGTAGGGCTCTCAAAAGAGAATCTATTTGACATAGTTGATTTTCGAAGCCAACTAGAACTTCGCTAGCCTACCGTATAGTTGATTGTTCCCACCCGATTTCGTTCTCATCTCGGCCGGGTTTCACGAATGCAAGGATTTACTACGACTCTCGGTGTAAACCTTGGTCGATATCTGACGGTGAACTAGCTAAATATAGCTAGAGGAGTAATATAGCTAAATATAGCTATAGGGCATTCCACGAGGTGAAATTCTCTCGGCAAAGCGTAACAAGAAGCGTGAAAGCAAAACAAAGATAAGGGTCGTTCGAGTTCCGGGCACAAAACAATTCTACTGAACCAGGTATACCAAAGCAGGTTGATCAACAAGGCAAATGTCCACTAAACCAAATTTAAACGGCTCACGAATTGTTTGGAATGCGACGGCAAATGTGATCTCCTCAAAGAATATCTCGAGTCCAAAACCTCACCCATCTACATATATCATCATCTGCGGCAAGAACATAGCAACACCAAAATCCTACCGGCAAAGAATCGCTACAATGCACCCTCCTCCACGACTAACCATCGGTGTCGACTATGATTCGATTCTTTGTACTACTCCTCTTTGTTACATTTCATGTTTTTGGCGGTTTCGTTCTTGTGTCTAAGTCCGAAGAAGGCGGTGGATGTTGATCCAAGAGCAAAATTGTGCTTCCTGTTGCGGGATTTATGTATCGTGTCGTGCGTAGATACAGACGACATGGAAAAATCCAGGTTTATGTATGACATGCTCTTTCCTTCCTTCATTTGGTGGCCTTACGTAGGTGGCGAGTCTTGTTCTGAGTCGCTCACAACTTTTGGGAGCACCGAGATCTGAATAAGATCTTTGCACGAATTGGCCATTTGAAATTGTTGGGAGCCCCCAATAGAGAAGGACGATGCGGAAAGGGATGATGGGAAAGTGACAAGACCGACTTCACTCGTTTAAAAAGAGTTGTAGCCGTCACGGAATTCCAATTTGAATGGACCCATCTCATGATACAAGTTACCTGGATTTCTTTCTATTCCTATTTCATTGGGCGATTCTAGTTTTTGTTATGATGATCTCATGGATAGTAGTATTGAGTTCTATAAATGCAGTTGATAGTAGGTTTTAAGATAGCTTAGCCCTTGCTATGATTCAATTTGTATTGGAGAAGAGGCGCCAACCCTATGGGGAATGTAGCTATGTTGTACTTCTTCCTACTAGCTACGCAGCAAAGACTGTTCCTAGCTACGATGTCGCTCCCGTCAGCCCCTTGATTTATCACCGCTTTGGTCTTTTATTGGTCATTGATTTATAGGCGGGAGGATAAGTACCACAGCTCGACCCAAGATATCGATTTAGCATTCCATTATCGGATCTCCGAAGCAGGGAAACAAGAAAAGTAATCGAAATCGTGTGCCGGTAGGACATATGGAATTCACACTTTTGACTCTCAATCCACAGTGGAGATACCGAGGTGGGTTTTCATGGCCTATAGTCTCCCCTCACGAAGCCACGAACTACTTGTTGAAATCGCGGATCCAAATCTTGCATTTCTCCTTTACTCGTCAAAGGCCTCGTATTGTTATTCCCATGATTCATGTGGGCTATCTGCTCTTTATTGTGAGGTCCTACTCCCACCTATCCTTAAAAAAGCGATGTGAGTGGCTCATACTAATCAAATGTACAAATGGCAGAGCCTTATCAAGCTTTCCACACATAGTGTTTTGATCTAAGATTGCAATTCTTCCATGTTTCCGCAGTAGCATATTGTTCCATGGAGCTAGGGTCCAAAATAGGAATCAACAAGTGTTTCCACGACTCTACCGCTTCTACCAATCCTGTTCCAATCAATCCCTCCCTTTTCATGGCCACATATCTTTATGGCTAAGGAGTGGAAATCTTTCTCTGTTACACAAATCAAATGTTTCATTTCATCCTGAAAAAGCCACCTCTTTCTCCACAAACAATGTCTTTGTCATTTGATCCTGTTTTATCCGTTAGATAGGAACGACTTTGCTAAATAATGAGAACTCTCGGATAGAGTATAAGAATGAAAAGACCATTAATTATATAAGGAAGAACCCGGGTTCTAGCCCATTCCCATTCCTAAATCAATAATTAAATGCTTGCTTTTGCCTTTCTTGCGTACTCTGGTGAACCAGTTGCTAGCCATATGTTTAGGAGGCTATTTTCTCCTATTAAGTAAGATTCTTAAGCTTAATAAGCCCAAAGATCGAAAAGTACGGACCATTTTGAAATAAAACCCACCATTTGTAAATCAAAATAGAAAAAGAAATCTAGCTACTCTTTTCTTGTCTCCTTGAGAAAAAAAAGAAAGCTAAGGCAATTGGTGTTGAATAAACAAAACCACACCAAACCCGATCAGAGTTTTTAGAGATTATGCCCAGCGTCACATGACACCACTTCATTGTATGCAACACGAGGAACCGATCAAGAAAGACAAAGCGTACATGCACAAGTTCAAGAGCGAGGTCGCACAAGCATGTATCGTAACGACAACGTGATCAAGGCCGCAACTGTCGAGGACTAACGTCACAAGGGAAATCCGCAGGAACCGAAGGCCACCGATCCCGACCGATCAAGCAAGACGCGACGTCAAAGCTCCTCCATAGTCGACGGGGCACTTCACTTGTCACTGGCGGCGGCAAGACGGACATGCACAATCGATTTCAATTAGTACACACGAAGTATGATCAACGATTCCGCAAAGATATTAATTCCAGTGTAGTGTTCAAACGATCAAATGGATGAGATGATCAACGATTGCTTAGATTAAAAAACTAGAAGGCATGCATAACAACAACGATCTCAGGCACTCGAGTTTGAGAAGACTATATACATAGCATCCACATCACCGGGACACTCGATCACTGTAATTAGTAGGCGCTACAAGTTAATAGAACGAGATCTTGCGAGTAGAAGAATTGAATCAATAATCAGTTTTATCATACAATCAAGTTTGAATCTGTATTCCTATAGCCCTATAGCGACATATAACAAGAAATGGAGAGAACACCGCATAGTGAAAATAAAAAATTCCGTTTTGTTGTGGGCGGATAAGCGGTGGATCATATGGTGCGAAAGCCGAAATGGCCAAGAGTCTCTGAATGACATTAGTGGCCGCAGATTCACCGAATTATTAGACAAGCGTAAAAACGTTTACTGGAGACATTTTAGGCGTGGGAGGTGAGTCGGTGTGAAATGCATCTCGAGTTTACTTGACCCCTGTTTCAAATGGGGAAACAAATAAATGAAAAAATAAAATTGGTGCATTCAAAAGAACCGCTAAACCGATCGGTAATCATGACTAACCATAGCAAAAAAGCACGGTAATAATATCCCTAAGAGTAGCATCCAGGCTCATTGGTAATCCGCATCTACCACCAACCATCACCAATGTAGCTTCACAAGGACTCACAAGAACAAGGATAGGAGCGCATAAACTTATTTTGTAACTTGTTCGGTGATCTAGAACACACGCATAGGGAGCACAAGAATCGATCGAAGCATATACTCGCCATCAAGAAGGGACAAGTTTCTTCCCTACTTACTCCCCAACCAACCCAATCAACTAACTCCATCGTTCATCATCATACATTGCGTCATCGCAGTGCATTTTCCTCTTCCTTCCATATCGTGCACGAGGCCTTTGGCTACTCAATTTATTTTCTTTTGTCGCTTCTCTATTCTACATAGACCCTAATCTCCCTCCGACAAAAGCATACTTTTCGAGTACTCTAAAGAAATATAGCCCATTGGGCCGGCTTTAGGATTATGCTTACTCCTACCGTGGAGAAACCAGAGGAGTCGACTACCATTTCTTCGTATGAAGTACGTGACTTGTTCTTCACCGTGCAAGCTCTGAGGTGTTTCTAATCCGAGGCCTTCAAGTTCAACCGTAGACGTAGAAGCAAACCGATACTTAAGCATCGAGCGAATGAGAGACGAGTGAGACGCCTTTAGCTCCTAGAATGCCTTCTTCAACTTTGCTATCACGCAATTAAATGCCAAATAAAACTGCTAGACTACGCCGAAGTTGTGACCACTCATGCCTCTAAAGAGCGAGGCAAAGGGTAACACTAGGGCGGAGCTCCACCTTTTGTTCTTCCATTTCGGACTCCTAAACTAGAAACTATATAAGAGGCACGAGATGATCAGTGTGTGCACTAAAGCTCGACATGATGAAAGCTTATGAGAACTTCACTGCTATAGTCGACACGGGATCTAATGACTTATTTCTTAAAATAGGGTTTTGTGACTACCGAAAGTTTCTCTTTTCATGACACAGGGGGGTCTCTGTGGCCCTAGTTTCTTTGGCCCATTTGAAATGAGCTACGAATAGGTCCTACTTGCATAATCCTTCGTTGTCCCTTCAGAGGAGATGAGTGGGATGACGAATGAGTTCTTTAAACATCTCTATACTTTGAAGGTACCGAAGAATGGAGGATGTTCGCTCGTCGACGCCTCGGAAAGTATCTCGAGCGATGAATGAGCAATCGACCGCGCCCTTTACCTTGGTTACGAAGTGTGACCTTTTTTAAGATGTACCACTGAAGGCCCTGGCCGTCTTGACGGCTATCCACCCCACTTTTTTTTCAAATGAAGGTGAGATTTCTATGGTGATGAGGTTAGTGACTTGATTTACCTTCTCGGTTCTTTTCAATGGGGAGCGTCTTGAGGAATTCAAACCTTCTCGTGGACTACGCCAGGAGATCCAATCTCCGTACTTATTCTTGTTAGCGGCAGCTTTAGGTATTCAAATAGCGAAATACATAAATTATCTATCTCAAATGCGTCTCGTACTTATCTTGAGCCATCGGTCAGATTGAATCTGACGCCACTTGGCGACTCGACCTCTGTTCCTATGGGGAAAGAAGGTGTGGCTTTGGACCCCAAACTCTTCCATGACGCCTTCTTCTTATAAGCTTGGGTAAGTGATCAATACAGACAAAAATCACACTCATTGGATCCATCCTGATATGATTGGGTGATTTGCACGTTCCCTTAAGAACAAGCACACACACACTAAATACTGAAAAGAAAGATAGATGCTCATCTTCACACTGATAGCAAAGAAGCTCACTACGTCGTTGTCCAACCCACTCGTAAGACATCTTTCCTGATAGCCAAAGCGAAAGAGGAGGTCTCAAGCGATGCAAAAACACATGTATGGGCGAGAAAAGATGTGCAATCAAGCTCGAGACTGCAGATAATCTGGATCTCGGGCACCGGTTTCCCTCGATTCGAGGAAGGGAAGCGAGCTTTCAAGGGTCCAAGGATAAAAAAGGTAATTAATATGTCTCCGACCGAAGTGATAGATAAAGGCTTTACCCATTGGCAAGGAACGCTTGGAGGAGTGAAACAACGATTCCGCCTAGCGTAGGGCACGTATATTTGATCCAATCTAGCAAGCGTGAGCCACCACCCACGGGTGAAATTGTACAACTCCTATCTCGTTGAAAGCCCCTTTGCTTACGGAAGAGAAGAGTTGGATGCCGTGGTGGAAAGCTCCGCTTCAACTTTGCTTCTTGTAAGCTTGGTATAAATAGCTTCACTTCAGGATCTAATCTCATTCTCGTAGGAACGACTTTCATTTCTATCTTTTTGCTTAAAGTGGTGAACAAATCCTTTCTCTTCACTTCTTGTGCTCCGCATGGCTTCGGTCAAGATGTGACTCATCCTGTATATACATAATTAGGAGACCTCTCACGAACTTGTTAAAGAAAGGAGTACCATTTGTGTGGACAAGCCAAAGCAATCATTTGATGTTCTCAAGCAAGCTTTAATTGAGGCCCCTGTGTTGGTTCTCCCTGATTTTAGTAAAAGATTTGTGCTAGAGATGATGCACATGGGCATTGGAGCTGTGATAAGGGGTAGAAGTATTCGTGTGGGGTGGGTTTCAAGGGAAGGTTGCACAATAGATCGGAGATCCTTTGAGGAAGACCGAAATGACTATACTTATAGAATGGTCCATATCGAGCAGATACGATCTTTGGTTTACATGCAGAATATCGCCTAGCTCTAAAACCGCAAAGACTGAGTGCAACTTAGAGTAAGAAAGAACGACCTTCGCTACCTTTTTACCGGGGCATTGTTTTAACAACTTTAGGTGATTGATCATTTAATGGAGGGATTCAAGCTTATTTTTGTTACCGAGATGCAAACGACTAACAAACCGGATTCAAGCCACTGTTGTAATAGTACTGCGGGTTCTTTCTGTGGAGCCTTCAAATGCAATAGCTAGCCGCCTAACGCCAATGCCACAGGCAAATCTCCATTTTCCAACTTATACAACTCTTTGGGGTCCAAAGATACTCGCCATTGCAACTTAATAAATAGGACCGGTGGGATCGCCTTCAACAGATATATCGGTTTCACGCTTTTGTACCCTTTGTTTTGGTCATGTGGATGACCCATGAGGCCAAATAGATAAGATGGATACCCACGCATCGCCTTCAATGAAGAGAGTTTTACCAAGGACCCTTAGGCGAGATAGGGGGACGGACAAGAGGTATGCAACTCATGAATATTGTCACCGAATCGCCATCGACAAATACTTGGGGCTCCCTCCCCGGTAGGAGTGGATAGGAGGATCGCTTCCAACACTTAATTGAGAGTTTGCACTTTCGGATTAATGGTACGCAAAGAGGAAGGACTAATTGGCTCCGCCCATGGAGACCAAATCTGAGCTTCTTTCATCACATCATTTTGCAACGGAGAAAAAGAAGAACATAATAAAGTTTCGAATGACTCAAAGCCAATGACAGGATCGAAGGTAATGACCAGTTAGCATCTCCGATACTGAGGTTACTTTGAGGGACTGCTCACCTCGTAAGTCCTAGCTCCGACCACAGGCTCTTGGGGGAAAGTAAGCGAGTAATCAAGAAATGAACGCAAGCCTCTTGGTTCCGCTTCACGCAGATGAAGTAAAAGCGGCACTCTGAATTCAATCGAGAGTTAGGTACAAGAATCTTCGGATATGACAATACCTCCCCAAAGCATTGTCAAGTGTTGGAATTAGGGCACCAACCACGAATAGGAGCTGATAGAACTTCTAAAGAGACCTTTGATGAAGCTCGGCATCCTCCCAAGTGGCATTTGCTTGATCCAAACTAGCCCACTTCCTTGGTTCTTTGAAAAACCATGCAACGCATAGTAATTTTCCACACAATCGATTCACACGTTACATCTGCCATCCATCGATTGTGGGTGATAGGCGTAGCTAAACCTCAATTTCACTTGCAGTGCTTTGAAGAAGGCACGCCACATGTTACTTGTGAATATCCGGTTTCTATCGAGACTATTGACTTTGGCAATCCATTCCACTTAAAAACATTATCCATGAAAGCATGAGAGACCTGGTTATCTTTGTATAAGGGTGAGCAAGGGGAATGAAATGAGAATATTTAGTGAACCCGCTCCACCACCAACAATATGACTTCTTTGCCCAATGATTTGGGAAGACCCTCAAAGAAATCCGAGGAGATGCCACCAAGCGTATAGGTAATGGCAAGGATCTAGGAGACCGTGGTAGTCGCAATGCTCTCCCTTGACTCTTTGGCAAACCGCACACTCATGTAGAAAAGTTTCAATCTCCGCCCGGCGCCCAATCAAATAGCTTTTTACCCTTTTATAAGTAGCCACAATGCTGAATGGCCTCCTATGGGAGAGTTGTGAAGTGAATCAATGATTTGGTGTTTAAGAACAGCATCTGATCCCACATATATTCTTCCTTTATATCTCAAAATGCCAGAATGAAGAGTCTAAGGGGGTCTTTGCATTGGCGTCTGATGAGCTTCTCAAGCGAGATTTGCGATGATCATCATTAGTGTAGCCGGTTTCTGATTGAAGCCCAAGCGAAGAGTAAGCTGCGACCGCCATCATAAGAGAATCTCTTACGCTCAAAGCATCTGGCAGGCGATTTGGCGAGGCGGCGAGTTTGTGTTCGGGCTGGCGATTTGGAAAGGGTGCTTGCGATGGTTTTGGGCGACTTGGTCTCAAGATGCAGCGAACCTAGCCCACTGTGAAAGCGAGTTTGTGTTCTGAGCTAGGCAATTTGAATGGGTGCGCGATGGTTTGGGCGACTTGGCCAACCTGGTGCGGCGACCTAGCTTACCGGTGAGGCGAGTGTGTGTTTGCGGGCTAGGCGCTTCGGAAGGGTGCGTGATGGTTTGGGCGACTTGGCCGTCGGGCTTAGGCGGCCTAGCTCACCGGGTGAGGCGAATGTGTTTTCCGGGCTAGGCGTTTTGGAAGGGTACGCGATGCTTCAGGCGACTTGACCTACCTTGTGCGGCGACCTAACTCACCGGGTAAGGCGAGTGTGTGTTCCGGACTAGGCGATTTGGAAGGGTGTGTGATGGCTTGGGTGACTTAGTCTACCTGGTGCGGCAACCTAGGTCACCGCGTGAGGCGAATGGTGTTTCCGGGCTAGGCGTTTTGGAAGGTTGCGCGATGGTTTGGGCGAATTGGCCGATGGTAGGCGTGTGTGCGTTCCGGGCTAGGCGATTTGGAGGGGTGCGCGATGGTTTGGGCGACTTGGCCTACCTGGTGCGACGACCTAGGTCACCGCGTGAGGCGAATGGTGTTTCCGGGCTAGGCGTTTTGGAAGGGTGCGCGATGGTTTGGGGCGAATTGGCCGATGGTAGGCGTGTGTGCGTTCCGGGCTAGGCGATTTGGAGGGGTGCGTGATGGTTTGTGCGACTTGGCCTACCTGGTGCTGCGACCTAGCTCACCGGGTGAGGCGAATGTGTGTTTCCGGACTAGCGCGGTTTTTAAGGGTGCGTGATGGTTTGGGCGACTTGCCGACCTGGTGCGGCGACCTAGGTCACCGGGTGAGGCGAGTGTGAGTTTCCGGGCTTGGCGATTTGGAAGTATGCACGATGGTTTGGGCGACTTGGCCGACGGTGTTAGGCGACCTAGCTCACCAGGTGAGGCGAGTGTGCGTTCCGGGCTAGGTGATTTGGAAGGGTGCGTGATGGTTTGGGCGACTTGGCCTACCTGGTGCGGCAACCTAGCTCATCGGGTGAGATGAGTGTATGTTTCCGGGCTAGGCGTTTTGGAAGAATGTGCGATGCTTTGGGCGACTTGGCCTACTTGGTGCGGCGACCTAGCTCGCCGGGTGCGGCGACCTACCTCGCCGGGTGAGGCGATTGTGTGTTCTGAGCTAGGTGATTTGGAAGTGTGCGCGATGTTTTGGGCGACTTGGCCTACCTGGTGCGGCGACCTAGCTCACAGGATGAGGCGAGTGTGTGTTTCCGGACTAGCGTGATTTGAAAGGGTGCGTGCTGGTTTGGGCGACTTGGCCTACTTGGTGCAGCGAATTAGGTCACCGGGTGAGGCAAGTGTATTTCCGGGCTAGGCGATTTGGAAGGGTGTGCAATTGTTGGGTGACTTGGCCATCGGGGTGCGGCGACCTAGCTCACCGGGGCGGGCGATTGTGCATTCCAGGCTAGGCGATTTGGAAGGGTGCGCGATGGTTCGGGTGAATTTGCCTACCTGGTGTGGCGACCTAGCTCACCGGGTGAGGCGAGTGTGCCTTCTAGGCGATTTGGAAGGGTGCGTGATGGTTTTGGCGACTTGGCCTACCTAGTGCGACGACCTAGCTCACCGGGTGAGGTGAGTGTGTGTTTTCAGGCTAGGCGCTTTGGAAGGATATGCGATGCTTTGGGCGACTTGGCCTACCTGGTGCGGCGACCTAGCTCGCAGGGTGAGGCGAGTGTGTGTTTCGAGCTAGGCAATTTATAAGGGTGCGCTATGATTTGCTGCGCCCTGATAAAAAAAATAAAAAAACGGTTTTCTTCGTTTCTCTGCCAAAGTCATGCCAATGTTGCGGGAACACACATGGGAGACAGAAAAAGGGAGAGGTGTGTGTGGACTATACCTCACCGTCGTGTTGATTTGGGTAGTCCTCCATCTTAAAACTGCCAGTCCAGGATACTGAAAAAAGATGCCTTCCCTCCTTAGTTTCCCACCTTTGATTTGCCTGCATTTCAAAAAAAATAAAAATGCGTTAGAAAACAGGTGTTGTAAAACCCCCTTGCCGACTACTGGGGGCTGACCTGGCCTACTGGAGGCAGACCTTGCATCAGGAATTCACTAGTTCTCATCGCTGTCAGTTCATATATGATGATGATGATGATGAGAGGCAGGAAAAAAAAGCAAGCTGTGATGATACGAGCGAGAAAAAGCAAGCAGCAATGAAACGGTTATGTCAAAAAAGTATAGTTCATCCACAGTTTCTACATCCAATACACACACAGAAAAATGCCTACTTATCTGTCTATCTGATTTGCCGAAAACAAATACACAGAATTGCCTATACTGCTAGTGATTGATGACTGAACTTGAATACTAGTAACTGATAACTGAACTTGAGTACATACACTTGATTCAAAGTCCTAGATCTCACACATGGGTCATGCAACGCGAGCTAGGATTTTGGTTGGCAAATATATTACTGCATCACTGAATGTACACCTCTGTTGCCTACCGATGCAGAGCCTACCAGATGATTATACACCTCTGTTGTTGATCAACCTAAAAACTACTACCTAATGTACTCCAGGAGAATGGAGATTATATCATTGTACTGATCAAAATAAGTACCAAGTATTATGTAGTCTGTCGAAAAACAAACAAACCAGACACCTTTAGATTGTGTTGAAATGTGAATTGCCTATATGCTTCATCTCTATGTTGTGGTGGTGCATGGAAAGCAAAGCTAATTTAAACAGGGATGAAGCTAATTGTATAAAAATAGAGATGAAACAAAAATTCATCTCATTCAGTTTTGTGGTGGTGCATGGAAAAGCGGTGTGGCTGTATCTCTGAATCTCTCTTGACATTGTATGCAGGAAGGATGCAAAGGAATCGTGCAAACAAACCGTGTAGGTGTGGCGTTGCCTACTTATCTCTGCTTCTCTCTATCTGATTGCCTGCAAAAATACACAATATTGCCTATTTCTCTATTTCTGATGCCTGCATCTATTCTCTATTTCTCTGATTGTCTGCAAAAAACACAGCGCTTATTGCCTATTTATATTTATCTATGTCTAACTGCCTACAAAAAAAAACCTCTATAACAATGTTGTTGCCTACGTTTTGGCAGAGGAAGCCGCATCCCCAATGGCGTGAAAAAAGCTCTGGAGCACCTCCCCTCCCCCTCCTCCCCGAGAGCCTCTCGTGAAAGGGCTCGTGAAAAATACAGCTACCCCTGACCCTATCGGTCCATTTTGATACGCTCCTGCGGTCGTTGATGAGGACGAGGGCGTTGGCGATGAAACCGCAGCAACAACGAGATGTGCAAACGAAGGGGCGTGGGTTAACTCACCTTGGGGCTCAAATCACCAGGATCTCGCCGTCCCCAGTCGTCCGCCGCCTCGCGTAGAACCGCTTCGTCGCTTCCTTCTTCTCCTTCCCCGTCGCTTCTTCCTTCTCCTACTTCTCCGGCACGCGCGCGCCGCCCTCACCCGTCGAACTGCCGGCGGGATCCTTCGTGGGCGCCGCCTTTCTCCATCAATTGACTCGTCGCCGCTCTCTCGCCGGCCACGCTCGCCTGCAAACCAGGGATTCGTGGGGGATTTTGGTTTTGCTCGTCGCCGGGTGCAGGTGGGGAATGGAAGTGGGGAACGGGAACGAGAAGCTGGAGGAAAAAATCTGGCCACATCTCCCCAAATTTCGAAGGGAAGCGACAAAACCCACCGTCACGTGGTGTTGCCCACCTGGTCGGTCCACCACCCCGCGGCGTCTGTGCAAATCGTGCGAGATGGACGGCTCTGGTGCGGCCGTTTCAGCGCGTTAGATAGCGCGCGCGCACCAAACAGCGATTAGGAAAGAAATTAACCCTGAGATGGTTGTGCAGCGAGAAATGGAAGGCATATAATTGCGACATGCGTGGTGGGAAAACAAAAACAGAAATAAATAACGGGGTGGATATGAGTAGAACATTTAGTCAAAATGTCATGTTGCCTTTTTTTGCGAGTGACTTCTACATGTTTTTTTACCGCTATATTTTTTGTATGAGGGTGATTTTTTAGCTAATTTGCGCAATGTGTTGTGTTTACCTGTTTTGTGAGTGATGTGCTAGCACTTTTGTCGCTTTTCTAACATATTCTTGGCAAACTTATTAGCACACTATTTGCTCGTTGTATTGGCAAATCTAGCCCCGATGTTAATTCTGGTTTATACTATATTTTGTAGCATAGCCTTTCAACTTTTGCATTTTATGAGAATATTGTGGGCACTTGATTTTTAGTTACATTATTTTAGTTTCTAATATGTTGTCATTCTTTTTTTTTTTGAAATATCAGTACAGACGGAAGCTGTCATACATACGCGTATACTCACCCCTATGAACACACAAACGCACACCCTACCCCTATGAGCACCTCCGAGAGACTGAGCCAACATGTCATCTTGAAATTTACAAAGTCACCATAGGCGCCTCGTCGCTCACGGAACGTCTCCTCCCAATCGAAAAGATAGCGCGAAATCCTCAAATAAATCCGTGAATAATGCGAGCACTAGGACTTGAACCCCAGTGAGTTGGGAATACTGCATCGTCACTTCTAATCATCCAACCACAGGTTGGTTCGCCTAATATGTTGTCATTCATTGCAATCAACATATACATAGAGAGAGAATAAGCCGTAACATGAGTGGGGTGTTGTGTTCAAATAGAGGACGTGGACCTATGTGTGTGGGTGCAGCAGACGGGCAGGGTTTTGGGTTGTTCTATTGTGTTCTTTTTCGTTGCAACGCATGAACATATTCATTTGTTCTTTTTGTTTCTGCATTATACAATGTTCATTGCGCGTTTATACACAAAAATGTTTGTTGTATATTTTAAGGCAATGTTCACCCTATATTTCGAAAATGTTCAACATATTGTTTTTAATGTTCATTGTGTATTTAAAATTGTTCAGTGCATATCACAAATATGTTCACTATATATTTAAATATTGTTCAGTGTATAAAATATTCAATGTGTACTTACTATTTAGTCTATGTCTCAAAATTGTGCAGTGTGTATTTTGAAAATTCTTCAGTGTATATTACAATTTTTTAAATATATATGTAAAAATTGTTCATCATATAAAATTTTCAATAAATTTTTGGAATTTTAAAAGTTTGTTCATGTTTTCCAAATTTTTGTTCAATGTATGTAAAAAATGTGTGGATCATGTATAGGAAAATTGTTCAGTGTGCATTTGAAAAACGTATATTAAAAAAATCAGTTGGAATTTGAAAAAGTTTATCGTATACTAAAGCGATTTCAGTGTATTTTTAAAAATACCTTAAAAACATATTTTTCAAAATATGTTCGAAATTTTGAATTATGTACTTTTGGTGCTAGTTCTTATAGGACTGCACCGCTCTTTAGTCGTCGAAAACCCATCAGCTCAAGGGGATCTCCACGCTTGACTACTGAATGCACACGGGCGTCCAATAGGAGCTCTCCGTGAGAAGGCCGACCACAGGCCGCGCACAACGACTAGTCTCAATTTTCCTTACTAGGTAGGAAGTGCGGCTTGCCGCACCCGGCAGCGGTGCAGCCGAGTACAGTCATATCCAATCCGTTAATAGTCACAAAAGCATTGCAAATATGGAAAATAACAATTATATTGGTTTAGTACAGTGCCATACACCAAATCATTATCTATGAAATTTAAGATGGATTTTAGACGTGATAACATATTTTACATAATATACTGAAAAGATGATGAACATGAACATTTCAGACATAAGCATCTCAGAAAGAGAATTCTGGTTTATAAGATTGGTAGTCACATGAAAATTTATCTGAAAATGAGCATATGTTTTAAGTCAATGAAGAACAGCAGTACAAAGGATACATTGAGCTTATATAAGCATACGAAGACAGGCTATGTAGACATAACTTGACATCATCGATATAATAGTTCATAGATTCAGATATAGACCGGACTATGTGGACATAACTTGACCTCATCGATATAATAGTTCATAGTTTCAGATATAGACGGGAATGTTCTCCTTATAGACACCACCAGTATATACATAGTACATGATTTAGTTAGCTCATCCTGATCCATTCTCAAGCGGTATTGTAGACAAAAAATAATACTCGACGTACATAAGGAGTGCCTTCCTGTTGCCTTTTGACTTAAACAAATGCATGCAAAGAAGCAACAAAGAACCACATTAGTGGCTACATAAATGAGTAGAAAAACAGTACTGACAAATATAGAAATATAGCCAACAACCAATGTCTAAAGATACTAATTGCAATCACTATGGACATTACCTATGCTCAGAAATATAATAACAACGCTGACATACCTATGCTCTTTTAATGTAACAGTTTAAACTTTCAGTTTGCATATAATTTCTGGTTCAGAGGAAAGTTGGAAAATCAAGTTTTCGTGGTGTAACAAAAAAGAACATTAGATGTATGTGCTTGCTGGGGGAATAACTGAAGGAGTACATAGATTATATTTCAGCCAAACTAAAGTACAACCCTATATCAAGAAAACATCTACAAATTGACAAAACTTTACTATCTAATATGCACCTCACTGGGATGTGGGAAAATCATTATGCTTTTCAGAGAATCCAAACATGACTCATAGCAACTAAAATTTACCACTTCAATAAGAAATCATAAGCAAAATGTATTGTACAATAGAAGAGAAGGAGAGTACAGAAAAAATAATGCAACGAACACATGTAATCAACTTGAAAAGAAAGGGGTGGTATTGGACACTTTGTCACCCCGTCCTAATCCTATGCAATCAATGATTACTTGTGAATCGGATCAAGTCATATCCAATCTATTTGAGGTCGAATACAAATAAAGGCTAAAAAGACAATTAATTGGTGCAAAAGATGAATACATTATGGATAAAATTGTACATTATATTTTCAGCCACTCAAAAGAAACACCAAGAAGTGAGTTTTAATTAATCATGTAACTTACCTATAAAGATAATAAGCGTCTCCGAGATTCAGTTGCAACTAACCTATAAACTACACATCTTTCGGACACTCGGACCCATAGTACTTCTTAGAGTGCTTGAGATTTAAGCATAATATGAATACCAATCTCAAAATATAAAAGTGAAGTAAGAAATAAGGGTATCCCATATTCAGTTTAAACTTACCTATAAACTACACATCTATTAGACACTCAGACCCATAGTGCTTCTTGGAGCAATCCTATATCTCAAAAGATAACAATTCACCTGCATGTGCAAGTAAAAAGGCTTCATTAACAAAATGTAGTGTCCATCTTAAGTCCTAGACATAAGATATCGTTACTCCTACTTGCCTCATCAAGACCTGGGACTTTAGGAGCTATACCATAAGGTTCTTCTATTGAAATTATAATATGATTCATAAAGTTACTACCATGTGTTCGAAAATTATAGCACAACACTCGCACTTTTCTTAAATCATAAAGTTACTACCAGACACTCGGTTGTTTTTGCTAGAGTTCTAAAGGGACATGAAGTGATGGCAAAGACTTTGTACCATATTCTACAACATAAGGCACACTTAGGAAGCAAGGTGCAAGAGTAGATTGTATACCTGCATTTAAGTCCTAGACGTCCCTCAAAGGTGGAAAGAGAGGCACCGACTCTTGGTTCAAAGGTGGAAAGAGAGGCACCGACTCTTGGTTATTTTCAGTCTCAATGAACTCTCTTAACTTGTCTATCATTTCACTGCAAGAAGCATTGGAGAAGCAGAGGCAGAGCACGACATCAATGCATCGTGAGTGCAAGGAAGAAGGGACCAGCAAGGCATACAAACATGTTTGGCAGTGTGGTGCGGAGCAGCGGGGAGCGCGACAATGGCAGTGGCGGCTGCAGTAACCAGTCACCGGCAGACAGGGAGGCCTCCACTAGCGCCGTAGCCGGCGGTGTTTCCCTTTTGGGATTTCTCGATGCCATGGTCTTCACTAGTCACCGCAGAGTAGTGGCATGAGTGGCGGCCTACACAACCCTTCCAGCGATGGCGACGGGCGAACTGGCGGGAGACACAACGGCAACCAACCAAACCAAGACGATGGGAGGGGCGGTTACAGAGAGACGACATTGTGGCGACCTGCAAGCATACGATTTCTTGTTATTAAATACCATATGGCATTCTGAGAGAATAAAATGAAGAATCAAATAAGGACCAAAGCCGACCTTTTCAAAGTTATATGGATTCCAATGTAGAATGGCCCACACAACCCTCCTGGTGATGGTGAGGGGGGAGCCAACGTGAGACACGGCGATGACCAACATGCCAAGTCAATGGGAGGAGGGGCAGTCAAACAGAGAGACGACAGACATCGACCTCTACCAGTTGATAAACACTACAAATGTGTGCGCGCGCCTGATTAAATGAGATCCATAAGCATCATTGAGAATAACAAAATTTTCGAAGGCAAAAGTTTTGCCACATATCTTTGACTATCTGACCAAAAAGAATAGTAAGCAGCGTATATATAAACTTAAACAATAGGGCATAGCTTAAGAACAACACGAGTTGCACTTGACCTCCAGAGGACGTCTCTAACGAGTATCCAGTCACTGTTCTTGTCCTCGTATGTGGGCACATATTTCGTCCCGCTCACCATAAGATATGTGCAGAAACCATATAAGAAACTAAAAATAATAGAGATAAATTGGTACCAGGCAACTAATAAAAGGTTCAGTTTAGAATATAGATGGTTGGCTTGCAGGCGATGAATAAAATAATTTATGTGTTTGATATGTACCAGTTGATTGTTTTGTGATGTTCTTTTGTTAGTGAGTTGTAACCTAAAAGTATATGACCAAATGAGAGAGTAGAGTAGAGCTAGCAGGGATCTAAAAAGTCAGAAACTCTCTAGTCACAGCACTCACGGCTGGCTTAGCTTATCTATCAATGCTACCAATTTAATTCACATGTCCAAACAGCACATCATGATGTATGGTGGTTCAGAGCAGCCTGGGTTGACCGATCTAGTCATCCTTTCTTTCTGAAGCTAGGAATATGTATGTAGTTTAGTTAGTACCTTCCTCTGACGCAATGTCGAGGTTGTCACATGGCTCCTCCCCCTCGTAGCCACTCAACCCCGTGTTCCGGAACACGATGTACAGAACACCGACTGCTGCAGGAGTCATCCTAGCACAAAGTTAGGTAAGGAATCATCACATATATGCATCACTTTCACGCAGCTGAAAATTTTAAAAATATATAGAAAAAGCATATATTAACCATAGGAGCCATATATGAAAAAAAATCTCTGAAATCATCACATATAGAAATCATCACATATAGAAATCATCACATATATGTATCACTTTCGCATATCCAGCGGTAATAAAGTTCACATTAAGTTGTCGCAGGAGATAGATAAGAGGTAGTCAAGTTGTTAAACACAAAACTATGTAACACAGAACAGTCAAGTTGAAATCTTTGATGCATGTTTTGAAATGGAAATTAGCACAGGAGATAACACAGGAGATAGATGATAGATTTTGTTGCCCGTAGGGAACTCACACTTAATTCCAAAATGGAAATTAGCCCCATGGATGTCAGGTGGGATGGCCTTCAGTTACTTTCACAGGAGAGGAAGAGGTGCCTTGTTGCCATGGTGGGAGAGGAGCAGAGTAGTAGCTGGTGGCGTAGGGAATCTTCGGCGAGAAAACCATATGATCCAGTCAAGCCCACTGCATGAAAGTGGAGACATGGTAGTAGGGTTCAGGTTCCCACAATGAACTCTGTTCAAATCCTTTCAAAAATCCAGTTGCAGAAATAGATAAAAGGGAAAATAGCCTAATTAGCTTACCCGCCGACCCAAAAGAAGAAATGAAGAAAAATGGTAATAGGATTCAAAATCTGAATATTTTAGGCAGAACCATCAACCTATGCATGACTACATCATATTTCTGTTGGCCTTGTTAAAACATGTGCTGATTGTTCTGGTACATGAAACAATTTATCAGAAAAAGATGATGCCTTCCTCTATAAATTTGTGTAAAGAAAGTAGACATAATATAAGCACACCTATATTTTTGTTGTCCCAAGGATTTAACTAAGCAAAGCAATAGGTGGAGGAAGCTAAATTGCAACCTGAAGCCATATTACTACACAACTGAACAGTACGCAGGGGCAAGAACGTGAAATGTCGAAAGTGCCTCGGCTGCCCCCGAAAACTACATGTGGTAGCACTCCTCTACTAAATATTCATATAATCATTTCATCAGCTCACTAATACTCGTATATAGACAACAACAGAGCCATGCACTCCTCTACTAAATATTCATATATAGACAGTGGTATGCTCAGTTGTAGAGGGGAATCATAGTCATGATGCAATAGGAAGCATATACTTTTTCTTTTTGCCCCAGCCTCTCTCCCCACTCAGCTTCTAGATATGTGACGCTCTTGATAACTGAAGTTCAGTTAGTATAACTTGCAAATCAATAAGAAGCAAAAATTCCAAGTTGAATCACTTCAAGCATAAAGGGAGCATATTGGAGAGGAAAACACAATTTATGAACCCAGACTGAGCCGTGGGTGTTCATCCTACTCTATTGAAACAAATTTAAAAAGGTAAGGAGTAGGATCTGCTATACCTGGGGCGTGCAGAGGCAGCAGAAGTTGAGCTCCTCCCGGTGCGTGGTTCATGCCAGATCTCCTCATCCACCACTGGCAGGTGCTCGCCCAGAATAGATCGGGCGCCCAAGAAGCAAGCGAGAAAGAAGACCACCGAGTCATCTGCCACAAAATGGAAAAATACAAACCATTAGCAACAGTCAGGATTACATGATTGTGTAAACTCAACACATGATATTTCAGTTGTTTGGTCACTTTATATAAGAGTGTAAGCTTGTAGATGAAAACATGCAATGTTACCTTCGAAGGGGAGGAATCACTCGAGACAGTCTCATCATTTTGATTGACCTAACAAATCAACCAAGAGGGAAGCCTGAATCTATACAAAATTCACAATAACGTGGGATTTAAATATGAGAAGAAATTTTACATATGTAAGAGCAGTAAAAAGAATTCAAGTTGGTCACCTGACAATGCATCCAGCTCACACATCCTATACAGTTGGAGCACACACAGTTCTTTTCTCGATACTTCCTGCCTTTTATGCCTTAGCTGAAATTCCTAAACACCTGCAGCTACTAAACAGTCAGCCAGGATGTCCATATGCTAGCAGTTATAGGGGCAGTAACCTGCCATAACATTATGGAAAACTGTTATTATTCATTATTACCTACACTTTCTCATAGCATAGTTCTTGCTTCATACTCATGTATATGCCAGCAATCCATGTCATGCCGAGGTAGAAATTAAGCAATTAAGAAACCATAAATTCCACCTCACTCTGTAATTAAGAAACCACAAATTTCATCAGGCTCTACAATTAAGAAACCACAAATTTCCAATCCAGCATGGCATTAACAAGCAAATCCGCAAGACACAGGGGAAGAAAAACTATGGAGAAGTGGGCTTACCTTAGGAGGAGCAAGGCAGTGGCGCAGTTGGTGCCGTAGGATGGAGCGCGTTGCATCCCGGTAGCCACCTCGCCGTCAGCCAGTAGGGATCCGGAGGGAGACATGATGACCTTGCTGGAGACGTGCCTCTGATTCGTCCACCACCACGCCGGGAGGGATGGCCAAGCGCGGCAACTTTTTCGTTGGCCCTCGGGAAGGGCAGAGGAGCGTGCCAACGAGCTGAATCTCGGCCGCCACGGCTGGACTTGCCGTCTCGAGTCACACCGCTGGGCGGAGGAGGCGTCGGGGTTGCACTCCCACATCCGTATGGTGGGCGGCGGCCCGCGCTCCTGCCGAGCATAGGAGAGGAGGAAAGGACGAGGCGGTGGCGACGATCGAGCTCGGCGAGGAGAGCGGAGGGGCCAACTCGCTGGGGAGAGCGGCGGCGGCCAGCTCGGCGGGGAGAGCGGCGGCGGCCAGCTCGGCGGGGAGAGCGGCGGCGGCCGGCTGGGCGGGAGGAGAAGAACGGCGAGGCGGGGAGGACAGGAGCACGGCGGGGAGGGGACGAAGGAGAGGGGCGCGAGCTTGAGGGGGGAGTGGCGGCTAGGGTACTGACCAATCGGTCGCCCTCCCCACTCATATACATCCCTGGCACCCACGATACACTACGCAAGCCCAAACATGTGGAATCGCAGAATTACCCTCGGCGGCCAGCCAAATTTACAGGCGGTGGCAGTGTTCCTATTGATCCGACGGCCAGGATCGTTCCAGCTCAAAATCCGATGGCCAGGATCGTTTCAGCTCAACATCCGACGGCCCAGATCAGTTTGGACAGCCAATCCAACGGCTGAAAATCCAAACACATGGGGAGGCTTCATTTTGGCCCGCACTCTAACAATGGGTTTATCCACTCTAAATTTTCCGCCTCAAATCCTTCGATTCGGCATTGGAACGATTTTTCCTTAATATCCGATCTCAATTCCTTCTCAAAGCTTTTCATTATTTCTGCCGCTACATGTCAGCAAGCATGATTGAAATCCTATATAAATTAGGAGGACTTAATATAAGAATGCAAGGTGGGACTATCGAACTAGCACAAGAGGTTATGCGAGGTCGATTTGCAAAGACTTCACAAATATTTTTGGCTCCAAAATTTTATTTACTCCCTTGTCGCCTTCATCTGCCTCGATTTGCATGGACCGGCTTCGTTGGGATTGGGTCGCCCTACGCTTTTAGTGCGTATAATAAGCAAAACTAACGATTAATGCTTTCTAAAAAAGACTAACGATTAACGTACGCATGCAAGGTAAGCGTTAACCCTTTTATTAGTAGGTATATAGATATAGATTAGCTTGAGAATATCTAGGGAGTCTGTAATTAGTAGACGTATGGATAAGAAGTATAGATAGATAGATATAGATATAGATATATAGTCACTTCGCTCCTCTATATAAGTTGTATTTGTTTTTTTATAAAATTTCAAAATGTAAGTTACATTTCTTCTAATTCCTTATAATTCTCTCATTAGCCCTCCAGAAAAAGAAAAGTAGTATATCTCTCATAATCGTATGTATCTCTCCTTGTAGCAAAAGAAGAAAAGTATCTCTCCGTTGGTCGCATGCATCTCTTTACTTTTCTCGACTCGCTGATTTAGGGCATCTCCAACTCCAACCCTCAAACTGCTGCCAGATACGTCCGAATCAGGCCGTCCAGGACCATGGAAGTCATCCAACGCGGGCTCAGACGGCCGCATGGCGCCCAGTGCCGCTTTCTCCCGCAAACCGAAGACAAACGTAGTGTGGCTTTGCGGGTGTCCGAGCAGCAACCACGCCCGCTTCTAACCACCCTGACCCCCCCAAAACCCCCACCTCCCTCGCCGCAGACGTTCTTGCTCGGGCGCCACGCCAACCCGCATTCATGTTGTCAGAGAGCACACCATTGCACATCGAAGACGACCATATGGCGACGAGGCCTCTCATCGCTTCCGCTATCAGAATTCTGCCAAGGCCGGCCGAGGAGACATCGCCGCTTCTACGCTCGGGTCAATACGCCTCTCTCGCCACATTCAAATGCCTCCATTAAACCGGCGTGGAAGCCGATAAACCTACTCGCCTAAACGTCTGCTCACAAGCATCTTTGGCATTAAACACAACACCGCAAGCCTCCTTCCATCCATCCGCCATAATTTAAAGGAGGCCAAACGCTGGCAAGAGTTGCACCACTCCGCCGCCTCCCAATCTCCCCTTTCATCATTTTCGCACTTTTGCTTAAGACTGACGAAAGGTGAAGAGTGTGTCTCCAAAGATAAAGCCGCCTGGTGCGCCAACCCAAATTGCTCGGGTATGAGCAACATACCGCTTCCTCCACCTCCAAGCCGTGACGAGCAAATTGCCGCCGCAAGTAGCGGCATGGTTCAGAACTCGTCGCCCAAGACAGCTTCGGAGTGGCGAAGTTGCCGCAGCCAAGACGGGCAAGTGGCGTGGGGGGGCATGGCGACGCGTATCATCGCCGCCATGGATGTTGTCGTGTCGCATCAAGGCCTGCGTGCTCGCGAACACGCCACCCGGCCGGCCAAAAACGCTGCTGCGGAGAGTCACATGGGCCCCACGAGGGTGGAGGGCGCTCCCACCCTCCTAGGGCGCGCCCCCTGCCTTGTGGACTCCCTGTGGGGCCCTCTGACTTGTCCCCGACGCCAACTTCTCCTATAAATCCCCAAACTTCCAGAACATAACCTAGATCGGGAGTTCCACCGCCGCAAGCCTCTATAGCCACGAGAAATCAATCCTGCCTCTCCTGCACCCTCACGGAGGGGGCCATCATCACCAGAGGCCATGGAGGAGGATCTCTGAGGGGCCATCATCGCCATGAAGGCCAAGGACCAGAGGGAGAACCTCTCCCCTTCTAGGGGGAGGCAATGGAGGAGGAAGCACAAGGGGGAGAACTTCTCCTCCTCTCTCTCGATGGCGCCGGAGTGCCATCGGGAGGGGAATCATCGCCGCGGTGATCGTCTTCATCAACATCACCATCATCATCACCATCCTCATCTATTTTATGCGGTCCATTCTCCCGCACCCCGCCAGAATCCCTACTTGAACATGGTGCTTTATGCCACATATTATGATCCAATGATGTGTTGCCATCCTATGATGTTTTGAGTAGATATCCTTTGTCTTTGGGTTGATTGATGATCTAGATTGCTATGAGTTGTATGTTTTATTTTGATGTTGTTCTATTGTGCCCTCCGTGTCGCGCAAGCGTGAGGGATTCCTACCAGAGGATGTTGCAACACGCTCATGATTCACTTATAGTGGGTTGCTTGAGTGACGTACATAAACCCGAGTAAGAGGGTTGTTATGCGTATGGGATAAATCTGACTTGATATGTTAATGCTATGGTTGGGTTTTACCTTAATGATCTTTAGTAGTTGCGGATGCTTGCTAGAGTTACAATCATAAGTGCATATGATCCGAAGAAGAGAAAGTATGTTAGCTTATGCCTCTCCCTCATATGAAATTGCAATGACGACTACCGGTCTTGTTAACAATTGCCCAGGATAATTCCGCACACCGACCCATCATTATTCCACACTCGCTATTCATAATATTTAGTAATATATTCTAACTTTATGATAACAACACCTACTTTTATGTTTTAGCTCCCCGATATCATGCAAAGTTATCCTCTTCATACTCACAACGTAGTTTTATTTCTCGCTTCTAGTTGAAAGCAAACGTTAGGTAAAAGCGTGAGAGTCATATCAAGGGCGTATAGGACTTGAGAGAATATTGATCTTACCTTTAGCTCCTTGTGGGTTCGACACTCCATACTTATCACTTCCACCATTGGGAATTGCTACGATGATTCCCTGCACTTGGGGATTATCAACCGCCAACATTGAGGGAAAGTAGAACACAGGAGGCCGCTGCCGCTTGTGTTGGGGATATAACTATTTGTGTAAGCCGCCCAAGAGGGGCCGGGTTACGTAAATAGTTACCAGACAGAAGCCCAAGTCCAAGCATGAAGATGGCAACTCAACAAGGAGCCTAAGGCCCACAGCGACTTAAGGCCCTGCTGTAGTAAAACCGCCATAATGGCATGACTTGTATCATAAGGTAGACTTCGACTAGTCACCGAGCCGACATCGCTTATGAGCCACGGGATTCTCGTAAGCTTGCAGGCGTCCAACCCGTATATAAGGGGACGACCATTTGCGGCCGCTTAGGAAGGAAACAACCTTCGAGAACCTGCATAGCGTATCTCGCTCCCTGGTCATCGAAACCTCAAGCAATACCAAGCCAACTAGACGTAGGCTTACCTTCACCGTAAGGAGCCGAACTAGTATAAACCTTCTTGTGTCCTTTGTCCCGATTAACCCCTTTAAGCTTCCTAGTTGCGATGGCTCCACGATTAAGTCCTTGCAAGAGGACATCTGCCGTGACAATTCCACGACAGTTGGAGCCCACCATGGGGCCAGCGACGGTGGATTTGAGTTCTTGAAGGGCTGCGTCAAGGGCTCAAGGGATACGCAAGGGCGGATGACCAAGAGTCGTCAGTGCAAGATCTACATCGACACGAAAGTCAGCCCCAACGCCGACTCAATTGAGTACGGGTACCGGGTCCCTTATGGCGGAATTCACGCCTTCATCGGCCGGATTGGTGAGCCGGGCCCAGAGCCGGACAGCCGTATCGACCTCATTGAGACGGCTCGGTCTTGAGATCCGCCAGATTCAACCTGTGATGAAGCGTGTGTTTGTGGGCTGTGGTTCATGGAGCAGGCACTTTCGGAAGGATCTAAAGATGGCGAAGAGATGGTCGTCCCCATCGGATGATGATTCGCCCTCCCAACAGTATTCTCTTCAGACAGTCCAAGAAGGCATGCTAGGGGTTGCTCGACGACTCTAGCATTCCGGATTGCTATGAGCCGCCAAGCTGGGCAGGAGTCTTCATGGTCGGTACCCAACCCCGCCAAAACTTCGACGGGCGACAAATAATAACGACTCCAAGTTAGGAGCGAACGTGGCGTGAGGCCCCGCGCCACCGGCTCAGTGTGATAGATCTTATGGACAAGTTGACGCCTTGTTAACCTCCACGGTCATTCCCGCAAATCCAGATGAGCATAACGCCGGAGGTCGCGAAGGTGCGTGAGGAGATAGCCAGGCCAAGGAGGCCTTGGCGGTGAGACACCAAAGGCTAGTCATGAGCGGGCGGCTTTAGATGCACGGGCGCAAGAACTCCAAATCGAGGCTTTCCAAATTAACATGAATCAATGCATCCAATGAGGTGATGAGAAGGAGACATCAGAAACCCAGCCTCTGCTCGCCTCCCATGGCCACGATCCTAATCTTTTCACGACACCGAAGCTGGTCCCTAGCAATCCGCCCAAGCCAATCAATTTATGACACCTGGAGTGTGAGGGGCCGGTTCAACCTTGAGAGACTAAGACTCTTCACTTCGGGAGCATGGCCCTCCCCGATACATACCAACACCTCCGCCACTTCTCCAACCCCATGGAGAACTCCGATAGCAAAGATCGGCGTCTTGGCGGCTCTTCTAGTGGATGGTGACGACCTGACGGCGGTGGGAAACCCGGAGGGTTAGGGAGTTTCTTCAGACGGCCTTGGCACAAGAAGAGGCCTATTCTTACAAAGCAGGGACATGATTCATTCCACTCCTCGCCTTGGGTAGCACCTCGACCAAAACCGAGTCCGAAGTTACAAAGCAGACACATGGAGTCGTAGGCTTTATCAAGTAATGCTTCAGTCGCAACCAACCCGTGGCTATAACCGTGCAGCAGGATCGATTCGTCGGGGAGGATGAGCGGGTGGCTCAATTAAGCTGCTCAGCAGACGGCGTATGATGGTTTCCCGTGAGTATCCAATGACTTCTGTTGGAGCCGGGTGGCCACTAGAACCGGCGGTGTCCCTTGTCTGGTGCCGCTCTTGAGATGTGTGTTCCGCCCAAGGATTTCAAGGGTCCTCGAAAGGTGCCGAATTACACTACCGACTTACAACCGGGGCGTGGATTGAAAGTTACGAAGAGATGGCCATGGAATTATCGAAGTCAATGATGCAGCGATGGCTAAGTATTTCACCATGATGTTAGATGGAGCAGCCCGAACTTGGTTGAAAAGCTTGCCTCCCAATTCCATCAGAACATGGGCCTAGTAAAAGGCCCGGATTAAACAGAACTTAAAAGATACTTGCAAGCAATCTATGTCAATTGTGGACTTGACCAGTTGTAAGCAGGATGAGGGTGAGTCCACAACTCATTGGGTGCAATCAAAAGAAATAATACATTCATCTCGATAAGATGGATGCCGCCTCTCACAGACTTATGCTCCATCGAAATTGTCGCTTTTGTGTCAGCCAAGGTAAGCTAGGGCCTTAAGCGTGATTGCAATGACATGGAGTACGCTGATGGCGGCTTTGGTTAAATATGCCGATTTTGATACTCATCAAGATCCCATGTCCGAGGAGGAAAAGACAGGGAAGGGAAAGAAGAAGCGACAACGAAAGGGTCAGCAGACAACAACCGGCAAGTCAAGGTGGTAACAAGCGTAAGTTTTACGGTAACCCGGCGTTTGTGGCTAATGCTAATGCTCAAGGTAATAACAAGAAGCTTAAGGGGAGAGCCTCCTCGATCCGGTGGCTCGGGTCCATCTCTTGAGCAACTTCAATGAGCCTTGTCCAAGACACTGCACTCGAGAAATCCTCGCCACCCACTTATGGAAGGACTACGCCGATCATGAAGGCTTTCAAGAATTCAAACATGTTTGATGGCAATCACGGTCAGCGGCGGTTGAGAGCAGGTGGTTTCCATGGCCCGGTGGCGGCTCAAGTTCCGTTTTCAAGGTGGTGGTGGCTATAATCAGCAATGTATCCCATTAAGGAGGACAGCAAAGAAGAAGCAGTCAAAGTTATCGAGCCATCCAAAACAGTTAAATCGGTGGGGCAATACCATGTTTTTACCATCAACTTGTGTAAACGTGACTGTAAGAGTTCATAAAAGGGCTGTGAATTCGGTTGAACCGGGCGGTTCCCGTTATCCGAGGTGGTCGTAACAAATTATCATTTGGAGTAGAGAAGATCTCCCCCGGGTTGATAACCCGGTCGCTTAGCCTTGGTGGTGGCCCTCGTGTTGGTGGATATAAATTCACTAAGGTGCTCATGGACGGTGGAAGCGAGATCAATATTCTCTATTATGAGACCTTTCACCGTATGGGTCCGAATCGATAAAGACTTGAGGACATCTAACACTGTTTTCCATGGGGTGGTACCCGGTAAGCTCGGCGATCCCTGTTGGAATGATCGAGCTGGAAATGGCTTTTGGAGACTTAATACGATTCCGTATCGAGAAGTCGACGCTTGAGGTAGTCAAAATCGAAGCCCATATCATGCTCTGCTTTGGACGGCCGGCTTATGCCAAGTTTATGGCACGGCCGTGTTATATTTATCCGCAGCTCAAGATGCCGGGTTACAAGGGCACCATCACCGTGCATGGGAGTCGAAGGTGGCCTTGGAGTGCGAGGAAGGAGATGCGCTTATGTCGAATCCGTTTGTCTTTAGCCAAGAGGAGCTGATGTTTTATCAAACTAATGTTGACCCTACAGATATGACCTCTTTGAAGAAGCCAACCACAGAAAGCAAGACTCGGCTTTGAAATTTAAGTCTGCCGAGACAAAACTGGTTGACTTCACTCCGTGTGACTCTTCCAAGGCTTCAAAGATCCCGTACCAATTTGGATCCCAAATAGGAAAGCGCTACCATCGAAGTTCATCCGTGAGAACCGGACATCTTTGCATGGAAACCGAGGAGTCCTGGACTAGGGGTGTCCTGGATAGTCGAACTATCATCACGGCGGACTCCAAGACTATGAAGATACAAGATTGAAGACTTCGTCCCGTGTCCGGATGGGACTTTCCTTGGCGTGGAAGGCAAGCTTAGCGATACGGATATGTAGATCTCTTACCATTGTAACCGACTGTGTAACCCTAACCTATCCAAAGGTCTATATAAACCGGAGGGTTTTAGTCCGTGAGGACTAACAACAATCATACCATAGGCTAGCTTTAGGGTTTAGCCTCCTCGATCTCGTGGTAGATCTACTCTTGTACTACCCATATCATCAATATTAATCAAGCAAGAGTAGGGTATTACCTCCATCGAGAGGGCCCGAACCTGGGTAAAACATCGTGTCCCTTGTCTCCGTTACCATCCGCCTAGACGCCCTTACGTTCGGACCCCCTACCGAGATCCGCCGGTTTTGACACCGACATTGGTGCTTTCATTGAGAGTTCCTCTGTATGCGCCAATCGATAGGCCCTGATGGCTCCTTCCGATCATCAACAACGATGCGGTCCAGGTGAGACTTTTCTCCCGGGACAAATCTCAGATTCAGCGGCTTTGCATCATGCGCCAATTCGCAGCCATTTGGAGCAGATCGAAAGCTACGCTCGCAATCAGTCAGATTGGAAGTTTGAACTATACGGCCGATGCCCGCGTGGAGACTTGATCTTCGACGGATTCGAAGCCACGGCCGAAAGGCGTGACCTTGTCTCGATGGGTATGATCTAGCTCACGCCCGAACAAAGGCTCGGAGGCCGCACCAAAGATCCGCTCCACCCTTAATCCGGAGCCGGATTCCCCGATCGAGGACGAGTGGTTGGACACCGCCGGGGCTACGATCTCTACGGATGATTGAGCCGAACTCCATCCCCGCCCTTTGCGAAGACCTTGACTCTGTGGTGTCGGACTCAACCCTCCGCTTCGCTAATCGAATCCGATTAGGCGCCCGGCCACGGAAAGTTCATCGCGGACATCTTTCAAGACTTTTCGCCCTTTGGCGACATCCTGAATTCACTAAAGTCTCTCTTTATCCGGAGAGCCTCGGCCGTACTATGGACAGTGAAGGTTGGGATACGTACGACGAAGAAATTCAATGCCCACCCACCACCCACTTTGTAGCCACTGCCGATGATTTAACCCGACATGCTCGACTTCGACCAAGACATCGACGGTATGGGCGACGATGCCGGAGACGATCAAGACCCAAATACCACAGTGGCACTGAAGGTCACCTCGTCATACGACATATACATGGTGGACATCTCAAAAGATGGGAACAGCGATGGAACAACGGAGGATGACCTCCAAGAAGCAACCAAGGCCGACGTCAACAAGGCCGCCATTTAAATCCCGCCACAAAGAAAACGGTGATTCCAAGACGGAGATAATAACACCCCGGACAAAGTCTGAAGACAACCCCCTCCAAAGCAGGACTCAGCTGCAGGAGGAGGAAGAAGCAAGTCCACACGACAAAGGCGGCGTAAAGAGAGGTAGAGGACAATAATTATGCGCCCCTCCGAAGATGAGGCAAGCCTCGACGACGATTTAATTTGTCATGCCCGAGGATCCGTCCCAACAGAGCATTTCAAAAGCAGGCTTATAGCCACGACGAAGCAGCCTCAAGAAAGCAGCGACAAATTAGAGTCGACTAAGACTTGCTAGCCGATGATGGATCAAGTCCTTGCACCAAGAGTATGAACTCGAACGCCCTCCGTGAAGCTACCCCAAACGAAGGTCGTTGCCTCGATCGTAGGAGGAAGCACCCAAGTCACCAAATAAGACGACATGGCGGATCGGCCACCCCGTGGTCACGATGCAGAAGCCTCTCGGCCCTCCACTCAAGCCACACCCCGACGCTCAAAAGTACCAAGGCACGGAAAACGCTACGGACTTGCAAGATATATATTGGAGGATAAGGCAAAACATACAAGATCGATTCACGGATCGCTGTACGCCTAACGACTGGGGCGATTTATTACCGTCGCATCGGATACAAAGAAAACCCGCCGGGCCGTAACACAGAGACAAAGCTCGTATGAGCTACGCCGTGTATAGCCCAATACTAGGCGCCAAGCACACCCACTATGCTTCACGGATGAAGTAATGGATCATCAAATCCCGAGGGCTTCAAACCCGTAAACATCGAATCATACGATGGTACCACGATCCTCGCGTCCGGATCGAGGACTATCTCCTCCATATCCACATGGCCCATGGTGATGATCTACATGCCATCAAATACCTCCCACTCAAGCTTAAAGGACCAGCTTCGGCGTTGGCTCAACAGCTTGCCAGCCAGTAATCAATTGGTTGTTGGGAGGACACGGAAGCCGCATTCCTTGATAACTTCCAGGCACATATGTGCGACCATTACCAGACGCCGATGACCTTTGCCATATAATTCAGCCAGCCTGTAAGAATCGGCAGACAATTACGGACACGGTTCCTAACAAAGAAAAAATCAAATCGTTGACCGTCGGGATGCAGAGGCCCTTGCAGCCTTCAAAACATAACATCCATGACGAGTGGCTCGCCTTTCACCTAGGACAGAAAAGCCGAAATCCATGGCAGCCCTCACAACACTCATGACCAGCAAGGGAGAGGACAACTGGCTAGCTCAAGCAACAACTTGACCAAAAACCCCGGTAGTTCGGATACCAAGGACAACAATGGTAGGTCGCGTCAAGAATAAAGAACAAGCGCCGCATTAACGGCGCATAATGATGAAGATACGGCTAGCCAATGCCGGATTCAGAGGCTCTAAACCCGGTCGTGGAAGAAGCCATTCAAAAGAAATACCCGTGGCCCGTCCGGCTTGGACCGAATACTCGATCACTTGTGCGGATACATGGCACCCCAAAATCAGCCAATCACACAAACAGGATTGTTGGGTGTTCAAGCAAGGTGCAAGTTAAGTGCCGAACTCAACGACAAGGGGCTGCATAGCGATGACGAGGAAGAGCCCGACGCCCGAACAATAGAGATGATGAAGGGTTTTCCACACAAGTGCGGACAATGAACATGATATACGCAACCCATATACCCAAAAGGGAGCGGAAGCGTGCACTAAGGGACGATATGCGATGGAGCCAGCCGCCCAAGTTCAACCCATGGTCTTCTCGCCCGATCACCTTCGATCGAAGGGACCACCCCACTAGCATCCGTCACGGCGGTTTCGCGCATTGGTTCTGACCCAATTATCGACGGATTTCACCTCACCGTAGTCCCGATGGATTCGCGGTAGCAGCCTAACTCGCTTTATTAGGATACAAGTGCCAAAATGGGCATAGACCCTCAAGGATTAAACCTACAAAGACGACCTTTAAAGGCGCCATACTGTGTAGAGGCCAATTGTACAGGCTCGCCATACACTCGAAGTGGTCTTCGGATCCCCGGATAACTTTTGAAGCGAAGAGTTAATCTTCGACATCGTCCCATTCCGCAATGGCGGCTACCATGCAATCGCTTTCGGGACGAACCGCATTTGCAAAGTTCAATGTGGTGCCAAGACCACGATACCTCAAGCTCAAGATGCCGTGCCCTCGAGGAGTAATCACGGTCAATGGAAACACCGAACGCCTCTCTCCGAACGGAGGAGCACACGGGCGGCCCTCGTGGCGGAGGTGCAAAGCAGCCTATCACAAAGAATTCTTGAGTCCCGGCCACTAAGCGTCCGGACACCGCTGCCGCCCGGAGTAACCTACAACAAGACCGCCTGGCACGATTCAAGCACGCCAGAAAGCAATCCGGCCCCAACCCCAGCCTCAGCGAAATTGCGAAGCCCGATTACTGGCGCATATTACGCCAACCACGCCCGAGATACCATGGGCATAAGGGGAGGACACGACCACGGCACGCCTGCACGCGGCTCAACCGCACTAGGGGCTCCGATTGTGTCATTCTTTTCCTTTTCTTTTTTTCTTTTTTCTTACTTTCGGACTCCATTTTCCGGAAGTCCTGTCCTAAGACTAGAATCGCCGAACTCACGATGCAACAGCCCAGTGGAAGCGGAGAGCTACGTCGAGTGTTCGTGTGGTCTCTATTACGAGCATTATACCCGCTTTTACATACCATCCCGCTAGCCTTACCCCTCGGAGGGGGTCATGTTAGATAGTCCCATCCCTTGCTTATCGCTCTTTTTGTATCGTTCTGCTTTCATTGCAGTACCTTTTTGAATAACCAATATACAGCTCTTGCCTATTATTGCATTCTTTCCTATTTTATATGTTCATTTTCATGACATGTTGCACCCGATACACTTTGGTACTACTAATACACCAGGGCTTAAGTACCCCAAAATTATGGTGTGATAAGTCCTAACACTTTCTACAAGTGCGGCACCCGAACTTATAGCATTATATGCATCGGCTCGAATCATGTCTTGGGTCAATAGTTGGGTTTGCCCGGCCCCTTGTTTTGGTACCTTCGTTCCGTTATATCGCCTAAGGTAGCACCGGAGAACCATCGCGATTGTGCCCCAGCTTGAGCCGGGTTGAGCACCTCAGAGGAGAAAGCTAAAACTGACCGTCATGATAGGGCGAGAGCCGGTCGCTGTTCGAGAGGTTTTTTCGGTCCCTAAATACTTATGCCGCTTAGAGCGAGGAACCGGAATTGTCCGGCCAAGGCGTGGATAGCGCCCCGAACTCGGTCTTCCGAACACTAGGGGCTACACCGAAAATTAAAATTATAGAATTCTATGTCTAAGTTAGAGTGTTCAAGCATTATAAGACCGGTTGCCTTTTTCGCTGCGTTGAACGCCTCCTCGATGGACCCAAGAATGGGAACAAGAGCGCTCAAGTTTATCCTGAACACCCCAAAGACTGTGGCATGGGGGTGCAAGCCAACGACTTGCCATCTCTCAAATTTGATAAACGGCCGCACGTAAGGTAATATTTTAAATTAACAAAGCGTTGCTTAGCGATATGAACAAGTTTTCAGCGCATGTGATAACACATGCGAAGTCTATTCAAAATTACATCTTTGGAGCACTCATCCGCTATACTACGGGCACCCTTCAGAGGCCCTCATAGTACATTTTGGGCGTCACGATGGTCCTTGCCCTTCGGTGGCCCGTCCGTCACAAGCTTCTCCGCATCCAAATTTTGCCCCGGTGCACTTTAGCACGGGCAAGGGCCCGACGGGCACCTTCAATGCAGACGGAGCGCTTGATGACTTCAATCCATGGACAAAGGCCCACCACATTGCACTAAGCAAGTAGCTCCTGTGCATGGCTTCCAATGGCCACAAATTAACTATAAGGCCCTTCATGGCCTGTTTGCGACCTTGTGGAGCTCGACCAGCCGCTTCACCGGTCGCCAGGGCACTAGACGCTCGGCCTCAAAGATACCGAGACCGTAACACCTTCTCCGTCGAGCTCCCTCCTTGGCGGCAGAAGCGGCAAAGATCCGATACACTACGAGGCAGATCTGCGAATGCCCCGGAGAGCTCCGAATCCGTAAGTAATAGGTAATTCACTTTCACATTCTTGCTCAGCATAAAGAATGCCTTACCGCGCGATCTTCTTTTATTGCCTCAATCTCTGGAGGGCTTTTTGGGCCTCGGCCTTAGCAGCTTTGGCACTCTCAAGAGCCGGGCAAGCTCGAGACTCCTCGGGTCTTGAGTCACGCTCCAAACCCTCGTGTTTTTCTACGAGAGCCCTGAGCTCTTGCCGTCACCTCGCCAGGCTGCGCCTCCCCTTCTCTCGCTGGGAGGCGCTCCGTGGTCAGCTTTGAGCTGGGCCACGACACCGCCTTTTAGGGTCGCCACTGCTTCGTTAAATGGCCCTACGCAAACCCATGTTATTCCTGTTATTTTTTGCAACCGAAACCTTTCTATAAGGTATTTCTTTAATAAGGTATTGCTTACCTTCCTTGTCCCTCGAGCTGCTTCTTGGCAAGGCCGAGCTCAGTTTCTCGGACCGCCGAGGTTCGCTTCAATGCATTGACCTCCGCAACAAGCGGTCAGAGGTCAGAAAGAAATTCTCTCGCATTCCCATATTGACATACTTATGTTAGACTCCTGTGTATATCTTTTTAGATCCTTAGTCCGCTTTTTCTTTCCCAACAATCAACTAAGCATCGTGGGCCACCGCCTATGCGGTAATATTTTTACACATTCTAAACTTACCTCAAAGCTCGTTAGAAGGTCGGCATAAGCTGGCGAGCTGCCTTTCTTGGCGGATCGAATCGTTCCGGATCACCGCACTCCTAACAAAGGCGGTGCTCCTCGATGGAGGCTATTGTTAAAGCGCCTCCAAGAGTTATCCGGTGCCTCGGTTGGACGGAGGACACCGGCGTCTTACCTTCTTCACGAAGGGCCGCTTGCCGGACTTGAGCTATCAAGGTTCCGTTATAGGTCCCGAGGATAAGGGTCGGGCTTAGAGCCCCTGAGGGTCTCGCCCCACGCTGGAGTCAGAGGTCGCCTTGCGCGCCTCCTGCGCCACCTCCTCTTGACCAGGCCCCCCTTGGGACCCCACCTCGGCGTGTCGTCAGCTGGCGTGAGGTGAGGAGGTGGCCGGAGTGAAGTACTCTCCATTTCCGACGAACCTGTGGGACCCGCCGATGAAGCGCGAACTCGCCCTTGGGCAAGGCTGCATGATTGTTCGGCATTAGAGAACACTATGCAATAAAAAAGCCATGGGTATCCTGGACACTTCACGATCTCGCCAGGCTTGGCCCTTGTTGGCCAATCCTCCTCGTCGTTGTCGGCGTTGGTGGAGAAGTCCGGAGGAAGGGTTCTTCCTTCTTGGACCCTCCGGCCTCCCAGCTAGGCGGCCTTCCTTTCGCTTCCTCCCGGCTGGGAGAGGCTTTTTCCTCCTCCTCGTTCTCGGGAGAAGATTCTGCTTCAGACCGACAAAGACCAGCGCCGGGAGCTCCTTCGAGCTCCGTTGCCTCCTTCTGGCCTTCTTCTCCCAAGACCACATGAGGTACCGGAGCCAAGAGTCTCACACCCAAGGTCTGGCTGGTCTTCAGCAAAGGAGCCGGACGGTTAACCTGTCCTGACGCTCTTCACCAAATCTGTTAAAGGTTAGGAGTTTTAGATCCCGCATAGAGTCAAACTATGAAAATAGAATCCCATAAAGGGTAAAATAACTCACCTTGCCGGGCTTGACGCCGCGAGCTGAATCCGCTATCTTGATGGCGGATGTGGGAGCCTCGGCGCCTTTTGAACAGCACCTTCCGAGGCATCTTAAATGCACGTAGTGTCGAAGAGCCTTTTCAGAGTTGGGTGCTTTGCCGGATCGAACTCCCACAATTTGAAGGCCCGTTGTTGGTATGGGAAAAAATGAGCATCACCTGGATTACGTTGACAAGCCTGAGATTCTTGTCCACCAGGTTTCAGACGCATGTTTGGAGTCCGGATAGCTCGTCCGAATTCCCCACGCCGGGCCCGCCTCTTTCCATGACGAGCCGTGTGGGAAGCCAGATCTGAATTGGGGCCGCCACCACGTTTAGTAGTCGCGCGGCTCGGTGATGTAGAACCACCCCGATTGCCACCTCTTTATGGTCTCCACAAAGGAGCCCTCGAGCCATAGGACTTTTGTTGGAGATATGCCCTAGAGGCAATCATGTATGATGATATTTCCTATGTGTTTATGAATAAAGATAGTCCTTGGACATTATCAATGATGTGTATCGCCAGCACGTGACTTGTTTGTGGGACTATGCATTGTATGATGATCGTCCTAAAAGGTCCCTAGCCGAAAGGGCTGTGTGGACGCCGCTGTACCGACTAGACTAGCATATGACACGGTCGATGGCTCCTCGGTCTCACTAGCCATGGAGCATTGGATGCTAACCGGATAATATGGACTTGGAAAGGTGCCGTCGGATTCGACATAGCGGGATCCAGTCGAGATAAGGTCCCGAGTCGGACGGACTCAACTATGAGGCGCCTTGGCGATATGTCATCTGTGAGTCTCTAGTACAACATACGTTCTATGTCCTAAGACCCGAGTCGACGCATGTACTCGAGATGGTGATAGACTTGCTTTGGGCCCGACCAAACGCTACTCCGTGATCGGGTAGTTACAAAGGTAGGTTTCGGGTTTGTCCAATCCCATGTCATGCGAGACGTAATTAGAGCAAGATAAGTTGCCCCTCCGATCGGGAGAGATATACTCTGGGCCCCTCGTGTGATCCGACCAGAACGGCATGGCCATGCGACAAGGATTATGAGATAATCCGGATAGTGGTCAGATCCTTTGGAACGAGAAAGAGGTCGGGTTAGCACAAGGATGACAAGCCTCGCCTTGAGCCCGGCTAACATATATCGTGTGGCAAAGGGAATGAAGTGTGACACATTGTACAAAGTTCGCCTAACCAGCCTTCATCGTCACGCTTGGTGGTCGGCACGCCTTGCTAGAGGCCACTACCAACCGCATGTGCCTGGGAGGTGATCCGAATCGTGACCAAACTGACTTGAACCTAAGGGGTGGCGGCAAGGGAAGGAACCTACGAGGTCGGTTCAGGACACCGGGTCGGATGTGATCCGAATCGACTAGGAACGTGACCGAGTAGACTTTGGCTTTAGGGTCCGTGGCGAGGCCCAAGTGTTGAGCTCGCGACGCGACGCCTATATAAAGTGGAGGTGCGGCACACTCAGACAAAAGTGAGAGCACTTTGGCCTCGGGAGGCGTATGGCTTGACCTCGGGAGGTTGATCGCTTCCGCCTCGGAGCCACCTCCACTCGCCGCCGGCTGTGATCGGACCTAGCAGTCCGCCAGACGACGTTCCTCCCGCACGCTGCCTTGGATACCATTAGAGGCAGTGCACTTGCGCCGCCTCGGCGAACTCATACGTGGGATCGGACGACGGGCGCTCGAGGGAGATCGAGCGAGGACGCAGACGATCCACGCGGACGCATACCCCAACTCTTCTTCCGCTGCAGCATCGCTGGCGTCTAGTGGTAACAAAGCTCGTGATCCATCTCCCGTAGCATGTTCCTCGGATGTTACTGGCGTAGGAATTTTTAATTTGCGATGACGCACCCTACCGTAGAACCCAACAACTTTGGCCATCTTGCCAACCATGGCGCCTCAAGACTCCACTTAGCGGCCGCCCACTACCTTGACCCGACATTGAAGATCTTCACCATAAAGCGAAGTGAGGCTGGATGCAGAGGAAGGCCTACACGCGACGATGAACCCCGCTCGCTAACCGGCTAAGCGGGACCGCCGTGTCGCGTGGCGCCGTGTATTCGTACCGACACAAACCGGTAGAATGCGATTCTATGCATAACTTTGTTTTGCAGGTTTGATGTGAATAGTATGGCTCATGTGTATGTGATGCATGTGTGTAATTTATACGTAACTCGCGTGTCATGTTTGTCACCGCATGAGCCAAAGTGCTGTCATTATAATGTATAACGACCTAATCGCGTGTCGACTTGTGACTCTATGTAAAATTCATTACTAGTTGTAGTAGTTGGATAATAGAGATCAGGTTGGCGGCTTGGCGTCCCGGCGTGACAAACAAGATGGAGTTCGTAGATGGTCATCGGAGTCGGAGCCGACCCAGAAGAACGTCCATGAAAGGAGCCATACTATTTCACAATATATGTTTATTTGTGATTGTTATGCTTCTTTGTTTCTATACATGTTAAAATGATAGAATGATCCCTCATGAATATCAAGCGAATTGCCATCCCCGATGTTGCACCTTCGCACGTCAAGTACGTCTAGTAGTGGGCTCATAAAATTGGGGTCTGCTTTGGGTGTCCTTGAATCAAGGGTTCTGCTCGGACACGGACATGCATCGCATCGAGTTAACTTGACAAGGCTATCAAAACGGTTTTGGGCCTTGTGGCAAAGAAGGTTGGGAGCCGGGTATGAGATACCTTCCCGACTCGGCTGTGAGTCGATAGAGATACGATTAGCAAGGAGTTGCTTACCGGATAGGTATGTTGGCTAGCAGGATGCTAAAGCTCACTAGTCGCATGCGCTAGTCGGATCCTGAATCACCGAGAGTTTGCGGAGGATGTCGACTTGATGGGAGTATTTCTGTTTAGGCTAGAATTACTCTACATAAACATATTGCTTAGTGATTGCATATTTTCTCATTTGTAGATCAATGGCACCACACGCTTTCAACCCAACTTTGCATTGAAATCAATTACGGAAAAGGATAAACTGAATGGAACAAACTTTACCACCGTATAGAAATCTGAGAATTGTTCTCAAGCACGATAAAAGGAACATGTTCTAGAGGATCCACTTCCGGAAGGAACCTGCTGATAATGCTAGTGCCACGCCTAAAAATGCCTACTGTAAACTTCGTTGATGAATCAACGGAGATCGCTTGTCCGATGTCAGCTTGTATGGAGCCCGATTTGCAACAACATTTCAAAAATGTTGGCGCTACGATATGATCGAGAGTCTCAAGAGCATGTTTTGAGACACGTGCTAGGACCGAAAGGTTCAACGTCTGCGATCTCTTGATGGATTGCAAGCTGAAGGAAGGTGATCCATCGAGCCCGGATGTGATCAAGATGATCGGATATGTGCAAGCTTTGGATCGTTTGGGCTTCCGCTCTTGGATGAGCTGGCTCTTGATGCTGTTCTCGGGGTTCTCTTCCGCCCAGCTATGGGACGTTCATCTCGAACTATCATATGCATGGCATGGATAAGAAGCTCACCGAATTGCATGGGATGCTCAAGGTGGCGAGGCAGGATATTAAGAAAGGCACGCATCAAGTGTTGATGGTGCGTAAATCGGCTAAGTTCAAGAAGAGTTGGTCCAAGAAAAGGCTAAGGCAAAGGGCACGGAGATGGTAACCTCTGCCCGCTGCATCAAGTCTGGACGGACTCGAAGACCGCTTGCTTTCACCGCAAGGAGACCGGTCATTGGAAGAGAAAGCGTAGCAAGTGGCTTGCAGAGCATGGCAAGAAGGCCGAAATGCTTCTTCGAGCAAAGGTACACTTGTTGCATATGTTATAGACATTTACCTTGGCCGACATACCTAGTAGCTCTTGGGTATTTGATAACGGATCGGTTGTTCATATTTGCAACTCGTCATGTGGGCTGGTAAGAACTAGGCGTGTGGCACAAGGGAGATTGACATCGTGGTCGGCAACAAAGCAAGAGTTGCCGCGTTGGAGGTCGGCACGATGCAGCTCCGACTTCCTTCCGGATTCATAATGGAATTGAATAATTGTTATTACATTCCTGCACTTAGTCGGAACATTATTTCTGCCTCATGTTTGATGAGTCAAGGTTATGAATTCAATTTAAAGGACAATGGTTGTTCGATATTTTTGAATGGTATGTTCCACGGCTATGCACCCATTGTTGATGGGCTATTTATATTGAATCTAGAACAGAACCGGTCTATAACGTGAATGTCAAGAGGCATAAGCCAAATGAGATAAATCCGACATACTTACGGCATTGCCGCTTGGACACATTAGTTCTGAAACGCATGAAGAAGCTCCATGATGATGGGCTCCTAACTTCGTCCAGGCTTGGTCGTTCGAGACATGTGAATCATGCTTGCTCGGCAAGATGACTAAGTCTCCTTTCGCAAAGAGTTGCGTAGAGGGCGTCCGATCTATTGGAACTTATACATAGTGATGTGTGGTCCAATGAGCACAACAGCCAGTGGTGTCTATCAGTACTTCGTGACTTTTACCGACGACTTGAGTAGATATGGATATATCTATTTGATGAGGCACAAGTCGGAGACTTTTGAAAAGTTCAAAGAGTTTCATAACGAGGTTGAGAATCAGCTCGGCAAGACTATAAAGCTTCTGCGATCTGATCGTGGAGGTGAGTACATGAGCCAGGAGTTCGATGATCATCTGAAAAGTCGAGGTATAGTATCTCACCACACCTCAAGATGCATACGGAGAAATATGGCGTGTCGGAACGGAGGAATAGGACCTTTGGACATGGTCCGGTCTATGATGAGCAAATCGGATTTACCCTTGTCATTTTGGGGATACGCTCTAGAAAGCCGCAGCTTTCACACTTAATAAGGTACCATCAAAATCCGTGACAAGACACCGCATGAGATGTGGGTGGGAAGAGTCCCGGTTGTCTTTTCTAAAGATTTGGGGTTGTGAAGCATTTGTCAAGCGACTTATGTCGCACAAGCTTACACCCAAGTCGGATAAATGCATATTCGTGGGATATCCGAGGGAAACCTTGGGATATAGCTTCTACAACCGAAGAGAACAAAGTGTTTGTTGCTCGGGCAGGGTTTTCCTTGAGAAAGAGTTTCTCGGTCGGGAGGCGATTGGGAGGGCAGTTCGACTCGAAGAAATTCGAGGACCACTCGGGACGGCAGCTCGGCCGGGTGATGAGATCATACCGAGTCGATCGGGGAACCCGTAGTGGAAGCGCAACCGGAACCACGAAGGTGTGAGAGATTGCGCAGAGTGCGTGATGTATTGTTGCTAGAAAGCGACGAGCCGCCACGATGCGTGCGTAAGCGATGGTGAGCCCAGATTCGAGGCATGGCCGGAGGCCATGAGATCCGGAAGTTAAAGTCCATGAATGAGAATCAAGTCTGGGACTTGGTTGATCCGCCACCGGGCGAATTCACCATTGGTTGCAAATGGGTCTTTAAGAAGAAAACCGATGTGGATGGAAATATTCAGATCTACAAAGCTCGGCTTGTCGCTAAAGGTTATGGACAAGTTCAAGGAATTGACTACGACGAGACTTACTACTTGATGGCGATCAAGTCGGTGAGGATCATACTAGCTATAGCTGCATATTTCGATTACGAGATATGGCAGATGGATGTCAAGACGGCTTTCCTTCACGGAAATTTAACTGAGGACATGTATATGATACAGCCCGAGGGTTTTATCGATCCGACTAGCACTAGTAAGGTATGCAAGCTCAAGAGATCCATTTATGGGTTGAAGCAAGCATCTCGGAGTTGGAACATTCGTTTTGATGAGGTCGTCACTGGTCTCGGTTTCATCAAAAGCGAAGAGGACTCTTGTTTATACAAGAAGTTAAGTGGGAGCTCGATAGTGTTTTTGATCTTGTATGTGGACGACATACTACTGATCGGGAACAATGTTTGATGTTAAACTTCGGTCAAGGGATCATTGAATGGCAAGTTTTCGATGAAGGACCTTGGTGAGGCGATCTATATTTTAGGCATCAAGATCTATAGAGATAGATCGAGGAGGCTGCTGGCTTAAGCCGAACACGTACATAGATAAAGTGTTGAAGCGGTTCAACATGAGTGAGGCGAAGAAAGGGTTCTTGCCGCTCTCACATGGTATAAGGCTAAGCGAGACTCGAGTCCTTCGACATCCGATGAGCAAAGCAGATGAGCGAGATTCCGTATGCCTCGGCAATCGGATCCATCATGTATGCCATGATATGTACAAGGCCTCGATGTTGCTTTTGCAATAAGCCTAACAAGTAGATACCGAGCCAACCTGTGAGAGTCACTTTGGCAGCGGTAAAGACTATTTTGAAGTACACGAAAAGGACTAAAGAGATGTTCCTAGTTTATGGAGGTGAGGAAGAGCTCGTCAGTGGGGGTTACGTCGATGCTAGTTTCCAAACCGGCGAGAGATGATTGTCGATCACGGTCTGGATTCGTATGCGTCTGAGCGGAGGAGCGATTACTTGGATGAGTTCCAAGCAGGATACGGTGGCGATTCTACCCACGAAGCCGAATACATTGCGGCTTGTGAAGCTGCAAAGGAAGGTGTTTGGATCCGCATTTTCTGGATGATCTTGGTATTTTCCCAGCCTCGGTGAAACCGTTGGACCTTTATTGTGATAATTTCGGTGCCATCGCACAAGCCAAGGAGCCGAGGAATCACCACAAGGTCGGACACATAGACCGGAAATATCACCGATACGAAAGATCGTAAAGAATGGTGATGTAGAGTTATGCAATATTAAGACGGATGAAAATGTTGGAGATCCGTTGACTTAGCCGCTTCCACAACCCAAGCTTGAGGGGCAAGTTAGAGCTATGGGCATTCGCTGTCTATTTGATTGACTCTAGTGCAAGTGGGAGATCTGTTGGAGATATGCCCTAGAGGCAATCATGTATGATGATATTTCCTATGTGTTTATGAATAAAGATAGTCCTTGGACATTATCAATGATGTGTATCGCAAGTACGTGACTTGTTTGTGGGACTATGCATTGTATGATGACTGTCCTAAAAGGTCCCTAGTCGAAAGGGCTGTGTGGACGCCTTGACCGACTAGACTAGCATATGACACGGTCGATGGCTCGGTCTCACTAGCCATGGAGCATTGGATGCTAACCGATAATATGGACTTGGAAAGGTCTGGTCGGATTCGACATAGTTGGATCCGAGTTGAGATAAGGTCCGAGTCGGACAGACCCAACTATGAGACGCAGCGATATGTCATCTGTGAGTCTCTAGTACAACATACGTTCTATGTCCTAAGACCTGAAAGCATGTACTTTCGAGATGGTGATAGACTTGCTTTGGGCCGACCAAAACGCTACTCCGTGATCGGTAGTTACAAAGGTAGGTTTGGGTTTGTCAATTCCATGCTTTGCGAGACATGGTCGAGCAAGATGGGATTTGCCCTCCGATCGAGAGAGATATACTCGGGCCCCTCGTGTGATCCGACCAGAACAGCATAGCATGCGACAAGGATTATGAGATAATCCGGATAGTGGTCGGTATCCTTTGGAACGAAAGAGGTCGGGTTAGCACAAGGATGACAAATCTGCTTTGAGCCCGACAACATATATATCGTGTGGCAAAGGGAATGTAGTGTGACACGTTATGCTGTGTTCGCCTAACCAGCTTCATCGTGCACTTGGTGGTCGGCACGCCTTCCTAGAGGCCACTACCAACCGCAAATGCAGTCGAGGTGATCCGAACTGTGACCAAACCGACTTGAACCTAAGGGGTCGCAAGGCTTAAGGGAAGGAACCTACGAGGTCGGTTCAGAGGGACACTGGTCGGATGTGATCCGAATCGGACTAGGAACGTGACCAAAGGTAGACTTTGGGCTTTAGGGTCCGTGCGAGGCCCAAGTGTTGAGCTCGCGACGGACGCCTATATAAAGTGGAGGTGCGGCACACTCAGATGTGTGAGAACACTTTGGCCTCAGGAGGCAGATCGCTTCGGCCTCAGGAGGTTGATCGCTTCGGCCTCAGGAGCCACCTCCACTCGCCGCCGACTGTGTGATCGGACCTAGCAGTCCGCCGCACGACGTTCCTCCTGCACGCGCGGATACCATTAGAGGCGGTGCACTTCCGCCAGCCCGCGAACTTCGTGCGATGGGGATCGGACGACCGGGCACTCGAGGGAGATCGAACGAGGAGGAGACGATCCACGCGGACGCCGCCCAACTCTAACTTTCTTCCGACCGCATTTAATCAAGCTGCTGCCTAGTGGTAACGAACTGTGATCCATCTCCCGTAGCATGTTCCTGGATGTTCTGCGCGTAGGAATTTTTAATTTGCAGTCGACGCACCCTACCGTAGAACCCAACAACTTTGGCCATCTTGCCAACCATGGCGCCTCCGCACTCCACTTGACGGCCGCCCACTACCTTCGGCCTAACATTGAAGATCTTCAGCCATAAGCCGAAGTGAGGCTGGATGCAGAGGAAGGCCTCGCACCTGACGATGAACACCGAGATGTTGAGGATGAAATTGAGGCCAGGTCGTGGAAGTCCAGGCCGTGTAGTAGAACATGAGCCCCCGGACAAATGGGTGAAGTGGAAAACCTAGTCCATGGAGGAAGTGGGGAGAAACACCACCCTCTCATGGGGCTGGGGTTGGAATGAGCTGCCCCGGGCAGGCGGCGGTCTGTGATGTTGCTGGACAAGTATCCAAGCATCCCGCAGCTTTGTGATGTGCCCTCCGTGATTTGAGGAGGCCATCCACCTGCCTCCCGCTCCGGACATAGTTGGAGAAAGGTTGAGGTGGGGGTGTCTTGGACTTAGGCGGCTGGAGCTCGGGTCTTGGCGAAAATGGATGAGCATAGGATGAAGAAGGCGTGGGTGAAAAGGTGGATCCTTATCCCCTTATATGGACGAGACGGAGCTATCGTCCCCCACCACCTGGTAAAACTCGCTTATCTCCCCAAGCGTTACCAGTAATCAATGGCGCGGATGGGTTACCCACGTCCGTATTGATGAGAATCCCAGAATAAGGGGCACGATCTATGCTTTGATAAGACGTGCCAAGAAAACTACCTAAACGCTAAACGCTACCGAGGTGGAACAGTAAAAAGCGATTCATATAAGGGCCTGGCCGTGGTGTGATGTCACGCCGCTGAATACGTCAGCCAGATCTGTGCAAGAATTATTCTCTCTCACGGTGGTATGTGGAACTTGTTTTTGCGAGCCGGACACTATCCTGGTGTTCAAAACCTTCTATGAAGTATTCGGAAGAAGAACTCGCCTTGCAATGCAAGAAGACAATATGCCGCCCGGACTCGCCGTCATTGAAGCCTGGTTCGAGGAGCTCTTGAGGAGTCCTGGACTAGGGGGTGTCCGGATAGCGAACTATCATCACGGCGGACTCCAAGACTATGAAGATACAAGATTGAAGACTTCGTCCGTGTCCGGATGGGACTTTCCTTGGCGTGGAAGGCAAGCTTGGCGATACGGATATGTAGATCTCTTACCATTGTAACCGACTCAGGTAACCCTAACCTATCCGGTGTCTATATAAACCGGAGGGTTTTAGTCCGTAGGGACGAACAACAATCATACCATAGGCTAGCTTCTAGGGTTTAGCCTCCTCGATCTCGTGGTAGATCTACTCTTGTACTACCCATATCATCAATATTAATCAGCGAGGAGTAGGTATTACCTCCATCGAGAGGGACCGAACCTGGGTAAAAACATCATGTCCCTTGTCTCATCGTTACCATCCGCCCTAGACGCACGATTCGGGACCCCCTACCCGAGATCCACCGGTTTGACACAGCGAAACCTTCCGACATGCCGGTGTCCCGAGAGAACTTCGTGAGCACACTCTTAATATTGATCCAAAGTATAAGCCGGTCGAGCAGTTTCTCCGGCGATTCAATGAGGAAAGGCGAAAGGCTATAGGGGAAGAGGTCGCTCGGCTCTTAGCGGCGGGGTTCATCGTGGAAGTTTTCACCCGGAGTGGTTGGCTAACCCGGTGCTTGTGCTCAAGAAAAACGGCACTTGGCGGATGTGTGTGGATTACATGGACCTAAATAAAGCTTGTCCGGCTGATCCCTTTGCTCTGCCCCGCATTGATCAAATCATCGATGCCACTGCGGGTTGCGAGCGGTTGAGCTTTTTGGATGCTTACTCTGGCTATCATCAGATCAAGATGGCAGTTAAGGACCAGGAGAAGGCGGCTTTCATTGCTCCATTTGGAGCCTTCGCTATGTGTCTATGCCGTTTGGGCTCAAGAGTGCCCAGCGACTTATCGGCGGTGTGTGCGTAATTGTCTCCACAATCAGATTGGGCGCAATGTTCATGCTTATGTGGATGACATTGTGGTGAAGTCCGAGAGAGAAGAAACCTTGATCTCCGATTTAAAGGAAACCTTTGATAATCTCCGGTCTACAAGATGATGCTTAACCCGAGACAAGTGCGTATTTGGTGTACTGCGAGGCAAACTTTTGGGATTCCTGGTCTCAAACGAGGGCATTGAAGCTAACCCGGAGAAGATCAAGGCAATTACCTCTCTGGCTAAGCAGCGTGCATCAATGATGTTCAGCGGTGGCGAATTAAGCGTTGCAGCTTTAAGCCGATTCATAAGCCGGCTAGGGGAGAAGGCTTTACCGTTGTATCGAGATGATGAAGAAAGCGAACACCTTTATGCAGGTGAGGCTGGCGATGCTGGTTTTGAAGATTTAACGAGACAATTTGCTGAGACGCCGGTTCTCGCAGCTCCGATTGATAAAGAGCCATTGCTATTGTATGTTGCTGCTATCTCACGTCTTTGTTAGTGTGGCTATTGTGGTGGAAGCGTAAGGAGGCGGCAAGGAGCATCCGGTTCGTGACGGTTTATTACATCGGTGAGGTGCTCATAGAGTCCAAGCAAAGGTATCTGCATTGGCGAAACTAGTTTATGGGGTGTTCATGGCGAGCGGAAGCTAAAAGCAAGATTTCTTGGGTCATCCTATAAGCGTGGTAAGTTCAGCCCCTTGGGAGACATCATCCGAATAGGGAAGCCACGGGGCCGAGTTGCCAAGTGGGCCATCGAGCTTGGGCCTCCACGGTTTGAAGTATATGCCGCGCACAGACTATCAAGTCTCAAGCCCTAGTGGACTTTATTAATGATTGACCGGAGTTGCGTGCACCAGAGGAGAAGCTTCTGGATAACACGTATTGGACTATTCACTTTGATGGGTCCAGACAGTTGGAAGGCTCGAAATTTGGAGTTGTTTTAACTTCCTCGAGGTGACAAATTTTGTTATGTGCTCCGGCTTATGTTTCCTGTACTAACAATGCAGCTGAATATGAGGCCTTACTCCATGGCCTCCGGATGGCCAAGGAGATGAATTTAAGCGGGTAAGATGCTTGGGCGATTCAGACCTTGTTGCTCAACGGTGTCGAACGCGTGGGATTCTAAGGATCCCTTATGGCGGCTTATTGTCGTGAAGTTGATGCGGTGGCTGGGCACTTCAAGGGTTATCAAGTAGAGCACATTGATTGAAGGAAGAACGAGGCGGCTGATGCTTTAAGCCGGCTGAGGTCTCGGCGTAAGTCGGTGCCACCCAATACTTTCCTTGACGTTTTGCATAACCTTCCTTCGGTAGTGCCTACAAAGGAAGAGCTTGCAGTACCGGACCGAGGCGCAAATGGTGGCGGCTCTCCATGCCATCCGGGTAGGCGGTTCCATACTTAGCTTATATGACCGGGAGAGTTGCACGAGGGCGAGACCTTGGCAAGACAAATCACCAGCGGTCCAAATCCATGACAATTGTTCATGGCGAGTTGCATCACCGCAGCGTCCTTTGAGGCGTTTCAACGTTGTGTATCACCTACGAAGGGTCAGGAGATACTTCGTGAGATTCATGAAGGTGATTGCGGTCATCATGCGGTTCAAAGTCTCTGGTGGCCAAGGCTTTTCGTCACGGTTTTATTGGTGACGGCTCATGCCGATGCGGAGGATCTGGTCGACAAGTGTGACGGATGTCAAAAATTCTCAAGACGAGCTCATGTGCGGCTCAAGAATTAAGGATGATTCCAATTACTTGGCCGTTTGCGATGCAGGGCTTGATATGGTTGGACCTTTCAAAAGGTCTAAAGATAAGAAGACACACTGTTGGTGGCGATTGGATAAATTCACCAAGTGGGTTGAAGCAGAGCCGGTCAGTAAGTGTGATGCAGCCACGGCGGTTCAGTTCATCAAAAAGGTGATCTTTCGTTTCAGTTTTCCACACAGTATTATAACTGATAATGGCACTAATCTCTCCAAGGGTGCCATGGAAGAGTTCTGTCAACAAGAACACATCCGGCTCGATGTTTGGTACATTGCTCATCCCCGATCTAATGGTCGTGAGAAAGAGCTAATCAAGAGATCTTGAAAGGTATCAAACCCGGCTCTTAGTTCCTTCTGACAAATAACTTCGGGTTGTTGGGTGGAGGAATTACCTTACGTGCTATGGAGCATCAACACAACGCCCAACAGGTCTACTAGTTATACACCTTTTTCATGGTGTACGGAGCAGGAGGTGGTTCTCGCCAAGTGACATCCCGGCATGATTCACCGGGTGGCGGCTTACGTTGAGGCTGATAACGAAAAGGCTCGTCGGATGCACTTGACTTGTTGGATGAAGAGCGAGACTTGGCTATAGCCCGGCTCGGCGATTTACCCGACAAGACCTGCCGTTATCACAACCCAGGGTTAGAAGCGTAACTTTCGGGAAGGTGATTTAGTGCTCGGCTCATTCAGGATCAAACTGATATGCACAAGCTGTCCCCTCCTCGGGAAGGACCTTTCGTGGTCAGCAGGAATCTCAACAACGGGTCCTATTACCTCATCGATGTTCGAGAGCACAAAGACTCACGTAAGTCGGAGGAGGAGACCCGCCGGCCGTGGAACATAGCGCATCTCCGGCCCTACTATACTTAAGCCGCTGGCTTTCAGAGTATATTTATCTTTTCTTTTTTAGCAATGTATATATATTATATAAGGCAATAAAGCAGGACCTCTTTCTTTTCCATCCTACAAGGTTTATGTGTCTTCTTTACCAGGTGATGGAAACGACTAACAGGGAACAGATCATATCTGAATCCGGTTTTCCCTTTGGTCCAGCTTATGATCATATCTGAATCAAGCCATGGTCACTTGGGGCTTCTGTTCAAACATAGGTCGTATTTGAACCAAAGAGAACATAGTGTCGATACCCAATTGATTGGCACCTTTATCGTCGAACCCACTTGGGGCTTCTTGATCATATTTGAATCATAGCTTAACCTCTTTGGGCTGGCGTGGATCGTATTGAATCGGCGTCATTAAACAACTCTCATGGTCACTTGGGGGCTTCTGTTCAAACATAGGTCGTATTCGAACCAAAGAGAACATAAATCGATACCCATTTGATCGGCATCGCCAAAGCCATTGGGGGCTATATGATCATATCCGAATCTTAGCTTAACCCCTCTGGAACGGTTCTACTGATCATATTCGAATCAGAGGCCTTTGCAAATCAGGTTTACTTTATTCTATAAAGAATAAATAATACTAAGGGCCAGGTAAACATTATATGTGCCAATTTTGAAGTTAAGTATAATATGCGCTTTTTTGGAATCAATTAAGCGGCAGGTGCGCCTTAAACCGGTGATACTTATGATGTTTTGGTTCCTACTCCGGGTTAATGTTATCTTACATGACCCCGGATGTAGTGAGATGCCAAAGGAAGTTTTTTGTTTTATACATGTGGTAAAGTGAAAGCTTTTGGATGATTCAAGCAAGCCCGGCGTTACACATTCTTTGGCGGCTTGAGACATTATAAGCACCGCAAAACATGCGCGAAGGCATGACAGAGTTAAGGAGTTTTTTCTATCCTATTACAAGACTCCCCGAGTCTAAAGTAAGTGAAGCATTGTTTTGTAAAATTCATAACACATCTGGCGGCTCATTCCTCCGGCTGGCTTGATGACTCCGGGTTATCCTTCCCCGCCTCTCCTTTGGTTGTTTTGTCCTGGAAGGTTGGCGAGGTCTAGTCAATGCCGCTTAGGCTTCAAATTCAGCCTCATCATCTATTAAACTGGCGGGTCAACTTGAGGAGCAAAGGTATGCTTACGAGTTGGAGGGATCGGTGACATCATCATAATGCGGAGTTGGAATCCTCCGGTTCTCGTTGTCATAACCCGGTGGTACTTTGTAAGATCAATATCGTTGCCGATGATGGTGGCCACAGGACGTCTGACTCTCACACGGTGGTGAAGTCGATTGGTGAATGCATAGCCGTCCTCCTTTAATTTGGGGTATCCAAGAGCAACATCGTTTAAGTCTAGCTCTGGAGCCAATGCTTTGGCCCGGCTTAAAGGCGGCTATGGCCCGGCTCTACGGATGCTCGCCTTAACTCCCGAATCCGTTGAGGTAACACGGCAAGCCGCTTGAGTACATCTTGCAGGAGATAAGGAGCATCATTTGATAAAGCCACAACGGCTAAAAGCACGTTGTGACCCGGTTATAGTTGTTCCACGAGTGTACACCGCCTTAAGCTTGACCAAAGATATTCTCGCTTAAGGTTCGTGCTCACAGGGCTGTGTTTATACATATAAGGTGAGCCGGAGTTAACAATTAAAATAGACATCAAAGGAACCATTGTGATATTCAGAGTTATACATCGTAACTTACCAAAGATTGCTGAGACCATTTGAGATATCTGGCGCTTTAAGCCCGGGGACATTTCGTGATTGCCTCGGCAAGAGATGCCTCTATTTGTTTTGACCCGAGTCACCGGTGAAGCCCTCTCTTCAACCCATGTTTTTCTTCTCCGATTCAAAATTTTCTTGATTTCTCTTGTTAGGAACCTTGAATTCAAACTTGGAGTTAAGCTTTTGAGTTTCAAGCTCTTGGGTTTTCAAGCTGACTCTTGAGATCGGCAATCTCCGCCTCAAATTGACTTATGGCGGCCTGCGCCGACATCAGTTATGGTAAGATCACGGTAAGATTACATTCAAGTCCCAAACACTTTACAAGTAAAGATACTTGGCACTTGGGGCTAATGTATGCTTAAAGAATTCTTAACCTATTTTACGGGTCATGTATATTAAGTCTCAAGCACTTTACAAGTAAAGGCACTTGACACTTGGGGCTAATGTGTTACCCAAATTCAAAGTTTCATGCTATCACCGAGTTAAATATATTCAATTTAAGCGGACAAAACTAACGATAAGTAGATTTCTAAGTCTACTGACATATTCATTCATAAGCAATAGACTTGGGGCTAATACTGATAAGTAAGGTTAAAGGTATACCTCAGATTTATGTTGTATTTGCTTCACCATGTCAATTTCAGTCACGGCTATTGTGTACTTGGTTCAAATAGCCGAGACTATATCACCAATGCTTAGGTGAGTATAATCGGTGATGTCCTGTTTGGTTTTCCGACGTTGGGCAAACTCTTCCTTGGCAGTGCATCGAGCAAGGATAGTAGGCTGGCCCGGTTCAACATATTGGCTTTTCAGAAATTCAACTTCTGGTCCAGTCATCTTGACCAGGCTAGGAATTTCCGGCTTATTAGACTCGTGGACAACGTCTTCTGCAGGCGGGTCAGAGGTTGACACCGGAACATCAAAAGCCGGTTCAGGCGGTGGTTGATGAGTGGAGCTATCAGGAACGGATGAGTCAGTTGCCGGTTCGGTGATCACCGGGTCTCGGGACAAATTATTCTTTTTGGCCTTCTTGCTAGGCTTCACTTGCAGGCTGTCTGTCAAAGTGGAAGGATGAGTACCAACGAATAAGTATGGAAAAAACTAAAAGTAAGAAAGGTGGCATTACCCGGGAGCTGTTTTAAAAGCCGGCATGTTTTTATTGCATCGACTACTTGGGAAGACGGAGAGGTATCCTGATAATTGGAGTCAGATGAATTGAGCGGTCGACGAAATAAACCTGCCAAAGGATAAACAGAATGCAAAGCGGAGATGACCTTAGTTCGACGCTTCCTAGTTATATCGGGTAAGCCGGAGGAGAGTTCTGTGTCTTGAGTGGCCCGAGTTTGCCTCCGGTTCTCAAATTGTTGTTGCTTCAAAAGAAATTAAGGATCTTGGTAAGCTAGAGGGTGTGAAAACCTTACTTTCCGGGTCACCCTTCGGATTTTTGTGTTGGCAAAGGCTCTGAGTCGGAGGAAATTATAGTTACCTCTTCGCCAGCTGCTTGACTGTTTCTAGTATCCTCCTAAAAGGATCAAATGTCAGTAAAAGTAATGGCAAAGGAGTTAAAGAACATTGAAAAGGATTACCTCTTCCTCATCCGAAGAAGAGTCATCCAATTTAAACATATCAGAGGCGCTGGGTTTCTTCTTCTTAGAGGTGCCCGTCCTGGCGGTTTTTCTTTCAGTTTTCTTGGCACTTCTAGCTGTTTAGCAGCCTCATGGTCATACTTGACCTTCCGTAAATCATCGCTTGACTGGAAAGCAGATAAAGAATCATAAGTATAAGAAGGTAACATATAAAAGAGTATTTGTGAAGACAAGTAACTTACATCAGAGCCGGGTTCTTCTTCTGAGGAAGGGAAGTAAGTCGAAGGCATTCTTGGTTCTGATGCCTTCCTTCAACAGAGATTGAACTGTAGCATCTACCGCATCGTCTGATAAGTCATTAGAGCTATGGTGCATCGAGTCATCCTTTTCGCCTGTATAAGTACACATTAAGTCGGAACGGCGGCTTAATGGTAGTATCTGCCGGAGTGACCCGGACTTCGAACGGATCGATGCCATTTAAACCGTTCCCTAGAAGAGCTTTGATCTTCTTGATGGTGGGGTTGAGGCGAGGCGTTCAAAGCGGATAACTTATCTGCCGGCGGATGATTGGATTCAAGGCGCGAGAACGAAAGTCGGGCGTTGGCTTCTCATCACCGGTGATGTATCTTGGCAATAGAACCACGTCTGGTTCCGATCTTTCGGGTGACTTGGCAGCTCGGCATAAGGAAAAGACAATCTCTTCGCATTGGATGGAGATGCCGCCAAGTTCAAGACTAGGCCCGTTAGCACGTTCGTTTTGCGGTTCAAATAAAAAGTTCTCTGAACAGAGCAGATTTGGTTCTTCTCCGGTACACTTCGCAGAAAACTTGAAAATTGCGAGAGATTTGACACGGAATTGGGCCCGATGTCTTGAGGTCTAAGGTCAAAGAAATTCAGAACTTCTCTGAAAAATTTTGGTAGGAGGGCAAATCCACAGTTCATGTGATCCGTGAAAACTATCACTTCCCGTCTTTTGGTTGAGGCTTTTCTTGGATGGGTCAGAACACGATAAGACATGACTTCCTTTTTGGCAAGTGACCAGACTTCACAAATTCAGCCAGCTTGCTTTTTGGTGACGATGGATGGGACCCGATTCGAGTTCACAGGGAGCTTTGGTTGGCTTAGGCGCCATGACAACAGATTGGCCTATTGCAAAATAAGAAGTTCCGGTTTAAATTTTAACCCGGAAGAAGATATTCAAATTCTTTGAAAGGTAGGGGCTTAAAGGGGCCTAATGACATAAGGATAATTAGGCAGCATTATTTAAGCCGCCACAAGTGTTAGCGATGACAGTTCAAAAGTTTTAAAGACACGAGAAGGTGCCAAGGTTCTGAGACCAAGTGGGATGTGTTTAAACCGGACATTTGAACAGGTCATGTTGAAGGCATTTAACATAAGAAGTGTTAGGGTGATAAAAACAGATTTCATAAGTTACAACTGTTATTTTGGATCAAATGGTAATTCGTTGAAAGGAAAAATTCTAGACCTAAAACATGATACGAGAGAGTTCATGCATCCTAATGAGGATTCTTTGCAAGAAAAGAAGATCTGCTAGTATATAAAATGGATGCGGAATAGGTACCGCACGAGATTTATGCTACGGTGGGATCAAAAGAAGCCACGGGCAGAGGAAAATCTGAAGAATGGGGGATGAGCTATCGCGAATCGCATGGAAGAAGCATCAACCCTAGCATAGATATAAGATGCGAAAGAAACTTACGATTGTTGGATCTGTTGCGGAGGCGCTGCCGTTCTCTGGTCGGATTCAAGTTGATGCAGCGGCCAAGGTCGATGAAGGCAGAGGGTTCGACGGCGGCGCAAGTGAGCTTGAGTGATGAAGAAGAGAGGAAGAAGACGAATCGGAAGGAGAAGAATGAAAAGACCTAAAAGTCGCCTATTTATAGGGAGAGGGTAAGCGAGATGGCGCGAAACAAGGAGATAAGAATTACTATCCAGCGGCCCCGACGCCTCGATTCTCGGGCAGGCAACAAAGACAAAAGATCCGTTGGGCGATTCGGCGGAATTAAAAGGAAAGATAGCGTCATGACGGGTTAACACGGATCAAAAGAGTGACGTCACGTCGGGTTAAAGAAAGTCTTTTTTCGCAGCCCGAAGACCTAAGATTTATGTTTTAAGTTATTTTAAGATTGACATGAACAGGTTCAAATCAATGCAGGGGCCTAATGTTGGGGATATAACTATTTGTGTAAGCCGCCCAAGAGGGCGGGTTACGTAAATAGTTACCGAACAAGCCCAAGTCCAAGCATGAAGATGGCGACTCAACAAGGAGCCTAAGGCCCACAAAGCGACTTAAGGCCCGTTGTAGTAAACCGCCATAATGGCATGACTTGTATCATAAGGTAGACTTGACTAGTCACCGAGTGGACCTTTGTTTATGAGCCGGCCGGGATTACGTAAGTTGCGAGCGTCAACCCGTGTATATAAGGGGCGACCCGGCAAATGCTTAGGGCGAAACAACCTTTCGAGAACCGGGCATAAGCGTATCTCGCTCCCTGGTCATCGAAACCTCAAGCAATACCAAGCCAACTAGGCGTGAAGCTTACCTTCACCGTAAGGAGCCGAACTAGTATAAACCTTCTCGTGTCCTTTGTCCCGATTAACCCCTTTAAGCTTCCTAGTTGCGATGGCTCCACGATTAAGTCCTTGCAAGAGGACATCTGCCGTGACAATTCCATGACAGCTTGGGTGCCACGAACGCCACCACCAGCGCGTCGCCGGCTTGTACAACCGTTGACCTGCCCGGTTCTTTATCTCAGACCATCCTGGACACTCATCTGGGCTACACGGAAGCACCCTTCCACTCCATCTTAAGCACACTCTTTGCCACTCCGATGAGTGGCGCAGCTAGACATAGGGAAGATACGGGGGAAGAATATGCATCCGGGACTACAGGCAGTCTGATGAGCGAGTTGCCGAACATGGGGAAGACAAAGAGATCCATCGCGGGCGGCTGTAGACTAGTGTAGTGTATCCGTGTCGTGGGAGTGGAGCTCTGCGGGACCGTACGTGCACATAGTCTTACCTTTTTTAGTTAAAATATGTCCAAAATGTAAATGTTTTTGTCAGGTTTATATGAAGTCCACTGTGTTTGCACAAATTTCATCCGGTTTGTTGGTAAATTTTTTAAATGTATGCGGGCAGGGTTGGTTGTCGGTCTCCCGCTTTTGTGTCCACCGCCTGCCCCCCCCCCCCCCCCCCGCGCGCCTTTGCAGATGGATGCGGGAGGAAATTTGTGGGTTGCCGTTGAAGATGTCCTTACTTGCCTCTAACCAACAATTTTTTGAAGGGTAATTTTGTCATAAATTATTTATAATTATATGTCTTGGTCACCATGCTAGGAACAGAGGAAGTAGAAAGATCGATTGACTGCATGCATGTACATATTCTTTATCGTCAAGTAGATAATACCCCGCGTGTTGCTGCGGAAAATATTGCATATAGTTGATGTTTTACTCATCAACTACTCTCCTAAAAGGACAAAACGATGAATAAATGATTCTTATTTGAACATACTTTAGAATGATAGATAGGTAAGTAAGATCAAACCTCCAACTTATATCATTCAAAGCTTGGACAATAGACGAACAACCGGAAAGAGAATGGTTAAACCTTTAGGCAATATTTCCACTATCTCTGCAAGTGGAATAAACTATCAAGCTGCAGCTAAAACTTGAACACCTAGCTACAACCCCAAGTCATGATTGTGTGCAATCTGCATAACACCCAGGTACATTTACTTTAATCGATCTGACAACAGGAGATAAACAAATGTCATTAGTCCCGATAGATCCTTACGGCTTTGGTCTTCTAAATATATAGTGTTTAGTTGTACCTGCATCAGAAAGCTCCCTCTTCTGACTAATTATGTGCATTGGATAACATAACTCTATAGAAAGAAAATAGGAAACTGTCATTATGCAACTTGTTCGCTCAATTACATATATTAAATGAACCAGAAGGATATAGTCACGCATGCCCACTGAACCCGTTGCTTTCACTCAAAGTCTGAAATTCACAGAATCATGTTGATTCTTCATACAGGATTAACACACACAAACACACACACATACACAGAGTTAACACAGAGAGTACAGAGATAAACTTATTAAGAGAAAGGAAGACAGAATTAACAGAGAGAAATTCTCCAGTCCACCGCCGCCTAGCTCCACGTCGTGGCCTCACTTTTGTGCACCTACAAACAGAGGAGAAGGATTAGTACAGTGCCTTGGATTCAACTGGGAGAGAGGATTAGCACCAGCACAACCGGCCGGTGCACGCACGCACACGGCACCCGAATGGCACACAACACACACGCATGATCACCCGGCCAGCAAACAATATGCACACCAAAAAAAAAAACTATATCCTACTCACAAAACTGCCCCCGCGTCGCTCCGCACGAGCGACACGGGCGGCGACTCAGGCTCCTCCGGCAGCCGGCCCCTCCGTCGTCTCCCTCCTCGCCGCCGCCGGGACGCGTCGCCGGGCAAAGCCCGTGTGGCAGAGGCGGCGGCGGGGCTTCTTCTCCAGGGTGCGAACGACCCGTGGCTGGCTCGTGCGGGCGCCGGTAGCGTGGTCGTCAGCGTGCTTTCTGCGCTGGTGAACTAAAGCTCTTCCCCTCCGGCGGAGGCGGCGGATCCGGGGCCCTCATGCCCGGATCTGGTGGTGTCTTGAGCGGAGCGCGCAGGAGGCCACTGCCCGGGAGTCGCGGGCGTTCAGGAGGCCGTGGCGGCAAGCGTCGCGTGCAAAGGCGAGTGGGGGTCTCGGCGTGGTGGGCATGGAGCTCGGCGTGGATGGAGCAGCTTCGGGCATGAGGTGCTGCAAGGATCTCCGGCGAGGCGTGCAGCCGGCAAGGGTCCAAGGCAGCGTGGAGGCGGCACCGTCAGCGGTCGCGCGCGATCTGGTCCTCGGCGGGTGCTCGGCCGCGCAAGGGGCGTCTTGCAAGCGAGGCGGCAAAGCAAGGAGTCGTGGTAAGCACGGCGGCGCGCGAGGTGGCCTAGCCGACGCGGATCTGCGTGTGTGGGTCACACCGAGGTGTGACAGGAGGCCGCGGATCTGGCGGGTCCGCGGCGCTTGAGGTCGCGGCGGCTGCTGCATCACAAAGGTGGAGCCGGTGGGCGTCGACCATGTGGATGGTGTGATGTGCGGTGCTTCGGATCTGCCGAATTCGGAGGTGTAATGGAGCTCCGGGCGAAAGTCTAGCCCCGACTTTGGGTCGGTGGCGGCAACGATAAGCGCCATGGTGTCGCTCCCTTCTTGAAGGCGTTAAGTGGATCTCCATTTCATTACTCTCCGGAGAAATCCCTAACCGGTGGTGAAGCGGGCGTTGTGGCGGCTCGTCGTATCCTTCTTTGAGGCATCGCCTTGGAGAGTTAGCATTTTGCAATTTGCGGATCTCTTCGTCGACGGGGCGGATGGGCGTCGGGCGGTGGCCCCGGGTGGTTTCTGATTGTGCGTTGAGATGGCGATCTCGGGAACAATGCGAGTGACAGCTCTATGAGGTGGGGCTCTGGCTTGACATTGGTTGGGTGGCATTCTTGTTCCGCTTGGGCGGTAGGGATGTCGGCTCGGTCGATGCGCCTCGGAAGGCGGTCGACTTTCGTCGGGCGGCGGCCCGGATGTGGTCTGACGTTAAGTGGTCTGCGGCGGTTGCCTGAGCAGCGTGGGCTGCGGGCAGCTGGGTTGTCTTGGCGTTGCTGCTCGAGGGGAGCGGTGGTATGTCGGGCGGCGGCTCCCGGAAGGTGGTGCCGGTTGATTGCGCCGGGCGCGACGGCCAGTGGATGTCGGGCGGCGGCCCGAGAGAATAATCGTGGCGACTCAGACTCTTGTGGCAACGATTATGGTGGGGAGCGATGTCGGCGACGTGACAATGGTTGCGGTAGTCGGCTCTTCTCCGGCGTGTCCACGGTTTTGCCTCGGGTTGCTTGTTCTTTGTGGAGTCGGAAGCTGCGGCGGCAGGCCACTGTGGTGTCACGATGACTGGCTGTAGGTGGCCCGTTCGGCGATCTTCTGTGGCGCCAGCCGTGTCTGGTTTTGTCCTTTTGAGTTCTCCGTCAGAGTCGGAGCTGCATTGTCTGGCTGCAAGTTGACTTGTCGTCGATTAGGGTGGGCTTTGCCCTGTGTGTTTCAGTCTATGGGAGTGGGCTTGACCCATTGTTGTTTCGGTTTTTGCCCGGTTTTCCGTAATTAACTGGACAATTCTCTTCTCCTTAATTAATAGATGAGGCAATCTTTGCCTCCGTTTTGAAAAAAAAAACTCATTACTGCTGCAAGGATTGTTGAGATGATCCAAACAGGCATACATGTCAATTACAAAAACCACATATTGAAATTTAAGGCGAGCATATCCAAATACTGTTGGAAGGATTGTTGAGATGACAACCCAAACAGGCATACATGTCGTCAATTACAGAAATCAACTACTGGAATGGACATCTGCAGAACTTAAGCTCGGCAAAGACCTCAGGGGCGGTCCTCCTGGACATGCATATCATGAAGACAAATCCAAACTTGTCAATATTTCGTATTCCATTCTGACAATTCCTGCAACAAACAGTTTGAAGAAACCAGCGAAATTGAGTACATTAATCAGATCAGATCAATCTTATATTCTTATCACAGATGCAAAGCACCGTATGACCTGCGTGGTGGAATTAGTGGCTGTGGAAAGTACAGCTGAATGCTCCTCCTTGCTCCATCTGTAGTGATGACTGATGGCCTGATGATGAAGGGACGAACTAACTAAGACCAACAGACAGAAGAAGAACTAATCAGCAGGAAACGGACTTGGAGACGACGCGGGAGGTGGTGCCGATGTGTGGGTCGGCGGCGAAGGCCTCCAGCCATCCAGTAACATCCACCTAGGTCTGATTTGTTCGTTCCCGGTCGCACACACACCATCCAGAGGGATCTAGATAGAGAGAGAGCGGAGATGGACTCACCTCGATCCGGTGCTGCAGCCCTCCATTCGTTGCTAATGTATGCCCACGCTCCATAGCCGCCGCAAGTCTCAAGAGGGGAGGGAGGAAGAACACGCTCGGTTTTCTGTGAGATGAGGGAACCACCTCGTCATCCCCAGGCCTCCTCCGCCCGATTCCCTCAAGCCGGCGCCGCATCTTCATATACGGACGCCGCCAGAGAAAAGTCGGGCTCGTGAGGTACATCGGGGCGAGGACGTGAAAGGGAACTATTTTTATTTGAAGACTTCGAAGGCAAATTTTGTGGAGATATATAGAGTCAGGAAGATGAAGGTGAACCATCGTGATAGGCTTCTGAATATGGGTGATATCACTACTCCGTCCGGCCGCTCAAATGCCTCCTCCATTAATCTTATAGAATCGTGTGGGACAGTGGGAATTAACTGTAAGTACATAGTGGATGGTGGGTTGAGGTAGCTGACGCGCTGGTAAAAAAACATCGGGGGAAATATGCCAGCAAGGGATGCTACGTGAAGCGTGGAAAAGAAAAAAAATAACGAAGAGATGAAGTGACGTGGATGAAAATTGCTGAGGTGGCTAGATGATGATGTGGACCGGCTGCATGTTGAGAGAATTGTTAATAGTGGGGATCAATTTTTTAAGAATGTAAGATTTGACACAACGGGATGCGCCACATTTAATTAGAGGTATCCTTTACCATCAATTTGGTACTACGAGAACTACTCATGTGCCTGCATTAAATGACAACATATCCAAGTTGTATACACATATATGTATTAAGATATCGAAATCAACTACTCCATTGCCAACAACTAATTGGTTGCATCCATTACCCATTGCCAACAATTTGATATACAAGAGTTAGATGTGCCTACATTAAGTTAGAACATATCCAAATCATATATCTCTCAACTAATTAAAAATAGTCCAATTAATCCATCTATGAGCAAAGGGAGTCTGAAAAACTTGCACTATGGCCGTTATATATAGGGGCTGAGTGGTGCAGAAGTCCTGCATAAAACACATACCGACAGTACTACACAACATAGAACATGACCAACGCTAAAGTAGCTGGAGTGTTAAGCCTCCTAGTTCGTTGGCTATCTCTTCTTGTCCACGCCATGCACGAGCAGGCCATGCGGTAGATCACTGCCTCGTTGATAAAAAGAAGGTGATGCGGGACTGTTGGCATAACATTGAAAAGAACTTTGGTGACCCGTTCCCGTCACACGGGAGCCTATGTTGTGATACAATAAGAGATTCAAAAGACATCCACTGCGTCTGTGATCGGTTCACCGCTCACGAATTGACTGTGATCAGTCTATCCAAGTTTGCTACGGTTACACATAAATGCGGCAATGGGTTGCACGCACACACTCATTGTGCAGGTTGGTATATTGTCATATTTGTACACACACACACACACACACACATGTTGATATATGTGCACACTTTCCTATAATTGCTCATGTTCATCATTATGATGCAAAATATGAAAATTTTGCAGGTTACCGTGTTCCCATCATAACGCTGCCACCTCCACCACCGGAAGGTACCTAGACCTTCAATGTAAGACCATTCTGGTAATGGAGAAATAATTGAATAAAGCAAAGAATGATTCGAGATGAATGGCATTTTGCATAGTGTATTTGTCTTTGATGTGTAATAAAAAGAATTGGGCATAGCCTCTTCACTTGTTGTTTGCATTGGTATGATTACTGGTTATCATTGATTGATAGGATTTTAATGGACATGGAATTAGGAAAAAAAAAAAAGGCTTCCAATATGCGAAGGCATGTCCTCGTCGCTCTTACATGATCAGAAAACTAAGAAATCCATCTAAAAAAACATAGAAATCGGGACAAAAAATGGGTACACCAGATCTTGACTCTACAGAAATAAGCCTCACATGGTATGTATAGACTCTACATAAAGGAATTAATCCTTATTACTGTCTAGGAACATTTACTAGATCTTCACGGCTAGGGGATCACACTAGTCTAACCAGGGAAATATCCTCGCGGACCAGATCCGTTCCCAACCTCCTCCGATAGTGATTTTTTTCCTTTGCTAGAGAAATTGCAATACACCATGCTCATCATACATACTAGCAATACATATATTTTCTGAGAAAAAACCACTCAGATGTCCCTCCGTCCCAAAATAATTATCTCAACTTTGTACTAGCTTTATTAATATAAAATTGTACTAAGCTTGAGACACTTATTTTGAGACGGTCGGAGTATTAACCAAAGCAGTAATACAAACATCCTTGAAAATCAAATGTTGAAGTCACTAGGGGCCGACCGTCTTCATCCTCTCCGAGATGATTGCATGCCTATGCAAGTCGCACCATCACCGTAGCAAGCCTAATATTGTTGATGAGTAGGTATTAGTGGTGGGCTCGTTTAGGAGGTGAGGGATAGGGAGGAGAAGGTTGAGGAGGGGCGGGGCTGAGATAAAGAAGATTAGGGAAGACATAAGTTGATCCGCCATCGAGAGAGAGGGAGGGTGGGAAATGTGAGTTAGGGTTAGGATTAGGGTTTTTACTGCTTAAGGAAAATAAGCCTTGAGATTTGCTGTTGGCAGGCGCTTGGGGTAAACTGCTAGTGGTTGATTGTAATAAGACTGACGCACCCTTGGTGCAAATAGTTAGTGGTGGGTTGTATACCATGGACGGAGTATATTTTTAGCCCATCATTGGTGTTGTCTTTTACTGGTAACATTTCACCACTCAACGGCTGCATATTGGGCTTGTCTACGGTCACCTTTTTAATTGAATCTTGCGCATTCGCTGACTTTTCAACATTGATGGTTCCGATTACTTGTAAGTACTCCCTCTATTTCTTTTTAGTCTGCATATAAGGTTTGATCAAAGTCAAGCTTTGTAAAGTTTAACTAACTTTATATTAAAAAAATATAAACATTAACAATATGAAATCAACATTATCAGATGCATCACGAAACGTATTTTCATACTATATAGTTTTAGTATTGTAGATGTTCATATTTTTTTTATATAAATTTGGTCAAACTTTGTGTAGTTTGACTTTGACCAAATCTTATATGCGGAGTAAAAAAAACGGAGGGAGTACTTCACTGACGGGTTTTCCATGTCTGTAAGTGGAAACTGATCAGCGGATGGGTAGTGTGTCCTAATGGGCAATACATTGAAATAGGTTAGAAGAATCACATAGAGGAGAAAGAACTGATGGATATCAATTGCCTTTCTTCCCGCAAAAAAAAGGATATCAATTGCCTTTCTGATGCTGCCATATTAATTGAGCCAAAATTTTATTTAGTAAGTTAACATATTTTCTCGTGCCTAAATACAACCACTAATGGACACCGTTCTCGCTCTTGCAGCATGCTCCAGCAACATGGGCAGCAGTGTACTGAAAGCCAAGCTCTGGTTGATTACACCACAGACGATTTCATGACCTGTATAATTTTTTCCAACAGATTGTACTCTGCTGATATTTTTCTAACTATCGAGTGCTGGATATTTTAAGCAGGCCCTCTCTAAAAAATTTGATACAACCTCTGTAAAAAATCAGCATACACGTATACGTTGGCGAGGGCGTCTACGTTGGTACGTACGCCTCCACGGACAGGCGCGCGGCAGCCGATTGATTAGCACGACCGGTCATACGTGTGCCGCCGTGCTGCTCTGGGCGGCTTGGCCCCGGACGCCATTAACCGGGGTCCATACAAATTCCCGGCTGGCCGGACGGCCTTCTGCGGGCACGCGGCGTCGTCTATCCGGAAACGGTACCTCGACGGCGACCGCGCCCCGGCGATGCCGTGAGCGGCAGGGCGCGCGCGCGCAACAAGACATGCATCGTCTTTTCGCTTCGGACAGTGACATTTACTTACCTGTTATTATTCCCCAGTGACCCATCCGCCCGCCCCTGAAAATCTATGCGCCGTACGTGTGTCACCCTCCGAGAAAAGATTTTAAATCCGAGCGTGCACGTACGCCGTTCATATGTGCATCCACGTCGAGAAGTCCAGCGAAAGTTTGTAACCATCCATGTACAGCACAGTACGTGGTGCCACCATCAGGCAGCATTCAAATTCAATGGCCATGGATGCATGCATGCACAGGCGTAAACAGTGGAGCGATGCCCTGGTCGCCGGGGCACGGAGAGGCAGACCCTCCACCTCACCAGCGCCGCACGCTCTCGTGCGCGACATTCCTCCGTTTGAAGCTACGATCGGCCTCCGATTCGACGGTGCAGTGCAGTACGCCGTCAAAATTCTCTGACCGCTTGCCGCACTCTGGCGCGGGCTATAAAACGCCAGCCCACTCGTCCATTGGCAAGCCACGCCCAGTCTGCTCCGTCCATAGCCCAGTCAAGCTCAAGCCGTGCGTGTGGCTTGCAGGAGCTTCGTTCGTCGAGAGAGGGACTGAGGAGGGAGGTCGACGATGGCGAGCAGTATCCAGAGGGCGTCGTTCCTGCTCCAGGTCGTCCGGAGCTCGTCCCGCTCCCGCAAGAGGGAGGGCGTCTTCTCCGAGGCCGCGCCGTGGCAGCAGCCTATCTCCTGCTCCGGCAGGGCGCCCCCGGCGCGGCCGCCGGCGAAGCTGGACACCATCGTCGAGGAAGATTACAACTCAACCCTCATGACGCACGACGCCGGCTTCCAGGGCGGGGTCTCTTCTTCGTCGTCGTCATCCACGTCGGCTTCAGCGCCGTCGACCTCGTCCATGGCCGCGGCCGGGGTCCCCAGAGCTTACCGTTTCACCGCGCCGGTCACCGGCGCGCCGCAGACGCGTTGTTGATCGATCGATCGACGTCGTTGGTTACCTGGTTTTCGAGGCGCGGGTGGACGGTATATTTTTGCGAAATTGACGAGGATACTACGTAGTACATCCTTCGCAACCTCGTTTATATGTTGCGAGGGCCATAATAATCAATCGAGATTAGCTACGTACGTGATGATTCATGTATCATTGTATACTTAACGAATTAAGCATTCTATGCATGCATGTTTCCCGCGTTTAGACGTGGATGTAAAACGTATTTATGTTAAGGAGGACAACGGCCAACTATATGTGATGCTTTATGTATCATGCATGTATAATGAACAAAGTGGCATGAGGTCCATTTTCCCTTCTATGCGCAACTTAAAATATAACTGCATGTGTGCATGTAAACAAAAGTGGCATGAGCAAGACATAAGCTTAATTATGTATGTGTACTCACTTTTTTTAACAGCTACTGGTAGATTGTTGTGCTTGCTTTAACTCGCTTAATTCAGTTAGGGTTCTTCAAAAGTTCCAAACAAAAAACTTTGCAAACCTCGTTTTATACCATCGATCAATCAAATATATTTTTATTTTATTTTTTTGCGGAAGATCAATCAAAATATTTCCTTGCTTTGATACAGAGTGTCAACTGATAAATTTGTCTGGAAAATTAATTTATCAGTTGACACTATATCAAAGCGAATTTGCCAGTGAAAGCTTGGTTCGGTCTCGGCCAAAACCGTCCATGGCGGCGCCCGCGGGCATTATTACCTCTTTGGAGGCGTTGTGGGGCGAGTCGCATTCCCTGTATGCCCAAGGAGAAACCCCAGATTCGGGCTTTCGGGATCGGATAATGGCGAGGTTTCTACATCGCCACCTCCATGGGGCATCATCTTTGGGGTTGTACATCGGCTGGAGGGACGAGTGTTTGGCTTGGTGGCTGGGAGCATGTCTCCGTGTGCTTCTCGTGCGGTGACCAAGGTGGAGCGGCGTACCATCTACAGTATCGACGACGGCGAGTCTTAGCGGCAAGGTGCAGCGGGGTCTCGGCATTGGATACCGTTTGATGGGCACGCGCAGGAGGCTGACGTTGTCCGGCATCGTGGTGGCGTCGATGGTAGAAGGGTCTGGCAAGATCAATGCATTGCTTGCTCCTGAAGATGGGACTGCGGAAGAAGGCAGCGACGAAATCTACAACGTGCACATGGGGTGCACGCTAATGCTAGACCAGTTGGTGCTCCTGGCTAGCCGGCCGGCGGCTTTGGTGAGGCCACTAGATTTCTTGGTGTGCGTGGCGCGATGTCAAGGCACATCATCAATCTTGTAGGTAGGGCGACAGTTTTCGCCAGGAAGGTGTCTCTCGATTATCTATATATTTATTTTGTAAGACCTTACTGAATAATGCAATAATCATCACCCAATGCAAAGGTCGGGCGTAAACCTCCTTTTCGAAGAAAAAACCAAAGCAAGATCTATCAAATATTTCCTTGCTTTGATATAGAGTGTCAACAGACAAATTAAATTTTCATACAAACTTAGTAACTATTTTAAACCTTTGGCTTATCATATCGAACCATTTCCCACCTCATCACTATATATAAACTCTAAAAATCAACTATAAATTGCAGTACATGTGGCTAGGCTACACAATTTCAGTACTGCACTTTTAACTAAAGTTATGCTCCCTCTGCATCAAAATTGATAACACTTTAGATAATGGTGCAGTCATCAAATCTATATTTGCCAGCTAATCCCTCTTATTCACAATATAAGTTGCTAATTAGGACATTGACATTGTCTTCAAAGTAGCAATCTAATGCTGCTTGTTTGGAAATTATGTTCAAAAAATTACAACTATAATATCAGTTCTATAATTTGCATTTTGATGGTTAACCTAAAAGTGTTCCACTGACATAAACTCTAGGAATAGTAATATTATGAATCAGGGAGTGTAGAATATAGGAGAAATTTATGTTGACTACACAAAAAGTGGTAACCTATTTTTAGCAGTTTCATACAAGTGGTAACTTAAACTTAAAAATTCATAGAAAATGTAATGAGAAAGGTTAAGAAAATGCATTTAGGCATTCAGGTAGGTCAATATGATTTGGGAATTTCTACGCATTTTATATAAGTAAGATTTGTAGGACACGTATAATTTAGAAGAAACAAAATATGTGTACCTAGCCCACTAAATTTTTGTCTTGGCTCATTTTGTTTTCCTCCCGATATTTTTCGGTTCACTTGAAGGGCAGCTCTTATAAGCATCATATAGCAGTGTCCGACCACGTGCTGCTCTTGATGGACTAGGCCATTAGATATTTTTCCTCGTTCAACTTATTTTCCGGCCGGGTTTTCTACTAGATTTTGCTACGGTATTATAGGATTGTGATTGATTTTCTAACTGCTTTTAGCCAATTTTCGAGTGTTCTCTCGGTTCTATATTTTATTTTATTTATGCAAATGCACGCACATTTTTTCAAAAAAATTACAATTACATGAACCATTTTACAGTTATATGATCACTTTGTAAATTTTGTGAACATTTGTTTCATGATGCATGGCCAGTTTATTTGTAAAGTGTGAACTTTTTAATAACACATGAATATTTAAAAATGAATGAACACTTTTTAATAATATGTGAATACTTCTTAAGGATGTATTAACACTTTTCAATTGTATGAACATTTTCTAAAACTATTTAAACACTTTTTAGTAGCATGGGTTTTGTTCAAAATACATGAACAGTTTTCCCAAAATCATGGAACACTTTTCAAAATTACAAGAACATCTTCCAAAATGTGCGAATATTTTTATATACGCGTACACTTTTGTAAAGAAATAAACACTTTAATTTGTCATGAATGGTTTTTGACATTTCATGAATATTATCCTAAAATTACTAGCATTTTTTAACAAATATGATTACTTTGTTAAATTAAAAAATAAATCGTAAAATAAATATTAAATGAAAAAGTGAGAAAAAGAAAACAATTCCGACCAAGCCCCGCATAGGTGCGAGTCTGCGCTCGAGAGGCTTGCTCAGATCACTGGGTGTTGTCGCTCAATGGCCGGCCCAATGCACGCTCATATGGGCGGCAGCGGCCTAACGCTCGCCAAGAGCTGTGTATAACATGGCTCCAGTTAATTTATCGTATCTGTTAGTCTGTTAGCTTAGCTCAAAAAAACATATGTATGTCTGTTAGCACTTTACCCCTCTCTAGTCTTGGCTTCAGAAGAACAAAACTATGCCAAGATATATCTAATAAATAGACATCAAAATCCTGTAAATGCAAAGTATGAGAAATGAATAATATTTGCGTAAATTTTGGATGAAAATTGACTTTTCTCTATCAACGGAGATTTTTTTATTATAGGTTTTAAATTGGTATATTTATCGAAATATTTACGTGCACACACTTTATGCCACAACATCTATAATTGTTTGTTTTTCATGTTTTTCAAATATTTCCGGTTGTAATTTTGTGTTACGGAAAATGGCCAAAGTTAAAATGTATGCTTTGAGCCATTAGAGAGTTATAAGCTGGCCTACAAAATCTTCACGACGAATGTTGTAGCATAGATGATTGAGACCTCCTATTCGACGCTTCAGGCACCGAAAGGGTCCTTGGCCCTCGCTAGCTTCAATCGTGGGCTGCGGACCAATAGTGCCACCTCCCTCTTCCGCCCGCTCGCTCGCTTGCCATACTAGCTAGGGTTTTCCTTTCGCTGTTTCCTACTCTACAAACTCGGCCACCCGTTTTATATAGAAAAAATAATTCTTGCAGTCAACAAATTAAAAAAATCAAGAATTTGAAAAACCATGTAATTGTAAAAATTCCGCGAACTTGAAAATGAGTTCACTGATTCAACAAAAGGTTTGCCGATTTCATAAAAAATTATGAATTTGGAAAAATTCAATAATTGGAAAAAGTTCATAGATTTAAAAGTAGTTCACTAATTTGAAACAAAGTTTAATTACTTCAAAAAAGTTTGTGAAATTTTCAAAAATCGTGTATTCAGAAAATTCACAAATTTGAAAAAGCTTACGGGTTTCTGAGATTCGAAAAATATTCAAGAATTTAAAAAAAAGTTTACAAATTTCAATTTTCGTACAAAATTTGAAAAAGTCCACATAACTTCTTTTAAAAATTCACATATGAAAAAAAATCGGGTTCCAAGTATTAGAAAATAGTTCGGGAATGCATGTGAAAAAAATTCATGAACCTAATTTTTTTTACTAATTGTCACAATGTTAATGGATATCAAATAATTTGACAAACGTGAAAATAATTTACAAATTTGAAAAAAGTTCATGGATTTAAAAAAATATCGACCAATTTGAAAAATATTTACGAATTTGAATTTTTGAAAATTTATGAAATTTGAGAACTTCATAATTTTTTACAAAAAGAAAGAGAAAAAGAAAAGCATTTGAAAAAAAGGAAAAAAGAAAAGGAAAAGGAAACAACCAAAGTCTAGAAAAATAGAAACGAAAAAGGAAACAAAAACTCAACTGAAACTTCAAGAAACTTCCCAAAACCGAGATGGCAAGATTTTGGAAGCTTCCCGAAATTGGGACTAGTATCAATTTGGGCTCTGCTAAGAATAGCGTTGGCTATGGATTTTTATTAGTAAAATCTAAGCTACTTGACGTGAAGGTTGTCTAAAGGTTCTACTTTCTTTGAGAATATCTTTCTTATGAGAGATATGCAAACCAATTCTAGACAGGAATCTGCGGATGAGCCTGTCATTCCTATGGATTGTTATGAACGAACACATTATCGAAATCCCGTGGAGGATGATGAGGAAGCTCTTGGTAGAGGCAAGAGGGAGATGACTGCAAAGTCCTTTGGTGATGATTTCATTCTGTACCTCATGGATGACAGTCTCACTTCTCAAAAGGTTATGCATCTCCAGATGATGACTACTAGAAGGATGTGGTCCGTAGCGAGATGGATTCCATCATGGCTAACAGACATGAGAAATCACTCAAAGTCCCTATGGTTGCAAACCAATTGGATGTAAGCGGGTGTTCAAAAAGAAGCTTAGGCATGATGGTACGATTGTAAAGTACAAGGCTAGGCTTGTGGCGAAGGGTTATACCTAGAAAGAAGAAGATTTCTTCGATACTTATTCACCTGTGGGTAGACTAACCACCATTCGAGTGTTACTCTCGTTGGCAGCCTCGCATGGTCTTCTCGTCCATCAAATGGAGGTTAAGACAAACTTTCCTAAACGGGGAGCTAGACGAGTAAATATACATCAATAGTCAGATAGCTTTGTAATAGATGGTTAGTAAGAAAGGTGTGTAAGCTACTAAAATCTTTGTATGGCCTAAAACAAAACTTAAGCAAAGGCATGAGAAGTTTGATAAAACTTTGACATCTGTTGGCTTTGTTATTAATGAAGCTAACAAATGTGTATACTACTGCTATGATGGGGTGAAGGAGTTATACTGTTCTTGTATGTTGATGGCATACTTGGAACTAGCCTCAAAGTCACTGAGGAGGTTATCTTAAAAATTCGAGATGAAAGACCTTGGTGTGACTGATGTTATAAGCTATTGAGAGATGATAAGGGTGGGATCAAACTTCTATAATCGCACTATGTTGAGAAGATTTTTGAGTTGTTTTGGATATACGGACTGCAAAAATTATCCAACACCATATGATCCTACTATGCGGATTGCAAAGTTAGAAGACACAACTAAATATAAATTGAGATACTCTCAAGTTATTGGTTCACTCATGTACTTAGCGAGCGCTACGAGTCCTGACATGAAATTTCCTCTGAGCAAACTGAGCTGGTTTGCTTCCAATCTGGGTGATGTGCATTGGCATCCTATTGAAATGCCGTTGAAAGAGTTATGCGCTATATAAAGGATATTGTGAGCCATGGACTTCACTATACCAGATACCCATCGGTACTTCAAGGGTATACTAATATGAATCGGATCTCTGGTGGTGATGAGATGAAGGCCACAAGTGGATATGTGTTCACACTTGAAGGTGGCACTTTTTGATGGAAGTATTGCAAGCAGACTATCTTAACGAAGTCGACAATGAAAGTAGAACTAATAGCATATACACATCATGCGTCCAGGCAGAATGGCTTCGAGATCTTTTGGTGGACTTGCTTGTGGTTGAAAAGCCTATTCTGGCTATCCTTATGAACTCTGACAATCAGACGGTTATTGTCAAGGCAAAGAGTTTAAATAACGGCATGAAATCCCCAAAGCACATAAGAAGGAGACTAAAATTTGTCAAACATGCAAGAGACTGTTGGGGAACGTAGTAATTTCAAAAAAAATTCCTACGCACACTCAAGATCATGGTGATGCATAGCAACGAGAGGGGAGAGTCTTGTCCACGTACCCTCGTAGACCGTAAGTGGAAGCGTTATGACAACGCGGTTGATGTAGTCATACGTCTTCATGATCGACCGATCCTAGTACCGAAAGTACGACACCTCCGCGATCTGCACACGTTCGGCTCGGTGGCGTCCCACGAACTCCGCGATCCGGCAGAGTGTCGAGGGAGAGCTTCGTCGGCCGACGGCGTGATGACGATGATGATGAATCTACCGGCGCAGGGCTTTGCCTAAGCACTGCAACGATATGACCAAGGTGGATTATGGTGGAGGAGTGCACCGCACACGACTAAGAGATCAATAATCAACTTGTGTGTCCATGGGGTGCCCCCTCCCCCGTATATAAAGGAGTGGAGGAGGGGAGGGCCGCCCTCTACTATGGCGGCATGGGAGTCCTACTCCCACCGGGAGTAGGATTCCCCCTTTACAAGTAGTAGGAGTAGGAGAGAAGGAAGGGGAGGAGAGAGGGAAGGAAGGGGGGGGGGGGCACCACCCAATTCGGATTGGGCTAGGGGGCGCGCCCTCCACCTTTTCCCGTCCTCTCTTCTATTCCACTAAGGCCCAATAAGGCCCATATACTCCCCGGGGGGTTACGGTAACCTCCCAGTACTTCGGTAAATGCCCGAACTCATCCGAAACCATTCCGATGTCCAAACATAGGCTTCCAATATATCGATCTTTACGTCTCGGCCATTTCGAGACTCCTCGTCATGTCCGTGATCATATCCGGGACTCCGAACTACCTTCGGTACATCAAAAAACATAAACTCATAATACCGATCATCACTGAACGTTAAGCGTGCGGACCCTACGGGTTCGAGAACAATGTAGACATGACCGAGACTCATCTCCGGTCAATAACCAATAGCGGAACCTGGATGCTCATATTGGGTCCCACATTTTGTACGAAGAGCTGTATCGGGCAAACCGCATAACACCATACGTTGTTCCCTTTGTCATCCGGATGTTACTTGCCCAAGATGCGCTCGTCGGTATCTCAATACCTAGTTCAATCTCATTGCGACAAGTCTCTTTATTAGATTACATAATGCATCATCCCGCAACTAACTCATTAGTTACATTGCTTGCAAGGCTTATAGTGATGTGCATTGCCGAGAGGGCCCAGAGATACCTCTCCGATAGTCGGTGTGACAAATCCTAATCTCGATCTATGCCAACTCAACAATCACCATCGGAGACACATGTAGAGCACCTTTATAATCACCCAGTTATGTTGTGACGTTTGGTAGCACACAAAGTGTTCCTCCGGTATTCGGGAGTTGCATAATCTCATAGTCATAGGAACATGTATAACTCATGAAGAAAGCAATAGCAATATACTAATCGATCAAGTGCTAAGCTAACGGAATGGGTCAAGTCAATCACATCATTCTCTAATGATGTGATCCAGATTAATCAAATGACAACTCATGTCTATGGCTAGGAAACTTAACCATCTTTGATTGATTCAACAAGCTAGTCAAGTAGAGGCATACTAGTGACACTGTTTGTCTATGTATTCACACATGTACTAAGTTTCCGGTTAATACAATTCTAGCATGAATAATAAACATTTATCAGGATATAAGGAAATATAAATAACAACTTTATTATTGCCTCTATGGCATATTTCCTTTCAGTCTCCCACTTGCACTAGAGTCAATAGTCTAGTTCACATTGCCATGTGATTCAACACCAATAGTTCATATCACCATGTGATTAACACCCATAGTTCACATCGCCATGTGACCAACACTCAAAGGGTTTACTAGAGTCAATAAACTAGTTCACATCGCCATGTGATTAACACCCAAAGAGTACTAAGGTGTGATCATGTTTTGCTTGTGAGATAAGTTTAGTCAACGGGTCTGCCAAATTCAGATCCGTATGTATTTTGAAAATTTCTATGTCTACAATGCTCTGCACGGAGCTACTTTAGCTAATTGCTCCCACTTTCAATATGTATCCGGATTGTGACTTAGAGTCATCCAGATCGGTGTCAAAGCTTGCATCAACGTAACTCTTTACAACAAACTCTTTATCACCTCCATAACCGAGAAATATTTCCTTAGTCCTCTAAGGATAATTTTGACCGGTGTCCAGTGATCTACTCCTAGATCAAAATTGTACTCCCTTGCCAAACTCAGCGCAGGGTATACAATAGGTCTGGTACACAGCATGGCTCACTTTGTAGAACCTATGGCTGAGGCATAGGAAATGACTTTCATTCTCTCTCTATCTTCTGCCATGGTCGGGCTTTCAGTCCTACTCAACTTCACACCTTGCAACACAGGAAACAACTTTTTCTTTGACTGTTCCATTTTGAACTACTTCAAAAACTTGTCAAGGTATGTACTCATTGAAAAAACTTATCAAGCGTCTTGATCTATCTCTATAGATCTTGATGCTCAATATATAAGCAGCTTCACCGAGGTCTTTCTTTGAAAAACTCCTTTCAAACACTCCTTCATGCTTTCCAGAAAATTCTACATCATTTTCGATCGACAATATGTCATTCACATATACTTATCAGAAAGGCTGTAGTGCTCCCACTCACTTTCTTGTAAATACAGGCTTCACCGCAAGTCAGTATAAAACTATATGCTTTGATCAACTTATCAAAGCGTATATTCCAACTTCGAGATGCCTGCACCAGTCCATAGATGGATCATTTGGAGCTTGCATATTTTGTTAGCACCTTTAGGATTTACAAAACCATCTGGTTGCACCATATACAAGTCTTCTTTAATAAATCCATTAAGGAATGCAGTTTTGTTTATCCATTTGCCAGATTTCATAAAATGCGGCAATTGCTAACATGATTCGGATAGACTTAAGCATCTCTACGAGTGAGAAAAACTCATCATAGTCAACACCTTGAACTCATCAAAAACCTTTCGCGACAAGTCGAGCTTTGTAGATAGTAATACTACCATCAGCGCCCGTCTTCCTCTCGAAGATCCATTTATTCTCAATGGCTTGCCGATCATCGGGCAATTCCTCCAAAGTCCATACTTTGTTTTCATACATGGATCCTATCTCAGATTTCATGGCCTTAATCCATTTTGCGGAATCTGGGCTCATCATCGCTTCCTCATAGTTCGTAGGTTCGTCATGGTCTAGTAACATGACTTCCAGAACCGGATTACCGTACCACTCTGGTGCGGAACATACTCTGGTTGACCTACGAGGTTTGGTGGTAACTTGATCTGAAGTTTCATGATCATCATCATTAACTTACTCACTAATTGGTGTAGGCATCATGGAACTGATTTCTGTGATGAACTACTTTCCAATTCGGGAGAAGGTACAATTACCTCATCAAGTTCTACTTTCCTCCCATTCACTTCTTTCAGGAGAAACTCCTTCTCTAGAAAGTATCCATTTTTAGCAACGAATATCTTGCCTTCGGATCTATGATAGAAGGTGTACCCAACAGTTTCCTTTGGGTATCCTATGAAGACACATTTCTCCGATTTCGGTTCGAGCTTATTAGGTTGAAACTTTTTCACATAAGCATTGCCGCCCTAAACTTTAAGAAACGACAGTTTAGGTTTCTTGCCAAACCATAGTTCATATGGTGTCATCTCAACGGATTTAGATGGTGCCCTATTTAATGTGAATGCAGCTGTCTCTAATGCATAACCCCAAAACGATAGTGGTAAATCGGTAAGAGACATCATAAATCACACCATATCTAATAAAAGTACTATTTACGACGTTCGGACACACCATTATTACCAAGGTGTTCCGGGTGGCGTGAGTTGCGAAACTATTCCGCATTGTTTCAAATGAAGACCAAACTCGCAACTCAAATATTCTCCTCCACGATTAGATCGTAGAAACTTTATTTTCTTGTTACGATGATTTTCCACTTCACTCTGAAATTTTTGAACTTTTCAAATGTTTTAGACTTATGTTTCATCAGGTAGATATACCCATATCTGCTCAAATCATCTGTGAAGGTCAGAAAATAATGATACCCACCGCGAGCCTCGACACTCATCGGACCGCATACATCAGTATGTATTATTTCCAATAAGTCAGTTGCTCGCTCCATTGTTCTAGAGAACGGAGTCTTAGTCATCTTGCCCATGACGCATGGTTCGCAAGCATCAAGTGATTCATAATCAAGTGATTCCAAAATCCCATCAGCATGGAGTTTCTTCATGCACTTTACACCAATATGACCTAAACGGCAGTGCCACAAGTATGTTGCACTATCGTTATCAACTTTGCATCTTTTGGCATCAATATTATGAATATGTATATCACTACGATCGAGATTCTATAAACCATTTATATTAAGTGTATGACCATAGAAGGTTTTATTCATGTAAATAGAACAACAATTATTCTTTGACTTAAATGAATAACCGTATTGCAATAAACATGATCCAATCATATTCATGCTCAACGCAAACACCAAATAACATTTATTTTAGTTTCAACACTAATCCCGAAGGTAAAGGGAGTGTGCGATGGTGATCTTATCAACCTTGGAATCACTTCCAACACACATCGTCACCTCGCCCTTAACTAGTCTCTGTTTATTTTTCAACTCCTGTTTCGACTTACTACTCTTAGCAACTGAACCTAGTATTAAATACCAAGGGGTTGCTATAAACACTAGTAAAGTACACATCAATAACATGTATATCAAATATACCTTTGTTCACTTTTCCATCCTTCTTATTCGCCAACTATCTAGGGCAGTTCCACTTCCAGTGACCATTTCCTTTTGTAGTAGAAGCACTCAGTTTCAGGCTTAGGTTTAGCTCTCAGCTTCTTCACGGGAGTGGCAACTTGCTTGCCATTCTTCTTGAAGTTCCCATTATTTTTTTCCCTTTACTTGAAACTACTGGTCTTGTGATGTAACATCCCAAATTTCCTATTTGGAATGTTTTACAATTATAGCTAAGCATCCTATGCATCCTGTTTGAAATTTGAATGCCATTTGAAGCTTGGAGAATTTTGAGTTTTGAATTTGAATTTCAAACTTTGGCATGTGGGAAACATTTTCAAAACTAAGCCCGATAAATACTTGATCAAAAGTATGAGAGGAGCAAACATGACACTCCAAAATATCAGAAGAAAACATTGCCAAAAGATTTGGATTCAAATCTGAAATTTATTTGAATTTGAAAAAAAAAAATAGATTTTTATAAAGTTTGGATTTTGCCTTTGGAAAAATGTTCAAATGAAAGGGAATATTCCCCTGATCATTTTGGTATATATATACCCTATATAAAATATTTATAGATACTGTTTTATTTTTGTTTTTGTTTTATTTAAAAATAAAGAAAAAAACCCCTGGGCGCCACCAAAGCACCCCAGCCCACAAGACCCTCCCTCCTCCCTGTGCCCAAATACTAATCGGTGGCCCGGACCGAGCCGCCCACCACCCACCTCGAAACCCAGAGGCTTGGCCACCCTTCGATCTGCGCCTCTCTCTCTCTCACCCGTGGGCCCCGCCCCATCTCCTTCCCCACGCCCACGCCACGACCTCATGGGAGATCGACTGGATCCCGAAGGATCCGGATCCCCGATCGCCTGGATCCTTCCGGCTCACGGACCCCAGTGCTATAAAGCCGAGCCCTCCGCACCCCATTCCCCTAGCCTCGCCGGACCCTCTCCTCTCCCTCCCGAGCTCACTGAGTCCCGAGGCTGCCACATCACGCCAAAGTCGCCACGACGACGCCTAGTCCACCCGACCCTCCCAACACCACCGAACCACCCCCGTGCTCCTCCGCATCTCCTCGACGAAGTCGCTGGAGCTCGCTGACGCCTTGGACGCCTGACGGCACTCTCGCCGCCCATGCCGCCGAGTCCTAAGTCACCGCATCGCCCTCCCGTCAGATCCTAGATCTAGGGCTAGGATTAGAAACCCCGAAGGGTTAGGTTTATTCATAAAACCGGCGGTTCAAATCGGTTTAGTTTTAGTTTAGGTTTCTATTTTTAGGCCGGTTCGCTTAGTTTAAACCTAGGCCCGTTTAGACTAAGTTACTTAGTGCATGATATAGGCCCATTAGGCCTTTTTTCTTTTTAGTTTGAATTTTACTGTTTTAGCCAGAATAGTTTCGCTTTTCAAAAATGTATATCTTTTATTCTGTTTAATATTTTTAGATGATTCTTTTTTTTGGATTGCAAATTTTCTATAGTTTCTGTAGAATATATATTTAGCTATGTTAAAATAATTAAAATTGCTTTTATTTTAGTTTTTAGTCAGAATAGTAAATCTGCTATAACTTTAGTTAGAAAAATTATTTTTGCATGATTCCTTTTGCCCCAACTTTATTTTGTCATTGCCAAACCCTAGAAATTAACTTTGGTATTTTAGGATTAATAAATAATTAGTTTTAAGCAGAATCCTATTAATCCTAATTAATTAACTAGTTCCTGTTTTCCTATTAAATTAATTAGTAAATTAATTTATTTTTAACTTGTGATTAGTTATTCTAGGTTAGTTTCTGTCATCCTAATAGTTGAACTTTTATTTGTAATTAATAAAAAATTTTAAATTATTTTCTTAATAGAAATTGGATTAGACCTAAAATGAGTTTTATAATAGCTTTTTAATTAATTCTTTTTGCTCCTAGTTGCTTAGTGAATCCTTTTCTGTTAAGTTAACCTAAAACCATGATTAGGTTATTTTAAGAAATTTTTGTTATATAAAAACTATTTTAGTTATTGTTTGGAGTAGGAAAAACTTTGAGTGGATTTTCTTTGAGATTTTCTTTTGGATTTGGTTTTGATTGTTTTGTTGTGTTATGTTACTTTTGTTATGTTGTGTGATCCTATTACTTTGTGCTTATTGTGTTATTGTTTGTCTCGGTAGAGTTTCCGGAGTGGGAAGCTTGCTACTACGACTCTTTAGCTTACGAGGATCATCAGCAAGGCAAGTCTTGATCATGTTATTTCTATACCTATGTTTTTGTGCATTAGTAGTTGTCACCACCCCACCATGCATGCAGTAGTGAAATCTTGAAGTCATTAAACTTGAGTAGTATCATGTGGTAGGATGAACCAATCCCCTTGTTACCATGACCCCGAGACGTAGTAGTTACTTTGCTATGCTCGTAGACGGGTTTTGGGTATGAGTGATATTCATAAGCAAGATGTGAGAGTCAATGATGATGACAACCCCATGAACTACAATGATCAAGATGGACTTCAGAAAATCACTACCGGGTGGAGGATTTGCCGACGGGCACCCCGAGAACCCAGTGGTGGCGGGATGCATGGAGAAGCGCCATGACATCCTGCGGAAAGCTTCACCCAGCCACAAAGAGAAGGATGGATGCCCCATGACCTAAGCTTACTGTGCAGCCGCAAGCCATTATGGGCTCTGGCTGGGTCAACCCTAGTAGTGACGCTGGCTGGACGGTACTACGAGATGTAGAAGAACGGTAGGATTGGATGGGTACGGCAGTAGCCTGTAAGAACTCTTTGGAAGACCCTGTTTATCTGGGTCCGCCTTCAAACACCATGAAGTGCGAAGACTTTAAAGGAGGGAATGATTCTTGCGGGAAAGTGCATAAACCTCTGCAGTTTAAAGATCTAATCGATTAGCCGTGTCCCGATTCACGGACATTTGAGCCTCTGGAACTTGGAAGTATTCGGATATCTCAACACTGAAACTAATGAATTAACTGAGGGGTTTATGAATTAATAATTTGGGAACGAGATATTGGTTGGCGGAACCATCTCAATAACTACCAACAATTGTAGTAAATTGCAAACACGTCACTTTGTAGTAGGATAAAATTGGCTTTCACGCAAAATGATGAAACTTAGAGCTCCACAGCCAAAATGCATATAGTGTAGTAACTTTATTATTGTTATTCTTCATGACTTGCCGACTTATTCCAAAAGCTGACCTACATGGCTGCAACGTCTTATGTTGCAGAGGTATATTCCGATCGAGTGAGGATACGCCTCAGCGCTTGGCGATTGCCCTTTGGAGTCGGATGGACTCGCTTTACCTTCGGCGCTTCGCGGCATTAGTAGTTTATTTCTCATGAGTTGGCCTTGAGCCGAATTTATTCCCTTGTAATAAAGACTCTATATGAGAATCGTGTAATAAAATTCAGGTGTGATTGAACTTTGATTACTTTATCGATGTACCGTGAGTACCAAAGATGATCTTGGGATGGTACGAGACCACGAGATTTGACCGATTTTGGGTCAGGTCGCTTCTGAAGATGGTATCGAGCACACGCCGACCGTAGGATCGTAACCCCTAGGATCGGAAAGCCATTAGCAGAGACCATTTACTTTAACTCCTTTTCATTCCGTAATTCTCCCCTGTCCAATTCTGACTCTTCTCCTATTTTCAACATTCTAGATGGCCGCAGAGTTCACACCAGTTTTGCTAACGGAGTTTTGACAGCCCGATGAGACGATGCCCTTGGCGGGAAGCTGGTCCGAGATGGTGAAGAAGCTGAAGATAGCTCTGCCCTCGATCACCGGAAGCCAACCAATGCACTTCCAAGCGGACACCGCCACAGGATTGAAGTGCATATCCCAGGAGAACCTTCGAGGACACACGGAGCCTATTGACTTTGAGTTCACCGAGTTCAAGCTGGATCATCGGAAGGGGACGTGGCGATCTATCGAGCCCTTGGACATCTCCGAGAGGAGTACAGGCCGAGCTCGATCACTCGGACCTCGCCATAGTTTCTCGCAGGCAAGGAATGGAGATATCATCCGTCTGCCGAGGACGATCTCCATTCTCTCTTATGTCCGGGACTTGGAGTGTCTTCTCGTGAAGCAGGAGATTCGCATCGCCCGTAGCTCGAAGACACACGGAAGCTTTTGTTCCATGAATCGAACTGGAGGAGAAGGCACGCTGAGACTTCCTTGGCCATGAGGAAGAAATCACGGACTTCATGGAGATAGTCGGCGACACGAAGATGAAGCTTGCCGCGATAGAGGAAAAGATGGACTTGGGAGAGGACCTTTATCCGAGTGGAGATGAAGGACCCCTCGTGAGCAATGACCAGGATTTTGAAGGAGTACCACTTTGAAGGAAAACCCCAAGAGGAGGCGCCATCGATGAAGACTTTAGTCGACCACCATGTTATCTTTTATTTTTTTTCACGATCGCTAGGGCGATGTTTTTCCTTCGATTAGTCATGAGCTTTTGTAATCGAAGTTTAAACCATGTTTGAGTGGAATGAATAAATGATTGGTGTGTTATATGATTGTGCATTCATATGGGTAGTGTTATTCCTCATAGACCATTGTTCTATTCTAATTTCTCATCCACTCCAAAACACCAGATGCCTCCGAGACGTGACACTAGTTTCCCCGCCGGAGCTCACCCAATTGCTCCAAAGAAAGGTAATGCACCGATGCAGCCTCCTTATTCGTAATCGAACAACACCGCCAACAATCCACCGCCACCACCCACCGTGGACAACTTGACTCGATTTACGAGGTTGAATCCGCCATGTTCTCTAGTAGCACCGAGCCAATTGTGGCTGATGATTGGCTCCGCAAAGTCGGAAGAGAGCTAGTCACCGTTGGATGCAATCGATGTCGTAGAAGGTGCGCTTTACGCACATCAACTTGATGGACCTGCAGCTTCTTGGTGGGAGAACTACACCGCCACTTATCCCATTGGTGCTATCACATGGGATCAGTTCAAAGAAAGTTTTCCGCACCGCTTCATGTCTCACCGGAGCCATGAGTCCGAAGAAGCGTGAGTTCCGCAACTTACGCCAGGAACCGCATCGTGTGCACAAGATGCGTGGATGAATTCAGCAAGCTTGCTCGCTATGCCCCCTGATGATGTGGGCCACAGATGCCGCCAAGCAGAGAAGTTCCTCGAGGGACTCAATGATGAACTGGCATGCAGCTTGTGGTGGCTACCTTCAACAATTACCAGAGCTGGTAGACAAGGCCACCATACTTGAAGGCAAGCAGCAGCAGATAGAAGCCGCATAAGCGGAAGTACGCAGCTGTGGGAAGCACAACCTGGAGCTCAAGCAGGCCCCGCTATGCACCATACTCGGGAGGGCACACCCATCATAACCATGGAGGTCATAACCATGGAGGAAATGGGAACAACCGCAACCAGACAACAAGTCGTGCCATGGCAATGGCAATGGCAATGGTAATGGCAATCAACACCGTTCTGCCCCGGCCCAAGGATCCGAGCCACATCACCTGCTTCAAGTGCCGTAAGACGGGGCACTATGCCACCGACGTGCGGAGGCCAAGCGGAGGAATGGAAATGGCAATGGAGGCTCAATGAAGAAGCCTAACCTGCTCCCTCGTGCTCGGGTGAACCACATTGACGTGGAGGACGTCTATGATCAACCCAGAACCTTTGTGGTTGGTAAGTTTTTATTGAATTCACGTTCAGTTTTGGTACTCTTTGATTCTCGTGCAACGCATTCATTCATATCAAGGGTAGTTGTGAAGAAATACGGGTTGCGCACTAAAACCCTTAGAAGCCCCCTTCAAGGCCGATTCTGCGGGGAGGAGAAATGATGGCGTGCTTAGGCTGTCATGCAACCCTCAACATCGGGAACCATAAATTTCCCCACAGACCTCATAGTGTTGGAAACCCGGACCTTGGATGTAATCCTAGGCATGGATTGGTTGGCCGAAGTTTGAAGGAACATAGACTATGCCCAAGAGTCTATTCTCGGCTTTCACCACCCTTGAAAGCGTAAGAGGATCAAGTATGTAGCGAGCATAGCCGGATGAAGAATCAGTGCATTCCCTCACGGGAGTTGTTGGGAGGAAGTGCCAGTAGTGCAAGACTTTCCGATGTTTTTCCGGAGGAGTTACCAGGAATGCCACCGGACAGGGACATTGAATTTCTGATTGAGTTATTGCCCGGCACAGCCCCAATATCCAAGAGACCTTATCGGATGCCACCGAACGATTTGAAGGAGATCAAGAACCAAATTAATGAGCTATTGGAGAAGGGATATATTCGCCAAGCTCATCACCTTGGGGAGCCCCAGTTCTTTTGGTAGAGAAGAAGGATGGAACCTTGAGAATGGTTGTTGATTATCGTTCGTTGAGCAGCGTGACCATCAAGAACAAGTACCCTCTACCGATGATTAATGATTTATTTGATCAGCTAGTTGGAGCCAAGGTATTCTCCAAGATCGATCTTCGATCGAGGTATCATCGATTGAAGATCCGTGAAAAGGATATACCCAAAACAGCATTCACTACTGGTATGGTTTATAAGGAGTATACCGTCATGTCGTTTGGATTGACTAATGCTCCTGCATACTTCATGAATTTGATGAACAAGGTATTTATGGAATATCTGGACAAGTTTGTCGTGGTGTTCATCGATGATATACTGATTTTCTCCAAGAGCGAGGAAGAGCATAAGGAACATTTGCGTCTAGTTACGGAGAAACTTCGAGAACATCAGTTGTATGCCAAGTTCGATAAATGTGAATTCTGGTGAAGGAAGTCGGATTCCTCGGACATGTTATTTCAGGAGAAGGAATAGCAGTTGACCCCACCAAGGTTGTATCGATCCCACCGATTGGCGATCACCCACCTCGGTCAAGGAGATCCGCAGTTTTCTCGGACTCGCGAGGATATTATCGGAGGTTTATTGAGAATTTCTCGAAGATTGCCAAACCCATGACTGAGCTGTTGAAGAAGGAAGCCAAGTATGTTTGGACCGAGGCTTGTGAAGCCGATTTCAGGAATTGAAGAAAGCGTTTGGTTACAGCCCCGATTCGATTTTGCTTGGGACATACACAAGGATTACCGGGTATATTGTGGCGCTTCTCGTCAAGGACTCGGAGGAGTACTCATGCAGGAAGGAAAAGTTGTAGCTTATACCTCCGGACATTTCTGACCTCATGAGATGAACTATGCCACGCATGATTTGGAGTTAGCGCTGTAGTGCATGCACTCAAGACACAGAGACATTTCCTCATCGGAAACCGTTGTGATGTTTACAGATCACAAGAGCTTGAAATATATTTTCAATGTTGAAGGAATTGAACCTCGAGGCGAGAGGAGATGGCTAGAATTGATAAAGGACTCATTTACACATGAGATTGCATTACCACCCCGGTAAAGCTAATGTTGTAGCAGATGCTTTGAGTCGTAAGAGTTATGTGAATACTCTTCTGGCCCGGGAGGATTACCCCAGAGTTAGTCGATGACCTCGAGATCTCCTTGGAGATAGTTCCGAGAGGATATGTTGCAACTCGAAGTACAGTCCACTTTGGCCGAAGGATTCGTGAAGCCCGGAAGTCGGACAAGGAAATTGATGAGATAAAGAAAAGATGAATGAAGGAAAAGCTAAAGGATTTCGTAAGGATGAATACGGAGCTATATGGTTCGAGGATCGCATTTATGTGCCCAATGATCCCGAACTCGGGAAGCTAATTCTTCAGAGGCTCATGATTCACCGTACTCGATTCACCCGGCAACACCAAGATGTACCGGATTTGAAGCAAAGTTTACGTGAGCGGTGTATGAAGAAGGAAATTGCCGAGTATGTAGCCGTATGCGATGTTTGTCAGCGAGTGAAGGCGTAACATCGAAGCTTGAGGTTACTTCAACCTTTGCCGATTCGATTGGAAATGGGAGAAACTTGGTATGGATTTCATCACAGATTACCCAGACCCGTTCAGGTTATGATTCCATCGGGTAGTGGTTGATCGTTTGACCAAGGTAGCTCACTTCATTCCCGTGAAGACTACCTATACCGATTGCTAAGTTGGCCAAGATATACATGACCAGGATCGTATATGCGCATGGAGTTCCGAGGAGTATCGTGGTCGATAGAGGAACACGGTTTACCTCAAAGTTTTGGAATCAGTTGCATGAAACTTTGGAGTGCGAGGCTGGAATTCAATCATGCTTTTCATCCATGCAGATGGGATGCGAGGACCGAGAGAGTCAATCAGATTCTGGAGGACATGTTGAGAGCTTGTGTGCTAGACTATGGGTCTAGCTGGGATGATAATTTGCCATCTGCAGAAGTTCTCGTACAACAACAGTTATCGATCCGGTTTGAAGATGGCCCCTTCGAAGCTCTATACGGAAGGAGGTGCGAGAACACCATTCTTTGTGGGATAGTGTTGGAGATCGATCACTTTTCGGTTCCGATCTTATCAAGGATTCGAAGAGAAAGTCAAGCTGATTCGAGACAGGCTCAAGATATAGCAGTCAAGACGGAAGAGTTATCTGCCGACAAGAAGCGCAAGGAGGTAACTTACGAAGTCGGAGACCGAGCATATCTTCGTGTGTCTCCGCCCGTGGAATCAAGAGGTTTGGAGTCAAAGGAAAGTTAGCACCCGATTCATTGGCCCATACAAAATCCTCGAGCGTCGTGGAGAGGTTGCGTACAAGTTGGAATTGCGGAAGGATTGTCCGGAGTTCATGATGTCTTCCATGTTTCTCGGTGAAGAAGTGCCATGCCGACATGGCCGATGTTCCGTTGAGAGACACCGTGCCCCTAGAGGCCATACAACTTGACAAAGGATCTCGACTTACAAGGAGAAACCCGTCCGTATTCTCGAGACCGCATAGCGAGTCACCCGCAGGAAGGTCATCAAATTTTGCAAGGTGCCGTGGAGTCACCACACCGAGGAAGAAGCCACACAGGACGCGAAGAAGATCTTCGTCGAGACCATCCGCACTCTATTTGCTAGCCAACCCGAATCTCAAGGGCGAGATTCATCTTAAGGTGGGTAGGTTTGTAACATCCCAAATTTCCTATTTGGAATGTCTTACAATTATAGCTAAGCATCCTATGCATCCTGTTTGAAATTTGAATGCCATTTGAAGCTTCAGAGAATTTTGAGTTTTGAATTTGAATTTCAAACTTTGGCATGTGGGAAACATTTCAAAAACTAAGGCTGATAAATACTTGATCAAAAGTATGAGAGGAGCAAACATGACACTCCAAAAATATCAGAAGAAAACATTGCCAAAAGATTTGGATTCAAATCTGAAATTTATTTGAATTTGAAAAAATAGATTTTTATAAAGTTTGGATTTTGCCTTTGGAAAATGTTCAAATGAAAGGGAATATTCCCTGATCATTTTGGTATATATATACCCTATATAAAATATTTATAGATACTGTTTTATTTTTGTTTTTGTTTTATTTAAAAATAAAGAAAACCCCAAGCGCCAGCCAGCCACCCAGAGCCCAGCCAGCGCCGCACCCCTCCCCTCACTTTGGCCCAGGCCCATGTAGCCAGCGAACCCGGCCCGGCAAAGCCGGCCCGGCTCAACCCACCTCGCCTTGAAACCCGTGAAGCTTGGCCACCCGCCTCGATCTCGCCCCTCTCTCACTCACCGTGGGCCCCGCCCCATCTCCTTCCTCGCCCACGCCACGACCTCATGGGAGATCGACTGGGATCCCGGCGATCCGGGATCCCCGATCGCCCGATCCTTCAAGCTTCGCCGGACCCCCAGGCTATAAAGCCGAGCCCCTCCGCACCCCATTCCCCCCCCTCGCCTCGCCGGACCCCTCTCCCTCTCCTCCAGGCTCACCGAGTCCCAGGGCTCGCCATCACCGCCATCAAAGTCGCCCAGCCGACGACGCTCTAGTCCACCCGACCCTCCCAACACCACCGAACCACCTCGTGCTCCTCCGCATCTCCCCAAGCAGTCGCTGAGCTTTCATGACGCCTTGGGGCCCAAGCCTTCTCTTGCCGCCCTTGGTCAGCTGAGTCCGGTAAGTCACTGCATCGCCTCTCCCCGTCCAGATCCTAGATCTAGGGCTAGGATTAGAAACCCGAAAGGGTTAGGTTTTATTCATAAAACCGGCCGGTTCGATCGGTTTAGTTTTAGTTTAGGTTTCTATTTTTAGGCCGGTTCGTTTAGTTTAAACCTAGGCCCGTTTAGACTAAGTTACGCCTAGTGCATGATAGGCCCATTAGGCCTTTTTCTTTTTAGTTTGAATTTTCTGTTTTAGCCTAATAGTTTCTGTTTTTAAAAATGTATATCTTTTATTCTGTTTAATATTTTTAGATGATTCTTTTTTGTTGGATTGCAAATTTTCTATAGTTTCTGTAGAATATATATTTAGCTATGTTAAAAATAATTAAAATTGCTTTATTTTAGTTTTAGTCAGAATAGTAAATCTGCTATAACTTTAGTTAGAAAAATTATTTTTGCATGATTCCTTTTGCCACAACTTTATTTTTGTCATTGCCAAACCCTAGAAATTAACTTTGGTATTTTAGGATTAATAAATAATTAGTTTTAAGCAGAATCCTATTAATCCTAATTAATTAACTAGTTCCTGTTTTCCTATTAAATTAATTAGTAAATTAATTTATTTTTAACTTGTGATTAGTTATTCTAGGTTAGTTTCTGTCATCCTAATAGTTGAAATTTTATTTATAATTAATAAAAGTTTTAAATTATTTTTCTTAATAGAAATTGTATTAGGCCTAAAATGAGTTTTATAAAAGATTTTTAATTAATTCTTTTTGCTCCTAGTTGCTTAGTGAATCCTTTTACATTAAGTTAACCTAAAACCATGATTAGGTTATTTTAAGAAATTTTGTTATATAAAAACTATTTTAGTTATTGTTTGGAGTAGGAAAAAACTTTGAGTGGATTTTCTTTGAGATTTTCTTTTGGATTTGGTTTTGATTGTTTTGTTGTGTTATGTTACTTTTGTTATGTTGTGTGATCCTATTACTTTGTGCTTATTGTGTTATTGTTTGTCTCGGTAGAGTTTCCTGAGTGCTTGAAGCTTGCTACTCTGACTCTTTAGCTTACGAGGATCATCTGAAGGCAAGTCTTGATCATGTTATTTCTATACCTATGTTTTTGTGCATTAGTAGTTGTCACCACCCACCATGCATGCAGTAGTGAAATCTTGAAGTCATTAAACTTGAGTAGTATCATGTGGTAGGATGAACCAATCCCTTGTTACCATGACCCCGGGGCGTAGTAGTTACTTTGCTATGCTCGTGAAGCGGGTTTTGGGTATGAGTGATATTCATAAGCAAGATGTGAGAGTCAATGATGATGACAACCCCATGAACTACAATGATCAAGATGGACTTGGAGAAAATCACTCTTGGGTGGAGGGACGGTTGTGGGCACCTGGAGAACCCAGTGGTGGCCGGGATGCATGGAGAAGCGCCATGACATCCTGCGGAAAGCTTCACCCAGCCACAAAGAGAAGGATGGATGCCCCATGACCAGAAGCTTACCTGTGCAGCCGCAAGCCATTATGGGCTCTGGCTGGGTCAACCCTAGTAGTGACGCTGGGCCGGTACTACGAGATGTAGAAGAACGGTAGGATTGGATGGGTACCGGCAGTAGCAGGAAGAACTCTTTGGAAGACCCTGTTTCATCTGGGTCTCCGCCTTCAAACACCATGAAGTGCGAAGACTTTAAAGGAGGGAATGATTCTTATGGGAAAGTGCAAACCTCTGCAGGTTTAAAGATCTAATCGATTAGCCGTGTCCCCAAGTTCACGGACATTTGAGCCTCTGGAACTTGGAAGTATTCGGATATCTCAACACTTTGAAACTAATGAATTAATCAGGGGTTTATGACTTAATAATTTGGGAACGAGATATTGGTTGGCGGAACCATCTCAATGACTACCAACAATTGTAGTAAATTGCAAACACGCCCACGTAGTAGGATAAAATTGGCTTTACATAAAATGATGAAACTTAGAGCTCCACAGCCAAAATGCATATAGTGTAGTAACTTTATTATTGTTATTCTTCATGACTTGCCGACTTATTCCAAAGCTGACCTACATGGCTGCAACGTCTTATGTTGCGTAGGTATATTCCGATCAGGAGTGAGGCTACGCTCCGCGCTTGGCGATTGCCCTTTGAGTCGGATGGACTCGCTTTACCTTCGACGCTCGCAGCATTAGTAGTTTATTTCTCATGAGTTGGCCTTGAGCCGAATTTATTCCCTTGTAATAAAGACTCTATATGAGAATCGTGTAATAAAATTCAGGTGTGATTGAACTTTGATTACTTTATCGATGTCTGTGAGTACCTGCATGATCTTGGGATGGCATGCAGACACCAGATTTGACCGATTTTGGGTCAGGTCGCTCTGAGAGATGGTATCGAGCACTGCAATGACCGTAGGATCGTAACCCCTAGGATCGGAAAGCCATTAGCATAGACCATTTACTTTAACTCCTTTTCATTCCGTAATTCTCCCTGTCCAATTCGACTCTTCTCCTATTTTCAACATTCTAGATGGTCACGAGTTCACCCCGGTTTTGCTCTGAGTTTTGCCGGCCCGATGAGGCGATGCCCTTGGCAGAAGCTGGTCCAGATGGTGAAGAAGTGAAGATAGCTCTGCCCTCGATCAACGGGAAGCCAACCAATGCACTTCGGCGGACACCCGCTACTGAGATTGAAGTGCATATCCAGGAGAACCTTCGGAGGACACACGGAGCCTATTGACTTTGAGTTCACCGAGTTCAACTGGATCATCGGAAGGGGCGTGGCGATCTATCGAGCCCTTGGACATCTCCGAGGAGATGCAGGCCGAGCTCGATCACTCGTGACCTCGCCATGGTTTCTCGCAGGCAAGGAATGGAGATATCATCCGTGCCGTCGAGGACGATTCCATTCTCTCTTATGTCCGGGACTTGGAGTGTCTTCTCGAAGCGGAGATTCGCACTCGCCCGTAACTCAAGACACACTTAAGCTTTTGTTCCGCGAACTGGGAACTGGAGGAGAAGGCACGCGAGACTTCCTTGGCCATGAGGAAGAAATCACGGACTTCATGGAGATAGTCGACGACACGAAGATGAAGCTTGCCGCGATAGAGGAAAAGATGGACTTGGGAGAGGACCTTTATCCGAGTGGAGATGAAGGACCCCTCGTGAGCAATGACCAGGATTTTGAAGGGAGTACCACTGAAGGAAACCCCAAGAGGAGGCGCCACTGATGAAGACTTTAGTCGACCACCATGTTATCTTTTATTTTTTTTTCGTCGATCAGTTAGGCCGATGTTTTTCCTTCGATTAGTCATGAGCTTTTGTAATCGAGTTTAAACCATGTTTGAGTGGAATGAATAAATGATTGGTGTGTTATATGATTGTGCATTCATATGGGTAGTGTTATTCCTCATAGACCATTGTTCTATTCTAATTTCTCATCCACTCCAAAACACGAGATGCCTCAGAGGCGTGACACTTTGGTTTCCGCCGAGCTCACCCAAATGCTTCCAAAGAATGCAATGCCTTGATGCAGCTCCTTATTCAGAATCGTAACAACACCGCCAACAATCCACCGCCACCACCCAATCAGGACAACTTGACTCAATTTACGAGGTTGAATCCGCCGGTGTTCTCTAGTAGCACCGAGCCAATTGTGGCTGATGATTGGCTCCGCAAAGTCGGAAGAGAGCTAGTCACCGTTGGATGCACCTTGATCTTTGAGAAGGTGCGCTTTGCAGCGACATCAACTTGATGGACTCGCAGCTTCTTGGTGGGAGAACTACACGCCACTTATCCCATTGGTGCTATCACATGGGATCAGTTCCAAAGAGGCCTTCCGCTGCTCATGTCTCGGTGGAGCCATGAGTGCGAAGAAGCGTGAGTTCCGCAACTTACGCCAGGGAACCGTCTTGGGCACGATGCGTGGATGAATTCAGCAAGCTTGCTCGCTATGCCCCTGATGATGTGGCCACAGATGCCGCCAAGGTGAGAAGTTCCTCGAGGACTCAATGATGAACTCGGGCATGCAGCTTGTGGTGGCTACCTTCAACAATTACTGTGAGCTGGTAGACAAGGCCACCATACTTGAAGGCAAGCAGCAGATAGATAGAAAAGCCGCAAGCGGAAGTACAGCCGTGGGAAGCACAACTCGGGAGCTCAGCGAAGCCCGCTATGCACCATACTCAGGAGGGCACACCCATCATAACCATGGAGGTCATAACCATGGAGGAAATGGGAACAACCGCAACCAGGACAACAAGTCGGGCCATGGCAATGGCAATGGCAATGGTAATGGCAATCAGCACCGTTACGCCCCGGCTCAAGGATCTGAGCCACATCACTGTTTCAAGTGCCGGAAGACAGGCACTATGCCACCGATTGCCCGGAGGCCAAGCAGAGGAATGGAAATGGCAATGGAGGCTCAGCGAAGAAGCCTAACCCGTTCCCTCGTGCTCGTGTGAACCACATTGGCGTGGAGGGCGTCTATGATCAACCGTAACCTTTGTGGTTGGTAAGTTTTTATTGAATTCACGTTCGCTTTTGGTACTCTTTGATTACGGTGCAACGCATTCATTCATATCAAGGGTAGTTGTGGAAAAGTACGGGTTATGCACTAAAACCCTTAGAAGCCCCCTTGGCGTCGATTCTGCAGGAGGAGAAATGATGGCGTGCTTAGGTTGTCATGCAACCCTCAACATCGGGAACCATAAATTTCCCATGCACCTCATAGTGTTGGAAACCCGGACCTTGGATGTAATCCTAGGCATGGATTGGTTGACGAAGTTTGAAGGAACATAGATCGCCCTTAAGTCTATTACGCTCACCACCCGGAAAGCGTAAGAGGATCAAGTATGTAGCCGAGCATAGTCGGATGAAGAATCAGTGCATTCCCTCACGGGAGTTGTTCAGAGGAAGTGCCAAGAGTGCAAGACTTTCCGATGTTTTTCCGGAGGAGTTACCAGAATGCCACGGACGAGGACATTGAATTTCTGATTGAGTTATTGCGGCACAGCCCCAATATCCAAGAGACCTTATCGGATGCCACCGAGCGATTTGAAGGAGATCAAGAACCAAATTAATGAGCTATTGGAGAAGGGATATATTCGGCCAAGCTCATCACCTTGGGGAGCCCAGTTCTTTTGGTAGAGAAGAAGGATGGAACCTTGAGAATGGTTGTTGATTATCGTTCGTTGAACGACGTGACCATCAAGAACAAGTACCCTCTACCGATGATTAATGATTTATTTGATCAGCTAGTTGGAGCCAAGGTATTCTCCAAGATCGATCTTGATCGAGGTATCATCGATTGAAGATCCGTGAAAAGGATATACCCAAAACAGCATTCACTACGGTATGGTTTATATGAGTATACCGTCATGTCGTTTGGATTGACTAATGCTCCTGCATACTTCATGAATTTGATGAACAAGGTATTTATGGAATATCTGGACAAGTTTGTCGTGGTGTTCATCGATGATATCTTGATTTTCTCCAAGAGCGAGGAAGAGCATAAGGAACATTTGCGTCTAGTTCGAGAAACTTCGAGAACACTGTCAGTTGTATGCCAAGTTCAAGAAATGTGAATTTCGCTGAAGGAAGTCGGATTCCTCGGACATGTTATTTCAGGAGAAGGAATAGCAGTTGACCCCACCAAGGTTGTATCGATCACCGATTGGCAGTCACCCACCTCGATCAAGGAGATCCGCAGTTTTCTCGGACTCGCAGGATATTATCGGAGGTTTATTGAGAATTTCTCAAGATTGCCAAACCCATGACTGAAGCTGTTGAAGAAGGAAGCCAAGTATGTTTGGACCGAGGCTTGTGAAGCCGATTTCAGGAATTGAAGAAAGCGTTTGGTTACAGCCCCAGTACTGATTTTGCTGGACATACACAAGGATTACCAGGTATATTGTGACGCTTCTCGTCAAGGACTCGGAGGAGTACTCATGCAGGAAGGAAAAGTTGTAGCTTATACCTCCAGACAGCTACGGCCTCATGAGATGAACTATGCCACGCATGATTTGGAGTTAGCAGCTGTAGTGCATGCACTCAAGACCTGGAGACATTTCCTCATCGGAAACCGTTGTGATGTTTACACAGATCACAAGAGCTTGAAATATATTTTCACCTTGAAGGAATTGAACCTCAGCGAGAGGAGATGGCTAGAATTGATAAAGGACTACGACATGAGATTGCATTACCACCCGGTAAAGCTAATGTTGTAGCAGATGCTTTGAGTCGTAAGAGTTATGTGAATACTCTTACAGCAGGAGGATTACCCGTGAGTTAGTCGATGACCTCGTAGATCTCCGATCGGAGATAGTTCGAGAGGATATGTTGCAACTCGAAGTACAGTCCACTTTGGCGAAAGGATTCGTGAAGCCCGAAGTCGGACAAGGAAATTGATGAGATAAAGAAAAGATGAATGAAGGAAAAGCTAAAGGATTTCGTAAGGATGAATACGGAGCTATATGGTTCGAGGATCGCATTTATGTGCCCAATGATCCCGAACTCAGGAAGCTAATTCTTCAGGAGGCTCATGATTCACCGTACTCGATTCACCCCGGCAACACCAAGATGTACCTGGATTTGAAGCAAAGTTTCTGGTGGACAGGTATGAAGAAGGAAATTGCCGAGTATGTAGCCGTATGCGATGTTTGTCAACGAGTGAAGGCAGAACATCAGAAGCCAGCAGGGTTACTTCAACCTTTGCCGATTCCCGATTGGAAATGGGAGAAACTTGGTATGGATTTCATCACAGGATTGCCCAGGACCCGTTCAGGTTATGATTCCATCTGGGTAGTGGTTGATCGTTTGACCAAGGTAGCTCACTTCATTCCCGTGAAGACTACCTATACCAGTGCTAAGTTGGCCAAGATATACATGACCAGGATCGTATGTCTGCATGGAGTTCCGAGGAGTATCGTGGTCTGATAGAGGAACACGCTTACCTCAAAGTTTTGGAAGCCCTTGCATGAATCTTTGGGTACGAGGCTTGAATTCAGTACAGCTTTTCATGCGCAGACTGATTGACAGACCGATAGAGTCAACCAGATTCTGGAGGTCATGTTGAGATCTTGTGTGCTAGACTATGGGTCTAGCTGGGTTGATAATTTGCCATACGCAGAAGTTCTCGTGACAACAACGATTATCGATCCAGCTTTGAAGATGGCCCCTTTCGAAGCTCTATACGGAAGGAGGTGCGAACACCATTGCTTTGTGGGATAGTGTTGGAGATCGATCACTTTTCGGTTCCGATCTTATCAAGGATTCCAAGAGAAAGTCAAGCTGATTCGAGACAGGCTCAAGATAGCACAGTCAAGACAGAAGAGTTATCTTGAAGCGATGGCGCAAGGAGGTATCTTACGAAGTCGGAGACCGAGCATATCTTCGTGTGTCTCCACTTCATGGAATCAAGAGGTTTGGAGTCAAAGGAAAGTTAGCACCCCGATTCATTGGCCCATACAAAATCCTCGAACGTCGTGGAGAGGTTATGCGTAAGTTGGAATTGGGAAGGATTGTCCGGAGTTCATGATGTCTTCCATGTTTCTCACCAAGAAGTGCCATGCCGACATGGCCGATGTTCCGTTGAGAGACACCGTGCCCCTAGAGGCCATACAACTTGACAAAGGATCTGACTTACAAGGAGAAACCCGTCCGTATTCTCGAGACCGCAAGCAGAGTCACCCGCAGGAAGGTCATCAAATTTTGCAAGGTGCTGTGGAGTCACCACACCGAGGAAGAAGCCACCTGGGAACGCGAAGAAGATCTTCGTCGAGACCATCCGCACCTATTTGTTAGTTAACCCGAATCTCGAGGGCTAGATTCATCTTAAAATGGGTAGGTTTGTAACATCCCAAATTTCCTATTTGGAATGTTTTACAATTATAGCTAAGCATCCTATGCATCCTGTTTGAAATTTGAATGCCATTTGAAGCTTCAGAGAATTTTGAGTTTTGAATTTGAATTTCAAACTTTGGCATGTGGGAAACATTTCAAAAACTAAGGCTGATAAATACTTGATCAAAAGTATGAGAGGAGCAAACATGACACTCCAAAATATCAGAAGAAAACATTGCCAAAAGATTTGGATTCAAATCTGAAATTTATTTGAATTTGAAAAAATAGATTTTTATAAAGTTTGGATTTTGCCTTTGGAAAAATGTTCAAATGAAAGGAATATTCCCTGATCATTTTGGTATATATATACCCTATATAAAATATTTATAGATACTGTTTTATTTTGTTTTTGTTTTATTTAAAAATAAAGAAAAAACCCCAGGCGCCAACCCAGGCCAGCCCCGTGCCCAAGACCTCCCTCCCCGTCAGCCTGGCCAAATGGGCGTCTAACTGGCCAGCAACGACCGAGCCACCCAACCCACCTCGCCGAAACCCGTGAGGCCGGCCACCCGCCGATCTCGCCTCTCTCTCACCGACCCGTGGGCCCCGCCCCATCTCCTTCCCTCGCCCACGCCACGACCTCATGGGAGATCGACTGGATCCCGGCGATCCGGATCCCCGATCGCCTGATCCCTTCCGAAGCTCACTGACCCCTGTGCTATAAAGCCGAGCCCTCCGCACCCCATTCCCCTAGCCTCGCGGACCCCTCTCCCTCTCCTCCCGAGGCTCACTGAGTCCCGAGCTCGCCATCACGCCAAAGTCGCCGACGACGCCTAGTCCACCCCGACCCTCCTAACACCACCGAACCACCCCGTGCTCCTCGCAAGATCTCCGACAGTCGCTGGAGCTCGCCCGACGCCTCGGACGCCTCTGACGACTCTCGCCGTCTGTCAGCTGAGTCCGGTAGAAGTCACTGCATCGCCTCCCCGTCCGATCCTAGATCTAGGGCTAGGATTAGAAACCTCAAGGGTTAGGTTTTATTCATAAAACCGCCGGCCCGATCGGTTTAGTTTTAGTTTAGGTTTCTATTTTTAGGCGGTTCGCTTAGTTTAAACCTAGGCCCGTTTAGACTAAGTTACTTAGTGTACAGATAGGCCCATTAGGCCTTTTTTCTTTTTAGTTTGAATTTTCTGTTTTAGCCGAATAGTTTCTGCTTTTCAAAAATGTATATCTTTTATTCTGTTTAATATTTTTAGATGATTCTTTTTTGTTGGATTGCAAATTTTCTATAGTTTCTGTAGAATATATATTTAGCTATGTTAAAATAATTAAAATTGCTTTATTTTAGTTTTAGTCAGAATAGTAAATCTGCTATAACTTTAGTTAGAAAAATTATTTTTGCATGATTCCTTTTGCCCCAACTTTATTTTGTCATTGCCAAACCCTAGAAATTAACTTTGGTATTTTAGGATTAATAAATAATTAGTTTTAAGCAGAATCCTATTAATCCTAATTAATTAACTAGTTCCTGGTTTCCTATTAAATTAATTAGTAAATTAATTTATTTTTAACTTGTGATTAGTTATTCTAGGTTAGTTTCTGTCATCCTAATAGTTGAACTTTTATTTATAATTAATAAAAGTTTTAAATTATTTTCTTAATAGAAATTGGATTAGACCTAAAATGAGTTTTATAATAGCTTTTAATTAATTCTTTTGCTCCTAGTTGCTTAGTGAATCCTTTTTCGTTAAGTTAACCTAAAACCATGATTAGGTTATTTTAAGAAATTTTTGTTATATAAAAACTATTTTTAGTTATTGTTTGGAGTAGGAAAAACTTTGAGTGGATTTTCTTTGAGATTTTCTTTTGGATTTGGTTTTGATTGTTTTGTTGTGTTATGTTACTTTTGTTATGTTGTGTGATCCTATTACTTTGTGCTTATTGTGTTATTGTTTGTCTCGGTAGAGTTTCCGAGTGCTAAGCTTGCTACTACTGACTCTTTAGCTTACGAGGATCATCGGCAAGGCAAGTCTTGATCATGTTATTTCTATACCTATGTTTTTGTGCATTAGTAGTTGTCACCACCCCACCATGCATGCAGTAGTGAAATCTTGAAGTCATTAAACTTGAGTAGTATCATGTGGTAGGATGAACCAATCCCCTTGTTACCATGACCCCGGGACGTAGTAGTTACTTTGCTATGCTCGTAGACGGTTTTGGGTATGAGTGATATTCATAAGCAAGATGTGAGAGTCAATGATGATGACAACCCCATGAACTACAATGATCAAGATGGACTTCGGAAAATCACTACTGGTGGAGGACGGTTGACGGCACCCCTGGAGAACCCAGTGGTGGCAGGGATGCATGGAGAAGCCGCCATGACATCCTCATGGAAAGCTTCACCCAGCCACAAAGAGAAGGATGGATGCCCCATGACCGGAAGCTTACCTGCAGCCGCAAGCCATTATGGGCTCTGGGTCTGGTCAACCCCTAGTAGTGACGCTGGCCGGACGGTACTACGAGATGTAGAAGAACGGTAGGATTGGATGGGTACCGGCAGAGCTGTAAGAACTCTTTGGAAGACCTGTTTCATTCGGCCCCGCCTTCAAACACCATGAAGTGCGAAGACTTTAAAGGAGGGAATGATTCTTATGGGAAAGTGCGCAAAACCTCTGCAGGTTTAAAGATCTAATCGATTAGCCGTGTCCCCTGCTACGGACATTTGAGCCTCTGGAACTTGGAAGTATTCGGATATCTCAACACCGAAACTAATGAATTAACTGAGGGTTTATGACTTAATAATTTGGGAACGAGATATTGGTTGGCGGAACCATCTCAATAACTACCAACAATTGTAGTAAATTGCAAACACGCCCACCTAGTAGGATAAAATTGGCTTTTACGCAAAATGATGAAACTTAGAGCTCCACAGCCAAAATGCATATAGTGTAGTAACTTTATTATTGTTATTCTTCATGACTTGCCGCCTTATTCCAAAAGTCGACCTACATGGCTGCAACGCCTTATGTTGCGTAGGTATATTCCGATCAGAGTGAGGCTACGCTCGGCTTGGCGATTGCCCTTTGGAGCTCGGATGGACTCGCTTTACCTTCGACGCTCAAGCGGCATTAGTAGTTTATTTCTCATGAGTTGGCCTTGAGCCGAATTTATTCCCTTGTAATAAAGACTCTATATGAGAATCGTGTAATAAAATTCAGGTGTGATTGAACTTTGATTACTTTATCGATGTACTGTGAGTACCAGCATGATCTTGGGATGGTACAGACACAAAGTACTGTCAGAGGTCTCATACCTCTCGACACGGGCATGAGTATGAAATACCAATTTCAACTCTTGGAACATCTTATATGTTCTGTGGCATTCAAAACATTTTTGAATTCCCGGTTCTAAGACGTAGAGCATGGTGCACTAAACTATCAAGTAGTCATCATACCGAGCATTGTCAAACGTTCATAACATCTGCATCTGCTCCTGCAATAGTTTTGTCACCTAGCGGTGCATCGAGGACATAATATACGTGCAGCAATGAGGATAATCCTCGAGCACGGACCAAGTCCGCATCATCATTGCTACTATCATCTTTCAACTTATTTTTCTCTAGGAACATATCAAAAATATACGGGGAGCTACATCGCAAGCTATTGATCTACAACATAGATATGCAAATACTATCAGGACTAAGTTCATGATAAATTAAAGTTCAATTAATCATATTACTTAAGAACTCCCACTTAGATAGATATCCCTCTAATCATCTAAGTGATCACGTGATCCAAATCAACTAAACCATGTTCGATCATCACGTGAGATGGAGTAGTTTTCAATGGTGAACATCACTATGTTGATCATATCTACTATATGATTCACGCTCGACCTTTCGGTCTCAAAGGTGTCCGAGGCCATATCTACATATATGCTAGGCTCCTCAAGTTTAACCCGAGTATTCTCGCGTGTGCAAACGGCTTGCACCCGTTGTATGTGAACGTAGAGCTTATGACACCTGATCATCACGTGGTGTCTCGGCACGACGAACTTTCACAACGGTGCATACTCAGGGAAAACACTTGTACCTTGAAATTTAGTGAGAGATCATCTTATAATGCCACCGTCGAACTAAGCAAAATAAGATGCATAAAGGATAAACATCACATGCAATCAATATAAGTGATATGATATGGCCATCATCATCTTGTGCCTATGATCTCCATCTCCAAAGCACCGTCATGATCACCATCGTCACCGGCGCGACACCTTGATCTCCATCGTAGCATCGTTGTTGTCTCGCCAACTATTGCTTCTATGACTATCACTACCGCTTAGTGATAAAGTAAAGCAATTACATGGCGATTGCATTTCATACAATAAAGCGACAACCATATGGCTCCTGCGAGTTGCCGATAGCTTCATTACAAAACATGATCATCTCATACAATAAAAGTTAGCATCATGTCTTCACCATATCACATCACAACATGCCCTGCAAAAACAAGTTAGACGTTCTCTACTTTGTTGTTGCAAGTTTTACGTGGCTGCTACGGGCTGAGAAAGTACCGTTCTTACCTATGCATCAAAACCACAATGATTTTTCGTCAAGTATGTGCTGTTTTAACCTTCAACAAGGACCGGGCGTAGCCACACTCGATTCAACTAAAGTTGGAGAAACTGACACCCGCCAGCCACGTATGCGAAACGTCGGTAGAACCAGTCTCGTGTACGCGTACGCATAATGTCGGTCCGAGCCACTTCATCCAACAATACCACCGAATCAAAGTATGACATGCTGGTAAGCAGTATGACTATTATCGTCCACAACTCACTTGTGTTCTACTCATGCATATAACATCTACGCATAAACCTGGTTCGGATGCCACTGTTGGGGAACTTAGTAATTTCAAAAAAATTCCTACGCACACGCAAGATCATGGTGATGCATAGCAACGAGAGGGGAGAGTGTTGTCCACGTACCCTTGTAGACCATAAGCTGAAGCGTTATGACAACGCGGTTGATGTAGTCGTACGTCTTCATGATCGACCGATCCTAGTACCGAAAGTACGGCACCTCCATGATCTGCACACATTCGGCTCGGTGACGTCCCACGAACTCACGATCCAGCAGAGTGTCGAGGGAGAGCTTCGTCAGCACGACGGCGTGATGACGGTGATGATGAAGTTACCATTGCAGGACTTTGCCTAAGCACTGCAACGATATGACCGAGGTGGATTATGGTGGAGGGGGGCACCGCACACGGCTAAGAGATCAATGATCAACTTGTATGTCCATAGGGTGCCCCCCTCCCCCGTATATAAAGGAGTGGAGGAGGAGAATGAGGGAGTCCTGGACTAAGGGGTCCTCAGGCGTCCGGCCTGTTGGGCATGGGCCGGATTGATGGGCTGTGAAGATACGAAGACCGAAGACTCTCACCCGTGTCCGTATGGCACTCTCCTTGGCGTGGAAGGCAAGCTTGGACCGAATATGAAGATTCCCTTCTCCGTAACCAACTTTGTACAACCCTAGACTCATCTGGTGTCTATATAAACCGGAGGGCTTAGTCCAGAAACAGATATAGTCATACTGGCTAGACTTATAGGGTTCTAGCCATTACGATCTCGTGGTAGATCAACTCTTGTAATACTCATATTCATCAAGATCAATCAAGCAGGAAGTAGGGTATTACCTCCATAGAGAGGGCCCAAACCTGGGTAAACATTGTGTCCCCTGCCTCATGTTACCATCGACCCAAGACGCACAGTTCGGGACCCCCTACCCGAGATCCGCCGGTTTTGACACCGACATTGGTGCTTTCATCGAGAGTTCCACTGTGCCGTCCTTAAAAGGTTTGATGGCTCCTTCAATTGTCAACAACGATGCCGTCCAAGGGGAAACCTTCCTCCCTGGACAGATCTTCGTGTTCGGCGGCTTCGCACTATGGGCCAACTCGCTTGGCCATCTGGAGCAGATCGGGTTACGCCCGCCATCAGCCTCAGATTTGGGAGCTTGAACTACGTCACGGATATCCACGGAGACTTCATCTTCCACGGATTCGAGACCACGACAGTCGCTCGTCGTCGCCATGATGAACATGACTTAAATCCGTCATCGGGTCATGCCCAGGAAATTGCACCTATAACCGCTCTGGCCTTAGATCCGGAGCAGATTGTGCCATCCAAGGACGGGAAGCTCAACACCGCCACGGAAGCCATAGATTCTGTGGCGTTGGAGCCGCACATAGAGCTAACCTCGGGTGATATCTGTGTCTCTGGAACCTCAGACTCGTTTCTGGCTATAAGTTCCGAACCATGTCGCCCGCAGTATGTCGAAAGCAGATCGGTCATCGATCGCCGAATTCAGCGCCATGGACATCTTTCGCACTCGCCTTTAGGCGACGTGCTCAATTCATTACAAAAATCTATCCCTAGCGGGGGACTCTCAACCGAATTATATCCGGTTTGAACTAGAGGCTGATGATGAAGAATTTCGTTTCCCACCCACCGCCCACTTCATAGCCACTGTCGAAGACCTAACCGACACGCTCGATTATGACTCCGAAGACATCAACGGTATGGACGACGATGCCGGAGAAGAGGAGGCCCAAAACCCGCCGTTCACCGGACGATGGACGGCTGATACGTCCATTTTGCATCATGCTTTTATATCATTATTTATTGCATTATGGGCTGTTATTACACATTATGTCACAATACTTATGCCTATTCTATCTTATTTTACAAGGTTTACATAAAGAGGGAGAATGCCGACAGCTGCAATTCTGGGCTGGAAAAGGAGCAAATATTAGAGACCTATTCTACACAACTCCAAAAGTCCTGAAACTCGGCGGAAGTTATTTTTGGAAATAATAAAAAATACTGAGCGAAGAAAATACCAAAGGGGGCCCACACCACAGCCACGAGGGTGGGGGCGCTTCTGCCTTTGTGGGCCCCTCGTGGCCCTTTCTCGTGCCCTTCTTCGCTATATGAAGTCTTTTCGTCTGAGAAAAAAATCATAAGCAAGCTTTGGGAAGAAACTCCGCCACCACGAGGCGGAACCTTGGCAGAACCAATCTAGGGCTCCGACAGAGCTATTCTGCCGGGGAAACTTCCCTCCGGGAAGGGGAAATCATCGCCATCGTCATCACCAACGCTCCTCTCATCGGGAGAGGGCCAATCTCCATCAACATCTTCACCAGCATCATCTCCTTTCAAACCCTAGTTCATCTCTTGTATCCAATCTTTGTCCCAAAGCCTCAGTTGGTACCGTGGGTTGCTAGTAGTGTTGATTACTCCTTGTAGTTGATGCTAGTTGGTTTATTTGGTGGAAGATCATATGTTCAGATCCATTATGCATATTAATACCTCTCTTATTATGAACATGAATATGCTTTGTGAGTAGTTACGTTTGTTCCCGAGGACATGGGAGAAGTCTTGCTATAAGTAGTCATTTGAATTTGGTATTCGCTCGATATTTTGATGAGATGTATGTTGTCTCTCCTCTAGTGGTGTCATGTGAACGTCGACTACATGACACTTCACCATTGTTTGGTCCTAGAGGAAGGCATTGGGAAGTAATAAGTAGATGATGGGTTGCTAGAGTGACAGAAGCTTAAACCCTAGTTTATGTGTTGCTTCGTAAGGGGCTGATTTGGATCCATATGTTTCATGCTATGGTTAGGTTTACCTTAATACTTATTTTGTAGATGTGGATGCTTGCAATAGGAGTTAATCATAAGTGGGATGCTTGTCCAAGTAAGGACAGACCCAAGCACCCAGTCCACCCACATATCAAATTATCAAAGTACCGAACGCGAATCATATGAACGCCATGAAAACTAGCTTGACGATAATTCCCATGTGTCCTCGGGAGCGTTTTCCTTCATATAAGAAATTGCCCAGGCTTGTTCTTTACTACAAAAAGGATTGGGCCATCTTGCTGCATGATACGTCTCCGTCGTACTTACTTTTCCAAACACTTTTGCCCTTGTTTTGGACTCTAACTTGCATGATTTGAATGGAACTAACCCGGATCGACGCTTTCGTGAAGAATTGCCATGGTGTTATTTATGTGCATAAACAAAAGTTCTCGGAATGACCTGAAACTCCACGGAGATTATTTTTGGAAATAATAAAAAATATTGGCGAGGGTGAGGGCGCGCCTGCCCCCTGGGAACGCCCCCCTGCCTCATGGGCCCCCTGGAGCTTCACCGACCTCAACTCCAACTCCATATATTCGTGTTCGGGGAGAAAAAAATCAGAGAGAAAGATTCATCGCGTTTTACGATACGGAGTCACGCCAAGCCCTAAACTCTATCGGGAGGGCTGATCACGAGTCCGCTCGGGGCTCGAGAGAGGGTAATCCGTCGCCATCGTCATCATCAACCATCCTCCATCACCAATTTCATGATGCTCACCGCCGTGCGTGAGTAATTCCATCGTAGGCTTGCTTGGACGGTGATGGGTTGGATGAGATTTATCATGTAATCGAGTTAGATTTGTTAGGGTTTGATCCCTAGTATCCACTATGTTCTCGAGATTGATGTTGCTATGACTTTGCTATGCTTAATGCTAGTCACTAGGGCCCGAGTGCCATGATTTCAGATCTGAACCTATTATGTTTTCATGAATATAGGTGAGTTCTTGATCCTATCTTGCAAGTCTATAGCCACCTACTATGTGTTATGATCCGACAACCCCGAAGTGACAATAATCAGGACCACTCCCGGTGATGACAATAGTTTGAGGAGTTCATGTATTCACTATGTGTTAATGCTTTTGGTCCGTACTCTATTAAAAGGAGGCCTTAATATCCCTTAGTTTCTCGCTAGGACCGCTGCCACGGAGGGTAGGACAAAAGATGTCATGCAAGTTCTTTTCCATAAGCACGTATGACAATATTCGAATACATGCCTACATTACATTGATGAATTGGAGCTAGTTCCGTGTCACCCTATGTTATGATTGTTACATGATGAACCGCATCCGCATAATTCTCCATCACCGATCCAATGCCTCTGAGCTTTTCACATATTGTTCTCCGCTTATTTACTTTTCCGCTAAGCTACTCTCATTACAATCACTACAAAACCCAAAAATATTACTTTTGCTACCATTAATGTTACTTCCATATTACTTTGCTTCTAAATACTTTGCTGCAGATATTAAGTTATCCAGTGTGGCTGAATTGACAACTCGATTGCTAATACTTGAGAATATTCTTTGGCTCCTTGTGTCGAATCAATAAATTTGGGTTGAATACTCTACCCTCGAAAACTGCTATGCGATCCCCTATACTTGTAGGTTATCAAGACTATTTTCTGGCGCCGTTGCCGGGGAGCATAGATCTATTCTTTGAGTCACTTGGGATTTATATCTGCTGGTCACTATGATGCACTTGAAAGACGCGAAAACAAAAATTTATCCCTCAACTACGAGGGGAGGTAAGGAACTGCCATCTAGCTCGCACTTGATTCACCTTCTGTTTTGAGTAAGCTTGCGACACCTAAACCTGCTTCTGCTATTAATTCTGATATGTCGCATGTTATTGATGATGCCACTCTGCTATGCATGATACTTATGTTGAAACTACTTCTATGCTTGATACTACAGTGCCACTTGGTGAATTTCTTGATGAACAACTTGGTAGGGCTAGAGAGAATGAAATTATTGAAACTGATAATATTGATGAAAGTGATGATGAAGACTCTCCCAATAAATATGAATTGCACAGTTGTGCACGAGGGCTATGTTATGGATGAAGAAACTGCTAGAGACTTTCTTGCTTGCAATGATAGGAGTGATCTTAATAAATTATTAGCTAAGCTTAAACAAAAAACTCTGAATGCTAGAATGAAATATGATCCTGCTTATGCTAATTCACCTATCTTTGTTACTGATAAGGATTATGAATTCTCTGTTGATCCTGATATAATTACTTTGGTTGAGTCTGATCCTTTTTACGGCTATGAATCTGAAACTGTTGTGGCACATCTTACTAAATTAAATGATATAGCCACCCTGTCCACTAATGATGAGAGAACTCGCTACTTTTATATCCTTAAAATATTTCCGTTCTCATTAAAGGGTGATGCTAAGATATGGTTCAACTCTCTTGATCCTGGTTGTGTGTGTAGTCCCCGGGATATGATTTATTACTTCTTTGCTAAATATTTCCCTGCTCATAAGAAACAATCTTCCTTAAGGGAAATATATAATTTTGTGCAAATTGAAGAAGAGAGTCTCCCAAAAGCTTGGGGGAGGCTTTTCCAATTACTTAATGCTTTGCGTGATCATCCTCTCAAGAAAAATGAAATACTTGATATCTTTTATAATGGACTAACCAATGCTTCCAGAGACCACCGATAGTTGTGCCGGATTCATTTTCGTGGAAAGAACACCGGATGAAGCTGAAATTTTATTGAATAATATGTTGACAAATGAAAATAATTGGACACTTCCTGAACCCACTCCTAAGCCAACTCCAAAGAAAAGGGGTGTTCTATTTCTCAGTCCTGAAGATATGCAAGAAGTAAAGAAATCTATGAAAGAAAAGGGTATTAAAGCTGAAGATGTTAAGAATTTACCTTCTATTGAAGAAATACACGGTCTTAATTTACCGCTTGTTGAAGAAATACATGATTTTAATCCATCACCTATTGAAGAAACACATGGTCTTGATAACCCGACACGGGTAGTAAAGGTAAATTCTCTCTATAGATTTGATGAAGGTGATATTCCTCGTTATAAGTCTGCTAGCCAATGCTTAGATGAGTTTGATAATTTTATTTTCAAACAAGAAAATTTCAATGCTTATGTTGGTAGACAACTAAAAAAAATGCTTATATGCTTGAACACTTGAGTGATTATATGTCTAGAGTTAAAGGTGAGCTTAAACTCATTAGTAAACATGCTTCTATGGTTACCACTCAAGTAGAACAAGTACTTAAACTCAGAATGATTTGCTCAATGAATTGAATAGTAAGAATAACGACTATGCTGTTAGCGTGGCTACTAGAACTAGTAAAATGACTCAGGAACCTTTGTATCCTGAAGGCCATCCTAAGAGAATTGAGCAAGATTCTCAGAGAAGTAATATATATGCACCTAGTCCTTCTAAACAGAAGAAAAAGAAAAATGATAGGACTTTGCATGCTTCTAGTGAACTGTTGTAGACACACCTGAGAATCCAAATGATATTTCTATTTACGATCTTTGAAACACAATCTGGTAATGAACATGAACCTAGTGACAATGTTAATGATGATGTTCATGTTGATGCTCAACCTAGCAATGATAATGATGTAGAAATTGAACTGCATTGTTGATCTTGATAACCCACAATCAAAGAATCAACATTATGATAAGAGAGACTTTGTTGCTAGGAAGCACGGTAAAGAAAGAGAACCATGGGTTCGTAAAACCCATGCCTTTTCCTCCCAAACCATCCAAGACAAAGAATGATGAGGATTTTGAGCGCTTTGCTGAAATGATTAGACCTATCTTTTTGCGTATGCGATTAACTGATATGCTCAAAATGAATCCTTATGCTAAGTATATGAAGGATATTGTTACAAATAAAAGAAAGATACCGGAAGCTGAAATTTCCACCATGCTTGCAAATTATACTTTTAAGGGTGGAATACCAAAGAAACTTGGAGATCCAGGAGTACCCACTATACCATGCTCCATTTAAAAATTTTATCTTAGAACTGCTTTATGTGATCTTGGAGCTGGAGTTAGTGTTATGCCTCTCTCTTTATATCGTAGACTTGATTTGAATAAGTTGACACCTACTGAAATATCTTTGCAAATGGCTAATAAATCAACTGCTATAATACCCGGTATTTGTGAGGATGTGCTGTTGTGGTTGCAAAGCGTTACTATTTTAACGGACTTTGTTATTCTTGATATTCCCGAGGGCGATAGTATGTCTATTATTCTTGGAAGAACTTTTTGAATACTGCAAGGGCTGTTATTGATTGCAACAAAGGCAATGTCACTTATCATGTTAATGGTAATGAGCATACGGTACACTTTTCCGAGGAAACAACCTCAAGTCCACAAGATCAATCATATTGGAAAAAAATCCATCGATTATTTTTGGAGGTTTTGAATTTCCTCTTCCTACTATCAAAAAGAGATATGATATTCTTATTATTGGGGATGTGCATATCCCCGTTGAGGTAACATAGTGTTATTTGAAATTTCTACGGTTCCATGTTATTCGGAACGAGTTTGTTAACAAGACTTGATCAACCTTGTTAGTGGATTCCTTATGATGAGCATGAGATGGATGAAGTTAGAAGGCATAACCTTCTGTACCCTTATTTTACTTTCTGTTATCTAGTTAAAATAAAGTAAAAATAGTATTTTCCTGTCTGTTTTCTGAATTATCCGTGCAATATAAAAATACCCCCAAAATAAAAGTCCTCCAAATGCCCTGAAATTGAAATATGATTTTTTCTGGAATATTTGAGAATATTTGGCACTGAGAACACAGCAGGGGAGTCGCACTGCCACGAGGTCGAGCACGCCCACCCTCGGCGCCCCCTGCCTCGTGGGCCCACAGTGGCTCCCCTCCACTTATTCCTGCACCCACACACTTCTTCTTCCTCCCAAAAAAATCACATCCAGCTCAAGCACGAGTTGTAGCTCATTTTGCTGCGATTTTCGATCTCCTTGCTCAAAGCACCTCTCACAAAACTGCTTGGGGGGATTGTTCCTTGGTATGTGACTCCTCCATTGGTCCAATTAGTTTTATTCTAGTGCTTTATTCATTGCAAATTTGTGCTGCCTAGGTGACCATGTCCTTGAGCTTGCATGTCAAATTTATATGGTTCCAAGTAGTTCTAATGCATGATATGAGCTCTAGGCACTTGTATGAGTAGTTGCTATCAATTTTGTTGAGCTTGGTTCACTTTTATTTGAAGTTACTAAAAATTTTAGAAATTTTTCAGAGGAAGAAATATGTTTAGGAAAATGTACCAAGGTGGTCCTTCAAGGAAGCAAGGACCCAGGCTTGCAATGTGTGATGCTGATGAAGAACCACCAAGGGACGCTCTAGTGCGGCCTTGTGAATGGCCTTCAGAGGACTTCATGGATCAAGCAGGAATCAAGGAATAATTTAATGCATATATGCGTAACACTGATCTTGTGAGCTTAGGCGGGATAAGTGTCGTCGGTACCACTATCTCACCGTTCCTTTGTGAGGAGGTTTGAATTTTCATATTCACGCAATTCTCAAACTGTCTCTGCTTTGATCTTTATGAAAAATCCTATACTATGGACTTAGAGGATTTTACCACCGCTTGCAAACTTCCACAATGGGGTAGTACTAGTGAACCTCGCAAATCTGAATTTAGAGATTTTCTTGCTAGTATAACTGTGGGGAATCTAGAGACATAGCACAAGCTACCATAGGGAGCATTCATTTTCCTGCTATACATTATTTTTCTCTCTTCATAGGCAGGTGCATAAATGGTAAGGATGAAGCATGTCACATGTGTGTCCCCACCTCGTGATTCTCGGAGTGATGTGTTAGGAGATAAACATTATAATTTGGGAGCCATTGTTGCACGTAGGTTGCATCATAATAGATTTAATGGAGATTTCTTTGGTGGAATTTATGCAACCCGTTTAGCTAATTTTCTTGGTGTAACTATACCTGAGGATGATATTGAGTTGCCGCCTGCTTATTTAGATTATGAGGCTATGGTTCATCATCGTTTTGTTGAGAGGAACGATCAGTTCCTCCGATGTCGACTAATTTTAAGCATTGACGCACCTATCACGTCGCTCTCCCTGCTTCTACTTTCTTTGATTTTCAGGCAAAAGGGAGATATTTTATAACCAGAGAGGAGGCGGATGAGTATAAGAGGAGGGCTAAGATAGCTCGCCTCCAAGCTGTAGACCACGATGCAATGACTGCTGCATCTCAGTACGACCCCAACTATAACTTTGGATATCCGCTAGGCCAGCTGTGGCAATAGACCAACTTAGGCCAAAAGCCTAAGCTTGGGGGAGTACGTATTTCTCACCGACATTACATTCATGTTCGCACACTCATTTCTAGATGTCGGTGCTCATACTTTTTTGCTGTACTATCCATGGTAGTTTATTTTCCTTTTTATGCTTTCTTCTTGTGTGTTTGAAAAATCTTAAGAAAAACAAAAAAATTAGTTGTAGCTTTTAGCTAGTTCACCTTTCATGTTGTAGTAGTAGTAATTAAAAAGAAAACCCAAAAATACTTCATGTTCTTCTTTTGCTTGTTGGGAGCTTTCCCGTGTAAATAGTTTTATTTCTTTTCTTTTCTTTGGGGGTCGATAGGAGAAGACCATGATTAAAATGTTGATGTGGCTCTTATATGCATTATTGTTGATTTAACCAAGAGCCCATATTGCCTTGTCTTCTCCTCGTTTATTGAATGCTCGCATGATTCCAAATTAGTCCAATGCACGTGCACTATTATTATTATTCACATCGTTCGGTCGTGCAAGTGAAAGGCAATAATGACGATATATGATGAATTGATTGAGATGAGAGAAGCTGGTATGAACTCGACCTCTCCTGTTTTTGTAAATATGATTAGTTCATCGTTCCTGATTCAGCTTATTATGAATAAACATGTTTGCAATGACAATTAGAGATTATAGTTACTTATGCCATGCTTAATTAGCTATGAGTTTATAATGGTTTACCTTGCGTGCCAACATGCTATTAAAATGGTTGTGTTGTGGTATGATAGGGTGGTATCCTCCTTTGAATGATTCAAGTGACTTGACTTGGCACATGTTCACACATGTAGTTCAAACAAAATCAACATAGCCTTCATGATATTTATGTTCATGGTGGATTATATCCTACTCATGCTTGCACTCAATATTTATTAATTTTAATGCATGTTCATGACTGCTATCGCTCTCTAGTTGGTCGCTTCCCAGTCTTTTTCTAGCCTTCACTTGTACTAAGAAGAAATACTGCTTGTGCATCCAATCCCTTAAACCCCAAAGTTATTCCATATGAGTCCACCATACCTTCCTATATGCGGTATCTACCTGTCATTCCAAGTAAATTTGTATGTGCCAAACTCTAAACCTTCAAATGAAATTCTGTTTTGTATGCTCGAATAGCTCATGTATCAACTAGGATTGTCCGTATCTTCCATGTTAGGCGGGTTATTCTCAAGAGGAGTGGACTCCGCTCCTCACTCATTTGTGAAAATGGATGGTCACCGGGATGCCCAGTCCCATGCTTTATGCAAATCAAATCAAAATAATTGCAAACAAAACTCCCCGGGACTGTTGTTAGTTGGAGGCACTCGTTGTTTTGAGCAAGCCATGGATTGATGCTTGTGGTGGAGGGGGAGTATAAACTTTACCATTACATTTGGGAACCGCCTATAATGTGTGTAGCATGGAAGATATCGCCATCTCTTGATTGTTATGTTGACAATCAAAGTATGCCGCTCAAAATATTATTTATCTCTATTTCAAAACCGAGCTATGGCACCTCTACAAATCCCCGATTCCCTCTGCGAAGGGCCTATCTATTTAATTTTATGTTGAGTCATCACCCTCCTATTAAAAAGCACCAGCTGGAGAGCACCGCTGTCATTTGCATTCATTACTGTTAATTTATATTGGGTATGACTATGATTGGATCTCTTTCACCATGAATTACAATGTTTAGTCAGTCCTTGATCTTTAAAGGTGCTCTTAATTTATGTTTTGCGATCTCAGAATGGGCTAGCGAGATACCATCTTGTTATATCATATCATGATTGTTTTGAGAAAGTGTTGTCATCCGAGATATATTATTATTGCTCGCTAGTTGATTATGAAATTGATATGAGTAAACATGAGACCTAAATGTTATTGTGAATATGGTTAGATCATAATCTTTGCTGAAAATTTGAATGCCGGCTTTACATATTTACAACAACAAGAGCAAACAGAGTTTGTAAAAGATTTTCTTTATCACTTTCAGTTTGTCAACTGAATTGCTTGAGGACAAGCAAAGGTTTAAGCTTGGGGGAGTTGATACGTCTCCGTCGTATCTACTTTTCCAAACACTTTTGCCCTTGTTTTGGACTCTAACTTGCATAATTTGAATGGAACTAACCGGACTAACGCTGTTTTCAGTGAGAATTGCCATGGTGTTATTTATGTGCAGAAACAAAAGTTCTCGGAATGACCTGAAACTCCACGGAGATTATTTTTGGAAATAATAAAAATTACTGGCAAAAGAATCAAGGCCAGGGGGCCCACACCCTCTCCATGAGGGTGGGCGCGCCTACCACCACAAGGCGCCCACCTCGTGGGCCCCCAGGCTCCACCGACCTCAACTCCAACTCCATATATTCGTGTTCGGGAGAAAAAAATCGAGAGAAAGATTCATCGCGTTTTTATGATCAGAGGCGCCGCCAAGCCCTAAACTCTCTCGGGAGGCTGATCTGGAGTCCGTTCGGGCTCGAGAGGAAATCCGTCACCATCGTCATCATCAACCATCCTCCATCACCAATTTCATGATGCTCACCGCTGTGCGTGAGTAATTCCATCGTAGGCTTGCTTTGGGCGGTGATGGGTTGGATGAGATTTATCATGTAATCGAGTTAGATTTGTTAGGGTTTGGTCCCTAGTATCCACTATGTTACGAGACTGATGTTGCTATGACTTTGCTATGCTTAATGCTTGTCACTAGGGCCCGAGTGCCATGATTTCAGATCTGAACCTATTATGTTTTCATGAATATATGTGAGTTCTTGATCCTATCCTGCAAGTCTATATTCACCTACTATGTGTTATGATCCGGCAACCCCGAAGTGACAATAATCAGGACCACTCCCGGTGATGACCATAGTTTGAGGAGTTCATGTATTCACTATGTGTTAATGCTTTGGTCCGGTACTCTATTAAAAGGAGGCCTTAATATCCCTTAGTTTCCTCTAGGACCCCGCTGCCACGGGAGGGTAGGACAAAATATGTCATGCAAGTTCTTTTCCATAAGCATGTATGACAATATTTGGAATACATGCCTACATTACATTGATGAATTGGAGCTAGTTCTGTGTCACCCTATGTTATGATTGTTACATGATGAACCGCATCCGACATAATTCTCCATCACCGATCCAATTCCTATGAGCTTTTCACATATTGTTCTCCGCTTATTTACTTTTTCGTTGCTACTGTTACAATCACTACAAAACCCAAAAATATTACTTTTGCTACCATTACCGTTACTTCCATATTATGTTATCCAGGTGTGGCTGAATTGACAACTCAGTTGCTAATACTTGAGAATATTCTTTGGCTCCCCTTATGTCGAATCAATAAATTTGGGTTGAATACTGTACCCTCAAAAACTGTTGCGACCCCCTATACTTGTGGATTATCACTGTACTTTATTTACGCTTGTTACCTGTTACCCGTTACAAATTACCTTATCACAAAACTATCTGTTACCGATAATTTCAGTGCTTGCAGAGAATACTTTGCTGCAAATCGCTTATCATTTCCTTCTGCTCCTCGTTGGGTTCGACACTCTTACTTATCGAAAGGCCTACGATAGATCCCTATACTTGTGGGTCATCAAGACTCTTTTCTGGCATCGTTATCGGGGAGTGAAGTGCCTTTGGTAGGTGGAATTTGGTAAGGCAAAATTTATATAGTGTGCTGAAATTTACTGTCACTTGTTACTATGGAAAGTAATCCTTTGAGGGCTTGTTAAGGTATCTTCACCCCGACCGATAGAGCAAATAGTTGCTCCTCAACCTACTGAACCTATTGAAAATGTTTACTTTCAAATTCCTTCGGGTATGATAGAGAAATTGCTAGCTAATCCGTTTTCCTGAGATGGAACATTGCATCCCGATTTCCACTTAATCTATGTGGATGAAGTTTGTGGATTATTTAAGCTTGCAGGTATGCCCGATGATGTTATCAAGAAGAAGGTCTTCCCTTTATCTTTGAAGGGAGATGCATTGACATGGTATAGGCTATGTGATGATATGGGATCATGGGACTACAAGCGATTGAAATTGGAATTTCATCAGAAGTTTTATCCTATGCATCTTGTTCATCGTGATCGTAATTATATATATAATTTTTGGCCTCGCGTGGGAGAAAGCATCGCTCAAGCTTGGGTGAGGCTTAAGTCAATGTTATATTCATGCCCCAATCATGAGCTCTCAAGAGAAATGATTATTCAAAAATGTTATGCTCAGCTTTCTGAAATTAATCGCTCCATGCTCGATACTTCTTGTACTGGCTCTTTTATGATGAAGACTATTGAGTTCAAATGGGATTTATTGGAAAGAATTAAACGCAACTCTGAAGATTGGGATCTCAACGAAGGTAAGGATTCAGGTATAACACCTAAGCTTATTTTTGTGATTCTTTTGCTGCTCATGTTGATCTCCCTAAGGAGAAGTGGTTTAAATATCATCCTCCCATAGAAGTAAAAGTAGTTGAACCTATTAAAGTTGAAGAAAAGACTATCACTTATAATGATCCTATTGTTCCTACTGCTTATGTTGAGAAACCACCTTTCCTGTTAGAATAAAGGATCATGCTAAAGCTTCAACTGTAATTCGTAAGAGTAATACTAGAACTTATACACCTCCTGAGCAAATTAAGGTTGAACCTAATATTGCTATGGTTAAGGATCTCTTGGCTGATAATATTGATGGGCATGTTATTTATTTCTGTGAGGAAACTTCTAGAATTGCTAAACCTAGTGCTACAGATAAACATAGACCTGTGGTAGGCATGCCTGTTATTTCAGTTAAAATAAAAGATCATTGTTATCATGGCTTGTGTGATATGGGTGCTAGTGCTAGTGCAATACCTATTTCTTTATATCAAGAAATTATGCATGATATTGCACCCGCCGAGTTAGAAGAAATTGATGTCACCATTAAGCTTGCCAATAGAGATACTATTTCACCGATCGGGATTGTTAGAGATGTTGAAGTCTTGTGTGGGAAAGTTAAATACCCTGCTGATTTTCTTGTTCTTGGTTCCCCACAAGATAGCTTTTGTCCCATTATATTTGGTAGACCCTTCTTGAATACTGTCAATGCTAGGATAGACTGCGAAAAGGATGTTGTTACTATTGGTTTGGATGATATGTCTCATGAGTTTAATTTTTCTAAATTTTGTAGACAACCCCGTGATGAGGAATTTCCTAGTAAGGATGAAATTATTGGTCTTGCTTCTATTGTTGTGCCTCCTAATGATCCTTTAGAACAATATTTGCTAGACCATGAGAATGATATGTTTATGAATGAAAGAAGGGAAATAGATGAAGTATTCTTTAAACAGGGACCTATTCTGAAACACAACTTGCCTGTTTAAATCCTAGGGGATCCTCCTCCATCCAAGGGTGATCCGGTGTTTGACCTTAAACCATTGCCCGATACTCTTAAATATGCTTATCTTGATGAAAAGAAGATATATCCTGTTATTATTAGTGCTAACCTTTTAGTGAAGTAGGAAGAAAAATTATTGAAAACTCTGAAGAAGCTCCGTGCTGCCATTGGATATACTCTTGATGATCTTAAGGGCATTAGTCCCACTCTATGTCAACACAAAATAAATTTGGAGAAAGACGCCAAACCAGTTATTGATCACCAACGATGGCTAAATCCTAAGATGAAACAAGTGGTAAGAAAGGAAATATTAAAGCTCCTTGAAGCTGGTATAATTTATCGCGTTGCTGATAGTCAACAGGTAAGTCCAGTCCATTGTGTCCCTAAGAAAGGAGGTATTACTGTCGTTCCTAATGATAAAGATGAATTGATTCCGCAAAGAATTATTACAGGTTATAGGATGGTAATTGATTTTTGTAAATTAAATAAATCTACTAAAAAGGATCATTACCCTTTGCCTTTCATTGATCAAATGCTAGAAAGATTATCCAAACATACACATTTTTGCTTTCTAGATGGTTACTCTGGTTTCTCTCAAATATCTGTGTCAGCTAATGACCAAGCAAAGACCACTTTTACTTGCCCTTTCGGTACTTTTGCTTATAGACGTATGCCTTTTGGTCCATGTAGTGCACCTTCTACCTTTCAAAGATGCATGATGGCTATATTCTCTGACTTTTGTGAAAAGATTTGTGAGGTTTTCATGGATGATTTCTCCATTTATGGATCCTCTTTTGATGATTGCTTGAGCAACCTTGATCGAGTTTTGCAGAGATGTGAAGAAACTAACCTTGTCTTGAATTGGGAGAAATGCCACTTTATGGTTAATGAAGGCATTGTCTTGGGTCATAAAAATTTTCAAAGAGGTATTGAAGTTGATAAAGCTAAAGTTGATGCTATCGGAAAGATGCCATGTCCCAAGGACATCGAAGGTATAAGAAGTTTTCTGGGTCATGTCGGCTTTTATAGGAGGTTCATTAAGGACTTCTCAAAAATCTCTCGGCCTCTGACTAATGTATTACAAAAAGATATTCCTTTTGTCTTTGATGATGATTGTGTAGAAGCATTTGAAATACTTCAGAAAGCATTGATTTCTGCACCTATTGTTCAGCCACCTAATTGGAATTTACCCTTTGAAATTATGTGTGATGCTAGTGATTATCTTTGTAGGTGCTGTTCTAGGGCAAAGGGTTGATAAGAAATTAAATGTTATTCAATATGCTAGTAAAACTTTAGACAATGCCCAGAGAAATTATGCTACTACTGAAAAGGAATTCTTAGCTGTTGTTTTTGCTTGTGATAAGTTGAGACCTTATATTGTTGATTGTAAAGTAACTATTCACACTGATCATGCCGCTATTAAATACCTTATGGAAAAGAAAGATGCTAAGCCTAGACTTATTAGATGGGTTCTCTTTCTACAAGAATTTGATTTGCATATTATTGATAGAAAGGGAGCTGAGAACCCCGTTGCAGACAACTTGTCTAGGTTAGAGAATGTTCTTGATGACCCACTACCTATTGCTGTCATAAATGCTTCTCGTACTACTCCATGGTATGATGATTATGCTAATTACATTGTTGCTAAGTTTATACCACCTAGTTTCACATACCAGCAAAATAAAAAGTTTTTCTATGATTTGAGACGTTACTTTTGGGATGAACCACATCTTTATAAAGAAGGAGTAGATGGTGTTATTAGACGTTGTGTACACCGAGCATGAGCAGAACGGATCCTACGCAAGTGTCACTCCGAGGCTTATGGAGGACACCACCTGGAGATAGAACTGCACATAAGGTATTGCAATCCGGTTTTTATTGGCCTACTCTCTTCAAGGATGCTCGTAAGTTTGTCTTATCTTGTGATGAATGTCAAAGGATTGGTAATATTAGTAGACGTCAAGAAATGCCTATGAATTATTCACTTGTTATTGAACCATTTGATGTTTGGGGCTTTGATTATATGGGACCGTTCCCTTCCTCTAATGGGTATACACATATTTTAGTTGATGTTGATTACGTTACTAAGTGGGTAGAAGTTATTCCAACTAGTAGTGCCGATCATAACACCTCTATGAAGATGCTTAAAGAAGTTATTTTTCCGAGGTTTGAAGTCCCTAGATATTTAATGACTGATGGTGGTTCACATTTTATTCATGGTACTTTTCGTAAAATGCTTGCTAAGTATGATGTTAATCATAGAATTGCATCTCCTTATCACCCACAGTCAAGTGGTCAAGTGGAATTGAGCAATAGAGAGCTCAAATTAATTTTGCAAAAGACTGTTAATAGATCTAGAAAGAATTGGTCCAAGAAACTTGATCACACATTATGGGCCTATCGAACTGCATATAAAAATCCTATGGGTATGTCTCCTTATAAAATGGTTTATGGAAAAGCATGTCACTTACCTCTTGAACTAGAACATAAGGCATATTGGGCTATTAAAGAGCTCATTTATGATTTCAAACTTGCCGGAGAGAAGAGGCTATTCGACATTAGCTCACTGGATGAATGGAGAACCCAAGCCTATGAGAATGCCAAGTTGTTTAAAGAAAAAGTTAAAAGATGGCATGACAAAAGGATACAAAAGCACGAGTTTAATGTAGGATATTATGTGTTGCTATACAACTCTTGTTTAAGATTTTTTGCAGGAAAACTTCTCTCTAAATGGGAAGGTCCTCACGTTATCGAGGAGGTCTATCGTTTCGGTGCCATAAAAATCAACAACTTCGAAGGCACAAATCCAAAGGTGGTGAACGGTCAAAGAATCAAACATTATATCGCAGGTAATCCTATAAATGTTGAAACTAATGTTATTGAGACCGTAACACCGAGGAATACATAAGGGACACTTTCCAGAACATTTCAGACTCCGAAAAGGAATAGGTACATGGTACGGTAAGAAAACCGACTCCAAAACAATTCTAATGGCAATTTTTCTCCATTTTGAACTATTTAGAAAAATAGGAAAATAAGAAGCAGTCTAATACGTCTCCAACGTATCTATAATTTTTGATTGTTCCATGCTATTATATTATGTGTTTTTGATGTTTATGGGCTTTATTTTACACTTTTATATTACTTTTGGGACTAACCTATTGACCCAGAGCCCGATGCGATTCTGTTTTTCCCTTGTTTGATGTTTTTGAAGAAAAGGAATATCAAGCGAAGTCGAAGCGGAATGAAACCAAGCTGGAGAAGTTACTTTTGGAAGGAAATCTCTAGGAAAAACTTGGAGTGCACGTCGGAAAGAGACGAGGAAGCCACGAGGTTGGGGGCGCGCCCTCCAACCTCGTGGGCCCCTCGTGGCTCCCCTGAGGTACTTCTTCCGCCTATATATATCCATATACCCTAAAAACTTCAAGGAACAGAATAGATCGGGAATTCCGCCGCCACAAGCCTTTGTAGCCACCAAAAACAAATCGGGACCCTGTTCCCACCTATGGGAGGGATCCCTCACTGGGAGCCATCTTCATCATCCCGCGATCTCCATGACAAGGAGGGAGTAGTTCACCCTCGGGGCTGAGGGTTTTTACCAGTAGCTATTTATTTGATCTCTCTCTCTCTCTCTCTCTCTCTCTCTCTCTCTCTCTCGTTTTCTTGATTTGGCACGATCTTGATGTATCACGACCTTTGCTATTATAGTTGGATCTTATGTTGCTTCTCCCCCTCCACTCTCTTGTAATGTATTGAGTTTTCCCTTTGAAGAAATCTTATCGGATTGAGTATTTAATGATTTGAGAACACTTGATGTATGTCTTGCCGTGCGTATCTGTGGTGACAATGGGATATCACGTGATTCACTTGATGTATCTTTTGGTGATCAACTTGCGGGTTCCGCCCATGAACCATGCATAGGGGTTGGCTGCGTTTTCGTCTTGATTCTCCGGTAGAAACTTTGGGGCACTCTTTGAGGTTCTATGTGTTGGTTGAATAGATGAATCTGAGATTGTGTGATGCATATCGTATAATCATACCCACGGATGCTTGAGGTGACATTGGAGTACCTAGGTGGCATTAGAGTTTTGGTTGATTTGTGTCTTAAGGTGTTATTCTAGTACAAACTTTGGGGCTGTTTGTGACACTTACAGGAATAGCCCAACGGATTGATTGGAAAGAATAACTTTGAGGTGGTTTAAATCTACCATAATCTCTTCGTTTGTTCTCCACTATTAGTGACTTTGGAGTGACTCTTTGTTGCATGTTGAGGGATAGTTATATGATCCAATGATGTTATTATTGTTGAGAGAACTTGCACTAGTGAAAGTATGAACCCTAGGCCTTGTTTCCTAGCATTGCAATACCGTTCACGCTCACTTTTATCATTAGTTACCTTGCTGTTTTTATGTTTTCAGATTACAAAAACCTATATCTACCATCCATATTGTACTTGTATCACCATCTCTTCACCGAACTAGTGCAAATATACAATTTACCATTGTATTGGGTGTGTTGGGGACACAAGAGACTCTTTGTTATTTGGTTGCAGGGTTGTTTGAGAGAGACCATCTTCATCTCGCCTCCCACGTATTGATAAACCTTAGGTCATCCACTTGAGGGAAATTTGCTACTGTCCTACAAACCTCTCGCACTTGGAGGCCCAACAACGTCTACAATAAGAAGGTTATGTAGTAGACATCAAGCTCTTTTTACAGCGCCGATTCTTTGGGAAGGCTAGGTAAGCGGCACTCACACCCTGTCAACTAAGCTCTTTTCTGGCGCCGTTGCCGGGGAGGTGAGTGCTTGAAGGTATATCTTTAGATCTTGCAATCGAATATTTTTGTTTCTTGTTTTAGCACTAGTTTAGTTTATAAAATAAAACTACCAAAAAATGGAATTGAGTTTGTCTCACACGCTTCACCTTTTTAATACCTTTCATGAGCATGATGGAAAGGAAAATTGTGCCAAAGTGTTAGAAGAAGAATGCATTAGAATGTTTTGCACTAAATATTTGAATGATGAGCATGATTGCAATGTTGTTAGTATGAATTCCTTGAATATCCATGATGCTAATGATATGAAAAGCCACAAGCTCGGGGAAGCTATGTTTGATGAAGATGATATTTTTTGTCCCCCAAGCTTTGATGAGCAAATTTACTATGATGGAAGCATGCCTCCAATCTATGATGATTATTGTGATGACACGTATGCTTTAAAGAATAATGATAACCATGAAACTTGTCATCTTGATCTTAATTTTCAATCACATGATAGTTATTTTGTTGAGTTTGCTCCCACTACTATTGATGAAAATAGATTTGCTTATGTGGAGAGTAGTAAAAATTCTATGCTTGTAGATCATGAAAAGAATGCTTTAGGTGCTGGTTATATTGTTTAATTCATTCATTATGCTACTGAAAATTATTATGAGGGAGGAACATATGCTTGTAGTAATTGCAATAATATCAAGTTTCCTCTCTATGTGCTTAAAATTTTAAAGTTATGCTTGTTTTGCCTTCCTATGCTAGTTGATTATTGTTCCCATAAGTTGTTTGCTCACAAAATCCCTATGCATAGGAAGTGGGTTAGACTTAAATGTTCTAATCATATTCTTCATGATGCTCTCTTTATGTTTCAATTCTTATCTTTTATGTGAGCATCATTGAAATCATCATGCCTAGCTAGGGCGTTAAGCGATAGCGCTTGTTGGGAGGCAACCCAACTTTATTTTTAGTTTATTGATTTTTGGTTATGTTTAGGAATAAATAATACATCTAGCTACTTTTTAGATGGGGTTTTGTGATTTAATAAGTGTTGTTGCCAAGTAGAACATAGGTCAATACTTGGGTGAAGTCTTTATGATCATGTCAGTAAAAAACATAAACTTTAGCGCTCACGAGATTAGCTTCAACTTTTTACTGGAGAGTGCTATTTAGTTGATTATCTTTGCAGATGACTACTAGACAAATTCCTCAGTCCACCAATTTTTTTTAGAATTTTTGGAGTTACAGAAGTATACGTTTGATACAGATTACTACTGATTGTTACTGTTTTGATGATTCTGTTTTTTAGTGTGTTGTTTGCTTATTTTGATGACTCTATGGCTAGTAAAATAGTTTATAAACCATAGAGAAGTTGGAATACAGTAGGTTTGACACCAATATAAATAAAGAATGAGTTCATTACAGTACCTTGAAGTGGTGTTTTGTTTTCCTCGCTTCTTAGACTTACGAAGTTTTCTGTGGAGTTTTGTGTTGTGAAGTTTTCAAGTTTTGGGTAAAGATTTGATGGACTATGGAATAAGGGGTGGCAAGAGCCTAAGCTTGGGGATGCCCAAGGCACCCCAAGGTAATATTCAAGGACAACCAAGAGCCTAAGCTTGGGGATGCCCCGGATGGCTTCCCCTCTTTCCTCTTCATTCATCGGTAACTTTACTTGGAGCTATATTTTTATTCACCACATGATATGTGTTTTGCTTGGAGCGTCATTTTATTTTCTTTAGCTTTGCTTGCTGTTTGGATAAAATACCAAGATCTGAAATTATTAAATGGGAGAGTCTTCACATAGCTGCATAATTATCCGACTACTCATTGATGTTCACTTATATCTTTCGGAGTAGTTTTGTTATTGCTCTAGTACTTCACTTATATCTTTTAGAGCACGGCGGTGGTTTTGTTTTATAGAAACTATTATTCTCTCATGCTTCACTTAGATTATTTTGAGAGTCTTAAATAGCATGGTAATTTGCTTAAATTATCCTAATATGCTGGGCATACAAGATTTGTAAGAATTCTTATGAGTGTGTTGAATACTATGAGAAGTTTGATGCTTGATAATTGTTTTGAGATATGAAGATGGTGATATTAGAGTCATGATAGTTGAGTAGTTGTGAATTTGAGAGATACTTGTGTTAAAGTTTGTGATTCCCGTAGCATGCACGTATGGTGAACTGTTATGTGATGAAATCGGAGCATGATTTATTTATTGATTGTCTTCCTTATGAGTGGTGGTCGGGGACGAGCGATGGTCTTTTCGTACCAATCTATCCCCCTAGGAGCATGCGCGTAGTACTTTTTTTCGATAACTAATAGATTTTTGCAATAAGTATATGAGTTCTTTATGACTAATGTTGAGTCCATGGATTATACGCACTCTCATCCTTCCACCATTGCTAGCCTCTCTAATACCGCGCACCTTTCGCCGGTATCATACACCCACGATATACCTTCCTCAAAACAGCCACCATACCCACCTATCATGGCATTTCCATAGCCATTCCGAGATATATTGCCATGCAACTTACCACCGTTCCGTTTATTATGACACGCTCCATCATTTTCATATGGCTTTGCATGATCATGTAGTCGACATTGTATTTGTGGCAAAGCCGCCGTTCATAATTCTTTCATACATGTCACTCATGAGTCATTGCACATCCCGGTACACCGCCGGAGGAATTCATATAGAGTCATATCTTGTTCTAAGTATTGAGTTGTAATTCTTGAGTTGTAAGTAAATAAAAGTGTGATGATATTCATTATTAGAGCATTGTCCTAGTGAGGAAAGGATGATGGAGACTATGATTCCCCCACAAGTCGGGATGAGACTCCGGACGAAAAAAAGAGAAAAAAGAGGCCAAAAAAGGAGAAGGCCCAAAAAAACAAAAAAACAAAAAAAAATGAGAGAGAAAAGAGAGAAGGGACAATGCTACACACTTGTGCTTCAAAGTAGCACCATGATCTTCATGATAGAGAGTCTCCTATGTTGTCACTTTCATATACTAGTGGAATCTTTCATTATAGAACTTGGCTTGTATATTCCAATGATGGGCTTCCTCAAAATGCCCTAGGTCTTCGTGAGCAAGTGAGTTGGATTCACACCCACTTAGTTTCTTTTGTTGAGCTTTCATATACTTATAGCTCTAGTGCATCCGTTGCATGGCAATCCCTACTCACTCACATTGATATCTATTAATGGGAATCTCCATAGCCCATTGATATGCCTAGTTGATGTGAGACTATCTTCTCCTTTTTGTCTTCTCCACAACCACCATTCTATTCCATATATAGTGCTATGTCCATGGCTCACGCTCATGTATTGCGTGAAGATTGAAAAAAAGTTTGAGAACGTCAAAGTATGAAACAATTGCTTGGCTTGTCATCGGGGTTGTGCATGATTTAAATACTTTGTATGGTGAAGATAGAGCATAGCCAGACTATATGATTTTGTAGGGATAGCTTTCTTTGGCCATGTTATTTTGAGAAGACATGATTGCTTTGTTAATATGCTTGAAGTATTATTATTTTTATGTCAATATAAACTTTTGTCTTGAATTTTCGGTTCTGAATATTCATATCACAATTAAGAAGAATTATATTGAAATTATGCCAAGTAGCATTCCACATCAAAAATTCTGTTTCTATCATTTACCTACTCGAGGACGAGCAGGAATTAAGCTTGGGGATGCTGATACGTCTCCAACGTATCTATAATTTTTTATTGTTCCATGCTATTATATTATGTGTTTTTGATGTTTATAGGCTTTATTTTACACTTTTATATTACTTTTGGGACTAACCTATTGACCCAGAGCCCAGTGCCAGTTCTTGCTTTTCCCTTGTTTCAGCATTTCGAAGAAAAGGAATATCAAACGAAGTCGAAATGGAATGAAACCAACTAGAGAAGTTATTTTTGGAATGAAAGCTACCTGGAAAAACTTGGAGTGCACGTCAGAAAGAGGCGAGGAAGCCACGAGGTGGGGCGCCCTCCCTCCCTCGTGGGCCCCTCGTGGCTCCCCGACGTGCTTCTTCCTTCTATATATATCCATATACCCTAAAAACTTCGAGGAACAGAATAGATCGGGAGTTCCGCCCACAAGAAGCCTCTCAGTAGCCACCGAAAACCAATCGGGACCTGTTAAAGGCACCTACTTGGGAGGGATCCTCACCGGTGGCCATCTTCATCATCCGGCGATCTCCATGACGAGGAGGGAGTAGTTCACCCTCGGGCCGAGGGTATGTACCAAGAGCTATGTGTTTGATCTCTCACTCTCTCGTGTTCTTGATTTGGCACTTGCGATCTTGATGTATCGCGAGCTTTGCTATTATAGTTGGATCTTATGTTGCTTCTCCCCCTCCACTCTCTTGTAATGGATTGAGTTTTCCCTTTGAAGTAACCTTATCGGATTGAGTATTTAATGATTTGAGAACACTTGATGTATGTCTTGTTGTGCGTATCTGTGGTGACAATGGGATATCACGTGATTCACTTGATGTATGTTTTGGTGATCAACTTGCGGGTTCCGCCCATGAACCTATGCATAGGGGTTGGCACACGTTTTCGTCTTGATTCTCCGGTAGAAACTTTGGGGCACTCTTTGAGGTTCTATGTGTTGGTTGAATAGATGAATCTGAGATCGTATCATGCATATCGTATAATCATACCCACGGATACTTGAGGTGACATTGGAGTATCTAGGTGACATTAGGGTTTTGGTTGATTTGTGTCTTAAGGTGTTATTCTAGTACGAACTCTAGGGCTGTTTGTGACACTTATAGGAATAGCCCAACGGATTGATTGGTGTAGCGACCAGACCTCAAACAGTCTGATCTCCGTGCTTTAGTGTCATCCCTGGATCGATGTCTTGACACGCATACGCATTACTTGAAGGATTTATATCGAGTAGCAATCACACACTTGTTACATCGAATGTCTCAAAGAGAACTTATTACGATAAATATGGCTTAAGGCCATCTAATAACGATAACAATGAAGGCTTGGAAGATAAGCGAGTCCATCAACTCCAACGGCATCACTGAGTATAGAACCACGACCTAAAGCACCTTACTCGTCGTCTGAAAAATCTGCAACATGAATGTTGCAGCCCGAAAACGGGTCAGCACATGGAATATGCTGGCAATGTAACACATAGATAGTAATGAACAGAATAACGCTATCACTACATGCATATATGGCTGGTGGAAAGCTCTATGGTTATAGTTTTGCGTAAAGCCAATTTTTCCCTACTGCAAAGGAATAAATTTTATTTAACTACCATGGTGGTTGTTAAACATTGAGAGTGTAGACACCCTCTCAATCCCAATTAAGCATCATCATTAAAACCCAACAAAATTTATTAAAGTAACATGATGAGATTCACATGATAATCCAAGTACTAGATACTCAAGATGTCCATAACCGGGGACATGGCTAACCATGATTAGTTTATACACTCTGCAGAGGTTTGCGCACTTTTCCCCATTAAGACTCGATCTCCTCCGTTGGGATTCTCGCACTACATGGTGTTTGAGAAAGCAGACGACCGAGACATAGTCTTTCGTGGCGCTTAGCACCTTACGATCGTGTATACAGTTACACCTACTTTCCCCTACATCTGCTAGTCTACCACTGTAAGAGTTCGCACGACTTAATCAACTATGCTAGAGACCATAGTAGCTTGTGGCTGCACACAGAAGTTTCTAGCATGAATAATCTCATTATCCCTTTGAGCACAGGTGGCGGTCCATAAAAAAAAGCAGTAATCATTTGGAATACCCAGGTGCCTCAATCCACCCAGATGTGTGTTAAAGTTGCCACCTTAAGTTGAACCATTAAATGAAAATCTCACATCTGTCATGGATACACTCACCCAATCCAAGTCTACTAGCGTAGCATGGCATAAGCAAACGTAGAAGTAACTCCCAAGGGTTTGATAATAAAACAGGTAGTAGTTACTACCTCATCTACTTCCCAAAACCCACATATTAATCAGATCCTAATCATGCAATTGTTTGAGGATTGATCTAATGCAATAAAACTGGGTAGTAAATAGGTATGATCAAAGTGTTACTTGCCTTGGCGATGATCCGTGAAACCTAGAGATTCAAGTAGCAAGCGTTGCACTCAAGGGTACTCTATCGCAAACAAACAAGCATACAATAAGCACTCATCTAATGCACAGGTAAAACTCAAATAAGAGATCTAACCAAAAAGTTCAACTTAAGAACTCCGGTTTGCAAAAAGAATCAAATCAAACGAAGCAACGAAAGTCAAACGGCGAAAGAAAACAAGCTTCGTTTACTAATCTGGATCTAAGTAAATTTTTACAGAAGCAAAAGCATGCTTGAGTTGGTTAAACGGAAAGAGGGTTTCGAGACGAAACTCTAGGCGCTTGAATCGCCAGATTCCGATAAACGAGCGAAAAGTTATACTAAAACGAAAATCGGATCAGAAATCACGATCGAAAATAGTCGCGGAAAATCCGAGAAAAAGAAAAACTGACGAAACAGTTAACGAATCGAGCGTTAAGCTGCCGCGGCTAAACAACGAAAACCGTTCGTTAAAACGAAAGTACGGACTAACGTCCGCTAAATAACTAAACCGGAAAAAAAACTAAACCGATCTATTAAAATAAATAAACCGCGGCTTAAAAAAACCAAGCGGTTTTTCTTAGAAAAAACCGCCGCGGGCGGCTACCTCCCAGCGAGGTCCCGGCTGGCGCCGGGTGGTGGCGGCGACGGCGGGACGAAGCGGGCGCATGGCGAGGCGTCGGGATCCCAAGGCGATGGCGCTGGTCTCGAGGCGGCAGAAGTGGCGGCTAGGGTTTCGGCCCAAGGCGGGCCGTTGGCCTTTAAAGGCCGCCCGGGCGCAGTGTCCAGGTCGGACACGGCCCGGTAAGGCGGTAACTTTTTTTTAAAACATTACACGCAGAAAAACAAATAAAAGAAATACTAAACGGACTCCAAAAATCCCGAAATAAATTTTCCCCGACTTCTAAAATCAAGCCAGTCAAGATGAAGATTTATTTGGGGCCTAAATGCAATTTTGAAAAATGCGCATTTTCCTAAATTCAAATAAAATAGCAATAAAATCCAAAATAAAATATTATTTGATTTTATTATTAAATCCTCAATATTTCTTTATTTTGGGAAAGTCATTTTATTCCTTCTCTCATATTTTATAATAGAAATAATTGAAGATAAATAATTAAAATCAAATGATCCTATTTTCAAAATTTGAGAAGACTCAAATATGAAAATAACGAAATCCCCAACTCTCTCCGTGGGTCCTTGAGTTGCGTAGAATTTCTGGATCAGGCCAAAAGCAATAAAATATGATATGCAATGATGATCTAGTGTATAACATTCCAAATTGAAAATTTGGGATGTTACAATTGGAAAGAATAACTTTGAGGTGGTTTCGTACCCTACCATAATCTCTTCGTTTGTTCTCCACTATTAGTGACTTTGGAGTGACTCTTTGTTGCATGTTGAGGGGTAGTTATATGATCCAATTATGTTATTATTGTTGAGAGGACTTGCACTAGTGAAAGTATGAACCCTAGGCCTTGTTTCCTAGCATTGCAATACCGTTCATGCTCACTTTTATCATTAGTTACCTTGCTGTTTTTATATTTTCAGATTACAAAAACCTATATCTACCATCCATATTGTACTTGTATCACCATCTCTTCAGCGAACTAGTGCACCTATATAATTTACCATTGTATTGGGTGTGTTGGGGACACAAGAGACTCTTTGTTATTTGGTTGCACGGTTGTTTGAGAGGGACCATCTTCATCCGACGCCTCCCACGGATTGATAAAGCTTAGGTCATCCACTTGAGGGAAATTTGCTACTGTCCTACAAACCTCTGCACTTGGAGGCCCAACAACGTCTACAAGAAGAAGGTTGCGTAGTAGACGTCACAGTCCGGGAAGGACACGAGCCTTCCACGAGGGTGGGAGTGATACATCTCCAACGTATCTATAATTTTTTATTGTTCCATGCTATATTATATTGTGTTTTGGATGTTTAATGGGCTTTACTATACACTTTTATATTATTTTTGGGACTAACCTATTAACCGGAGGCCCAGCCCGAATTGTTATTTTTTTGCCTATTTCAGTGTTTCGAAGGAAAAGGATATCAAACGGAGTCCAAACGGAATGAAACCTTCAGGAACGTGATTTTCGGAACAAACGTGATGCGGAGGACTTTGAGTCTATGTAAAGCAATCAACAAGGAGAGCATGAGGCAGGGGGCGCGCCTACCCCCCCCCCCAGGCGCACCATCCACCCTCGTGGGGCCCACATTGCTCCACCGACGTACTTCTTCCTCCTATATATACCCATATACCCTGGAAACATTAGATACGGAGCCAAAGCCCTATTTCCACCGCCGCAACCTTCTGTACCCATGAGATCCCATCTTGGGGCCTTTTTCTAAGACTCACGGAGGGGCGTTGATCACGAGGGCTTCTACATCAACACCATAGCCTCTCCGATGATGTGTGAGTAGTTTACCTCAGACCTTTGGGTCCATAGTTATTAGCTAGATGGCTTCTTCTCTCTCTTTGGATCTCAATACAAAGTTCTCCTCGCTCTTCTTGGAGATCTATTCGATGTAATCTTCTTTTGCGGTGTGTTTGTCGAGATCCGATGAATTGTGGGTTTATGATCAAGATTATCTATGAAAAATATTTGAATCTCCTTCCTCCTATATATACCTCACGCACTTCAAACGGTCGACACGGAGCAAAAACCTAATTCCACCACCAGAATCTTCTGCATCTACGGGATCCCATCTTGGGGCCTGTTCGAGCTCACGAGGAGGGGCATCGATCACGGAGGGCTTCTACATCAACACCATAGCCTCTCCGATGAAGTGTGAGTAGTTTACCTCAGACCTTCGGTCCATAGTTATTAGCTAGATGGCTTTCTTCTCTCTTTTTGGATCTCAATACAATGTTTTTCCCTCTCTCGTGGAGATCTATTCGATGTAATCTTCTTTTATGCGGTGTGTTTGTTGAGACCGATGAGTTGTGGGTTTATGATCAAGTTTATCTATGAACAATATTTGAATCTTCTGAATTCTTTTATGTATGATTGGTTATCTTTGCAAGTCTCTTCGAATTATCGTTTGGTTTGGCCTACTAGATTGATCTTTCTTGCAATGGGAGAAGTGCTTAGCTTTGGGTTCGATCTTGCGGTGTCCTTTCCCAAAGGATGAGGCAGCAAAAAGGCACGTATTGTATTGTTGCCATCGAGGATAACAAGATGGGGTTTATTTCATATTGCATGAGTTTATCCTTCTACATCATGTCATCTTGCTTAAAGCGTTACTCTGTTCTTATGAACTTAATACTCTAGATGCATGTTGGATAGCGGTCGATGTGTGGAGTAATAGTAGTAGATGCAGCAGGTGAGTCGGTCTACTTGTCTCTTGACGTGATGCCTATATACATGATCATAGCTAGATATTCTCATAACTATGGTCAATTTTATCAATTGCTCAACAGTAATTTGTTCACCCACCGTAATACTTATGCTCTTGAGAGAAGCCACTAGTGAAACCTATGGCCCCGAAGGTTTTGACCACTGTATCACGCAAATATCCTTTGTTTTCATTTTGAGCTGTTTCTCTGACAGATCTAGATCACCATGACATCTCCAAGCGCCCCCAAGCACAAGTTCTTCGAGAAGTTCATCAACCCCTACCCCGCGGAGGTGCTGCAACACCCTCAAACCATTGAGATGCGTGATGGGTTGCTGCACATCCGCGATGGACCAAGGAGGACCGGAAGTGTGGAGATGAGGCTCGAAGCAATGGAACAACAAGTTTTAAAGTGCCAGGGGATGGTGGAACATGGACTCAACGCCAACCACATGATGATCGCGGAGTTCACCAACAACCACAAGCTGGATGCCAAGAACATTGGGGAGACCATCTTCAAGCTTCACGAGAAGATCGAGCATCTCCAAGCCCAAATCTATGACCTGCAAAACCAAAACTGTGAGTATGAATATAGATTCAAGAGGATGAGTTTGGCTGCAGATTTGAGGATCCTGGAGACCCGACGATCCTTCTATGATGGTGAGCCTATGCCTTGGAAGATGGACGACAAGCCCACATCATCAACAACTCCACCATCTTCTTCACCAACAAAAGTGATATAATCAAATGGGTATGGGCACTCCCCTTGGCAACTTCCAAGCTTGGGGGAGGTGCCCCGGTATCGTATCACCATCACACTCCTATCTTTACCGTTTTTCTTAGTTCGATCCTTTTGGTAATATCTTGATCTAGTAGAATAAAGTTTTAGTATGATCTAGTTGCGAGTTTTGCTTTATGATCTTTCTGTGTAATCGAGTCCGTGAGCTATATATAATAAAGATTAGTGTTGAGTCAAGGGCTTGATTATCTTACTATGATCTTGAGGGAATAAAAGAGAAAAAAAGAATAAAAAGAAACAAAGAGATCATATTGATCTTATGGAGAGTAATGACTTCACATATAAAGAGTATGATGATTAAAAATTGTTGAGAGTTGACAAACATAGTTTTGGTCATCGTTGCAATTAATAGGAAGTAACAAAGAAAGAGAGGTTTCACATATAAATATACTATCTTGGACATCTTTTATGATTGTGAGCACTCATTAAATATGACATGCTAAAGAGTTGATGTTGGACAAGGAAGACAACGTAATGGGTTGTGTTTTGTTACATCTGAAATAAAGTATATTGTCATGGATCATCCAACATGATGAGCTTGCCTTTCTCCCTCATGCTAGCCAATTCTTTGCACCAAGTAGAGATACTACTTGTGCTTCCGAAATACCCTTAAACCCAGTTTTGCCATGTGAGTCCACCATATCTACCTATGGATTGAGTAAGATCCTTCAAGTAAGTTGTCATCGGTGCAAGCAATAAAAAATGCTCTCTAAATATGTATGATTTATTAGTGTGGAGAAAATAAGCTTTATACGATCTTGTGATGTGGAAGAAATAAAAGCGACGGACTTCATAATAAAGGTCCATATCACAAGTGGCAACATAAAGTGACATTCTTTTGCATTAAGATTTCGTGCATCCAACCATGAAAGCGCATGACAACCTCTGCTTCCCTCTGCGAAGGGCCTATCTTTTACTTTTATCTCTTAACCTTATGCAAGAGTCATGGTGATCTTCACCTTTCCTTTTTACATTTTTATATATATCCAATTGGATGTAAGTTAGCATGAACTATTATTGTTGACATTACCCTTGAGGTAAAAGGTTGGGAGGCGAAACTATAAGCCCCTATCTTTCTCTGTGTCCGATTAAGACTCCGTAACCACAAGTATTGTGTGAGTGTTAGCAATTGTGAAAGACTAAATGATAGTTGAGTATGTGGACTTGCTGAAAAGCACTTACATAGACTCTTTCCGATGTTATGATAAATTGCAATTGCTTCAGTGACTGAGATTATAGTTTGCTGGTTCTCAATCAAGTTTCTGATTCATACTTGACTTTGTGAATAGATTATTACTTGAGCATAAGAAATCATATGACTATATATATATATATATATATATATATATATATATATATATATATATATATATATATATATATATATATGTTGCTGTTATAAGAATGATCATGATACCCTCATGTTCGTATTTTATTTTATCGACACCTCTATCTCTAAACATGTGGACATATTTATCGTTATCGGCTTCCGCTTGACGACAAGCGAGGTCTAAGCTTTGGGGAGTTGATACATCCATTTTGCATCATGCTTTTATATCATTATTTATTGCATTATGGGCTGTTATTACACATTATGTCACAATACTTATGCCTATTCCCTCTTATGTTACAAGGTTTACATAAAGAGGGAGAATGCTGGAATTGGAATTTGGCTGAAAAGGAGCAAATATTAGAGACCTATTCTGCACAACTCCAAAGTCTTGAAACTCCACAAGTTATTTTTGGAAATAATAAAAAATCTTGGCCGAAGAAATACCAGAGGGGCCCACCACACTGCCCACGAGGGTGGGGGCGCGCCCTAGCACCACTGGCGCGCCCCCACCGCCTCGTGGGCTGTAGCGACCGACCTCGAGACGGTCAAGCCTCGTGTATCTGTGCCATCCTCGGATCGATATCTTTGGCACAAGACATCAATGTATATATCAAAGTGCAATCACATGTATAAATAACGTAAAATGATATATACCTCATAATACTCAATGAAACAATCAAACGGGTGTGGAGTCCCATCAACGCCATCGGCAAGTTGAGTGTAGACCGTAACCTCAGATCGTAACTCTTACTCGTCGAAGAAATATACGCAACATGATACGTTGCAGCGTGGTAGGTCGATTACATTGAATGTACAGGCAAGATCACAATAAGAGAAAACAGATGATAAACTATACTATATGCAGTATGGCTTTATGGCTCTGTATCTGAGTTTTGTTTGCGTAGAAGCTGGTTTTATTTTCCCTACATCAAAGGAATAAATGAAGTCTCACACTATGGAGTTTTCTACCATGACATGGTTCCGCCAACCGATGTCTCATAGCCCAAATCATCATAAGTTGCCCACAATTAAGTTATCATCCGGTGTTGAGAGTTCCGAGATAGATCCAAGTCCAGAGGCTCAAATTGTCCGTAACCGGGGACACGGCTAATCGATTAGGTTATAACCCTCTGCAGAGGTTTGTACACTTTACCCGCAAGATTCGATCCCTCTCTTTACGTTCTCGCACTTCGTGGTGTTTGAGAACAAGATGACCGAAACATGGTCTTAGAAGAGTTCCTCGACCACCGTCCGGTACTCATCCCATCCTACCGTAATTCTACATCTGCTAGTACCGTCCCAGCCAGTCACAACTAAGGTCAACCAAGCCGAGCCCATAATGACTTGCGGTTGCACGGGTAAGCTTAGGGCATGAAGTATTCTTCCGTCTCTTTGAGTCCAGGTGAAGCTTTCCATAAGATGTCATGGCGCTTCTCCATGCATCCCGGCCAACCACCGGATTCTCCAGGTGCCCGTTAACCATCCTTCACCCAGTAGTGTGTATTGAATTCTTGTCTCGAGTCTTGAAGTCTTGAGGCCTTGAAGATCTGATCCTTGCAGATTCCATCATGGAGTTGTCGCCATTAACGTAGAGTCCTCCTTCTTCACACCACTCGAGCACTCATACCAACCCCGTCTACTATAGCGTAGCATTAAAATAAATGACGTCCGGGCTTGGTAACAGGGTGATGGGTTCCTACCTCATGCATACTACTCAACTACAAGAATTCAATATCACTCTTGAAGGGTGGTTGCAAAGATGCCACTAAATGCAATAAAACATAGGTATGAAAGCATGGTCAAAGTGAACTTGCCTTTGTTGACGATCTTCGAAAACTAGGGTTTCGTAGTAGCAATCCTCGCACTCAGGAAATTCTACCGAGGCAAACAATAACTATAATAAGCACATAGCATAACATCACTTAACACAATAACATAACAAAGTAACACACCAAAACCAACACAGCAAAACCCAAAGGGAAAACTTAAAGAAAACCAACTCAAAGTTTTTCCTACTTCAAACAACAACAAAAATAGTTTTTATATAACAAAAATTTCTTAATATAACCTAATCATGGTTTTAGGTTAACTAAACAGAAAAGAAATCACTAAGCAACTAGGAGCAAAAAGAATTAATTTAAAAGCTATTATAAAACTCCTAATAGGCCTAATTCAATTCCTATTAAGAAAAATAAATTAAAACTTTTTTTATATAAATAAAAGTTCATCCTATAAAGTAACAGAAACTATCCTAGAATAATCAATCACATGTTAAAAATAAATTTATTTACTATTTAAATTAATAAGAAAACAACATCTAGCTAATTAATTAGGATTAATAAGATTCTGCTCAAACTAATTTTTAGTAATCCTAAAATACCCAAATTAATTTCTATGGTTTGGCAATGCCAAAATAAAGTTGGGGCAAAAGAATCATGCAAAAATAATTTTTCTAACTCAAGTTATAGCAGATTTACTATTCTGACTAAAACTAAATTAAAGCAATTTTAATTAATTTTAACATAGCTAAATATATATTCTACAGAAACTACATAAAATTTTCAAACCAACAAAAAAAGAATCATCTAAAAATATTAAACAGTATAAAAGATATGAATTTTTCAAAACAGGAACTATTCTGTCAAAACAGAAAAACAAAAATAAAGAAAAAAGGGCTAAACGGGCCTAACTAATGCACTGAGCGTAATATAGCTAATTGGGCCCTATGGTTAAACTAGTCGGGCCGGCTCTAAAATAAAAACCCTAACTTAAAAACTAACCGGACTAAAAAAAAATAAACCTAACTAACTAATAAACCGAATGAACCGTAGGTTCTTTTTATAAAAGATACCCTTCTGGAGTTCTAATCGTGGCCGTCCGTTTGAGATCGGAGACGGGGGTGTTTCGGTGGCTATCGGAGTCCGGCGACAATGGCGGCGCGGCGAGAGTGCGTTGAGGGTTCCGAGCGCCGTGAAGCTCGGGGAGTCGCCGGGTGCACGAGGCCTGGGAGTGGTCCTGGTGGCGCCGGGTGGTCGAGGTGGCCTAGGGCGGCGACGGGCGGGCGATAATGGCGGCGGAGGGAGCTCGGGTCTCCTGTGAGGTCGGCGGGAGAGGGGGTCCGCGAGGTCTCGGGGAATGGGGGCGGCGGCTTTTATAGCCGTGGGTCGTCCTCGCGGTGATCGGCATCGGATCGGGATCCCGGATCGCTTCGGGATCCGCGATCTCAGCGGCGGCAGCGTGGCGTGGGGCGGGGAAGAAGATGGGGAGGGCCTCATGGTCGAGAGAGAGAGGGGAGGCGGCGGGCGGGTGGCAGCGGAGGCGATCGGGCGCGGGGTGAGTGAGGGTCTTTGGGCCGGCATGGCTGGCCCTCTGGGCCGCTTCGGTGGGCGGCCGGTGGGGATCCTTTGGCTGTGGGCAGAGGGGCCTGGCGCTGGGGGGTTTTCTATTTTTTTGATTTTATTTTTTTTAATAAAACAAAAACAGATATAAAACATAATCTATAAATATTTTATATAGGGTATATATATACCAAAATGATCAGGAATATTCCTATCATTTGTACATTTTTGCAGGCAAAATCCAAAGTTTATAAAATTCATTTTTCAAAATTCAAATAAAACTCAAATTTGAATTTCAAACTTTTGGCAATGTTTTTCCTCCGATATTTTTGGAGTGTCATGTTAGCTCCTCTCATACTTTTTAAACAAGTATTTGTCAGGTATATGAAATAATTTGAATGCCAAGTTGAATCCAAATTCAAATAAAATTCAAATGCCTCTGAAATTTCCAAATGCCACTCAATATCACACAATCAGTCACACAACAATCAAACAAACAAGCATAGTTATTTATTTAATATAACATTCCAAAATTTAGAATTTTGGGATGTTACAAATCTACACTTAAAATGAATCTAGTCCTCGAGATTCAAGAGGCTAACAAGAAAAGGTTAGGGTTTGGGGGTCTTCTAGCAAAATATTTTGGTCGGAAGGTCGAGGTGCTACCACACTTAAAAACAAGGTTACGGTTCCAATAAACTCAGATACTTCCTCTCCGAGTGTTGACAATGTATGTCTCTGCACATATCTTACAATAGCTCCTTCATTTAACGCTCTTCTGTCAGAAGCATAGAGTTTCCCTCCAAATCTTGGGTTGGTTCGTCAAAGTTGAAGTTCGTCCGAGACTGGATCTTCTTAGCTGATAGGTCTGTCGCCAATACTAAACAACTATCGAAAATCTCATGGTGGTCGACAATTCATGGTTTCTCCTGCAGGAAAATGGTCGGGTTGGATCTCAGCGTATAACCTACGATTGGCAACGGTTGCTGTAAAGGGGTTCCATCGTCCTACCATTCTATGGTTTTATGGCTTATCGCGTCGACACTCTTCTAAGGTTTTCAAGGCTCTCTCGATTTTCCATCAACATATGATAGTTCATGATAGAAGTCTCGGTATGGGGGCCAATCCATCCCGCATTTGAATCATTACCACATACGTAAATATCGAATCACGATTCTAACACTTGGGCATACTCACAAGCATTGCATTTCTCTTGTTGATTTAACCGAAGTTCAGATAAATCCATGGTTTTCTGCAAGCCAAGCAAAACATCTATCGTTACTTCACTACCCTCGTGTTTTAGCGTAACCTCCTACGTAAACGTAAGCTGATTGGATCACCGACTCTTCCAAGTGTATTCCTTTATCAAGGTTGCAACTGCTCCTTCTCAAAATCCTCGGGCCCGTGGGTTATGGCCCACTTCAACACTAGTGCAACTTTAACTCATCCTTGGAGTAACTCTCTTGTTCCATACTACACCTCCTTTAAATCCAGAGTACTCTGCTTCTTCATACCATCATATCAAAAGCAAAACTCCAACTTTTTTTTCCTTGAACTACAAATCCGTGGAATATATATTTTCCTATTCATTAGTCTAGTCTTCTTCACGGTACTACCACCCTTAAAATGAAATTCACAAATCCATCCATAGACCATATTTCTCATATCCTCGAAAATGGTCAAAATCTTTGTTCATAGAGTAACAACTCAAAAATTCAACATATGAAATCATCACACCTTAACTTTATTGATTCATGCATTCATTACAATCTCGAGCACCCATTACATAACTCAACTCATCGAACTCATGAAAATAAAACTGCTTTCTACCACCCTTATTATCCATATCAAAATCTCAACTACTTAGCTCCACCTTCATCTTGTCGGGACATTTAGTAGCATAATGTCTTGCTTCCTTGCAAGGAAAACACATAACTTTTCGATAAGTCTTTGGGCTTCTTGGAGATGGTGTCTACTCTTTGAGTTCCTTGCTTCCTTTCGAGACAATGATTGGCATAATGCCCGACGTCCTTACATTCAAAACAGGTAATATGACTCTTGTCCCTCTTTGCGTAAATTGGGTTGTTACGAAGATGCCTTCGCCTTCTCTTCTGGATTTCTCCGTAATGATCGAGCTTCTATTTCCACGAGGGTCAAAGTTCATCTTTGTCGGAAGTCTCCGAGATACTCTTGGCTTTCCTTCATGCAATACTCTGAAAAATGTCCTTCTTCTCCACATGAATAGCAGTGCTTGTGCGAAAAAATCTGTTTAGGCCTTCACCATCGTGGTCTTCAATAACTTCCTTCATCACAAGTTCTTCTAAATTTTTCCTCAAGGGCTTCTTTCTCGCTGCTTGGTAATTTCTTGTACCTTGGGGTAAATTGGGCAATCGAAATGGGTAATGAGTAGTTCCTTCACACAACAAGCAAGTCACCTTCCTAGTGGTGCATTCTTCATCCGATGATTCACCTCACAATGAGGGCATCCATCCTTGTGTTTCTTCTTCGGTTATCATAGTGCTTCCTGGATAAGACGGATCTCAACAGAGTCTTCTTGAATTCCTCCCAAGTTTTTGTCTATTGCATCCTTGTATGGCTTGATGCATTTTCCACCGATTGCAGCACTTCCTTCAAAGTAATGAAGAGCATACGATACTTCATTCTTCTTTGAAACCAAATTGCTCCCAAAGTGATTCTCCATGTTCCGAATCCATAGCTCTCGCCTCCGGTGGGTTTTCGGTCCAGAGAATACCAGTCCTTCTTCATTCATCATCTAATGGGTCCAAGAGTTTTGGGATGAGATATGAGAGAGGTGGGGAGGATATACACACAATACAAACAATAGTTTTTGAAGAAACAAGTTTTACTTTGTGGTCATCGGAAAACATCAAACAAATGACAGCTCACAAATCGTCATGATCTAACGTAAGTATATAGCAGGGGTTTGGTCTTCTAAAGGTCAAATAATTCTTGATTCTTCAAATTCTTCTAGTCTTGAGTCTTCAATTGTTGCAGCTTCAACTCTTCTAATGCATGGTGAAATCCTGGTTACTTTGAAGAGGTCATCACCGTCCGATATCTTCCTTGGAGCGGCTTCATTGATCCTTCATGTGGTCAAAAGGAAAAGGGGTATATTCTAACTATTTGAGGTAAGAGGGACTATTTGACAAAATCGTAAAAGGTGAGAAGTAAGGGTATTTTTGAAAACCAAGTTTTAGAGATATCCCATCCAAGGGCTTTTGATTTCTAGGGTCACGTCCTACAATCAACATGTGCTCTGATACCATCTCTGTGGCGACCCGACCTCGTGACGGTCAAGCCTTCCGGTATCTCTGGCCATCCTCGATCAAGATATCGGCACACACAAGACATCAATGTATATATCAAAGTGCAATCACATGTATAAATAACGTAAAATGATATATACCTCATAATACTCAATGAAACAATCAAACGGGTGTGGAGTCCCATCAACGCCATCGGCAAGTTGAGTGTAGACCGTAACCTCAGATCGTAACTCTTACTGCGTCGAAGAAATATCTGCAACATGATACGTTGCAGCCGTGTAGGTCATACATTGAATGTACCGGCAAGATCACAATAAGAGAAAACAGATGATAAACTATACTATATGCATTATGGCTTTTATGGCTCAGATCTGAGTTTTGTTTGCGTAGAAGCTGGTTTTATTTTCCCTACATCAAAGGAATAAATGAAGTCTGTACTATGGAGTTTTCTATCATGACATGGTTCCGCCAACCGATGTCTCATAGCCCAAATCATCATAAGTTGCCCACAATTAAGTTATCATCCGGTGTTGAGAGTTCCGGAGATAGATCCAAGTCCAGAGGCTCAAATTGTCCGTAATCGGGGACACGGCTAATCGATTAGGTTATAACCCTCTCGCAGAGGTTTGTACACTTTACCCTCAAGATTCGATCCTCTCTTTACGCTCTCGCACTTCGTGGTGTTTGAGAACAAGATGACCAAACATGGTCTTCCAAGAGTTCCTTCCGACCACCGTCTCGACTCATCCCATCCTACCGTAGTTCTACATCTGCTAGTACCGCCCCAGCCAGAGTCACAACTAAGGTCAACCAAGCCAGAGCCCATAATGACTTGCGGTTGCATGTAAGCTTCCGGCATGAAGTATTCTTCCGTCTCTTTGAGTCTGGGTGAAGCTTTCCGCAAGATGTCATGGCGCTTCTCCATGCATCCCGGCCAACCATCGGATTCTCCAGGTGCCCACAACCGCCCTTCACCCAAAGAGTGTGTATTGAATTCTTGTCTCGAGTCTTGAAGTCTTGAGGCCTTGAAGATGCAAATTCTTGCAAGATTCCATCATGGAGTTGTCGCCATTAACGTAGAGTCCTCGCTTCTTCACACCACTCGAGCACTCATACCAACCCCGTCTACTATAGCGTAGCATTAAAATAAATGACGCCCCGGCTTGGTAACAGGGTGATGGGTTCCTACCTCATGCATACTACTCAACTACAAGAATTCAATATCACTACTGAAGGGTGGTTGCAAAGATGCCACTAAATGCAATAAAACATAGGTATGAAAGCATGGTCAAAGTGAACTTGCCTTGTTGACGATCTTCAAAACTAGGGTTTCAGAGTAGCAATCCTCGCACTCCGGAAATTCTACCGAGGCAAACAATAACTATAATAAGCACATAGCATAACATCACTTAACACAATAACATAACAAAGTAACACACCAAAACCAACAAAGCAAAACCCAAAGGGAAAACTTAAAGAAAACCAACTCAAAGTTTTTCCTACTTCAAACAACAACAAAAATAGTTTTTATATAACAAAAATTTCTTAATATAACCTAATCATGGTTTTAGGTTAACTAAACAGAAAATAAATCACTAAGCAACTAGGAGCAAAAAGAATTAATTTAAAAGCTATTATAAAACTCCTAATAGGCCTAATTCAATTCCTATTAAGAAAAATAAATTAAAACTTTTTTATATAAATAAAAGTTCATCCTATAAAGTAACAGAAACTATCCTAGAATAATCAATCACATGTTAAAAATAAATTTATTTACTATTTAAATTAATAAGAAAACAACATCTAGCTAATTAATTAGGATTAATAAGATTCTGCTCAAACTAATTTTATTAATAATCCTAAAATACCCAAACTAATTTCTATGGTTTGGCTATGCCAAAATAAAGTTAGGGCAAAAGAATCATGCAAAAATAATTTTTCTAACTCAAGTTATAGCAGATTTACTATTCTGACTAAAACTAAATTAAAGCAATTTTAATTAATTTTAACATAGCTAAATATATATTCTACAGAAACTACAGAAAATTTTCAAACCAACAAAAAGAATCACCTAAAAATATTAAACAAAATAAAAGATATGAATTTTTCAAAATAGGAACTATTCTCACAAAAAACAGAAAACAAAAATAAAGAAAAAAGGGCTAAACGGGCCTAACTAATGCACCGAAAGCGTAATATAGCTAATTGGGCCCTATGGTTAAACTAGTCGGGCCGGCTCTAAAATAAAAACCCTAACTTAAAAACTAACCGACTAAAAAAATAAACCTAACTAACTAATAAACCAAATGAACCTACGGTTCTTTTATAAAAGATACTTCTTGAGGTTCTAATCGTGGCCGTCCGCTTGAGATCTGACGGGGTGTTTCCGGTGGCTTAACCGAGTCCGGCGACGGCGGCGGCGGCGGCGAGAGGCCGAGGGTTCCGGAAGCGTCTTGAGTGAGCTCAGGAGTCGCCAGGCGGGTGCGAGGCGTCGAGGTCTGTGGCGCTGGGGTGGTCGAGGTGGCCTAGGGCGCGACGGCGGCGACAATGGCGAAGTGAGGGAGCTCGGGTCTCGGTGAGGTCGAGCGGGAGGAGAGAGGGGTCCGCGAGGTCTCGGGGAATGGGGTGGCGGCGGCTTTTATAGCCGTGGGGTCGCCCTCGCCGGGGTGATCGGCATCGGATCGGATCCGGATCGCTTCGATCCGGCGATCTCCGGCTGCGACAGCGTGGCGTGGGGCGGGAAGAAGATGGGAGGGCCCCCCGGGTCGATGAGAGAGAGAGGGAGGCGAAGGCGGGTGGCAAGCGGAGGCGATTCAGGCGCGGGTGAGTGAGGCCAGTCTTTGGGTCGGCGCTGGGCTGGCCTCCTGGGCCGCTTCGGTGGGCCGGCGGTGGGGTTCTTGGCTGGGCACAGGGGCCTGGCTGGCGCTGGGGGTTTCTATTTTTTGATTTTATTTTTTAATAAAACAAAAACAGATATAAAACATAATCTATAAATATTTTATATAGGGTATATATATACCAAAATGATCAGGGGAATATTCCCTATCATTTGTACATTTTTGCAGGGGCAAAATCCAAAGTTTATAAAAATTCATTTTTTTCAAAATTCAAATAAAACTCAAATTTGAATTTCAAACTTTTGGCAATGTTTTTCATCTGATATTTTTGTAGTGTCATGTTAGCTCCTCTCATACTTTTAAACAAGTATTTGTCGGGTATATGAAATAATTTGAATGCCAAGTTGAATCCAAATTCAAATAAAATTCAAATGCCTCTGAAATTTCCAAATGCCACTCAATTTCACACAATCAGTCACACAACAATCAAACAAACAAGCATAGTTATTTATTTAATATAACATTCCAAAATTTAGAATTTTGGGATGTTACATGGGCCCCCTGGTGGCCCTCTGGTGCCCTTCTTCTGCTATATGAAGTCTTTCGTCCGAGAAAAAATCATAAGAAAGCTTTCGGGAAGAAACTCCGCCGCCACGAGGTGGAACCATGGCGGAACCAATCTAGGGCTCCGGCAGAGCTGTTCCGCCGGGGAAACTTCCCTCCGGGAGGGGGAAATCATCGCCATCGCTCGTCATCACCAACGCTCCTCTCATCGGGAGAGGCCAATCTCCATCAACATCTTCACCAGCACCATCTCCTTTCAAACCCTAGTTCATCTCTTGTATCCAATCTTTGTCCCAAAGCCTCCGGTTGGTAACTGTGGGTTGCTAGTAGTGTTGATTACTCCTTGTAGTTGATGCTAGTTGGTTTATTTGGTGGAAGATCATATGTTCAGATCCATTATGCATATTAATACCTCTCTTATTATGAACATGAATATGCTTTGTGAGTAGTTACGTTTGTTCCTGAGGACATGGGAGAAGTCTTGCTATAAGTAGTCATGTGAATTTGGTATTCGTTCGATATTTTGATGAGATGTATGTTGTCTCTCCTCTAGTGGTGTCATGTGAACGTCGACTACATGACACTTCACCATTGTTTGGTCCTAGAGGAAGGCATTGGGAAGTAATAAGTAGATGATGGGTTGCTAGAGTGACAGTAAGCTTAAACCCTAGTTTATGTGTTGCTTACGTAAGGGGCTGATTTGGATCCATATGTTTCATGCTATGGTTAGGTTTACCTTAATACTTATTTTGTAGATGTGGATGCTTGCAATAGGAGTTAATCATAAGTGGGATGCTTGTCCAAGTAAGGACAGCACCCAAGCACCGGTCCACCCACATATCAAATTATCAAAGTACCGAACGCGAATCATATGAGCGTGATGAAAACTAGCTTGACGATAATTCCCATGTGTCCTCGGGAGCGTTTTCCTTCATATAAGAAATTTCCCAGGCTTGTCCTTTGCTACAAAAAGGATTGGGCCATCTTGCTGCACTTTATTTACGCTTGTTACTTGTTACCCGTTACAAATTACCTTATCACAAAACTATACATTGCGATAATTTCGGTGCTTGTAGAGAATACCTTGCTGAAAACCGCTTATCATTTCATACGCTTCCTCGTTGGGTTCGACACTCTTACTTATCAAAAGGACTATGATTGATCCCCTATACTTGTGGGCCATCAACGGCCACTTCCTCATATGACGTATACATGGTGGGTGCGCCAAAAGATAATAGCGGCGATGACAAGGAAAACCCAGTGAAAGACGACCCCCCTAAGTCACAACCAAAGCGTCGGCGTCAGCGGCGCTGCTCTAAATCCCGCCACAGCAAAGACAGCAATACCGGCACAAGAGACGATAACTCTCCGGATGGTGCCAAGACATAGAAGACCCCAACGAACAAACTGCCGAACAGAACAATCGGGAAGATCGGCAAGTTAGCCCTGATGAACATGCCATAGACGAAGACTCGGAGGATGGTAGTTATCATCCGCTCTCCGAGGAGGAGGTGAGCCTCGGCAACGAGGATTTTATCGTTCCTGAGGAACCTCTCGAGCAGGAGCGCTTCAAGCGCCAGCTAATAGCCACTGCAAGGAGCCTGAAAAAGAAGCAGCAGCAGCTTCAAGCTGACCAAGATCTGCTTAATGACAGATGGACTGATGTCCTAGCAGCCGAAGAATACGGCCTTAAGCGCCTAGCCAAAAGTTACCCGAAGCGCAAATTACTACCTCAGTTCGATGACAAGGCGCTGGAGCCCGTACCATCATCGCGCAATGCGGCTGACCGACCACCACGCGGTCGAGATAAAGCAGCAACTCAGGCCGAACACCAGACTGCCCCACCTCGTCGTAAAGGCAGGGATAAATAGCTTGGGGTTACACATATGACCTTCGGCAGGACCTGGACAGTAGAGCAGGACATACAAGATCGATCTACAGATCGCGAGGACGTGCCTCGACACGCGACGATGGCTATCTATTCGGACGTGACAAACCTACTCACACCCGGGCCGAAAACCGCAGACGGAGTCCATCGGAGCTACGTCGCGATGCGGCCCGATATAGAGGCGCGGCACACCCTCTTTGCTTCACTGACGAAGTAATGGATCATGAATTCCCAGAAGGGTTTAAAACCGTAAACATCGAATCATACGATGGAACAACCGATCCCGTGGTACGGATCGAGGATTTTATTCTCCACATCCATATGGCCCGCGGAGATGACCTTCACGCTATCAAATACCTTCCACTAAAACTCAAAGGGCCAACTCAGCACTGGTTAAACAGTATGCCTGAAAATTCTATTGGCAGCTGGGAGGACATGGAAGAAGCCTTCCTTGACAACTTCCAAGGTACATATGTCCGGCCACCAGATACCGATGACTTAAGTCACATAGTTCAACAGCCTGGATAGTCAGCCAGGAAATTCTGGACTAGGCTCATAGGTAAAAAGAACCAGATCGTCGACTGTACGGATGTCGAAGCCCTAGCGGCCTTTAAACATAGCATCCATGACGAATGGCTAGCCCGCCACCTCGGCCAGGAAAAGCCGAAGTCCATGGCAGCCCTCACGACACTCATGACCCGCTTTTGTGCGGGTGAGGATAGTTGGCTGGCCCGTAGCAAAAACACAGCAAGCGAAATGGGCACCTCCGAGGGAAAAATAGCAACGGCAAGCTCTGCCGCAGCAGACACAAACGCCGAAGCAATGGTGACAACACCGATGACACGCCAGTCAACGCCGGATTTAGTGGCTCCAAGTCCGGTCAGCGGAAGAAGCCATATAAAAGAAACAATCAGGGACCATCCAGCTTGGACCGCATACTCGATCGTCCGTGCCATATCCATGGCACCCCAGACAAACCAGCCAATCGTACCAAGATTGTTGGGTTTTTAAACAGGCCGGCAAGTTAAATGCCGAGAACAAGGAAAAGGGATCGCAAAGCGAGGACGATGATGAGGAGCCCCGGCAGCCGAATACAGGGGGACAAAAGAAGTTTCCCCCTCAGGTAAAAATGGTGAACATGATATATGCCACACAAATCCTTAAGAGGGAGCGCAAGCACGCGCTCAGGGACGTCTATGCGATAGAGCCGGTCGCACCAAAATTCAATCCATGGTCGTCATGCCCGATCACCTTTGATCGCCGGGATCACCCGACTAGTACCCGTCATGGCGGTTCAGCCGCACTGGTCCTCGACCTAATCATTGATGGATTCCACCTGACGCGAGTCCTCATGGACGATGGCAGCAGCGTCAATCTGCTCTATCAGGATACTGTGCGCAAAATGGGCATTAACCCATCATGGATCAAGCCCACAAAGACTACCTTGAAAGGAGTCATACCAGGTGTAGAGGCTCGCTGTACGGGCTCAATCACGCTAGAGGTTGTCTTCGAATCTCCAGACAACTTCCAAAGCGAAGAGTTAATCTTCAATATCGTCCCTTTTTCCAACGGCTATCACACACTGCTCGGACGAATCGCATTTGCTCGATTCAATGCGGTGCCTCATTATGCCTACCTCAAGCTAAAGATGCCCGGACCACGCGGCGTCATAACAGTTAATGGAAACATGGAACGCTCCCTCTGTGCATCGAGGAGCACTTTGCCTTAGCAGCAAGCGATACAGAGCGGCCTTTTCAAGCAGAACCTCAATTCGGCGGCCGAGCTCCCAGACACTATCAAGAGGGTCCGGACTATTCTGCAGCACGACAGCTCGACTCGTCAAGAGCTCGACAAGAAATTTTGCCTCCGTCCCAGTCCCGATCAAGTGGCGGCATTCGCACCACGCATACATGACTACGCACTCAAAATACCATGGGCATCGACGGAGGCATAGCTAGCTTGTGATCCGCAACACGGCTCGACCGCTCCCGGCACATACTTTCACTGTTTCTCTTTCCCCTTTTCAGGTTCCTTTTCCACAGGCTTTCCCTGCTGGCTTGATCACCGGTCCTGTCAAAGGATAAATACACCAAGATGGAAAGAAGCACAAACGTACAGGGGAATTTCTAGGTGTTTTCTTTAACGATCACTCTACCTGTTTTCAGGACCCACAAGCAGCTCTCCCTTGGTTGTGGCATGTCAAATAGCATGTTGCTTATCGCGCTATTTGTATCAATGCGCTTTAATGTATTAATAAAATTACAACGAAAACAGTTTGCGGCCCAAATTTCAGGGCCCCAGCTCATTATTACCTTTGCTCCCTTTCTGTTGATAATATTATCAGATAGCACCAGACACTTTTGGTACGCTTTCACATTTGCCGTGGACATCACAAGACTTCGCGCACTACGGCAACAAAGTCCGAACACTTCTTCTGATATAGTTCGGCACCCCGAATTTAGCATTATATGCATTGTCTCCGAATCATGTCTTTGGTCAATAGTTGGGTTGCCCGGCTCCTGTGCTTGCTACCTTACGTTCCGCTATATCGGCTAAGGTAGTAAAGGGAGAACTACTGTGATTGTGCCCTGGTTTACCCGATGGAGAAAGCCGAAAACTTATTGTCATGATGCCGCGAGAGCCGGTCAGCTCTTCGGAGGTCTCAAATCGTTGGAGATTTTTTCCGCATTACGCGAGGGATCGGTACTTACCCGATCAGGTGTTTACAGCATCCTAGTTCAGATACTAGGGGTTGCGCCTATATTTTTATTGTCAAACCCCTATGGCTAAGTGAGGGTGTTCAAGCCGCATAGTCTGATTGCACTGGTTCGCTTCGCTAAACACCTCCTTCAAGGACCAAAAAATTGGATCAAGAGTGTTTAGATTCCATCCCGAACACCCCCGTACTACCTACATGGGGGCAGAAGCCGACGACTGGCCAACTCTCAGATTTTATACAACACGGCCGCACAGGAGGTAATTTTTTTATAAAAAAACAAACATTATATTACATAACCACTTCGTTTTATCATACAAGGCAGAGACAACATGAAGGTACTCATTCAAAGATAATGTCTTTCGCACATTGCGTCGCCATAATGCGAGATCCCTCCAGAACGTCTCCAAAATATCGCTCGGGCGTGCGGTGCTCCTTGCCCTCGGGCGGCCTCTCGGTCGCTAGCTTGACGGCGTCCATCTTCGCCCACCACACCTTGACATGGGCGAAGGCGGTACGCAGCGCCCTCGATCACGAACCGGATCATTGACTCAGCGGCGTCCAGCCGAGGACATGCATTCACCGGCCGCTTCACGAGGCGAAGTAGCTACTTGGGTATAGCCCGGCGAGCCGACCGGATTATCAAATCCTTCATGGCCAGTTCAGCCACCCCGTGTAGCTCGACCAGCTGTTTTAGCTAATCGCTGAAGGGCACCGGATGTTCTGGCGCAAGATATTGCGACCAGAACAACTTCTCCGTCGAGCTCCCTTCTTTGGCTCGGAAGAACTCCGCAGCGTCGGACACACTACATGGCAGATCCACAAACGCCCCTGGAGAACTCCGAATCCGGGTTAGTAAGAAATACTTCTTCCTCACTGATACGTCTCCAACGTATCTATAATTTTTTAATTGCTCCATGCTACTTTATCTATTGTTTTGGACTATAATGGGCTTTATTTTCCACTTTTATATTACTTTTGGGACTAACCTATTAACCGGAGGCCCAGCCTGTAATTGTCGCTTTTTTGCCTTTTTCAGTGTTTCAAGAAAGCAGAATATCAAACTGAGTCCAAGCGGAATGAAACCTTCGGAACGTGATTTTCTCACCGAACGTGATCCGTGAGACTTGGACCCTATGTCAAGGCACAAGAGAGGCGGTCCACGAGGGTGAGGCGCCCCTGCCTCATGGGCCCCTGTTGCTCCACCGACGTAATCCTTCCTCCTATATATACCTCACGCACTTCAAACGCTCGTAACAGGGCCAAAAACCTAATTCCACCGCCGCAACTTCCTCAGATCCACGAGATCCCATCTTGGGGCCTGTTAGGAGCTCCGGAGGGGGCATCCACCATGGAGGGCTTCTACATCAACACCATGGCCTCTCCGATGAAGTGTGAGTAGTTTACTTGGACCTTCGGGTCCATAGCTAGTAGCTAGATGGCTTCTTCTCTCTTTTGGATCTCAATACAATGTTCACCCCCCTCTCTCGTGGTGATCTATTCGATGTAATCTTCTTTTTTGCGGTGTGTTTGTTGAGACCGATGAATTGTGGGTTTATGATCCAGCTTATCTATGAATAATATTTGAATCTTCTCTGAATTCTTTTATGTATGATTGAGTTATCTTTGCAAGTCTCTTCGAATTATATGTTTGGTTTGGCCAACTAGATTGGTAGTTCTTGCAATGGGAGAAGTGCATGGCTTTGGGTTCAATCTTGCGGTGTCCTTACCCGATGTAAAGGGTTGCAAGGCATGTATTGTATTGTTGCCATCGAGGATAACAAGATGGGGTATTTATCATATTGCATGAATTTATTCCTCTACATCATGTCATCTTGCTTAAGGCGTTACTCTGCTTTTTTAACTTAATACTCTAGATGCATGCCGGATAGCGGTCGATGAGTGGAGTAATAGTAGTATATGCGTAATCGTTTCGATCTACTTGTCACTTTGTCGTGATGCCTATATACATGATCATACCTAGATATACTCATAACTATGCCCAATTACATCAATTGCTCAACAAGAATTTGTTCACCCACCGTAGAATACTTATGCTCTTGAGAGAAGCCACTAGTGAAACCTATGCCCCCCGAGTCTATTCTCATCATATCAATCTCCATCACTTTAATACTTTCTTTGTTTTTGCTTTGCCTTTAATTTTCACTTTGCATCTTTATACTAAAATACCAAAAATATTATCTCTATCAGATCTCACTCTCGTAAGTGACCGTGAAGGGATTGACAACCCCTAAATCGCGTTGGTTGCGCGTAGCTATCGTTTTGTGCAGGTACGAGGGACTTGTGCGTGGCCTCCTACTGGATTGATACCTTGGTTCTCAAAAACTGAGGGAAATACTTACGCCATCTTGTCTGCTGCATCATCCTCTCCTCTTCGGGAAAACCAACGCAAGCTCAAGACGTAGCAAGAAGGATTTACAGGGCGCCGTTGCTTGAAGTCGGCGAAAAGTCAACATACCAAGTACCCATCACAATCCCTATCTCTCGCATTACATTATTTGCCATTTGCCTCTCGTTTCCTCTCCCCCACTTCACCCTTGCCGTTTTATTCGCCCTCTCTTTCCCAATCTACTCCTCTTTTTCCCGTTGCCTTTTTCTCGTCCGCTTGTTTTCTCGTGTGTTGAATTGCTTGTTTGTCGCGATGGCTCAAGATACTACCAAATTATGTGACTTCACCAATACCAATAATAATGATTTCCTTAGCACTCCGATTGCTCCTCTTGCCAATCTTTGAATCTTGTGAAATCAATACTGCTTTGTTGAATCTTGTTATGAAAGATCAATTCACCGCCTTCCTAGTGAAGATGCCGCTACTCATCTGAATAGCTTCGTTGATTTATGTGATATGCAAAAGAAAAAAGATGTCGATAGTGATGTCGTTAAGTTGAAGCTATTTCCTTTTTCGCTTAGAAATCGTGCTAAAGCGTGGTTTTCATCTTTGCCTAAAAATAGTATTGATTCTTGGAACAAGTGCAGAGATGCTTTTATCTCTAAGTATTTTCCTCCCGCTAAGATTATCTCTCTTAGGAACGATATTATGAATTTTAAGCAACTTGATCATGAACATGTTGCACAAGCTTGGGAGAGAATGAAATTAATGATACATAATTGTCCTACTCATGGTTTGAACTTGTGGATGATTATACAAAAAATTTATGCCGGATTAAATTTTGCTTCTAAAATCTTTTAGATTCGGCCGCGGGACTCACTTTTATGGAAATCACTTTAGGAGATGCTACCAAACTCCTAGATAATATTATGGTTAATTATTCTCAATGGCACACTGAAAGATCTACTAATAAAAAAGTGCATGTGATAGAAGAAATTAATGTTTTGAGTGGAAAGATGGATGAACTTATGAAATTATTTGCTACTAAGAGTGTTTCTTCTGATCCTAATGATATGCCTTTGTCTACTTTGATTGAGAATAATAATGAATCTATGGATGTGAATTTTGTTGGTAGGAATAATTTTGGTAACAACGCCATTATAGAGGGAATTTTAATCCTAGGCCTTATCCTAGTAATCCTTCTAATAATTATGGAAATTCCTACAAAAACTCTTATGTAAATTTTAATAAGATGCCCTCTGAATTTGAGAATAGTGTTAAAGAGTTTATGAATTCACAAAAGAATTTTAATGCTTCGCTTGAAGAGAAATTGCTTAAAGTTGATGATTTGGCTAGGAACGTTGATAGAATTTCTCTTGAGGTTGATCCTTTAAAGCTTAGATCTATTCCTCCTAAGCATTATATCAATGAGTCTCTCAAAGCTATGAGAATTTCCATTGATGAGTGCAAATAAAGAACCGCTAGGATGCGTGCTTCCAAAGATGCCTTTATTAAAGTGTGTTCTTCTAATTCCTATGAAAATCAAGATGAAGATCTAAAAGTTATTGATGCGTCCCTATTCAATCTTTTGTTTTGCAATATGAATCTTGATGAAACTGAATATGATCTTCCTTTACCTAGAAGGTGTTCTAAGAATTGAGTTTTTAGATCTTGATGATGAAATTGATAAAAGTGGGATTGAAAGAAATAAAAATCTAGATGTTGATAAACCCACTATATTGGATCTCAAGGAATTTAATTATGAAAATTGCTCTTTAATTGATTGTATTCCCTTGTTTCAATCCGTGCTAAATTCTCCTCATGCTTATAGTCAAAATAAGGCCTTTACCGAACACATTGTTGATGCCTTGATGCAATCTTATGAAGAAAAACTTGAGTTGAAATTTTCTATCCCTAGGAAACTCTATGATGAGTGGGAACCTACAATCAAAATTAAAATTCAAGATCATGAGTTTAATGCTTTGTGTGATTTGGGTGCTAGTGTCTCTACTATTCCCAAAACTTTGTGTGATTTGCTAGATTTCCGTGACTTTGATGATTGCTCTCTAAACTTGCATCTTGCGGATTCCACTATTGAAAAGCCTATGGAAAGAATTAATGATGTTCTTATTGTTGCAAATAGGAATTATGTGCCCGTAGATTTTATCGTACTTGATATAGATTGCAATCCTTCATGTCCTATTATTCTTGGTAGACCTTTCCTTAGAATGATTGGTGCAATTATTGATATGAAGGTAGGGAATATTAAATTCCAATTTCCATTAAAGAAAGGCATGGAACACTTTCCTAGAAATAAAATAAAATTACCATATGAATCTATCATGAGAGCCACTTATGGATTGCCTACCAAAGATGGCAACACCTAGATCTATCCTCGCTTTTATGCCTAGCTAGGGGCGTTAAACGATAGCGCTTGTTGGGAGGCAACCCAATTTTATTTTTAGTTTTTGTTTTTGCTTCTGTTTAGGAATAAATAATCCATCTAGCCTCTGTTTATATGTGGTTTTATCTTTTAATTAGTGTTTGTGCCAAGTTAAACCTATTGGATCTTCTTGGATGATAGTTGTTTGATCTTGCTGTAATTTCCAGAAACTTTGCGCTCAGTGCCCGAATTTTTAAAACTCACCAGAACGTGATAAAATACTGATTCCAATTTCTGCTGATCAATAAACAAATTTTCTAGGTCGTATAATTTTTGTAGAATTTTTTAAGTTCCAGAAGTTTGCGTTAGTTACAGATCACTACAGACTGTTCTATTTTTGACAGATTCTGTTTTGCGTGTGTTGTTTGCTTATTTTGATGAATCTATGGCTAGTAAAATAGTTTATGATACATAGAGAAGTTGGAATACAGTAGGTTTAACACCAATATAAATAAAGAATTAGTTCATTACAGTACCTTAAAGCAGTCTTTTGTTTTCTTTCTCTAACGGAGCTCACGAGATCTCTATTGAGTTTTGTGTTGTGAAGTTTTCAAGTTTTGGGTGAATTCTTTTGATGGATTATGGAACAAGGAGTGGAAAGAGCCTAAGCTTGGGGATGCCCATGGAACCCCCAAGACAATCTAAGGACACCAAAAAGTCAAAGCTTGGGGATGCCCCGGAAGGCATCCCCTCTTTCGTCCACTTCCATCGGTAATTTACTTGGAGTTATATTTTTATTCACCACATGATAAGTGTTTTGCTTGGAGCGTCTTGTATTATTTGTGTCTTTGCTTGTTAGTTTACCACAATCATCCTTGCTGTACACACCTTTTGAGAGAGCCATACATGAATTGGAATTTGATAGAATACTCTATGTGCTTCACTTATATTTTTTTAGCTTGATAGTTTTGCTCATAGTGCTTCACTTATATCTTTTGAGAGTGATAATTTTTGCTCTAGTACTTCACTTAGATCTTTTAGAGCACGGTGGTGGATTTGTTTTAAAGAAACTATTGATCTCTCATGCTTCACTTAGATTATTTTGAGAGTCGTTAATAGCATGGTAATTTTCTTAATATTAATATACTTGGTATTCAAGATATGTGAAACTTTCTTTTGAGTGCGTTGAATACTAAGATAAGTTTGATGCTTGATAATTGTTTTGAGATATGGAGGTGATAATATCAAAGTCGTGCTAGTTGAGTAGTTGTGAATTTGAGAAATGCTTGTGTTGAAGTTTGCAAATCCGTAGCATGCATTATGGTTAAAGTTGTGTAACAAATTTGAAACATGAAGTGTACACGGCTTGTGCATCCTTATGAGTGGCGATCGGGGACGGCGATGGTCTTTTCCTACCAATCTATCCCCCTAGGAGCATGTCTTGGCGTAGTAATTGATTTTGATGACTTCTAAATTTTACGCAATAAGTATATGAGTTCTTTTGACTAATGTTGAGTCCATGGATTATACACACTTTTACCTTTACGCCTTTGCTAGCCTTTTTCGGTGCAGTGCATTGCCCTTTCTCACCTTGAGAGTTGGTGCAAACTTCGCCAAAGGCATCCAAACCTCGTGATATGATACGCTCTATCACACATAAACCTCCTTATATCTTCCTCAAAACAGCCACCATACCTACCTATTATGGCATTTCCATAGCCATTCCGAGATATATTGCCATGCAACTTTCCACCGTTCGTTCATCATCATCATGACATACTTTACTTTGTCATATTGCCATTGCATGATCATGTAGTTGACATCGTATTTGTGGCAAAGCCACCATGCATTATTTTTCATACATGTCACTCTTGATTCATTGCACCATCCCAAAGACATCACCACGGAGGCATTCATATAGAGTCATATCTTGTTCTAGTTTGAGTTGTAATCCTTATGTTGTAATCAATAGAAGTGTGATGATCATCATTATTAGAGGATTGCCCAAAAAAAGAGAAAGGCCAAAAGAAAAAAAAAAAGTCCCAAAAAGAAAAATAAATAAAAAGGGCAATGCTACTATCTCTTTTTCCACACTTGTGCTTCAAAGTAGCACCTTGTTCTTCATGTAGTGAGTCTCATATATTGTGCTTCAAAGTAGCACCTTGTTCTTCATGTAGTGAGTCTCATATATTGTGCTTCAAAGTAGCACCATGTTTTTCATTTAGTGAGTCTCATAAGTTGTATTTTTATACTAGTGGGAATTTTTCATTATAGAACTTGGCTTGTATATTCCTACGATGGGCTTCCTCAAAATGCCCTAGGTCTTCATGAGCAAGCAAGTTGGATGCACACCCACTAGTTTTCTTTTGTTGAGCATTCATAGCTCTAGTGCATCCGTTGCATGGCAATCCCTACTCCTCATGTTGACATCAATTGATGGGCATCTCCATAGCCCGTTGATTATCCTCATCAATGTGAGACTTTCTCCTTTTGTCTTCTCCACACAATCCCCATCATCATATTCTATTCCACCCATAGTGCTATATCCATGGCTCACGCTCATGTATTGCGTGAAGGTTGAAAAAGTTTGAGATTATTTTAGTATGAAACAATTGCTTGGCTTGTCATCGGGGGTATAGAAGTTGGGAACATCTTTGTGTGATGAAAATGAAATATAGCCTAACTATATGATTTTGTAGGGATGAACTTTCTTTGGCCATGTTATTTTGAGAAGACATAATTGCTTAGTTAGTATGCTTGAAGTATTATTATTTTTTATGTCAATATGAACTTTTGTCTTGAATCTTTTGGATCTTAATATTCATACCACAATTAAGAAGATTTACATTGAAATTATGCCAAAGTATCACTCCGCATCAAAATTCTCTTTTATCATTTACCTACTCGAGGGGCGAAGGAATTAAGCTTGGGGATGCCTGATACATCTCCAACGTATCTATAATTTTTTATTGCTCCATGCTACTTTATCTATTGTTTTGGAATATAATGGGCTTTATTTTCCACTTTTATATTACTTTTGGGACTAACCTATTAACCGGGGCCCAGCCTGCAATTGCTGTTTTTGCCTTTTTCGGTGTTTCAAGAAAGCAATGAATATCAAATGGAGTCCAAACGGAATGAAACCTTGAAAGCGTGATTTTATCACCGAGCGTGATCCGTGAGACTTGGACCCCTCGTCAAGGCACAAGAGAGGAGGTCATGAGGGTGGGGCACCCCCCTAGGCGCCCCCACGCCTCGTGGGCCCCTGTTGCTCCACCGACGTACTCCTTCCTCCTATATATACCTACGTACTTCCGAGCGATCGTAACATGAGCCAAAAACCTAATTCCACCGCCACAACTTCCTGTATCCACGAGATCCCATCTTGGGGCTGTTAGGAGCTCACGGAGCGGGCATCCACCACGGAGGGCTTCTACATCAACACCATGGCCTCTCCGATGAAGTGTGAGTAGTTTACTTCAGACCTTCGGGTCCATAGCTAGTAGCTAGATGGCTGCTTCTCTCTTTTTGGATCACAATACAATGTTCTCCCCCTCTCGTGGAGATCTATTCGATGTAATCTTCTTTTTTGCGGTGTGTTTGTTGAGACCGATGAATTGTGGGTTTATGATCCAGCTTATCTATGAATAATATTTGAATCTTCTCTGAATTCTTTTATGTATGATTGAGTTATCTTTGCAAGTCTCTTGAATTATCCGTTTGGTTTGGCCAACTAGATTGGTAGTTCTTGCAATGGGAGAAGTGCATGGCTTTGGGTTCAATCTTGCGGTGTCCTTACCCAGTGATGTAAAGGGTTGCAAGGCACGTGTATTGTTGCCATCGAGGATAACAAGATGGGGTATTTATCATATTGCATGAATTTATTCCTCTACATCATGTCATCTTGCTTAAGGCATTACTCGTAACTTAATACTCTAGATGCATCTTTGGATAGCGGTCGATGAGTGGAGTAATAGTAGTAGATGCGTAATCATTTCGATCTACTTGTCACGGACGTGATGCCTATATACATGATCATACCTAGATATACTCATAACTATGCTCAATTACATCAATTGCTAACAATAATTTGTTCACCCACCGTAGAATACTTATGCTCTTGAGAGAAGCCACTAGTGAAACCAATGGCCCCCGGGTCTATTCTCATCATATCAATCTCCATCACTTTAATACTTGCTTTGTTTTTGCTTTGCCTTTACTTTTCACTTTGCATCTTTATACTAAAAATACCAAAAATATTATCTCTATCAGATCTCACTCTCGTAAGTGACCGTGAAGGGATTGACAACCCCTAATCGCGTTGGTTGTGAGTAGCTATCATTTTGTGCAGTACGAGGGACTTGTCGTGGCCTCCTCTTGGATTGATACCTTGGTTCTCAAAAAGCTGAGGGAAATACTTACGCTCTTGTCTTTGCATCATCCTCTCCTCTTCGGGGAAAACCAACGCAAGCTCAAGGCGTAGCATTCACGTACTTGCTTTGCATACTAAACGCCTTACACACCGCGATCTTCTTAGCCTATGGATCTCCGGGAGGGCGCCCTGTGCTTCAACCTGAGCCTCTTCTGCGCTTTGGCGAGCCTTGGCGAGTTCGGTCTCTCGAGCCGAAACATCGCACTCCAAGGCCTCGCATTTTTTCACAGCGTCCTGGAGCTCCTGCTGGACCTCGTTGAGCCTGGCCTTGAGCTTCTTGCGGGCGGCTTGCTCTTTGGTAGCTTTCTCCTCGGCTTCGGCCAGGGCCTTTTTAAGGGCCTCGACCTCGGTCGTCGCTCCTACACATATCATCACACTACGGTCAATACACATCATTTATTCTTTCCGAATATATAGCGAGTTATTACATACCTTGCGGGTCTTCTAGTTGCTTCCTCGGCTGGCCGAGCTCCTCCTCGGCCCGCTCCAGTCTCTGCTTTAGTCTGGAGACTTCGGCAGTGTGTGAGATCGCGGCCAACAATGACGCCTGCTTATTCATATAAGACACATTTAGTTAGTTTCCTGTGAAAATTAATTGATCCTCTGTCCGGCTTTTCTATCCGAAGTCCGGACAGTGTCTCAGGGGATACTATCTATATTGGGATTTTCTCTTTTGCGTCGCTTACCTCAAAACCTGTTAGCAAGCTGCTACAAGCTTCGGTCAGTCCGCTCTTGATGGACTGAACCCTCTCAATCACCGTACCCATAAGGATATGGTGTTCATCCACAATGGAAGCGCCTCGTAGTGCTTCCAGCAGATTATCCACCGTACCCAAAGGTCACCGGCGGAACAGGCACACCTCCTCCTTTCAGAGAAGGCTGCTTGCTCGACTCCGGAACCGTGTAGGTCTCCGGAATGGTATTTGGCTGGGAGCCGAATTGGATATGGCCCCCATCGCCAGTCTCCATGGGGGCTTCCTCCCCCAGGTGTCCGGCAGCCGAGAGGTCATCCTATGGCGCCACCCTGACGGCCTCCTGAACCTCTCCCTGGCCTGGGAAGGTCCATTGGGACACCACCTCGTCGTTGCCCTTGGTCATGGGAGAGTGAGCGGCCGGCGGTGACTCGCTGGCCATCGCCTTTGAATCTAGCGAACCTCCTGATGAGGATCACTCAGAGCTGTCGTGGGCCGGACTGTAATAGCATAATTTAACATATTAATGCCACAAAGAAGACACATGGACGTATACGGGTTTTTAGTAATTACGATGCGGCCAGGGGCTTGTTTCGAGGCGCCCGCTCACAGGCTCTTTGTCGGACATCCCATGCGGAGTTATCCGCGAGGGGGGCCTTCCCCCTCTTGGGCGCCTCCGCCACCAAATTTGTGGAGGTCGCCCTCTTCTTCCTTCCCCCCTCAGGGGGAGAGTTGCTTTCCTCCTGCTCCTCCTCGTCGTCTTCAGCGGCAGAGGAGTGAGTCTTGTCTTCGGACATCACGTCTGAAGCGCCCTTGCGGCGAAGGCCACCCCGACCCCCCTTGGCCTTCTTCTCCAGCGGCTGGTAGGGCGCCGGGACCGGAATCTTCGCCAGGAGCGGGATGACTGGTTCTTCCGGCAGCGGAGCCGAACATTGAATCCGCTCCGCTTTCTCCGTCCATACCTGAAATAATAAATCAGTGAAGTTTAGTTACCCTCCTTGAACAAGCAAGTAGAGGGTGCAGCCTTGAGACGTGGGGACTTACCGCATTGGCGGGATGGGCAAGATCATGCCCACGGTCCAGAGTCTAGGGGCGGCTTCGCCGCCCCTTGAAGAGCAACTTCCAGGCATCTTCATGAGTGGTTCCGAAGAGCCTCACCAAGGTTTGGTGCTTCTCTGGATCGAATTCCCATAAAGGGGAGGTTCGGCTTTGGTAGGGGAGGATCCGGCGAACTAACATCACCTGGATCACGTCAACGAGCTTGATGTTTTTGTCCACCATACTTTGGATGCACGTTTGCAGCGCCATCAGCTCATCCGACGAACACCAATTTGGGCCCTTCTCCATCCAGGAGGTCAGCAGCATTGGAGCTCCAGACTTGAATTCGGAAGCCGCGGCCCAGGTGGCGTCGCGGGGCTCTGTAATATTGAACCACGGCTTCTGCCACTCCTTGACAGTCTCCACAAACGTGCCTTTGGGCCATGTGACGTTGGGCATCTTGCTCACCATGGCTCCTTCGCACTCCGCGTGTTGGCCATCCACCACCTTCGGCTTTACATTGAAGATCTTGAGCCACAGCCCGAAGTGGGGCTGGATGAGGACGAAAGCCTCACACACGACAATAAATGCCGGGATGTTGAGGAAAGAGTTCGGGGCTAGATCATGGAAATCTAGCCCGGGGTAGAACATAAGTCCGCGGATGAAAGGGTGGAGTGGAAACCCTAACCCGCGGACGAAATGAGGGAGGAACACCACCCTCTCGTTGGGCTTCGGTGTAGGGACGACTTGCCCCTTGGCAGGAAGCCGGTGGGCGATCTCTTTCGCCAGATACCTGGCCTCCCGAAGCTCGGCTATATATGTCTTTCTCCTTGACGGAGGAGGCCATCCACTTGCCTCGACCTCCGGATCCGGACATGGTTGAGTGCTTGCTCGAGGTGGAAGAGATGAGAACTTGGGCGCTGGAGCTCGAGAGTGGAAAGGCAGAGGAAGAGAGAAGGCATGGGTGAAGAAAGGAGTCCTTATCCCTTATAAAGGCGGTGAATATCGAGCGCCTCCCCACTGCGCCTATTCCCAAAGGGTTGTGCAACGCACGGTTGGATTACCCACGCCCGTATTGATGAGAATCCCGTAATAAGGGGACACGATCTCTGCTTTGACAAGACGTGCCAATGGAAACCGCGTCTCAAAACATGGAACGACAGACGAAAATGGTTCAAAATAATGACCGGGCAGACGTGATGTCATCTTGCAAAAAGTTGTCAGCGGATGGGACTCGTGAAATATTATACTCTCTACGGCTGGGTGTGTGGTACCTGTGTTGCAGATCCGGACACGTTCATTTTATCCGAAGACTATCTTGGAGTATTCAGAAAGGGAACCCGCCTTGCAATGTCGAAGACAATCTGCGCGCCGGACACCTCATCATTGAATCCTAGTTCAGGGGCTACTGAGGGAGTCCTGGACTAAGGGGTCCTCGGGCGTCCGGCCTGTTGGACATGGGCCGGACTGATGGGCTGTGAAGATACGAAGACCGAAGACTCTCACCCGTGTCTGGATGGGACTCTCCTTGGCATGGAAGGCAAGCTTGGCGACCGAATATGAAGATTCCTTTCTCTGTAACCGACTTTGTACAACCCTAGCCCCCTCCGGTGTCTATATAAACCGGAGGGCTTAGTCCGGAAACAGATATAGTCATAAAGACTAGACTTCTAGGGTTCTAGACATTACGATCTCGTGGTATATCAACTCTTGTAATACTCATATTCATCAAGATAAATCAAGCAAGAAGTAGGGTATTACCTCCATAGAGAGGGCCCGTGCACAGGTAAACATTGTGTCCCCTGCCTCCTGTTAGCATCGACCCAAGGCATGCAGTTCGGGACCCCCTACCGAGATCCATGCGGTTTTCACACCGAGCGAGGGAGGCAGCCCTCTACTATAGTAGCATGCAGGGGAGTCCTACTCCCAGGGAGTAGGATTCCCCCACTTCAAATAGTAGGAGTAGGAGAAGGAAGGGAGGAAAGAGGGAAGGAAGGGGGGCCCACCCAATTCGGATTGGGCTGAGCGGCGCCCTCCACCTTTCCTTCCTCTCCTCTATTCCACTAAGGCCCAATAAGGCCCATATACTCCCGGGGGTTCGGTAACCTCCCGGTACTCCGGTAAATGCCCGAACTCATCTGGAACCATTCTGATGTCCAAACATAGGCTTCCAATATATCGATCTTTACGTCTCGACCATTTCGAGACTCCTCTTCATGTCCGTGATCATATCCGGGACTCCAAACTACCTTCAGTACATCAAAACACATAAACTCATAATACCGATCGTCACTGAACGTTAAGCGTGCGGACCCTATGGGTTCGAGAACTATGTAGACAAGACTGAGACTCATCTCTAGTCAACAACCAATAGCGGAACCTGGATGCTCATATTGGTTCCTACATATTCTACAAAGATCTTTATCGGTCAAACCGCATAACAACATAACGTTGTTCCCTTTGTCATCGGTATGTTACTTGCCCGAGATTCGAGTTATACGGTATCTCAAGACCTAGTTCAATCTTGTTACCGCAAGTCTCTTTACTGCTTTAAGTAATGCATCATCCCGCAACTAACTCATTAGTCACATTGCTTGCAAGGCTTATAGTGATGTGCATTACTGAGAGGGCCCAGAGATACCTCTCCGACAATCGGAGTGACAAATCCTAATCTCGATCTATGCCAACTCAATAAGTACCATCGAAGACATCTGTAGGGCACCTTTATAATCATCCAGTTACGTTGTGATGTTTGGTAGCACACAAAGTGTTCCTTCGGTATTCGGGAGTTGCATAATCTCATAGTCATAGGAACATGTATAAGTCATGAAGAAAGCAATAGCAATATACTAAACGATCAAGTGCTAAGCTAACGGAATGGGTCAAGTCAATCACATCATTCTCTAATGATATGATCCCGTTAATCAAATGACAACTCATGTCTATGGCTAGGAAACTTAACCATCTTTGATTCAATGAGCTAGTCAAGTAGAGGCATACTAGTGACACTCTATTTGTCTATGTATTCACACATGTACTAAGTTTCCGATTAATACGATTCTAGCATGAATAATAAACATTTATCATGATATAAGGGAATATAAATAACAACTTTATTATTGCCTCTAGGGCATATTTCCTTCAGAGACTCCGTGGTGATGGTGTTGGATTATATCCAGTGGGCTAAGAATCTGGCAAATCCCTTCATCATTAAAGGACTATCACGTATTGTGATAGGAAATGCATCGAGAGAGTTGGGTATGAGATCCACTTGAGTTTCCATGGTGGTTAGCAAACCTATGTGATCGAAGATTTCGTGAAGTAGGACCAGGGGAAACAAGCTATTGGTAACTGAGGAGCACAACCTAATAACCCTCTCTGTTGGAAATGCAGTACTCTCGAAAACTGTATGGCAGGTTGATTTTGGTCTTATTATGTTCCGAGGCTTGAATGAGTAAGATGCTATCCTATAGAGCAATGTTTGGAAGAACATACCTATATTAGGTGATCTGAAGTAAGCTCATGAATAGGCCAGCAGTGTGACTAATATGCTCCACTCAAGGGGTCAACATTCGATAGCCTAGTACCGATAAGACATTTGATGAAACTTTTTAAGCCAAACTAAAAATTCAAGACATGGCTCATTGTTCAGTGGTGAAGGGGTGTAGCTACTTGCTCTAGGTGGATGTTCAACCTTAACTGATCTCCACTGAAAATAATGGTATATCAAAACAGTGTTTGAAATAGAGGACAATACTTTGGGCATTTGAGATCTGGTGGGGTATTGTTGAAATACAGGGTGGGTTTTAGGCCTATCCAACAATTTTAGAAAGATCTCTAAGTGTCCATGTGGGTTTCATTACTTGGTGGTGGGAAGTTTAGTACCACTTCGCTAATGGAGAAAGTTTTGGACCTCTTTTAAAAGGGATCATCTTCCACATGCTATTGGATCTTGAGAAGAGGAGTGGTTCCCATGCGCTCCTCCTTCGCCACCCACCTTGCCCACCCGTGCGTCATGTTTCGTGATCAAGCCGAGCTCACACCTGTCACTTGTGCGCTTAATTTTTGCCGGTCAAGAACGGATAATTATTTGGTCAGTAGTTACAAGTCATTAACGGATGCTCCATGAATCTGAGTAGATCGTGGGTTGTTGCCAACTCAGACATGGGTCAACCACATTTCCCTACCTGACTGCGTCTATATATTAGATGTGTCAGCAAACCTAGCCGTCACCCAGATCAGATCACATTTGCCTCCTTGCACACACCGCCCACCGTCGTTCCTCTTTCCGTCGATCCCATCCCGTCCATCACGTGCATGTCTCTACGGGAGAGCAGGCCTCCGGAACCCTGCCCGTTGTGGTCCTACACCAGGAGAAACCCGATTAGGTTTTTGGGAAGTGTCTCATGCGTGATTGCTCGCCGCTATTCGTCTTCGTCCACTGCTTTGTCTACGTCCTCATCGCCTTCTTAATCAACATCTCCACTGAAGCCGAGAAGCTCGCTGCAAGCAGAATGCCGTCGAGGACGCCATTGCCGCTGCCGCCATGGCTTCTACTTGGCCGACTAAAGGGTATAACTCGTTTAGGGCATCTCCAAAGCTGGCCCGCAAATGTCCCCGGTATATGTCTGCTTTTATGTTCGGACATGGTCTGCGAGCATGATGCGGGAGGGAGTCATCCAATGCTAATCACAAAGTATCCGGTTGGGAGGAGAAAAAATAGGTGGGGACCATGCATGTGGTGAGATATTTATGATTTAGTGTCCGGTTGAGAGGAGCGAGAGGAAAGGGGGGGCATGCATGTGCTGTTAGGAGGAGAGAGAGGAGAGGAGGATCATGTATGTGATTGGTCAAATGCATGTCTTGACTCCAGCAAAGCCCCCACATTTGTCTCTTATATACCGGAATATATATGTCCGGACTGCTAAGCCGACATATACACGTTCCCATTGGATGACAAAAGTGGTCGGAACACTATGGTCTCGACATACAGTGAAGGTTTGAGGCAGGGCCGGGCCCATAGTTATACAAACTGTGCGGCCCGCACAGGGCCCATAAATTTCAGGGGGCCCATATTTTTAAATAAGCCTAGTATGTATTTCTAAAAAAAACTGCTCCTCCACGATGGGCCTCTGATGGGGCTGGGCCGCTCATGAAGCGCATCCAAGAAATCTGGCGATCAATCGATCGGAAACAGGATCGTAAGTGCCTAAAAAAGAGGAAGCGGGATCATTGGGAGTGATCAGATCTATCTCAAAAGGCAAGATCACAAAAGCACTCGCGTCTGCGTCGCTACAGCCTATAGGAAGCGAGATCGTCGCGTCTTCGGCGACGCTCCTCAGGCTGCCGCTGGATTGAAAATGGGATCGTTGGATCGATCAGCGACCGTGACAGTACCAACAAGAGGAGGAAATCACGATTTGCTCATTCCCACCAAATTTCTCCTTAACTTTCACTGAGAGGTACAATCATCTTTCTATAATCCCGAGCTAACCTATTTTTTTCTTGATCAATTTGACTCCATAGTCTTCTTATAACCCTATTCTCCATAAACTTGAAGGGAAAAAGGAGATCTAGGGGGATTACCTAGCAGCAGAGTGGTGCAAGGGCAAAGTCAGCAAGGGATCGCCGCCTAACTCAATCCTCAAGGTTATTTTGTTTCAATTTATTGCCATAATTCGTGTGTTGTTTGTGTGCTAAGATTTCATCTAGAAAAGTAGTTAAGCTTTGTTTGAACATTGATTTGAAGATTGCTTACCGCCCCTGGTGCGCGGTAGAAAAGTAGTTTAAGCTGAAAACAAGTTTTTCAATGAATAAGTGTGATTCTTGATATATTATATTCCTATGTAACACATTATAGTCTATATATTACTATTATAGGTCTATTTTTCTATTGCAGCAGGCCTTGTTTTAGAGTTTGGCACAGGGCCCCATATTTTGTCGGCCCGGCCCTGGTTTGAGGGTCCGCTTTGAAGATACCCTTATCCTGCTCCTGTTTATTTTTGTGTTGGTCGTATTAGCTATTTGCGTAGATATTTCTGCGGTGTGTCTAATATGTGCTTATGTGATCAAATATCAATATGTGTTTAATACTGTCAATGCCATGCTCATAATTTATTTTTGAAACGATCCAATCAAAAAATTGCTAACATAATCAACAGGGAGGTCAACTCGAGCTTCAAACCCAAAGTAAAAAGGCCAGGGCTCCTTGACTACCGTACAAGCAAATAATGAGAAGCCGAGACAAACTAATCGACGACAAGCTATGTAGCTGCATGGCCAGGCCATTGATCAACTGGCACGGCGCAGCTAGCACGTTCGCGCGCGGTCCGGGGAGTAGTACAGCTATCTAGAACGAGCTGGCGGCCGGCGACGAAGACGGCGAGAAGGATTCTTCGGCCGCGGGGCCCATAGTGGTAGTGATCTTCCTCCTCTTCTCCAGGAACCGCTCCAGCGACCTCACGACGCCGTGCCCTCTCTTCACCTCCACGTCTTCCAGCGCCCTCTTCGCCGTGCGTATGATAGCCCGCCCCTGTCCCTCCGCCGCCCCATCTGCCTCGGCGCTGCTGCCCATCGCCGCCGAGTTTCTCCGGCAAGCTATCTCTTCTCAATGATTCTTGTAGAGAGAGAGAGAGAGGCGACCTGCTATTAGCTAGGGAAAAAGAAGCAAGAACGCCGTTGATAGGTGGCTGATGCAGTGTGAGACCTGTAGATCGACGAGGTTTTAAAGCTGATCTTCCCGTGTTCGGCATGCAGTTCGGCACACGTGCGCGCGAGTGGACGAACGTGTTTTCGCACACGTACAGCATGGTTTTATTTTGCGAAACCATCGGCTTGATGGGGCAGATTTTTTGTTAACAGAGACCACCTGCCAAACGAAATTGTCAAAAAAGACCCCCTTCAAATGAAAATGACAAATAGGACCCCCTCGGCCGTGGCGGCAGGCGCCCCGGGCGACACGTGGCACCTGCCGCCACGGTGGGAGGCGGCAGCCCCTGCCGCCAACCGGGCAGGCGGCAGCCCGCTGATTACGGTGCAGTTGCTCGCGCGACGTAACGGAGGCCAGGTGGTGGGGCCTGCCGCCTGTGGCTGAGGCGGCAGCACAAGTAGGTAGCCTCATCGCATCGTGGCGCACATCACAGTGGCCTAGCCTAGCTAGGTAGCCTCGTCGTATCGTCTCGTCGATCTGAAATATCCCGCATAGAGAGAGACGATGGAACTGTTTTCGTAGCATGCATGAGAACGAACATGAAATCTTGTGACGAGGCGACAAGAAATGATGCATGGCAGATCAGACTCGGCTTAATAAAACTGCTTGTAGTTGCCTTGCCCCATGCATGTTTATTTAGCACTGGTACGTAGAGCACGCATGCATGATCCTTAGTCCGTACTAGTCTTAGACGAGCGGCACCGTAGCGCACATGCAGAGACCTGCCGCCAGCCAGAGAGGCGGCCAGGCCCACCGGCACAGTCCCGCCGCCAGCCCCTGAGGCGGCAGGGGTCTACATTGCCAGCCCGTTCCGTCGCGCCAGCCTTTTACGGTTATGCCGAGCCTGCCGCCTGGCACTGTGGCGGCATGGGCTGCCGCCTCGCACCGTGGCGGCAGGTGCCACGTGTTGCCCGGTGCGCCTGCCGCCACGGCCGAGGGGTCCTTTTTGTCACTTTCATTCGGAGGAGATCTTTTTTAACAATTCTGTTTGGCAGGTGGTCTCTTTTGACAAAAAATCGATGGGGCAAGGCCGCATACGTGCGTCGCTGTCACATTGGGCCCGCCGGCCAGTTCTGGTAGAAAGTGAAGTGAGCTTAATAGGGGAAAAGGCCGTGTGGCTATGGCTAGCTTGCTTGGCCGAACTGAATCCCAATAAGGCTAGAACATGCCATACACGCGCGTACTTGCGCCGGCATGAGGAACGGACTGTTGGAGTTAGAGCATCTCGAGCCGCGTTCCCAACAAGGCCCCCCAGACGACTTTTCGGCTGCCGGCGTAAAAAAATCGACCCAGTCGCGCCCTCAAGTGCCCAATTTTCGCCGGCTCGGGCCGAAATTGGCGGCGACGGACCCAACCCGAACCCGGCGTGCTGGGACGCTCGGGGGCGCCGGGCGAATCGTTTTTTAGCGGCGAAGAGCGGCGGGCCCTCCTTGCCAGCGACTTGTCTCGCTTCTACGCCGCTTCGTCGTCCTCATCGCCTCGTTTCCCATGACGAATCAATGCCAAAAGGCGCTTCGCGGCGCTGCTGCGCCGGTCGACCTCCGCCATTGATGCCTCACGGGCGGTGCAGTGAAGATGACGTGACGCTTGGCGTCCCAGCGCATGCCACGAGTAAGCGTAAGCGGCCGCAGCGTCGCTGCACCTCCGCCTATATAAGCGACCCGGCCGCGGTGGCACGCACAGAGTCTCCACCGCCGGCGCGCCCTCTTCCCCCCTTCCTCCCTCTCCTCTCGCCGTCTCCAGTTCAAAAAATGGCCGAACGCTTCCCGAGCGACGGCGCTGGCGAACGGCAACCCGGCCGCCGCCACCTTCACGAGGACGGCTCGGCTCTCTTCGAGGCCGAGTACCCGGTCCCGCCGGACATGCGGTGCCGGGGCATGGAGAATCAGCGCCGGCTGAGGTCCGGTGCCACCACCGCCCACTGGGCGGCGCGCGGCGCGCGGAGATCGCGACGTATCCGCGCCTCCCTACCACGGGCGGCGAGGAGAGGCCACGCCTTACGCCCCCGACAGCCCGCTCTGGGAGCCATACTTCTGCCGCCGTCACGCCGAGCAGCTCGAGGCCACCAACAGCGTAGTGCCCTCCGGCAGGCTCAACTCCGAGGGGTGGCGCCGATGGTGGGGCATGCCCGGCCGCACGCTGGAGGCCGTCCTCGGGTACATCGAGGGCGGCAACACGCCGAGGCTGGAGTACCCCGACCCCCCCCCCCCGTCCTTCTCTTGCCGCCGTGGGAGCCCGTGGACGCCGAGGCGCATGGACTCCGGGGCGTCCTCCTCCTCGTCCCGGCCGGTCGACCGGCCTCTCCCTGCCTCCGCCCGTCAAGCCGGGAGCCCCCTGTGACACGCCTGTCACCCGGCACACCCGCAGCTCCGGTGTCCGCCGCCGACTCCACCCTACGCCTCGCCGCCTCGTCCTCGCCGCACTCCAAACTGAGCCCAGCCTTTCCCCGAGTACGAGGAGATAGCCCGGCAGCTTCTCGACGAGGACGCCCTACGGTGGGCGCGCCGACGACTACCTCCAAGGGCAGATGGATGGCGGCAGCGCCGCCACAGAAGAGATAGCCGCCCGCAAACATGGGCGCGAGGGCGAAAGCACGCGTCGTGATCCTCGGCAATGACGACGACGAGGATGCCTCGACCCGTCAACCACGCCAAGCGCCAACCGGGGAGGGCTGCGGCGAGGACGGCGCCCAGCTGGGCGGAGGCGACGGCGGCGGCGGCGGCGATTACATCGCTGATTCTCCCACAGCCTCCTCGGCATGTAGAACTGCAAGGGCAATGACGAAGCAGCGAGGAGCGGCGAGGGAGACGGCGAGGAGCAGACTAGTAGTGTTTTTTTTTCTTTTTTGTAAAATATTTTAAATATGAACGAACTCGCCGAAGTTTGGTTTAATTTGCGCCGTGTTTGTGACAAAATTTAAGTTTTTAAAAAAACGTGGGCGCCGCGACTTGGGGGCATCACATCCCCAGCACACGGTTTAGCGCCGGTGCATTCCCAGAGGGTGATTTTTAGCGCCTCCTGGAGAGCCAACGGCTGGAGATGCTCTTAGATCTCAGCCGTAACAAACTCGAGAGAGAACTCCCTACGTTTGAGCTATGATCGAAGGCGGGCAAAGGCAACTTTTTGGTTTGGTTCCATGCACCCTTAGAGAAGGTCACGCTTGTTGGGCATCTGTACGCACGAGAAAAAAAACAGACCGCCCCCTAAAAGAATCTATAGCCGGGCGCTCCAAACCCGCCTCAAACGTTCGGGCGGATGGTCCGGTCAGTGACAGGTAAAAAAAAACTGACCCAAACGGGCTCCTCAAATGGGACTCAAACGCCCGGGTTGAACAGCACCCGTCATATGCCGTCCAAATCTAGCGCGGATATGGGGGGGCGTCGGTCACGTCGAACAGACACTGCGGTCCCACACAGAATCGTCTGATGGACGTCTCCTTGGGTGAGGATGTGAACGCCACGTGGCGCCGCTTCGGCTCGCCGCCCGAGGTTAATTCTGGATATTTAAGCCGGCAGGCGTCCCCAACCCTAGCCACATCCACCTTCTTCCTCTCCGCGCAGCCAGCCGAGCCCATCCACCTCTCTCCCGCTCCGCCGCTCTTCCCACGCCCTTCGGCTTCGCCATGGTTCAACAAAAGAAGATCGCATATGCTATGCTCACGCTAGAGCGCCGGTTCCGGATTGAGCAGGAGATCCCGGCGAGGCGCGCCGACCGCATCGATGCCTGCCTGCCTCCAGACTCGCCGGAGGAGGAGAATAAGATGGCTCCTATGGAGGTGGCGGATCCAGAGGAGGACGGGGCGGACCAGCTGGAGGAGGAGTTGGCGCTGGCTCCGAGCTTCAACATGGAGGACGCGGAGGCGGAGTTAGCGGTTGCCCAAGCGGCTGAGATGGCAAAGCAGGAGGCCATCCTGGATCCATCCACGATGAGGCCCATGTGGAGGCCAACCGGCAGTTCATCCAGCAAGACCTGACGGCGACCGACGCGCTCTTCGAAGGGGTGGAAGCGGATATGAAGAAGCGGAAAGGCGGCGAGTAGCAGAGGAGGTAGAGCCACTACTAGGAAAATGCTTATAGACAGTAGCATAGTAGTAGCGCTTTTTATAATAAAGCGCTGCTACTACTTCAGTAGCGCTTTTTATAAAAAGTGCTACTACTATGAACTTACCAGTAACGTTGTTTTAGTAAAAAAACACTACTACTACAAGCCGGCAGGCCAGGCATAGTAGTAGCGCTTTTATGTATGAAGCGCTACTGCTGCACGAATGTGATGGCGCTTTCTACATATAAGCGCTACTACTCTGAGCTCTTTATCTAGCCCAACACCTCTGGGCCGACCTCTCTCTCTCTCACTCCCCGCCTCACAAACTCACTCGCCTCTCTCCACGCTGTCGCCGCCGCCCTCCACTAAGACCGTCCCCTCAAGGCCGAGCTCTCCCTGTCGGCCGCCCTCGCTGGCCACTGCTCCCCCCGGCCACCCTCCCTCACACCTCCTCCCGCCACCACCCCTCGCGCTGCTCTGCTCCCCGCCGACCTCCTCCCAGCCACTGCCTCCTCCCCTTCCTCCTTCACCACCATGAGGTACTCCTCCTCCCTCCATTTAGTTCATTAGGTTAAGTAACTTAGGTGAATTTAGTTAATTAACTTAGATGTTTTTTAGTTAGGGAAGTAGGTTAGGTAACTAATTAAGTAGATGCTAATTTAGGGCAGTGGTGTTTAGTTTATAGAAAAAATTCAATATAGTTTTTTTACTGTTTTTAGTAAGTGTTTAATAGAATTAGTTAGAAAATTAATAAAACTAGTTAAACTAGTTTATTTTTAGTAAGTACTAGTTTATTTTATTTATAGTAAGTGCTTAGTTGAACTAGTTGAATTAATAAAACTAGTTTATTTTTAGTAAGAAAATTTAGGTATATGAGATTTGATGATCTAATTAAAATTTTATTATAGAACTAGTTTATTTTTAGTAAGAAAATTAATAGAACTAGTTTATTTTTTAGTTAAACCAATTATTCTCGCATCGACGTCGACGATGCCTATCCCACATCCTCTTCACGACTCTCATGGAGGAGGCCTGGGCTTGGTGAGGAGCCATGTCCGGACCTGGCTCCGCCAGTCGGTACTGGAGGTGCTACCTTCCTGGGGTGTAGCTTGGTGAGGAGCCAGCCCGTCGTTGGACCCAACCTTCTTTGGTGGCGGTCGGGTGGGCCAAAGGATGCTGAGGCAGAGGCTTGAGGACCCCTCATGAGGTGAGTGCGTCACCGTGTCAGCCAATGAGGAGGATTTAGCACGTCCCGTCGCCATACCTGCTAGTTGCGTTGGAGGGAAGGTTCTCCAATACCAGGGAGGTTCTTTAGGGATCTCACTGGAGCTATGATCCTGTGATGGTTCCTTCTCTTTGGGTGTCCACCGCCCGCGCCGATACCTGTTGTTCGCTACGGTTTTAGCTGCATTAGTGATGTTATATGAATGATACTATTCGAGATCTATTAGTGATAATATTCGACGATGTAAGGACGAAAGAGATGGTTTAGTTTTGCCTATTGAATGAATGCTAATTTGAATACAAATTTATTTTACGATTTGGTTTTGCTTATTGAATGCTCAAATTGGAAAACTACTCCATCAAGTTTGAATGCTCATATGATGTAGATATAAACATGTATATCTTGTGTTGCTCAAATAGGATGTGTGCTTGCCCAAGTGGCTGCCATGTTTGCAGGTTACACCTCCTATAGTGGCCTATGTTTTGGCTTCTGAGTGTTGATTAATTTCCATTCGCCAAATTTTCAGGCGCTTCGATATGTCCTTTTTTAGCAAAGGTCATGCTGGATTTTTCCGTGAATTCGCATGACTTGTGCTAGAATATGTAGGAAATATCAGTGGCCTGGATTTTCTCGAAAATAATTAAACGACATTTTGGGTTGACTTTAAGTTCCATCGAGGCTCCATCACCGAAGGTCAAAAATCGGTGAGGGAGTGTATCCACCATATATGAGAGAGGACGAAGAAGCCCGACTGTTGTCGTGGGGGTCATTTTTCCTTCTTCTCCTTGTGCTAGACCTTTGTTATGCACTAGGGAAAGGAGGAATAACGACCATCACCGTCGGTCGAAAAATCTACGAGGGAGTGTATCCACCATATATAAGAGAGGACGAAGAATCCCGACTATTATTGTCGTGGGGTCATTCTCCTTCTTCTCCTTGTGCTAGACCTTTGTTATGCACTAGGGGAAGGAGGAGTAACGACCATCACCGACGGTCGCAAATGTCAGAGAGGAATCAGTGAGGGAGAGTCTCCGCCATATAGACTCGGCAGACCGATAGTCAACCCGGATGAATAATAATGATCTAATTTAATTTTTATAGTACATATATTGATTGTACAAGTTTGATATTTGAATTATGAACGTAGGAAATGTCGTCATCGGACGACGAAAGTCTCCCGGGGGAGTGCAGCTGGTGCAACGACGACCGAGGTCTGTGCGACAGGCCTCACCTGGACGAAGATCGGCGCTTCAGCATTAAGCTCCAGGAGACCTTCGATGTTGAAACGGTACGCAACGACAACAAGTGTTTTTTCGTAATTAAGCATGACTTCAACTATTTCAATGTGTAATTTTCATCTTTTACAATTCAAGTAGCTTATCCCATGCCATGCAAGACGCTATGCCTTCGATAGGATGGATTTTAAAGACCATGAAAATTTCGAAACAAAGAAAATTCACCTAAGGACCCATCATGATATGGATTTTGAAGTAAATCTGTATAATTCTGAGAGCGTAACCCATTTTGGTTGCAAAAATTAGGAAGCACTTTGCAAGATGTATGAGTTTTATGAGGGTATGCTTGTCACCATGGATCTTGGTGATCCTGACATCAACCAAGACAATATGGACATTTGGGTCCTTGTTGATACGCTTCAAATTCTACCGCTATGTGAGTTTCTCAAACATAGTTATTAACTAATTTATATTATTCATTTCAAAATAGTTGACAGCTTATTTTCATTGTTCAAACAATGTGCGAAACATGGTAGACAGAACCTACTACACCGATGGCTCTGAGTTAACTTATCATGAGAAAAATCATCTGGTCGCATTTTGTACTGATCTTGAGAATTACAGTATCTATTATAAAACTCCTCCACATTATGGTCAATACGTGCCACTAGTGCACGTGTTGAACTCTGATAACATCCATGGAGATGCCATGGTAAGATTTTTTAGTATTACGACATCCGTGCATCTTTTGCATAAATTCTTTTAAAACTTAACTACATTGCTAACTACGAAGTTATTACTATGTTTTTCAACAGAAAATCCCGAATGATTGTGTGCCTCATCTGATGTATCAGAATAGTCGCCTTGATGTTTTGAACATACGGCCAGGTCATCCTACGAATCTCACCTGTCCATATCGGATTTCTAAAAGAAGTGGGGACATGAAAATCAAAGAATGGAAAAAATGTATGGACAGTCGTAAGGAGGTACTTGGAAGCAACATTGTGCGAAAGGCAATAATTGAAGACAGGATAATCTCCATTCTCCATAATGGAGAGTCAGGGCCTATCTGTTTTATGCTATTTTACCTAAAATAAGGTAGTAGGTCCTAGTTAATAATACTCATGATCATGTGCTAAGAACAACTAGGTAGGATTGGTTAGATGACTATGATGATGATGTGGTATCGAGTAGAAGTTGTATGATCGATGATGATGAATATGACTTGTTATTATGATACCAATGATGAGTTATTTATTATTATGATCGATGATGCATGATGCTAAGTTGTTATATGAGCATGATTACTTATTATATATTACAATGGGTGAAATGAACCTGGATTAGATTCAAGTGAAGCCAACATGTGGTGATTAGAGTAGTACTTTCGACATGCACCACATGTTGCCTCCACTTGAATCTACTCCACGTTCATTTCACCCACTGCTATATATAATAAGTAATCATGGTCATAAAATCATATGATGAAAGTATTGTATATAAAACCACACAATCAAAATAAGCTGTATTTTTAAAAATACAGAAAAATTTAGCAGCAACGCTTTTTAGAACAAAGGAAAGCGCTACTGCTAACTAGGTATAGCAGTAGCAATCCTTTTCCAGCGCTACTGCTACTAGTTAGCTGTAACGCCTTAGTGGTAGCGCTACTGCTATGCATATTTCAAGCGCTACTATTAGGGATTTCCCTAGTAGTGAGTTGCGGCTGCCTCCCATGTACCTGGAGTCAGACACGGAGATAATGGACATCTCCGACGAGAATTAGGGTAGTATAGGTTTACTTGATCTATGTAGTACTTGGATTTCATCATTTGCATGCATTTGTATGGATCTAAGGTTTATAGTATGAGGTATCTAGATGCAGAGAAGCGAATTTAAGGGTGACCGGTCACTGCCCGTGAAAGCGCCCAGATGCGTCTGTGGTTGTTTGAGGGGTCGGATTTGCTATCCGCGAATGTAGATGCTCTAAAAAGGTTCTATAGCTGACCAGAAGACCTCTACCACCGTTGTACACCTCCAGGGTTGCCGGTGACGTCCTCTTGCTGCCCTTCTTCCCTGCCATCTCCGCACAGCCGGAGATCCCAAGGTCCAGCCATGGGCTGCTGCTAATGACCTCAGCCGACTCTGGTTAGTAATTTTTCGCATATGTATTTGGTGTTCCAATTAAGAGATCAATATATCATATTGTATGTTAGTCCTAATGATTTATTTCCAGCATTGGTATCTTGAGATAAGTGTTGGAACGCTAATAGGAAATCTGTTAACGATTACTCAAGCTGTGGGTTCAATCACTTAGGATTAATGATCCAGGTATGGACCCAGTTAAAACCTAATGTTATTTTGTTAGCACTTCTTCATCGTGATTCGCCCTTATGTTCTTCGATTGAGCATCTATTGTCATAATTAAGTTACAATAGTTCCGTCAAAGGTTAATCTACTGTGTTAAGTCATAATCATGATTCAGTCGCGTGCTAATCAAGTCTTGGTAGCTTATAGCTCTTGGTTTATTCATAATATTTAAAAAAGCACTTGAGTTTCGGCTGAGCAAGAATTTTGAAGGAGGGGAATTGTGCGTTGTCGACCCCAAACAAAATTCCCCAAATCCCATCGAAATCCTAAACGTAAATCCCTGAAAATGTTTGTGCTCGGGCTGCTCTCCTTATGAACGCCGCCTCCACAGCTCTCCTTTCATGGTCCTGCACAACCCTAGCTATGTACAGTGTCGAGATCTTCTGTTTCCGGTGGGTCCTCGGCTCGGCCCATGACTGTTAGGCCTATGTGGTGAGTATCCCTAATTTAGGACACCATCAGTAGCCCCTATAGCTGTTAGATCTGATGCAACAACTTGCAATGACACTCAGCTAGTTGCTTGTACCAAGATTTTATTGTGAAACCCTTGTTTTAAACCATCTCCATATAGGTTTGTCTGATTCAGGATTCAAAGTCAGTCCCCATCAACTCATTACTCATCTCAGCTTATTTTCGTTGCAAATCTTCTCACATCCACCTCCTAAAGTTGCATTGTCAATGCTTATTTTCCATTTGTTTTAGAATATGACATATGCCATTACTTACCTCATAGAGGTCATGATGCTGGTGTTTAAATGGAACATTACTACACCACACATCTTCCAGTAAGTTAGTTAACGAAAGATATTGATTGGCTTCTGCTGAGGTTTTGGGTTCGACGACAAGAGTGGCTTGTCTCAAATGTAAGCACTCGTGACTTTCACAATGAATTATCAAGGGTCAGACACACCCTAGTTATATTCTATAGGGAATGGTGAGCTTTATTACATCGCCATGCCCCTATTTTAATACAAGACACCGTAGTTGAGGGCAATTATACATGTGCTACCCAAAAAATGTAATTCTTTGGACTCCAAGCATCTAATTAATCTTTACATCCTCAGGTGCAAAAGTGGATTTTGTGCATAACATGACATTTGACCTTAAAACCTATACCAAAGAGATTGCGTTGAGATTTGTTCTGGATCACAAACTCAAATTCAAACACAAGAAAACAAACGACGGGGTTCACAAAGCAGAATGAACATATGAACCATTGAGGATTAGCTAGGCACATGTTATTCCTACTCTAAGTTCTAACTTATATGACTAAAATAATGCATTGTGGCGTGAAAAGAACACTTAATTTCACGATATACAAACTTCTGGTGAATTGTGTTGCGCTTGGCAATATTTTATTCTAGGCAAATCACTTTCACATGCTTCAATGGCAAACATATTGACCCCTTGTCGGGGAAGAGAAAAGGCAAGCAATTAAAATGGGTGTATCGAAGGTTTAAACTAAAAATGATGATATGCTTGTGGTATTAGAATTTGACAAGTAGAACTAGATAGTGTACTACAAAGGACACACCTATAAGGAATCTATTTTCCTTCAACACATAAAGGTTGATGTTCCGGTGTAGTGGTTACTATTTATAAGCCTGTGGAGAATCTAGCTAGTCAAAATCTAGAAGACAACCGGAGGCAGACAAACCATGGTCGCAACCATCTCGATCATACCAACCACTATGACAAAATTAAAACCCACTTCTGAACATTACAGTGCTCTCTTCTCTTCAGAATTTGGAAGGCCTAACATGATGAAACCGGTGTAAGATATGCTTATGTTTCATAAGTACAACACTATGTAGTGCATGAGCAATTAGCACTAAATACAACCCGAGTGACATCAATTGCATATATCTATTCTCCGGACATTAAAATATTCAAGTGTGTTGTGGTGAATAATGGATGGACTTGGTATGAAGACATTAATTTGTATTCATGTTTTATCCCTAGACAATCTATTCCTTGTTGAATTTTTTTGAACATTATGTTTACTTGCGATGAATTTGGTGATATATCATCATGTGCTCCTGAACTAGTTTGTTTGTGTATTTTCTTGGGTGTTCTTCATTATTCATTATCACGGCCTCTGATACCCCCCTCCCCCCCCCCCCTAAGACACACTTATTTTTACTTAATGGCGAACCAACTCATGGGAGCGGATACACTTATCACAACACTACCTCTTACGTGTCCGTACTCGCATGTGTAGAAGGGATAACCCGGAGGTGCTATGTTGGGTAAATATGTTAATCCAACTCTATCTAGAACTTTCCATCATATGCGACTATTACACACACTTCTCGGTAAAGAGCCGATGTATTAGTAATAATACAATTAGTTCACTAGCAATAACTCAAAAACATCCTATTTAGTCTACCTATAATTAACAAATACATGGCTTTCATATTTCGCTCTTAATCCTACTTCGGAAGTATCGAAACTGGTTGGACAAGGACAACACACCGGTATATGTATCATATACATCTATGAATCATCTAACTAAAAGAGTAACCACTTTGTAAATGTGTTAACCAGTCTAAACGACGCATTCTCCCTTCAATATATACCAATGATGTCATATGAGTCATCACATATATGTTACGTTTGTCCCAAAATATAACAGTAACATATAAAATTGTAAATAAAAAATTGCATAGTATTTACACCAATGCAACACAAATATGATGTCGACTTTTAAAAGCTGAAATATATCAATTCACAAATAGATGACACAGAAAACAGCACAGCCAAACTAACTTCACTACTTTAACAATCCATATATAAAGATATAGTTGGAAAATTATTGAACTAAAGTCATATTACAAGATTTTTCATAAATCATTTCATGTTTTGTTATTTTATTTAACATATTCATATGGAATATAACACTCAAAGTTGCATTTGCAGATTGGACTCATATATAAATATCATGCATTTTCAACAACAAAAAGTCATGCATTTTTAATGGCCTGAGTATATCCTGCACAAGCAATTTGATATTCATGCTTTACGAGAATTAGGTATATCCTACATTAAAGGAGACCATATCCTTGTTATCTATCTATCAGAAATCAGTCACTAGCATTTAATAGCTTGCACCCATCTACGTATACTCTATCTGCAGTTTGATACAAGAACTAGATGTGCCTATATTAAATGACAACATATCCAAGTTATCTTGAGGGTTCAGTTCATTAGCTTGCACCCATCTACGTATACTCTATCTGCAGTTTGATACAAGAACTAGATGTGCCTACATTAAATGACAACATATCCAAGTTATCTTGAGGGTTCAGTTAATTAAATGACCAAAGGGTGAATGAATTTGCAACCAATATATATAGAACCCAAGTGGTGCTGAATTATTGCATAAAACACATACCGATAATACCATTTCACATAAGAAGATGACCAGTGTTAAGGCAATAGGAGGTTTATGCTTCCTAGTCTTTGTGGCCCTCTCTTCATATCCACACCGTGCACAAGCAGATCACTGCTTCGCGGATAAAAGTAAGGTGATGAGGGAATGCTGGAGGAACATTGGGAAGAATGTTGGCGAGCACCCCCTTCTACACGGGAGCGTATGTTGCCAGGTGATAAGGGCAGCAATAGACATCCACTGCGTCTGTGATAAATTCACAACTGATGAATTGGCTAGGATCAGTCTAGCCAAATTTGCCATGGCTACACATGTATGCGGCAATGGGTTGCGTGCACACACTCACTGTGCAGGTTGGTAGCCGTCATATTTCTATACATATACATATGTGTGCCTGTTTTCTACTTGCCATTAGTTCTTATATAATTGCTCATGATTATCCTTATGATGCGAAAATTGAAAATCTCTTGTGCAGGTTATACAGTTCCTGTTATAACGCTACCTGCACCCCCACCTCCTGCAAGTACCTAGAAATTCATTGTAAGGGCTGTCTGATAATGTGGAGAAATAAGTGAATAAAAAAGGAACAATGTGGCATTTGCATAATGTGTTCTTTATTTGGATGCAAATAATAAAAGGAAAATGGCCATGAACTCGTTGTTCTTTTTATTAGCCATGCTTGTAAGATTCAAAGACATGCCAGTCCGCATTCCACCGCAAAAAAAAAAACAGAAAAAAACTAACATGTCCGCATTAACCCGATGAGATTAGAAAATAAGGAAATTGACAAGTTATGTTTGAGCATCATAAATGGGAAATGGATTTCATGACCCCCATAATTTTTACCAAGAGCTTGGCTCAATGGATGTCTTTGCCTGACATTGAGTGCAAAGTTTTCCATAAGAAAATAGTAAACATATTTTATTTTTTTGGAACTGGAAGATTAATTTGTTGGCTAGGGAAATTAGTGTTTTCACGAGAAACAGGGCTGCAAATACGTTCTTCAATAGCAAGGTCCTGAATACTAATTAGAACTTCAGAAAGTTGAGATTGCCAAATCGCACTGTGCATATTGATTTGGAAAGCCCCCATTTCAGTAGGGGCATGTTAGGAGCCATGGTGGAGATGTCAAAGGTCCGTGAGCCAACTACTGCAATCAAATTCAACCAAATATACCTCTTCTAGGTCGACCTTTCGTACTATTATTGTAAAACAATATTTTCTTTTTGGTCCTGTTGATGTTTTGGCTGTGTGCATGGTGCTATGCAGAGGCCAGGCATTTTCTCAGTGTGGTTGTATCAACTCGATATATCGATTGAATGAAATGTCCTTTATCAGTAAACCTCTTCTAGGCATGGGAGATGTTTGATCCATGAGATTATCCTGATGCTGTTGCAGCGAGGGATTAGTAGCAGACGTGGTTTGGAGTTGATTCCATCCGATGTTGAAGGAGGAGGAACCATGTCCTCCATTATGGATTCATTTCCCCGGCTCAGACTACTTGGACTAAGTGGTCTTGGGAACCTGCACAACATATGTGATTGCACTCTTGCATTCCCTAGTTTGCAGCGCTTGCTTTTGTACGATTGCCCTAGGCTTGTCAAATTGCCATCCGGGTTACACAAGGAAGAGCGTGTGCCGGTGATACTGGGTAGACAAGATTGGTGGGATCATGGAGATTTCCATGATATTTTCTCAGCATTAAATCCTTATTAAGGCAGACAATTATTGATGTTTATGTATGTTAATGGAATGGTGGAGTTTACAGGTATAAATCCACCATGTTTATATTTAGTTTAATTTCCCATATTTAACAACACTACAGATGTTTGTTTCGCTTACGTAAGGTGATACCAGTGACAAACAGCGCTCGCAGTTCTATTTTGTCGTTTCAAGCAAAACAAATGAAGTGTGGATATGTAATATTTGGCCCAAGAAAATATTTTAATGATGTCATCATCCACATGAAAATTGAACTAACATTACCTTACATTTTTTTTACTAACTGCTATATCTAACTTAATACACATCCAATGCAAATACTGCCATTCTTGGTCATCCATCTCTTTGGCTACATTGAAGAAACCAGCCAACCCAAGACATCCAACAAGATAAGACTATTTATTTACATACGGCCATCTCCTGGCTGTCCCAATGACTGAGTTGGGGATTTGCTCCAGATTAAGCACTAGTAAGCGGGTCTCGAAGAAATAGCAGCCAGCCAACCAGGGCAGCCATTCACACATATGTTCTTTACTAGTAATGATGGAACTATGTACAACCGAGATTGACAGAATGACTGGGCGTACAAATGTGTACAGTGCGCATTACACCATGGCATACTACAATATATTACTTATGTACTGCATATATGATATGTGCTTCGTCATCAGTCGCACAGATTCTTACTGTGGGGGTACTGCATTTTGATCCAGTGTGTTGTAGGTGTAGTCGCTTGTGGAGTTCAATCCATACTAGAGGGCACACAGGAAGAAAAATGTGAATTAGTTTTCAAGAAGAAACACATGACTGTTGGGATGTCAATACATTTACAACGTCGAACTAAGGGCATGATTGGTTAATATAATAAATTTGCCATGACTTTTTCGACATTCCGCATAAGGTTAATTGTCATAGACTTTCATGCTATATGATATGATTGTCAAGCATTCTCTGAAACAATAATGAGTAACTGACTCTTACAAATTCACAACTTGCTTCTCCAATTTTTGTTTACTTAACTTTTACAATCAACATGCTCCGCATGAGAATGGCTTTCAGGTAATTAGCTATTTAGCTTGTCTTCACAACTCAACAACATATGATTCAGTTAAAAAATGCAGGCTTTAAATATTTCTGCCCACCAGCTAGTCTATCATCCTCATAACATGCCAGAACTTAAGCTAACATACGATCCAACCTACAGAGAATGAAATGAACTGATACTAGGCCTTCATATGCTTGAACTACAGTGTGCTACAATCAGGTTATGTTTTAAATCCTGCACTACTCATGTAGTAGAGTAAAAATAACTACAGCAAAGAAAAAGAGAAGTTGATAGGCGTCATGGCTAGAGGGTATCAAGAAACTGAGGGTCAAGACTTATGAGTAACTGTGGGTGTCGGTATAAAAGTACCCAACAAAAAAATCCTGGAAAAACTGAGACCAAAGAGCAAAATACATGTTTGCTTAATGGTTCCAAACATTCTTCAAGTTGCTAGGGAGAACAGTGTTGTGCAGACATAATGCATACAATTATGTTTTGCACTTTTGCCTGAATAGTTCTCTATGGGGTTGTACCCATTCTTTTTCTTACAACAGGGTACTGTCTTTAACAATAGTGCACTCTTGCTTAGGTTACATAGTCCCATCTCAAATCAGCGTAAGTAAGTACTGGAGGCTAAAAAAAATTCACCTTTTGCCTCATCGATGAGCTCGATAGGCCAGGATTGGCACCTCTAGGGTCAGCTGTGGTAGGGAGATAGGCTGGAGCACCTTGGGCAAGAAGCAGCGGCCTCCTTATGACAACAAAATCTTCGTCGCTGTCACAGTCCTCATTGGTGGGCGAAACCATGGCTCGTAGAGTAATTGCCAAGAAAAGGGAGAACGCCTATACAATACATGTACATGGATCAGATCCTCCTCCTCGAGGAGCAAAGGGAAACAGAGTGTATTGGTCTATCTTTTATCACTGGACATTGTGAAAGATTGTTGGAGCAACCAACTTAAAGGCTCGTGTACGCTTGCTGTGCCGTTTGATTTGAGATGGAAATGCTTGTTCAGGTTTACCAAGAATAAGCATATACTAATTCTGGCAGAGTCACGCACCTGCGTGGCGACGGTAGCAAGAGCAGCCCATTTGCAGAGGTCGAGGTTGTTATTGACAATGGAGACGAGGTTCTCAAGCTCTCTGGTGCGGTCATATGGCAGATCCTGCAAGAATAATATATGAACAAGACGAATCGGTCAGTGATCTGATTTGATCAAATGGAACTATAACTGGCAGGGGCATGGATGGGTATCCAACTGACCCACCTGCATCCAGTGCTCGTTGAGGAGGAGGTGGCCGGCCACAGCAGCTTCTAGCAGCATCATCACCATGGCCAAGATGGTATACTGGAATAATTGTTTGTCAACATCAGTAGCAGTGACGCAGCAATGAACCAGTAGGAAGGAAGAGGTATGTTAAAAGAAAAAAGGGATATGGGTTGTGGTGGTGCGTGGGTGTGGGTCTTACGAAGCAGAGGCAGCACCCGCTGTTGACCTCAGCGGCGACATAGCCCGCGAGGAGGATGGCGCAGTAGAGGAGGCCAGCAGCCATGACGGCGCACGCAAACCTGCATAAAGTTGAATCAGGCATAGGATTTTCTTTTGGTTGCTCTTATATGACCGAATCAATACCAGAAGTCTACTCAAAAGAAAATCTGTTTTCCTGAATTCTTATGACTGTGTGCTCTGTAATGACAAAACAGAAGAAACTGTCCAACATCTGCTCTGGGATTGCTCTTTCGCTCATTTATGCTGGGATCAGATCTCTCCAAACAGACTCGGAGGTATCTCTGGTTTCTATGAGGTGTCGTTTATCCTTCAAACTTTTCCCCAGAAGATTGGTATGGACATTGTGATTATGGGCTGTTGGAAAATTTGGATGCAGAGGAATGGGAAAATCTTCAGAAATGAGGTTCCAGGGGCTATTTCCTGGAAATATGGCCTGAAGCAGGATCTTCTTCTAGCCAAGCACAGAACTAAGGCAAGGAATGTGGAGTGCCTTGACCAATGGATTGACTCTTTCTCCTCAGCTTCTCTAAGTGCCTCTGATTTATATTTTTATCATGTTTTGTAGGGAGCTATTCTGTTTTCTTTATTTGTTTTTTTGTACATATATATCCTATAATGAATGAAAACACACCGTAGAACTATTGTTCTGCGGTTTCGGGGTAAAAAAAAAAGTTGAATCAGGCAGCCAGCCACGCATACACAGGTGGGAAGGAAAGTGGGTCGGAACGGAGGAAGATGGTAGAGTAGAAGACACAATACCAGAGTTCCGGGAGGAGGCGGTCGAAGTGCAGCTCGTGGTGCCGCGCCCAGCGGGAGAGGATGGACGCGGCGTAGAGGACGGCGGAGACGGCGGCGAAGGCCTGGAGGAAGGCGAGGAACTTGAGCAGGAAGCCCAGGCAGCAGCGCGCGCACCCGCCGCCGCCGCCGTTCCTCCCGGAGCGGCTGCCGCGAGCCATCGTCGGCGGGTGTGGGGGGTCGGGATTTGGGATTTGGGTTGAGAGAAGTAGAGGGGGAGGAAGCGAAGCTAAGGTGGATTTGGCTGGATGATTGAAAAGGGGGCGGCCAGCTGGAGGTGGACCAACGAACGCAGCAAAGCTAATGGGAGAGCTGACACGCCACACCAACAGCACGTGGGCCCTCTTCTGTCTCTGTAGCGTGGGCCACGCATGTCACAGAAAACTCGTCCCGTCCAGCTCGTCCTGCCGTTAGTTACTAACCATCTTCGGTGTTTCCTAGTCAGCGCTCATAGAAGCGCTGGCTATTCTCCCTAACCACCCGGGACACAACCCTTTTGTGATTACTTGCTCTTTTTTTCCTCTTTTTCCTCTTTCTTCTCTTTTTTCTTTTCTTTCTTTTCTTAGATTTGTGAACATTTTTCCAAAATCCGTGAAAAAAATCGAATCGATGAACTTTTTTCAATACCAATGATCTTTTTTTCAAAATGGATGAACTTTTTCTTCAAAATTGATGAACTTTTATTCCAAAATTGATGAACTTTTTCTCAAAATGGATGAACTTTCTTCAAAATTGATAAACTTTTTTAAAATTCATGAACTTTTTAAAATTTTGATGAACATTTTTTCAAAATTAGATGAACTTTATTCAAAAACGATGATTTTTTTCAAAATCAACGAATTTTTCATTTCTCATGAACCTTTTTAATTTTTTTAAATTTGATGTTTTTGTGAATTTATTTTAAAATAATTAATACTGGTATATAATAGTATATGTTTAGTGTTGTACTAGAAGAAGGCTTAAATAGCATGCTTTCCTGAGATTGGACGAGAAAAACTTTCAATCTATTCATCAAACATTATGGCAGTACAAACAACTACAAGAGTAACAAAAAATACATCGAAATTTGTAGACCAGCTAGGGCAGACTACAAGCACTTGAAGGAGCCGAAGGCGCGCCGCCGTCATCGCCCCTCCTTCATCAGAGGCCGGTAAACCTTGTTGTAGTAGGTAGTCGGGAAGTCATTGTGCTAAGGCTTCAAAGGACGAGCATAACAGAACAGCAACCGTCGCTAGTGAAAAGAAGCATAGATCGGAAGAATCCAACCAGTAGACACACGAACACAGACGAACAAAGACCGGATCCAAAGAGAGCCATCGAAAACAATCACCGACCGAATCCCACAAGATTCATCGATGACACACCTCCACACACCCTAATGATGCTAGCCGCACAATCATGGGTCCTGCGTTGCCTTAAGGAAACGTCCAACTTGAATAGCCATCAGTTCTTCAGCAGTTTCTTTTTGATAGAATAACTGTAAGGGATGCTCCTACAATATAATTGGTGCAACAAACCTAAATTGCAAGTAACATGCCTTAAACCTGGATGGATGGGAAGATATCAGCCCCTTTCCATCAGTAGGCTATGCCTTAGTATGCCGTTCTTCAGCAGGTTGCTGGGCCGCCCCGCTAAACTTCCCGTAGCGAGTGCCTGTTGCGCTAACGGGCGTGTAATCGTGTATAGCGCCGAGTAGGAGCTCCCTCGCTCGCTCGCATACTCGAAAGATGCCTTGCTCGCTCGTTAACCGGTTGACTGGTTGACCAGTTGACCATTGAATTTGGAAAATATATGAATACAAATATTTGTAAATATAAAAAACTCGTTAATTGTTGACTTGATGGTTGGTCTTTCCAAAAACATTCATGAGTTTGAAAAAGTTAATGTATTTCAAATAGTTCACGAACTTTAAAACCATGAATTTTGAAAAGTTCGTGAAATTGAAAAAATAATCACGCCTTTCGTGAATTAGTAAAATGTTCACGATCTAGAGGGAAAATATTTCACAAATTTTAAAAACATATTTGAGGGAAAAAATTCATGATTTTTTGAAAAAAATGCGAATTTCAAAAAGTTCACGAGTTTAAGAAAAATAATTTATGAATTTAGAAAAGGTCGTGAATTTGAAAATTTTCAAGAGTTTTAGAAAAAATGTTCACAAAAAATAAAAAGTTTGCGGATTAAAAAAACCACGGATTTAAAACACATTCATGAATTTGAGAAAAAAATCATACCTTGAAATAGTTTCATGAATTTATAAAAGCAGAAGAAATAAAAAAGTAAAAAGGAAAAAATAAAAATGATAAAGAAAAAGAGAAAAAATAAAATAAACCCGATCTAATAAACTAGAAAACATAAAAGATGAATTTTTTTGCCCAATAAGCTTCTAGAAGTTTTCGAAAACCGGGCTAGTACGTGCCTTGTGGGCCAGCCCATTACGATCGAAGGGATGGAAGGGAGTTTTCGCTTCACTTTCCCGTTCCTGTAAGAGGCAAAATCGAAGGCAACCGCAGTTCCTCCTGTGCTTGCCGGTGACCCCATCGATTCCCTCTCCTCCGGTGACGGCTCCGACGGTGGGAGCGGTGGGGAACCGTAGAACCTCGTGTCGGTCTTGTACATAGAGTAAGATTTAGAGTTTCGAGCACTGGTGTGTGGATGGTGGAGGCGTGGCGAATAATCTCTACCTTAGGTTGTTCCCTTTCTCGGCGATTCGGTCGTCAGCGGGTTGGAGATTTGCTCCTCTAGTCGGTTAGCAGTGATATTTTGTATTTTGTCGACGTTTGCTTTCCGTTGTGCTATATAGCGACGGTGCCGAATTTGTCTTCCACCAGATCGCTTTCGATGGGGGTTTCTCCTTTGTCGCCTTCGATCCGAGCAGATGGTTGTTGTATGACACCAGTTTGTTGCCTTTTTCGTCAACGACATGGAAGGTCCTATGTTTTTAAGGCGGTGAAGCATCATAAGGCGGAGGAGGGCCGCTCTGATGCCTAAGCGCCAAGGCGAGGCAAGGCGACGCCTTAAACATTGCAGAAAAAGAATTATCAATAGGTCTGCACGTTAATACTAGAAAAAGAGCAATGGCTGAGAGATGGGCCACTACTTATGCACCTCCCAGTGGCCCAAAAGCCCATCTAGTGGCCATATACACCCCCATGACCTAATTCCCCTATCTCCTTCCCTTCTTTCCACCACAGCCACCACGGCGCCACACCCTTTCCTGTCCTCCTCCTCCATCCCCCCTCCTCTTCATGGCCCCACCTTCTCCCTCACAGAAGAAGCCCCTGTGAGCAGCACACAACTAGGGCAGCCAGAGCCTCCAGCCCTCCCTCCTCTTCATGGTGTCGGGAGGCAATGGGCCGTCATCTCCAAGCCCCTGTGAGCAGCCACAACTAGGGCAGCCATGATCAGACACTTCATGGTTGTCTAAGGCGGGGTAGACGCCTTGCCATCCTGGGGCGCCTCGACGCTTAGGCGACGACTAGGCGACGCTTAGGCGACGCCTTAAAAACATAGGGAAGGTGTGATGGTGCTTTCTGTGGTGCGTCCTTCCGGCCTCTCCGGCGCGCTGGCCGGATGGTGGCGTAGCTTGAAGGCTTCCTGCAAAGCGAAAAGGTACATCTACGGATTTCAAGGTCACACCGACTTGTGTAGAAGGGCATAGCTGTGGCAGCGGCGACACGCCCTCAACTTGCGATGGAGTGTGTGGTTGGTCGGCTCCTCAATTACTGATACATCTCAATGTATCTATAATTTTTTTATTGTTTCATATTATTATATTATCACTTTTTTACGTTTTATACGCCATTTTATATTGTTTTTCTGGACAAACCTATTAATTTAGCGCCCAATGCCAGTTCCTTTTCTTTTTGCATGTTTTTGGTTTCGTGGAGAAACCATACCAACAGAAGTCCAAACATAATAAAATTTCACGTGGAATGTTTATGGAAAATGCAACAGTAGAAGCTTCAGGAGGGAGCCAGAAGTGGGTTGTGGGTCCCACAAGCCCAGCCCCCCGGCCTTGGGGCCACGCCATGCAGGTTTTTGGTGGCGCTGCCAGCGATGTGACCGATAAACACCACCGAATACCAGCCATTAATGGCGCATCCGCTCCTTCATATTCCCACCGGCGAGCCATAGGATGCCTACCATACCGGTCACCGTCCCCAGCAATAAAAGACAGGAGAGGAGGCATCCCCATCGCAACCCTAACCCTAGTCACCGCCTCCTCCCCTCCCACATCCTTGCCTCTATGCGTTGCGCTCACCGCCGCAATGTCGCCGTGTCGTGCCCGCAGGCTATTGGTACAACATGCTTGACAACAACAACTAGCTGTCCCAAACACAACGCGCCGACGGTGCCTCCAACTGAGCTACCAGTTGTGTAGATTTTATTCCTTGTCCGCCTTAGGCGGCCACCGGAGCTTCTCGCTCCACCACGGCCCGCGTGGCATTGGCAGCAGCAATGGGCCGAGCACCATCGTCCCCGTGGATGAGCCCATCTTCGTCGGGGTGGCCCACCGGTCGGCACCTGGTACGACTCCTCCTCGGGCGAAGAGGAGGATGCTATCACCCCCCCTCTTCCCTGCCCACGTTGAGCCCGAGCCTGAGAACCCAATCAAGATCGTGCTCCCGCGAAGCAGAGGAGCATCGGCGCCAATGCTGCCCCCTCCCAACCGACGAGCTAGAGGAAAAGTAGCAGATTGAGCTCGTTGCTCACCACTGCGTTGAGGAGGCCAAGCGCATGAATGAGCTTGACTGTTGCCGAAGGCTCAGTCTGCCGCTCGACTCCGACGTGGGCCTCGACGAGCTCGATGATGAGGACAAGGACTAAACAATGTCGGCTAGTAGTTGCTAGCAATGTTGAATATCGGCACAACATATGTTTACTATTTTGCAAATGTAGCTTAACGACATTTAAAATTGCAAATTATATGTTAATGCCATGAATTTTAGCCCTATTATAAGTACTCGAATGTAGTTTGTTGCTAATCAACTTTAGTCTCTGTTTGATTGCCTAAAAACTATCAATTCAAACAAAAGCCAAAAATTAAGAATTTCTTTTATAAGACGCATTATGATAACCTGAATTGGCACGTGGTCTTGGCGACCTTCAAAATACTAAGAATTTGATAACCAGCGAACAGTCGCTGGGTCGGCATGGCAAATTAAACTATTTTCTGCCAAATTATGTGTTGCTAGGATAGCAATTTCTTTTACTACCTCTCTCTCAGTTTAGAGAGCGTGCGTGTATCCCTAGGTCGTCAATTTGACCAACCTAATACAAGTCATATATTACAAAAAAATATACCAATATAAACTTCAGATGTTCTATTTTCAAATGATATAATTTATGTGTTATATAGTTTATATTAGTGTGATAAAATTAGCAACCTAGGTATACGCGTAGGACTTATAAACTGAAATGAAGGTAGTAGCAAACATGAAAATCTGCCATGTTCAGTTTTTCGGGAGGATTTGTCGTGGTTGCGAAGGAAATTGCCGTCCTCACGACAACATAAATTGCTTAAAAATTTCTGATTTGCCATCCTCACCCAACAAACGTCAGATTTTTAACAATTTTGAATTGTAGAATGCGCTTCACACACATTATGATGGCTGCTGATATGGACTCTGCGGCTAAAGTTGCTCTAATGAAAGCTCAGGTTGATTAGTAGTTTGGTATTCCCACTCTCTCAAATTACTTATCCAAAAAATGGATAGAAATGAATATATCTAAAATTAAAAATACGTTTTGATACATTCATTTTCACGACAAGTACTTCAGCACGGAGGGAGCTACAAGTGAAGTAACCTAGATAGGTTAATGAGTCGCCGGCTTGCCGCTAAATGACAGCTCCGGAGAAAGGTCCGATGCCGACAAATAAGTACTAGCTCGAAATAAGAAAGCATTTCCATCAAATTAATAGGATTATTAGTAGCAAAACACGTGTTAGAAGGTAGGTGCATCCTCTGTTGTGTTGTGTTCATGGGGAGGAGTAAAGCAATAGGATAATGGAGCCGTCCAGATCAAATCCAAATCCATGGCCGGCCGGGCCGCGTCCCCTCTCCGTACTCGCACTTCCACACGCACCCTTCTTGACTTCACCGCTACATTAGGAGGACTGACTACCCCTAGGCGTCAAGTTCATCTGAATATAGATTCTGACGATGCATTCGTCTCCATGCTCAGCCTACATTTAGGAGTACACCACTGCTAGGCGCCGAGCGTTGTTCATCTGTCCGATGATGCTAGCCCACGGCCAAGAAGACGAGCAGGACGGCACCATGGTGGTGGCGGTGGTGTGCCTGCAGGCGCAGCGCGTCGCCGGCCTGCCCGCCTCCGTTGGCCAGATCGAGCTAACATGCCGTCTTGTTCAGCATCCTACTCATGTACATCCTCTTGATGATCTTGAGGATGATGATGATGGAGTGGGTGATTGTCATGAAGCAAGGGCGGCTCAGCGTGCCTCTGCCTCCGTCTCCGGCGGCAGCGGCGAAGTTCCGCAGCCAGGTGCTCCTGCTCCACTGTGGCGCCATCACCCCTCCTCAGAGCCGTCCTCACCGTCTCCCTGACGCTGAGACACCCAGGACAACGGCACCATCGGCAGCAGCAGCACCTCCAGGTCCACCTTGGCGACGAAAGCGGCCGGGAGTCCTCACCTACCCGCTCACCGTGCCGCGGCCGGGCTCTGCTCACCCTCGCGCTCCACCGCAAGCTGCTCTCGCTACCACCACCTGCTACCGCTACTGGCTGCTGCCTGCCTCTGCCAGCATGCTGCCGCCAGCGACGGCGGGGGATCAACACCACCAACAAGAGCCACAACCACCAGCAGCAGCAGCATGGCATCCAGTACGACTCTGGCGACGAGTCGTCAGCCGGCTTCATCATCATCGAGAAGGAGCTCAGGCGGCCGCCCTCCGAGAGCCTGGCCGCCACCACCACCGACGGCAACAATGACCAAGACAAGATGAAACTGGATCAAGAACTGGACAGGGTCGAGGATTTAGTTCCTGGCCATGCTCGAGCTGTCAGCCGACACCACCACCTGTGTCGATTTCGACCTCGACCTCGACCTGCACCTATACCTGGACAAACTTCGTCAGGGAAGCCGAGGCCGAGCTTGGCAATGCCAGCACCACTCATCTTCCCAACGCTGCTGCTGCATCCCATGTAAATTATTGATGCAAACAGGCAAAATTAAGATGCCAGTTTTCTGAATCTCATGTGCACTTTCTTTTTTCTGAAGCATACAGTTTCTAGCTGAATGTAATGTGCATTTTGGATCTACCCGATTCGCAGTCCCCTCCCACCTTTGCTAACCAGTCAATCAACTCTACTCTACTGCGCTGGAGTATGTAACAAGAGATTAATAGGCAGGAACCCAAGTAGTAGTAGCGAAAATTGAGGCACACCGACATGCCACTGAATCCCAGCTCCATTATAATCAGATCACTAGCCACTATACAGTAATAATAATAACAGTGTTGTACAACAACTGATCTTGCTGAAAAAACCAAACCCCAGTATGTAGCCATACGAAAGAATTCACTTCTGTTGATCTAAAGCCAGATCCATCCAAGGCCACAGCGGGTATTTCTCTGTATAGCTATTCAGACTTCAGAGTAGACTCACCTAAATAAGGCTCTTCACTTGTATTTCTCCATTATGCGACGGGCTTCTTCGGCGGGGTCGTCTGACGGAGGACTGTCTCCTTCATTCATGCTCCTGGAGCCCTCTTTCGGGTTCATCGCCAGGAAGGCGAAGTATATAAGCCCCATCATCGCCTGCCACCATCAGACCAATAATCAATCTGACTTGAGAAGCCACAGAAAATTGAAGCAAGGGGATACAACAGGGCAAACGAATTCTGGTTATTAAACATTCTTGAGATGTAGCGAACATAAAAATTAGTGACATTGAGCATTGTGCACGACACATTGCTAATTAAGAGTTGTAAGCTGAGCCATGTCAAGAACGGTGTGGGGTACATACCAGTACAAACAATGCGGTGGAAATGACGGACTTGAGCAGAAAAAGGGCAACAGACACGGCAACAAATGTCACGCCTATCCTAGCAATTGGGCGTGGAACTGAACCCTGTCGCACATCACAACAGAAGGCCAAAGTAGTTCAGTTTCAAAAGCCAACCAACCACACTCCAGCGTATTTTTCCGACAGAAGTAAAATTCAGTGGAATGAAGTGACATACATACTAAATGGGTAAGCAAGAGTGACATACTGGGACAAGAGCACTTCCAGCATCCACGGCTTCCTTACCGACCCTCCATGTTGTTTGAACAGCTGTAGTGATATGCAGGAGTGTTAGATAAAATAGATATTTGGAATTTCATCATGAAAGAGAGAAAAACAAGGCCACAGAGCATTAGCACTAGCAGGAACAGGGTACAACACAAAGGCATCCTTGGAAAAATAAGCACCAACTCATGAGGTGTGGATGCATGTGGATACATATCATGGTACACACACACACACACACACACACACACACCACATATATACAGTCAGAAAATTACAGCTGGGACAGAGGGAACTAATTAAGTGGCGATACCACACCCTGAAATGAACAAGACCACTCCATGCGTGTCATGAGAAGAAGCTAGGAGCAAAAAAAAAAAGATTGTGTGTCAATGCATTGATAGGAAAAGAAGGGTTTGTACACTAGAGACCCATGTAATAATCCATGTTCAGTATAAGAAGTGGGATGGGAGTTAACATGAACTTGCGTGAGAGCTAAATTTCGAGTTTCTGCTCAAACAACAAACAATAGGCAGCAGGCTTGCTCGCGCTGGTATATATAACAAATAATCCCCAAACAAACAAATAAACAATACGGAGAGGAGATTCATTCAGCACAATTAATTCAGTGACATGGAATCGATTCAGAATCTTCTTGGGTCGTAGTAACAAACAATCCCGAATACAAATACACAGAAGCACTAGATGCAAACAGATTGGATAATTAATCAAATTAAGGAAGGAGAGGAGGGGAGGGGAGGGACCTTTGGAGAGGTTGGACTGCGCGGAGGCGACGACCAGGAGCCGCGGGTTTGGGCGGAGCAGGCGCATGCCAGGGGAAGGGCGGCGTGCGGCGCCTGATTCCCACCAGTTCAGGTGACGGTGAGGGGTAGTGGGCATGGCGGCTGGAAGGAGGTGGGCGGCGGCGGGAGCCATGGCGATGCGGTGGTGACCTCCCGTCCCCAAATTCAGAGGAGAAGGCAGGCCAGGCGAGAGTGTATCCACCAGATGCAACGACGCATACCGGGCCATTGGATGTCAAACGAAGGGATACGATGGAGCTAATGCGTGGCCTCATGGCACATTTACACAAGGAACCTCTTTTTTTCTCGAACTTATTACATTTACAGAAGGAACCTCATCTTTCTTTGAACTTATTACATTACAGAAGGAAACCTCTTAGTTGCAGCTGATCTCTACTCCTAGGGCTTGTTCGGAATCCCTTCGCTCCACGACTCAGCTCCCGGAGCAGGCGGAGCTGTAATTGAAAATAACGGAGCGGAGAAACAGATGCTCGGCAGATCCTCGTATTTTCTCGGAGCTGGTGGATTGCCGAACATGCATCTAATCTCTACTCCTAAAGTGGGAGTTGGTAGTTTCTCCTCATCGGTTTTTTTGTCTGGTTTTTTTGCCTCACCCAAGCCGGGTTTTTTCATCGATCTTTTATCCAACTGAACCCCACCTCTCGTTATTTTTTCTCGATACACCAAGAATCGCTCCACCAAGTGCCTTGTCTCTCTCGGTCCTCTCCTCTAGGGCTCCAAGACGGATGCCTGCGTCGCCCCCATGCATCCTCTCCTCACTCTCTTCCTCCCGACCCAACTAGGGTTCCATCTACATCTACCCCCTGCCACGGTAGATCTCTAAGCAGGAGCGTGACGACCCATGGTGGTCGATTGATTTTGTACCCGTGGTCATTGGAGGAGCCGCGCCAACAATAAAATGTGCTCTTTGGCGGAGGCACGGAGATGCAGTGGGCAGTTTCCACCTAGAACTTTCAAGCCATGGCCTTCCCCAGTCTCCTCTTCATGCACCATGCGATACCGCCGCCCCACGGTCCCCAGTTTCCTTGCTTGTGGTAGCCTCCCGATCCTCTTCTCAACGTGTCGTGGCCTCTTCATGCGAAATAGGACAATGACTGCGCTCTTGTTTGGATCCAGATGGCTGGGAGTGTTCTTTCGTACTGCGACGAGCGTTTGGAGGGCACCGCAAGGAGCCTCGGCTCTTGTGACATCTCTTTCTGGATGCACATCGACGGTTCTGCATCTCAGGTACGCCATTTTTCACAGGAAAAGAAGATTATTTTCTCCTCAGCTAGGATCTTGTTTGATTAACACCAGTTTCGTTTTAGGGGGTTCCTAGACATGGCTTTGCAGCTAATTGCATGAGTGAGCGGTTCATATATATTTTTTATCAAGTCACATAATTTTTTGGTTAGGATAGAAGGGTAAACGCATTGGCTGGTTGCTTCTAACGGACATGGTGGCGTATCAGTTGCATGCCCAACAACAGACATCATGTTTTTATTTCATGGTAATGCAAGAATGTATGTTACAATGTGACAATGGTTCAGAAGACATCATATCTGCCTTCTTGGCTAGGGGGCGGCGCACGCCTCCTCCCCCTTGATGGCGGTGGCAAATCAACATGAAACTGGGGAGGGAATTAGGGTGGAGAGCGCGGGGGAGGGGGGGAGGGGGGGGGAGGTTGACGGGGGACTCCTCCTTGGGGGTTAGTGGGGAAGAACAATGTGAAGGAGAGATGACACCAAGGGGAAGTTGAATTGGGCTTCATCCGGTTTCAAATGAGAGGGATCCAACAAGAAATGTCACTCTACGAAGAAAAACGGAGTGGAAAGTCCAACAGGAAAAGGGAAGGATGCGTCGTGGGGTGATTTTTTCATGTCGAATGTGTGTGTTGGAGATAACATGATGAATAATCAGGACAACCACATCCCCCATATGGTCTAGATTTGGGGGAGCTCGGGCTATCCAAATGGTTGTATTATGGGAAGCCCGCTGCCTGCCCGTTTGATATCCGGACATGCCTGAGCGTATGAGGAAGAAATGGGCCTTGCCCTTAAAAACAACTTTAATCATTTGTTTGATTCATCTATATGCATTGTAACCCGTAGCAACACACAGGACGTTCTACTAGTTGTACCAATTTGCTTCCCAACCCAAATATCTGTAGGTAAACGATTTTATCTGGCTGGCCGGCGGAATGCTTGGCCGATTGCGCATGGTTCGTTCGATTGAAAATAGATCGTGTGGTCTGTGTGCGGTCATATCTGCTGACTTCCACTGCTCCTCTTCCTTATCTCCTGACGAATGAAGAAGCAACACACACAACAGCCTGACCGGGCCGGCCCACTAGCAGGCGCAGTACCGGGGATTTTGCACTATGGTGGCAAATCTAAGTAGTGTCTTGGTTCACTATGGCGGCCCGATCACGGTAGCGGTTCATTTTTTATTTTTATTTTTATTATTATTATGAAAAAGTTTTAAGAACACACTTTTTTAAAATTTCAAAATTTTGTGAATCTAAACATTTTTTTGCAATTTTTGAACAAATATTAAAAATGTGTATTTTTGAAATTCTCTTTTTTAAAGAAAATATTTTTGGAAATTCCTAAACAATTAAAGGAAAACACAAACAATTTTTTGAATTTATGAACAAATTTGAAAAGTAGAAAGATTTTTGGAAAACATGCATTGTTTGAAATTCCCGAATATTGTTGGGAAACATAATTTTTTAAATTCATGTAAAATTGGTAACAACAAGAGCAATATCTGAAAAAGCATGAATATTTTTTAAGTGATGAAACAAGTTTTGAAAAAGGAATGTTTATTTGAAAAAAGTGTTTTTAAAATTTCTGATATTTTAAAATTAGGTAAAAATAGTAAAAATTCATGAACATTTTTAAAATAGAATATTAAAAAAGGAAAAAAAGAAAAAATAAAGACGAAAATAGAAAAAAGAAAAAAGAAAAAAAAGGCAAATATCCAATAAAATACCCGGTTTAGGAACCTTCTAGAAGGTTATTTAAACCATTTAAACCGGAATGGGACCTTCCAGAAGGTTCCCGTAACCGGAACGTAACGCAGTGAGCGGCACATAGGATTTAGGAGTCTAAGCTAAATAGTCCGAGCTGTTGTTTTAGAAGCGCGAGCTGTCCAATGACCAACTGATGCTTTTGGCGAACAGAAAATGCGCATGCCATTAGAGCATTTTCAACAGACGCGCTAGATAAATCGGAAAAAGTCGACTATTTGGCGTGTTCCAGCGAGCACGCAAAAGTTTGGCGCGCGAAAAAAAATCAGCGCGCAGGCGCCCGCCTACCGCCACCCTTTCCCTTCCCCGTGCCTTCTTTCCCGTCTCTTTCGGTGCCCTGCCATCGTCACGCCTTTTGCCCCGCCTTTTCTAGCGCCCCGTCGCGCTTCTTCTTCCCCTGTGTCTTCGGCACCCGCCATGCCGCCCTTCGGCAGCAAAGACGGGCTTCGCCCAGCGTCGCCTCCGCTTCTTCGGGCGTGTATTACACGAAGATCCGCTCCGGCGATACACATCTTGGGCTCGGAATGTTCGAGGCCGTCCACGAGGCCGCCTACGCGTACGACGCGGCGGCGTGGCGCCTCGGGAGGCCACGGGCACAGATGAACTACTCCAACGTGCGGACGCACAAGCAGGCGCAGGAACTCGTGCCTCCTCCACGACTAATCACCGAGGAGGATCGCCGCGTCCAGCGAAGGCGGGAGCGCCGCCTCATCATCGCCGAGGCGGATGAGCACGCCATGGCGGTGTGGCGCAAGTGTTTCCCGTAGGATGTCGTCGCCGAGAACGAGTTCTGGACGCAGAGGAGGGCGGAGCGAGCCGCGCGTCGGGCGGACAACCGTGAGCGAAAGGCACTGGCGGAAGCCCAGTGCGACCTGGGACCTGTGTCGACCTGGGACGAGGAAGATCCTCGGTGGGCGGACGCGTTTACATCCTCGGACTACACCACCAAGGACGAAGACGAGTAGTTTATCTAGTTTACGTCGGTGCGTTTATCTAGTATATTTGCATCATAGCATCATTTTTATCTAGTTTTATTTGCATCGTATGGACTAGTTTGTGGTGTGGGACTTAAATTTATTATGCTATGAATTTAAACTATGTGTTGCTTTATATTTTTCGTATGTGTTACTTCAATTTTTTTCAAGCACCGGCTGCTCGCTCGCGTTGGATTTTACAGTGCCAGCTGGCGCTATAGCGACGCGCTAAATTTTACAACGTCCGGTAAAGCAAACACTTTCCTATGTGCTAAAATAAACTATTTTGACGCTAAAAGAAATTTAGCACGCGGCGCAACTGCACGTCTGTTGAAGATGCTCTTAACTTAGCTACATGAGGAAAAAAGAGGCCAGTGTTGCTTCTTCCTTGAGTACCGTACAAGCAAATTAATGGCCAAGCCGGTGATCAAATGGCATGACGCTAACAGCTAAGCTATCGGGGGGCGAGGGGCACTACAGATACAGCTAGCTAAAAGCTGACGGCCGGAGACGAGGACGAGGAGGAGGAGGATTCTTGGGCCGCGGCGACCGTAGTGGTAGCCTTCCTCTTCTCCAGGAACCGCTCCAGCGACCTCACGACGCCCTTCCCTCCTGCCTTTGTCTGCTCGTCTCCCAGAGCCCACTTGGCCGTGCGTATGATCGCCCTCCCCTGCTCCTTCGTCGACGCAACATCTGCTGCCTCGCCGCCGTTACCCATCGCTGCCTTCCTCCAGCTCCGGCACGGTAGGGCAAACTCACTTCTTAATTATTCGTCTCGATCTTGGAGAGAGAGAGAGAGACGGGGAAACTTGATACAGAGAGAAGCAAGAAAGCAGAGGACAAATGGTTTGATGCAGTCAGAGACCTGTGGATCGATCGATGGGTTTTAAGGAAGAACTTTCTCGGTTCGGCATGCAGTTGGGCGCACGTGCGCGCGAGCGAGCGTAAGGATGAATATGTGTTTTTAAGCACGTGCGACAAACGTACGCGCGGCCGCCGTATGGTGTTTCCCTTTGTTTTGCGGCGCGATCTCTGCTCGATCGGGTAAGGCCGCGTGCTCCTGCGTCGCTGTCACGTCGGGCCCGCCGGCTCAGTTCTTGCAAGGACTGAAGCGTGAGCTTAATCGGGAAAAAGACCGTGGGAGCTAGCCTGGCCGAACCGAATCAGAAGAAGGCTAGCTAGATCATTCATTACATGCGTGTGCTTGGGCCGGCATGAGGAGCACATGCCCAATTAAGGTTTAGGATTTCTTCCAGACGTCGATCAAATGGACTGGATGACGGTGTAGGTTGATCATATATTGAACTAGGCGTCTAGGCGTCTAGCTAGCGAGCTATGAGCCTATGACGTAGTTTAGGGCATCTCCAACACCATTCATAAATTTCCTCTCACATCTGTCCGTGAATAGGGGAGACTAGTCCGCGGAAATGGATGCCGGAGGTGGCCGTTCTGCCCGCATACATTTCAAAAAGAATTTAATAATCTGGATGAAATTCATGCAAGCACAACGGATTTCTTGCAAACCGGACGAAAACATTTATATTTTGGACATAATTTAACTAAAAATGATAAAATTATGTGCACTTCCAGCCGCATGGAGCTCCATTCCCACGACGTGGATACACTCACTAGTCTATGGCCTGCCACGGCAGATCCCTTTATCTTCCCCATGTCCGGTAGCCCGCTCATCGGACTGTGGGAGCCTCGGATATATATTCTTTCCCGTATCTTCCGAGTCAATTGCAAGAAACCACCACATTTGCGGCTAGGTTTGCAAGAAACCACCAACTCATTAATCCTTTGTAAAAAACACCGGAAAATTTGTTAAGTCGTTGCAAAAAGCACTGATGGAAAGATTAGGCCCGTTTAATCACTTTCTTACAAGTGGGGCCAGATTGTAAGGAATTGATTTAGCAAAAAAATAACACATACACCCCTAGATCTAAAACACAAAAGCGATCAGACCCTCCCAACACCGATGCCCTATCCACTACGCGCCGCCACCGCACTGCTGCCATCCGCCGCCGCTCTACTCCATCATCGCCTCAACCACAACCAGCAACGGCGTCGGCAGCAGCAGCGGCCGGGCCATCGACCGCCACTCGCCGCGCCTCTGCGACCCTCGCCGCGCCTCTGCGACCCTTGCCGCTCCTTCACCTCCAAGCCGCCAAGGCCAAGCACGAGTACTAGCAGCACCAAAGACTCGGCATCCTCCCGCTACTCCAAGCAGCAGCACGGCCATGGCAGTAAGAAGAAGAAGAAGAGCACCACCGCTGCTGCTGGGACTTCAGAGAAGAGCTTGGTAAGCCCGGCGACGTCATCCAGGTTCCTCAACTCCTCCCGCCTGCAGTCCGATGACCTCGACGTCCACGCGCTACCCCCGCCTCCGCCACCGTCGTTCATCGACGTGTTCCCCAGCGGCGAAGGGAAACCGCCGTCCCTCATCGATGCGTTCCCCGGCGACGCCTCGCTCCCTCTTTCCTTCGCCAAGATCGCTGAGCGGGCCGGCCCCGTGCGTGGGGATGTTGAAGGCGGCGGGGAGATCGCGGGTGATGAGCCAGTGCGAGAGCGGAATGAGCTCGTCCGGCGACGGTAGGTCCACGTCGAAGCGCGCGAACCAGCTAGGCTCCTCCTCCTCCCTCCTCCTCCCGGCCCGGAGCAGAGCAGCTGCTGATAGCAGCAGCGCGGCGGCGGCGCTTAGTGGATAGGGCTTTGGTGTTCCACGGGGGAGGGTCTGATTGCTTTTGTTTTTTCGATCTAGGGGTGTATGTGTTATTTTTTTGCTAAATCAATTCCTTACAATCTGGCCCCACTTGTAAGAAAAGTGATTAAACGGGCCAAATCATCCGATCAGTGCTTTTTGAAATGACTTAACAAATTTTCCGTTTTCGCAACGGATTAACGAGTCAGGTTTTCGCAAACCTAGCCGCAAATGTGGTGGTTTCTTGCACTGACTCAGATCTTCCCTATGTCCGCTACCGCTACCGCCATCGGAGTGGCAAAGTGGTGCTTCAAATTTTAGGGAAGGGGGGCCTCATAGGGCCTTGATGGTCTCGAGATAAAGAACCAAACAGTCACCAACAGGCAAGTTTATGCCGACGCCAATGTAGCCTTCCTGGGACCCAAGCGACGACGGCCTCCCGTGTTCTACTTCCCCTCGATGTTGACGGAGGACGCGGACGCCGACGACCGACTCATCACGGCATCAGACAGAATGGCTTTTCACCGAGTGCGTTACGCTGCCGACGTTGACGCACATGCGCACACGGCGTGCATGGTATGCGGCATGGCGTCCGCCTTCATCGCAGCGACGAGACGTCTTGCCGTGCTCCCTCTGCGTTTACCGCTCGAGTAACTTCGCCGCCACCTTCGCGAGCCGGGCTTGGAGCCGAGAGTTGCCGAACCAAAGGCCGGGCTTGAGTAACTTGCTCCTCGGCCGGCCAGCGAGGGAGTGGCGCAGAAGAAGTCGCTTCGCCAGATCCGACGGCCTCAAGGGCCACCCAAATTTTTGTGCCGAGAATCGCTTTCTTCTCGCCGCTCGTGATGCCATCAAAAAGGGTGTGGTGGAAGGAGGAGATGGGAGCGGCGAGCGGCGATTCTTGCCCCTGTGTCCGCCTCCTTTAAATAGCGGGTGGAGCTTGAATGTCGTTGTGTTTAAGGTCGTCGCTCGTAAATGCGAGCGTAATGGCCGAGTAGGTTTCTCGACTTCCTTGGGTTTAATGGGGACGTTTGAATGCGGCGAGGAGGTGTGTTCTATCGGGCATGCAAAGGGCCCGGCGCTCTCGGCAAGCAGCGCCTCTTCAATAACCTGTGTGGGAACGCTCCCACCTGAATATGCATTTCGAACCGGCAAGCCATAACAAAGTACAACCACCAAATCGGCAGCAGAGAGGAGAACGAAGGGGAGTGTTTACAGCCTGGGAGTGGTTGCAAGCACCAGACACCATGTCTAACCTATTTTGATCATTTACAAACGCAGGGCCTGAAGCCGGGCATCAACTTGCCCGCGTTCCTCGTGAGCGAAGCGGCAACGCCAGAGATTTGCATCGTCATGGCGGGCCTTTAGTGTCGCGCCAGAGCGAAGTTTCCGTCTTCAATACCACCGCATTCCTCCTCTTTTCGGAGATGCCAAGAAAGACCACGGCATAAGCGTCAAGTGAGACGCAGAGCTTGTTGGAATTAAACACGACAAAAGCCTCCCATGATGGTAATGCGTGTCGAGTTGATATGCATACATGTATCCGTGTAGTGCTAGAGCTTGTCTCCGAGTAGTATTGGAATTAGCTTCCAGTAGTTTTCCTCTCGTAGCTAGCTAGCTCGGTACTAGTATTTATATGCGTGCAAACAGCCCTGTACTTTGTACCTTGAGTTTGAAGCAATAAAGCATACACAAGGCTCGACATTGAGCCTTTGGCAATACGTGGGCGTCTCGGCGTGTGTGTTTGGGTTTCCGGTGCTTTGGCCGTTGTGTGCGTGCGTGGCTATTAGTAGATCGTTTCGATCAGCCCTGCACGTCACGTGTATTTTGCTTGACCACTTGGGCAGGAACCAAGACCGCCGACAAGTTCTTCGTCATCGTTCGATTTAGCCGATCCGTTTTGCGTGTCGGCCGAGAGAAAGTACTTTCGGTGTGTGCCTGATGCACGGGCAACAATTGGTATCTAGAGCAAGGTTGATCTTCTAGTAACGGAGATCATGTCGGACGACGAGAAGACCAAGCACCGGTAGCGGAGTATTCTGGTGCAGCTAAAGTAATTCTTTGCTCCGGTGAGATCGGAGTATCCACGATTCGACCGTGGGAACTTCGTGGTGTGGGCGACCATGATGGAGTGGGCGCCGAGGCCAATGAACTCTGGGAAGCCGTCGACCGGCGGTGAGGAGTACTGAAGGGTGGTGCCTTTGTATCGGAAGGATCGCCCGAGCTATCACGGCCATACGCTTTCGGTGATCTTGGGTGGGCGTCTGTGACATCTAATCTCGAAGACATCAGCGAATGAGGCATGGGAAACGCTCAAGACATTGCATCACAGGGCACTCGGCGTGTCAGCGCGAGGCTAACTTGCAAACTTTGCCGAAAAGTTCACGAGAATCGAGGATGGGAGAAGACGAGACGGTGGACGCCTTTCGGCCGCGAGGGTTGCTTCCATGGTGAACGGGATTCGCGGTCTCGGAGAGAAGTTAGAGGACATCTCCGTGGTCCGCGTTTCCTACGATGCCGCTCCACCGCGCTACATGCCGATTGTGTCGGCCGATCGGCGGTGTGTTGATCTCAAGACTCTCACCTTGGATGATCTGGTTGGTCGCTTCAAGGCCCATGATGAGCGGATGAAGTTGAGTTACGGTGATGCAAAACAGATGAGTACCGATGCTTACTGGCGTGCTTTCGAAGGAGGCAATGGTTTCCAAAGAGAACAATTTCGACAAAGGCGTCCAGATGGCGGTGGAAAGTGCCGCCCCACAAAGGACACCGAGCGAACATTCGGAGAAGCCAAGGAAGAAAAAGTTCGACAAAAGGAAGATCCGCCACAACTGACATGTCTGCTCGGGCACTCCAAGTCGGAGTGCAAGAATCCCTCAAGGAGAAGGCGCTCATGGCCCAACTAGGAGATGAAGGTGACATGATGTTGATGTGTGAACTCGTGGACGAGGAGGATCCAGCTTCTTCAAGCCGGCTAAAGAAATTGTCGCTCACGTAAAGAAAAAGTTCGCTCTCAAGATCATGGTTCGAAACTTCGTGTCGATGCTACGGACGCGGGGTGATTCCGGAAGTTATGTCGATGTTACAGCATAAGTGCTAACTTTGGAAGCGAATGCAGCGATTGCCGCGTGTGCTCGGCCATGGAGGAGTAGTTTTTGTGCGATGCGCCCACGTAAAAACAAAGACGTATGTGGCGTCGGAAGTCCACGAAGAAACAAAAATTATTCTTGATGCTAGCGCAAAAGTGAAAACGAGTCGGCCACTCTGAATGACTGGAAAGTCATTGGCGTGTCGAGTGCAAGCGCAGCTGACTAGCTCGACAGTGCGAGATACATGGAGTTGGTGGCCTGACGCGGCACTCCATGTCCCAGAAAACGGACAGTTCACAAGGCTAAAAGGCGTGACAAGGGACCAAGCGATGGATACGAAGGCTTCTACAGCCCACGTCACGGGTAGTAGTATCGTCCCCAGCAGGAGGGCAAGGAGCAGGACAAGATGGGCTTGTCACATCCCATGGTGAAACTCCACAAGTAGCCTATACGGTGGAGGTGCAGCTTCGATATTGCCATCGAAGCAATCCATACATCGTGCCGTGAAAAGAAGCCCTAGCTTTGGGAGCTCACGTTGGAATTTTTGCTTCGCCAAAAGTAAAGTGGGTAGCGAGAAAATAGCACACGTCGTCTCCAAGCTGGAGGAAAGGACACAACCACCCACGTCCGTACATCCACAACCGATGTTACAACAATATTCAAGCAAGCTCTTCAACGATTGACCCAAGAAGATGAGGAGTGGATGGCGGTGTCTAAGTGCCGAGGAACCGGTAGATTTTAATGACGCAAATCGATGGACGGTTGGCGTCGGGCAATGGAAGAAGAGTTGGGGTCGATCCACGACAACAATGCATGGAAGCTTGTGGATCTTCCCAATAATGAAAAAGTCATGGATCTCAAGTGGGAATTTACGATCAAGAGAGATGTCGAAGGTTCCGTGAAGCACAAAAGCAAGGCTAGTGGCCAAAGAGTACGTGCAAGAGAAAAGTGTGCACTTCAAGAAGTGTTCGCTCCGCTGCAAAGATGAAATCGGTGGAATTCCTCATCGCTCTCATGGTTCAGAATCATGGAAGATACATCACATGGATGTAAAATCTGCGTTTTGAATGGCGAGTTAGAAGGAGATGTGTATGTGAATCAGCCACCTAATTCATCAAAGAGGGAGAGGAACACAAGGTAATCGAAGCTACACAAAGTCTTGTACGAAGACTACGGCAAGGCTCTCAGGCGTGGAACATCAAACTTGATCGTACGATGATTTCTCTTGGATTTGAGAAAGCCCCACTAGAGCATGCAATGTACAAGAGAGGTGAAGGAAGGGATCGTCTACTAGTTGGCATCTACGCCGAGGACCTATTGATTATCGGAGCGTATGAAGAGGTGATTGCAAAGTTCAAACTACAGATGAAGGAGCTTTTCAAGATGTATGATCTAGGCCTTTTGAGTTGCAACCTCGGGAAAGAGGTACATCAAAAGTCGGAGGGATCACACTATGCCAGGAGGCATATGCAAGGAAGGTACTTGAAAGCCGTGGCATGAAATATTGCAATCACATTGTCGCTTCAATGGAACCTCGTCTTGAGATGAGCAAGAAGGAGATGGTGAAACTACTTGGCTACAGTGGTAGTGACAAGGAAGGAATTGTTGGCGACCGTAAGTGTACCTCGGACGTGGCATATTTCCTTGGTGACAGCATAGTAAGTCGCTATCACGAAAGCAGAAAGTGGTGGCATCGACTTCAAGTGAAGCAGAGTGCCAAGGTGTGTGGCTAGGACAACTACACGTGATCTCATGGATCGAGATCCGAGCAAGTGGTGCTCAATGTCGATGGCGGTGAGTCTATAACTTTTCTACCTGAAAATCCAGTCAAGGCATGACAGAGCAGCACATTGATACGATGTATCATTACATAAAGGATTGCATGGAAGAAGGTAAGATGAAGGTCAACTACGGTTGCACCGATGATCACCGGTGGCGTATATCCCGACTAAAGCTTTGGATCGAGAGAAGATCCTGAAGATGCGAAGAAGAATCGGCGTCGATGCGATGGACGTGGACGACGCCGTGTTTAGGGGGTGATTGTTGGAATTAAACACCATAAAGCCTCCCATGATGGTACGTGTCGAGTTGATATGCATACATGTATCCGCAGTAGTGCTAGAGCTTGTCTCCGAGTAGTATTGGAATTAGCTTCCGAGTAGTTTTCCTCCTCGTAGCTAGCTAGCCTGGTACTAGTATTTATATGCGTGCAAACAGCCCTGCATTTTGTACCTTGAGTTTGAAGCAATAAAGCATACACAAGGCTCGACATTTAGCCTTTGGCACTGTACGCCGTCTCGCGTGTGTGTGTTTGGGTTTCTATTTGTCTTTGGCCGTTGTGTGCGTCGTGGCTATTAGTAGATCGTTTTCGATCAGCCACGGCACGTGACGTGTATTTTGCTTCGCCACTTGGGGCGAGGAACCAAGACCGCCGGCAAGTTCTTCGTCATCGTTCGTTGTCGGTCGTTATTGCGTGTCGCGGAAAAGTACTGTGCAGTACGGGCCATGGTGACCGCATCAGCAGCGTTGAAACGGTACCCGTACCTGCCCCAGGTGGCGAGGCCTAGGGCGCCTGCAACACGGCGAAGGGGCACCAAAATCGGTGGTCGGGCGTCTCAGAGGCGCGAACAAGCAGGCACCGACCCCGGATGTCGGCAATGTGTTTCTTCAAAGAGTTGTCTCGGGTGTGGATGCGCCCAAGGGCAAGCAGCAGACGAAGAACTTCACCACGAGACGGCCGCGAGCTCCAAAAACGGTATGCATAAGCCGCGTGGCACTGGGGACATGGCGGTGTGATGCACGGGCAATGGACGGCCACCGAAAGCGGTGGGGAGGGGACGACGACGGTGAGGACCTCCAGCGTGGCTGAATTGAGGAGATGGAGGGCTTCAAGGCGGCGAGGCTACCACTGTGGAGCTGGTCCTCCCCGTGTTGTGTGCATGGGAGGACAATGGTGCCAGTGGGGGTGTGTTGTGCTTCAGCCTCAATGTGGGGAACTCCGAGCAGGTGCACCTCATTCGCCTCGACATGAGCACGAAGACCTTGCTGCCGCCGCTCGGCTTGCTCGACGATTGATGGTCCGGTCCTCTGTGTTGCAGCTTCTTAAAACGTGTCGAGTTTGCCACCCCACCTGACAACGACAATGAAGAGGACGTGGTGGAGCTTCTCCCACCCAAGAGAGGTCGACATGAGGAGGAAGAAGATGATGATGTGTGCTTAGTTCCTCCGATGAAGAGGTGACAAGCATTGCACATGTGATATATGATAAGTAGCTCACGTGTCACTTTAGGGCCACTTTGATTTTATGAGGAAACCAGGATTTTTTTTCTTACTACTATGGTTTACTTAATTATTAATTTTCTTGAAACTCATAATACAAATTTCCCCTTGGAGACAATCTCACGGAGTTAGTGCATTTTCATTATGGTGCAAACAATAACTAACACGATACATCTTTGCGTTTTTATTTCCCATATTATTCAGTATGCCATGATATCTGAATCCCCTATTTGTGAACCAAAGAAGCCCTTCCATTTTTGGTTATGCAATAGTACTAATTAAGGGCATTTCTAACCGATCCCCTACAAATAGTGGAGTATCCAGTGGAGTAAAAGCTTAGTGGAGTATATATACTCCAAAGTTTTGGCCGGACCTAGCCAATCCCATATATTTAATGGAGTAAATTTTTGTTTATCTAAACTTTGCAATTCTAGTATAAACTGCAACTGCATATTAGCACACATATAAAAACTAAACATAAATTTGAATGTTCAAGCAAATCACCAATATAGTTTACAAACAGAATTCAAATTTCACAAACCGAGTTATTCAAATTTAAACACGTTGAATGGTTCAAATGTAGAAAATTAGCATGTGATAGAACAACTAGTACTCGCTAAGGCATTGCCAGTCATGCTCAATAAATCTTGTTGGAGCTGAGAATGAACTTAACGGTTCTTGATCTTGCGATGCTCCTCAAAGAATGCCAAGATTTCATACTCTGGCTCAACCGGAGTCCCGTTGATGTACCGAAAGTTCTCAGGCCTCGTCTTCAATGATCATGTTATGCAATATGATGCAACAAGTCATGATCCGCCATAAAACCTTGAAGTTCCAGTACTCCGCAGGGCCATGAACAATTGCGAAGCGCTTCTGAAGCACACCGAAGGCTCTCTCAACATCTTTTCCTAACAACTTCTTGACATTGGGCAAAGTGAATCTTTTTGTTACCTTTTGGACGCGAAATTGTTTTGACCAAGGTGGGCCATGGTTGATAGACGCCATCCGCAAGGTAGTAACTCATCGAGTAGTTGTGCTCGTTGACCGAGTAGTTGCAATTTGTAGCTTCACCTTTAATAAGCCTAGAAAACAGTGGTGATCTAGACATCACATTCAAGTCATTGTGGGAGCCAGGCAAACCAAAGAATGAATGTCATATCCAAAGATCCTTCGATGCAATTGCCTCAAGAATGATTGTTGGATCATTGTAGTGGCCTTTGTACTGACCCTTCCACCCTGCAGAACAATTCTTCCATGTCCAGTGCATACAGTCAAGTGATCCAAGCATCCCTGGCCACCCTCTTGCTTCACTCTCAGTCATCAGCCTTTGGGTGTCTTCCTCGGTTGGTACTCTCAAGTACTCCGGGCAAAAAACAGCGATCACGTCTTTAGTGAATCTTCGAACAGCTTTCAAGATTGTGTCTTCATCAATGTGGACATAGTCATCGATTGCATCGGCCGAACACCCATATGTCAAGACTCGAACAGCCGCAATGCATTTCAATAGAGGGCTTGCACTTATCTCTCCACATGCATTCCTTCGAAGCTTGAACCAATCATCATATCTCTCAACAACTTTTGCCATGGTCAGAAAAATACTTGTGTGCATCCGAAAGCGCCGGCGAAAGTACCTCTCTGGATAGGTTGGCTTTGGGTCAAAGTAGTCTCTCATGATCTTCGCATGTGAAAGTGCTAGTTATCGACTAGAGGGGGGGGGGTGAATAGGCGATTTTTATGGAAGTCTTCAACACGTGGAAGTTTCAAAGACAAACAATAGAAATGACCTAAGTGATATGCAGCGGAAGATAAACTACAACAAGCAAACCATAGTCAAGTATGCAATAATGTGAAAGTACAAAGACTAATAGCAGCTTAGTAGTAAGGATCGGGATGGAAGATAGTATGAAGCCAACCAACGATAGTAGTCAAGCAATGAAGTCAAACAGTAATGCGACAAACAGTGCAATGACTTCACGAAGACAAACTCTAAGTAAAGGGAGGGAGAGGATAGAACTAGTCACTTGTTGAAGACCACAGATTTGTTGGACCAGTTCGATTCTTGTCAGTGACAACTGCAGACGTCACGGTTAGGGAGGCTGAGATTCAACTCGGAAGACCGCTGCTTTCACCTTATTCCCCTTGAGCAAAGGACACACAATCCTCGCCTAATCACTCGTAAGTCTTCAAGGTAGACTTCCAAACCTTCATGAGACTTCGTTCACCGTGATCCACAATGACTCTTGGATGATCGACGCGGCCCTAACCGGCCGGAGGATTCACAGATCCTCAAGTGTAATAAGTCTTCGTGTCACGCAGACGAAAGACTTCGATGATGCCTAACACTCTTTGGCTCTGGGTGTTTGGGCTTTGTCCTCGCAAGGATTTCTCTCTCTCAAAGGCTTCGAGGTGGGTTGCTCTCAAACGACAAAAGCCGTGACACTAACTTCTGGCAGCCACCAATTTATGGTGTAGGGGTGGGCTATTTATAGCCACTAGGCAACCCGACTGATATGTCCGAAATGACCACAGGTCACTAAAGGAACTGACACGTGTTCCAACGGTCGATTTCAAACACACATGTCAACTTTACTTGGGCTACAAGCAAAGGCGACTCATCCAAATCTGGATAAGATTTGCTCTCATTGTCTTCGTCGAAGACATAGGATTTGAGTTGAGCATCACTTGGTCATTACGACTTTGTTCACTTGGACCCACTTAACGATGCAATTGGTTCCTATGACTCAACAAAGAAGAAAAAGGAAACAACGAAACGACACGATCTTGGCAGCTCCATAGTCTTCACTCAATGTCTTCTCATGTCATAGTCTTCAATATGAATATCTTCACATACCACCATTGTCTTCAATGTCTTCATACATTTTTAGGGTCATCTCCTAGAGATAAACCGAATCAATGAGGGACACTACTGTGTTATCCTGCAATTCTCACAACGCATTAGTCCCTCAACCAAATTTGTCGTCAATACTCCAAAACCAACTAGGGGTGGCACTAGATGCACTTACAATCTCCCCTTTTGGTGATTGATGACAAAGCCCGGTTGAATTTTTCAACGGGGATAAAGTATGTGAAATTGTAAAGGATAGGGTATTGTCTTCATAAGTGGCAAAGGCTCCCCCTGAAGATGTGCATATAACTAATTTGCTTTTGGAATGCAAATGCACATGGCAGGTTGTACTTCTGGAGATCCTCTTCAACTTATGAAGATAATTCATCATGCATGAAATGATATAACTAAGAGAATGACATGCATAATGAAAAATGGACGTCTGCAGAATGATCTAAGTGCGGAAGTTATCATCGCACATGCGGAATTTATCATCGCATCACGAGAAAAGCAAATAAGTAGCAGACGACCATCGAGTTTAAGTGTTACAACTCAAAGAACCAAATGTATCAAAAGCGAGTAGTAAACACTAGGCAAAATATAAAGCAACGCCCATATGAACCCTTTGAAGACTTCAAACTCATATGCTTCTCCCTCTTTAGTGAGTAAGGACCAAAAAGGTTTGAAGACATAGAGCATCTACTCGTTCCCATGAGGAGTAGGTGAAGCAGCAGGGTTGTCGATGTTGTTTGGCTACAGAGCGAACTTAGTGCGGTCGATGAGTGCAGTAGGGGCGGTGAAGTAGCATCGTCTTCATCATCGATCACTTTGGCATTCACAATTGCCAGCGGAGGAAGAATAGTCGAGTCTTCAAGGGATGGAGTTCGACGTGGGGCTGACATTCGTGGAGGAGTGGAGTCAAACTTGAATCTTTCGGTGAAACCATCGTCTTGAAGATCTTCTTGATCGAGCAGCGTCAAACTCTTCCATGATCGCCGAGGTCTCGTGAGTGACAAAAGCATTCTTGGTGGCAAGATTTGAATGCGATTGGCGTCCACCAAGAGGCTTTGCATCCGTCGCTTGAGCTAGAAGTGATGCTTGTCTTGTTTACGATGCGATGCCACAAGAAATTCTTGGTCATTTAGGGCGCGAGAGCGCTTCTTGAGGCCTTTGGGCAATTGTGCTCTCGGTAGCTTCCGTTATGCGCGGTGAGGCGCATTTAGTGTTCCCAGCCATTGGATAGACACGAGTTATCGCTTGGACTCCTTCCATGGGTTGAGTGAAGCTTTGGTGATCAAAGCATTTTGAAGACAAAGAGGCTTCTTGGCGTGCTCAGGGGTATATGGCTTCAATCGACATATCAACCTCTCGTAGAAAGATCAAATGATTGTGAGCAGAGGGTCGATAGTTGATAGCGAGTGTAGCTTGATGAGGCGCATGACCCATGGAGCATAGAATTTCAGGCCAAAAGGTCGATCCAGACGCACCGATTCTTGGGATGAAGAATTCTTGTGTATTGAAGTCGATGCCATTGAGGATGTAAAAGACCAATGTCTTCATGGCTCCTTCAAGTTTTGGTGTTGACGAATGCCCTTTGATAGGCCATAGAGTTCGCTGATGATGTGATATATTGTGCGAGGCGGATACTCAAGGTCATCAACAAATCCTTTGGGTATTCAAATCGTCGGTGGCAAAGGCTTCATCATGCTCAACATCGGCTCATGTTGGGCTTTGGCTTATGGAAGATGCTCTCCTGTGCATTGCGGTGGAGTTGACAATCGAGTTCGAACAGCTCTCGGGAGTGGGTAGGCTGTAAGCTCAATGACGCCAAGAGCTTTGGCTTCATGATGAACATTTCCTGTCATCCACTCGAGAACCCATGTCTTTGTATCCTCAGTAGTAGCCATGAATGTGGAGGGTAGCATAGAATTGAAGCAAAAGTTCCTCATTCCAATGTTCTTTATGCATCACAAAGTCGAAAGCGGCACTGCATCACGGAAGCAAAAAGTGCTTCTTCTAAGCATGGCGATCCAAAGAATGGCTTGATGTCGAGGCGCATATGAGGGAAAATCGCGCCTTGATCATACTGTAACGCAGGGAGTAATAACCCATTCTTGATAGCTCCGTAAACGATCGATGATATTTTTGGCCTTGAGTAGGGGTTCTTTGCTCTGTCAAAAGAAGGTGTTGTGGGCTTTGAAGCCATTTGCATTGAAGGACCACAGAGGTGGCGATGCACAGGAACCTTGGCGGTCTTGGCTTTGGTTTTCGGACCGCAGGCCTATGCTCAACATGATAATCAAACCGAGTACCGTAGGCATTAGGCGGAGGGACCGAATCGACATTTGACGATTGATCGGTGACCATAGTTGTATGCTTGCTCAATTGTATGGGGCCTTGGTGGCGGAACAGCAGGCGATGGCAACAACAGGCGTCGGGTTGCACAATGATGCTTGAGGCGGTTGCATCATTGGCTTGGCACATTGGTTGGTGCAGGCTCCACATTTGCTTCACCATGACTACGTCATTGGCTTCATTTGTGTTGGTGGTGGCAGCCTCAAGATTTTCAACCTCCACTTGATGAGCCTGGAGGGTCGGGCATTGGCACGTTCACTTGAGAACAACTTCTTCAAGAATGGGGGAGTAGGGACACGTTCTTCTTCTTGGTTGTCATTGGTCGATGCTGAATGGATTGTCTTCAAGCTTTGGCTTCGGACACGGAGACATTCCACGGTCGGTGGCTTCGAAACACTTGACGGCAATGTGATTGGTGGTGCACTTCTCCTTCGAACGCCTTCGAAAGAGGGACTTGAGGCCTTGGTCCTTTCGCGGCCTGCGTAATCTTGGCGGCGCCTTTGGAGATGGAGTTGGCTGGGCCTCGTAGTCATCCTCTTCTTCTTGCAGTGGTGTGACTTGTTGTTGTTGGGAGTACTCGGGAGTCTTGTTGTTGTGGGTGATCACCCATGATGCATCCTGAGCAATTGGTGTCAGAGGACGACCAATGCTGATGAGTTCGTTGTTCGTCAGAACAGGCGATGATACCAGGTTGTGTTCGATCCGAGGAAGAACTACATCATCTTCAACATTGTCATTGTGACCAATGTCTTCAGCCGGTGGGATCAAGCTATTTGGAATGTCTTCGACTTCATGAGCCTACGTAGGCGTGCTCATGAACTATCATCCGTCGTTCTTGGTGTTCGGATAAAGGCGAACCATTGAGATAGGTTCAACAACTAAGGGCTCTGTGGGAGCAGCCCGATTCTTCTTGGTTTTTGCGCTTCTTCTTGGAGGGAGCAACATCGAGGCTTCGTGATTTTTCCTTTTTCTGGCTTTAGCCTCGGCAGTCCTCGTCTTCTTCAGTTCTGAAGCGGTTGACCTGACCTTTGGCTTCGAGCCAGTCATGCTGCTTGGGAAGACTATGCGAGGTTCTTCCTGTTGGAAATATGCCCTAGAGGCAATAATAAATTAGTTATTATTATATTTCCCTGTTCATGATAATCGTTTATTATCCATGCTATAATTGTATTGATAGGAAACTTCGGATACATGTGTGGGTACATAGACAACACCATGTCCCTAGTAAGCCTCTAGTTGACTAGCTCGTTGATCAATAGATGGTTACAGCTTTCGACCATGGACATTGGATGTCGTTGATAACGGGATCACATCATTAGGAGAATGATGTGATGGACAAGACCCAATCCTAAGCCTAGCACAAAGATCGTGAGTTCGTATGCTAAAGCTTTTCTAATGTCAAGTATCATTTCCTTAGACCATGAGATTGTGCAACTCCCTGATACCGTAGGAATGCTTTGGGTGTACCAAAGCGTCACAACGTAATCGGGTGGCTATAAAGGTGCACTCTGTATCTCCGAAAGTGTCATTGGGTTGGCACGAATCGAGATGGATTTGTCACTCGGTTGCCGACGGAGAGGTATCTCTGGGCCCACTTTCGGTAGGACATCATCATAATGTGCACAATGTGACCAAGGAGTTGATCACGGGATGATGTGTTACGGAACGAGTAAAGAGACTTGCTTAGGAAGCGAGATTGAACAAGGTATCGGGATACCGACGATCGAATCTCGGGCAAGTACAATACCGCTAGACAAAGGGAATTGTATACTGGATCGATTGAGTCCTTGACATCGTGGTTCATCCGATGAGATCATCGTGAAACATGTGGAGCCAACATGGGTATCCGGATCCGGCTGTTGGTTATTAACGAGAACGTCTCGGTCATGTCTACATGTCTCCCGAACGTAGGGTCTACACACTTAAGGTTCGATGGCGCTAGGGTTATAAAGGAAGTTTGTATGTGGTTACCGAATGTTGTTGAGTCCGGATGAGATCCGGGGCGTCACGAGGAGTTCAATGGTCCGGAGGTAAAGATTTATATATGGGAAGTTCTATTTTGGTAGCAGGAAAAGTTTGATGATATCGGTAATGTCTTGGGACCACGGGAGGGTCCCGAGGTCCACCAAGTGGGGCCACATGCTCGAGAGGCATACATGGGCCAAGTGTGAGAGGGCACAAGCCCCTAGGTGGGCTAGGCGCCTCCACCATGGCCCATGCGGCTAGAAAGGGAGAGGGGCAAACCCTGAGGCGAGATGGGCCCTAAGGCCCATACTCACTGCGCCTCCCTCTCCTCCCCTTGTGGCCGCCACCCATAGATGGGTTTTGGGGCTGCAGCCTCTGGGGGTGGGAACCCTGGAGGCGCACCCTCCTCCCCTTCCCCTATATATATGAGGCCAAGGGGGCCCAAGACACACGATCCTATCTCTCGTGGGTGCAGCCTGCGTCTCTTCTTCCTCCTCCTCATATCTTGTGATGCTTGGCGAAGCCTGCAAGATTGCCACGCTCCTCCATCACCACCACGCTGTTGTTGTGCTTTGTTGGATGGAGTCTTCCTCAACCTCTCCCTCTCTCCTTCTTTGGATCAAGGCGTGGGAGGCGCCACCGGCTGTCTGCGTGTGTTGAGCAGCGGAGGTGCCGTCCGTTCGACACTAGGATCTCCGTTGATTTGGATCACGGCAAGTACGACTCCTTCAACCCCGTTCTCATGAACGCCCGCTTAGCGATCTACAAGGGTATGTAGATGCACTCTCCTCCCTCGTTGCTAGTTTCTCCATAGATAGATCTTGGTGACCACGTGAGGAAAATTTTGAATTTCTGCTCGTTCCCCAAGCAGTGGTATCGAGCCGAGGTTATTGCGTAGATTCTTTGCCTGAGTAGAACACAAAGTAGTTGTGGGCGTTGATGATGTTCAATATGCTTACCGTTACTAGTCCAATCTTGTTTCGGACGGTATTGTGGGATGAAGCGGCCCGGACCGACCTTACACGCATTACACTTACGCGTGAGATGTGTTCCACTGACCGACATGCACTTGGTGCATAAGGTGGCTAGCGGGTGCCGCCTCTCCCACTTTAGTCGGAGCAGATTCGATGAAAAGGGTCCTTATGAAGGGTAAATAGCAATTGGCATATCACGTTGTGGTTTTCGTAGGTAAGAAAGCGTTCTTGCTAGAAACCCATAGCAGCCACGTAAAACATGCAAACAACAATTGAGGACGTCTAACTTGTTTTGCGGGGTATGCTATGTGATGTGATATGGCCAAGAAGAATGTGATGAATGATATGTGATGTATGAGATTGATCATGTTCTTGTAATAGGATTCACGACTTGCATGTCGATGAGTATGACAACCGGCAGAGCCGTAGGGAGTTGTCTTTATTTATTGTATGACCATGCGTGTCATTAAACAACGCCATGTAATTACTTTACTTTATTGCTAACCTAGGTAGCCATAGTAGTAGAAGTAATAGTTGGCGAGACAACTTCATGAAGACACGATGATGGAGATCATGATGATGGAGATCATGGTGTCATGCGGTGACGATGATGATCATGGAGCCCCGAAGATGGAGATCAATGGAGCTATATGATATTGGCCATATCATGTCACTACTATATAATTGCATGTGATGTTTATTATGTTTATGCATCTTGTTTACTTAGAGCGACGGTAGTAAATAAGATGATCCCTTACAACAATTTCAAGAAGTGTTCTCCCCTAAGCGTACCGTTGCTAAAGTTCGTAAACTTCTAAGCACCACGTGATGATCGGGTGTGATGGATTCTTACGTTCACATACAACGGGTGTAAGACAGTTACACACACTTGAAACACTTAGGGTTAACTTGACGAGCCTAGCATGTACACATGGCCTCGGAACACAGAGACCGAAAGGTCGAGCATGAGTCGTATAGTAGATACGATCAACATGAAGATGTTCACCGATGATGACTAGTCCGTCTCACGTGATGATCGGACACGGCCTAGTTGACTCGGATCATGTAATCACTTAGATGACCCGGAGGGATGTCTATCTCGAGTGGGAGTTCATAAGATGAACTTAATTATCTTGAACATAGTCAAAAGACCTTATGCAAATTATGTAAATGGCTCGCGTTTTAGTTCCACTTTGTTTAGATATGTTCCTAGAGAAAATATAGTTGAAAGTTGAAAGTAGCGATTATGCGGACGGTGAAAGCTTATGTCCTTAATGCACCGCTTCGGTGTCTTTGAACCCCAAACGTCGTTTGTGGATGTTGCGAACATCGGACATACGCGTTTTGACAACTACGTGATAGTTCGGTTAAGCGGTTTAGAGTTGAGGCACGAAAGGCGTTTTGAAATGTCGCGGAACATATGAGATGTTTCGAGGGCTGAAATTAGGATTTCGGGCTCGTGCTTACGTCGAAGAGGTATGAGACCTCGAACAATTTTCTTAGCCTACAAACTAAGGGAGAAAAGCTCAATCGTTGAGCTTGTGCTCGAGATTGTCGAGTACAACAATCACTTGAATCGAAAGTGGGAGTTGATCTTCCGGATGAGATAGTGATGTTTCTCCAAAGTCATTGCCACCAAGTCGCTAGAGCTTCGTGATGAACTATAACATATCAAGGATAGAGATGATGATCCTTGAGGTATTCGCGTTGTTTGACATGGAAAAGTAAAAATCAGAAGGAGCATCAATTGTTGATGGTTGGTGAAACCACTAGTTTCAAGAAGGGCAAGGGCAAGAAGGACACTTCATGCAACGGCAACCGTCGATTCTTTGCTCCGTGAAGAAACCCAAGGTTGAACCCAAACCCGAGACTAAGTGCTTACGCAATAAGGGGAACGACCAACTGGGCGAAATTACCCTAGATACTTGGTAGATAAGAAGGCTGGCAAGGTCGATAGAAGTATGTTGGATATACATTAAGTTATTGTGTATTTTACTAGTACTCCTAGTAGCACCGGGGTATTAGATACCGTTCGGTTGCTAAGTGTTAGTAACTTCGAAATAAAAGCTACTGGAATGAACGGAGACTAGCTAAAGGAGAGGCGGCGATATGTGTTGGAAGTGTTTCCAATTTTGATGTGATCAAACATCATGCGCTCCTTCTATCATCAAGATTAGTATTAAACCAGAATTATTGTCATTTGGTGTTTGCGTTGAGCATAGACATGATTGGATTATGTCTGTCGCAATACAGTTATTCATTTAAGGAGAATAATGGTTACTCTGTTAATTCTAATAATACCTTCAATGGTCTAGCACCTAAAAGGAATGGTTTATTGAATCTCGATCGTAGTGATACACATTTTCATGCCAAAAGATATAAGATAGTAATGATAGTACCCACGTACTTGTGGCACTTTGCCATGTAAGTCATATTGGTATAAAAGCATGAAGAAGCTCCATGTTGATGGATCTTTGGACTCACTTTCGTTTTGAAAAGTTTGAGACATGCAAACCATGTCTATTGGTGTATACGCATGAAGAAACTCCATGCAGATGGATCGTTTGGACTCACTTGATTTTGAATCACTTGAGATATGCAAATCATACCACATGGGCAAGATGGTGAAAAGCCTCGGTTTCGAAGAAGATGGAACAAGGTAGCAACCTCGTTGGAAGTAACACATTTTGATGTGTGCAGTCAATGAGTCTTGAGGCATGCGATGAATATCGTTATGTTCGACTTCACAGATGATTGAGTAGATGTTGAGTATATTTACTTGATGAAACACAAGTCTGAATTCTTGAATGGTTCAAGTAATTTCGATTGTGAAGTTTAAGATCTTAAGTGACAAGAGGATAGAATGTCTATGATATGATCATAGAGATGAATATCTGAGTTACAGTTTTGGCACACAATTAAGACATTGTGCAAATTGTTTCACAATTAATAACGCCTGGAACACCATAGTGTGATGGTGTGTCTGAACATCATAGTTGCACTCTATTGGATATGGTGCGTACCATGATATCTCTTATCAAATTACCACTATCGCTCATGGGTTAGGCATTAGAGACAACCGCACTCACTTTAATGGGGCACCACGTAATTTCCGCTTGAGGCGACACCGTTTGGAGAAACCTAAGTTGTCGTTTCTTAAAAGTTTGGGGCTGACGCTTATGTGGAAAAGTTTCAGTTGATAAGCTCGAACCCAAAAGCGGACAAAATGCATCTTCATAGGACACCCAAAAGCAGTTGGGTATACCTCCTAATTCAGATCCGAAGCAATAGGGATTGTTTCTTGAATCGGGTCCTTTCTCGAGGAAAAGTTAAGTCTCGAAAAGTTGAGTGGGAGGATGGTGGAGACTTGATGAGGTTATTGAACCATCACTTCAACTAGTGTGTAGGAGCACGTGAAGTTGTTCCCGTGGCACCTACACCAATTGAAGTAGAAGCTTATGATAGTGATCATGAAGTTTGGATCAAGTCAGCGGCGTACCTCGTGCGGTGACAAGGATGCATACCACTTCAAGGTGGCACGGCAATCTGTCTTGAAGGTCATGTTGCTGAAACAACAATGAACCCTTAGCTATGGAGAAGCGATGGTGGGCCCAAATTCCGACAAATGGTTAGAAGCCATGAAATCCGAGATAGGATCCATGTATCATAACAAAGCATGGACTTTGGTGGACTTAGCGATGATCGTGAGCCATTGAAATAAATGGATCTTTAAGAAGAAGACGGACGTGAACGGTAATGTCACCCGTCTATGAAGCTCGACTTGTGGCGAAGAGTTTTCACAAGTTCAAGGAGTTGACTACGATGAGATTTTCTCATCCGTAGCGATGCTTGAAGTCCGTCGGAATCATGTTAGCATAAGCTGCATTTATGAAATCTGGCGAGATGGATGTCAAAAGCGAGTTTCCTTACCGGTCTTACGTAAGGAAAGGTTGTATGTGATACAATCGAGAAAGTTTTTGTCGATCCTAAGGATGCTAAAAAGTTATCTTTGGCTCCAAATGATCCTTCTAAGGACCTGGAGTAAGCATCTCGGAGTTGGAATGTGCGCTTTGATGAGATGATCAAAGATTTTGGGTTTATACAAAGTTTATGAGAAACTTGTATTTCCAAAGAAGTGAGTGGGAGCACTATAGAATTTCGATGAGTATATGTTGTTGACATATTGATGATCGAGAAATGACGAAGAATTTTCTCGTAAAGCATATAGGGTTATTTGAAAAGTGTTTTTCAAGTGAAAACCTGGATTAAGCTGCTTAAACATTGAGCATCAAGATCTATGAGAACAGATCGAAAACGCTAAATGATACTTTCAAATGAGCACATACCTTGACATGATCTTGAAGGTGTTCAAGATGGATCGATCAAAGAAGGAGTTCTTGCACGAGATGTAAGGTATGAAGTTAAGAGTTAAAAGCTCGACCACGGCGAGAAAAGAGAGAAAGGGCGAAGGTCGTCCCTATGCTTCGGACATAGGCTCTATAGTATGCTATCTTTGTGTACCGCTTAGGAAGTGTGCCTTGCCATGAGTCGATCGAGGGTACAAGAATGATCCGAGAATGGATCATTGGACGTGATCGATAATTGTCCTTGGAGTAAATAAGGACATGTTTCTCGATTATGGACGTAATAAAGAGTTGACGTGAGGGGTTACGTCGATGCAAGCTTTAACACCGTCCGAAAGTGACTCGAGTAGCAAACCGGATACGTATAGTGGAGCAACCATTTGGAATAGATCCAAGTGGAGCGTGGAAGCGACATTTACAAATGACCTAGAAATTTGCAAAGCACACCACGGATCTGAAAGGTTCGAGACCGTTGACTAAAAACCTCTCTCACAAGCAAAACATGATCAAACACGAGAACTCATTGAGTCTTAATCACATGATGATGTGAACTAGTTTCTGAGACACTAGTAAACTCTTTGGATGTTGGTCACATGGCGATGTGACCTATCGGCGTTAATCACATGACGATGTGAACTAGATTATTGACTCTAGTGCAAGTGGAGAAATTTGGAAATATGCCCTAGAGGCAATAATAAATTAGTTATTATTATATTTCCTGTTCATGATAATCGTTTATTATCCATGCTATAATTGTATTGATAGGAAACTCGAGATACATGTGTGGGTACATAGACAACACCATGTCCCTAGTAAGCCTCTAGTTGACTAGCTCGTTGATCAATAGATGGTTACGGTTTCACGACCATGGACATTGGATGTCGTTGATAGCAGGATCACATCATTAGGAGAATGATGTGATGGAAAAGACCCAATCCTAAGCCTAGCACAAAGATGCGTGGTTCGTATGCTAAAGCTTTTCTAATGTCAAGTATCATTTCCTTAGACCATGAGATTGTGCAACTCCCGGATACCGTAGGAATGCTTTGGGTGTACCAAAGCGTCCTGGCAATGGCGGGTGGCTATAAAGGTGCACTCTGGTATCTCCGAAAGTGTCTGCATTGGGTTGTACGAATCGAGATCGGGATTTGTCACTCCGGTTGTGGAGAGGTATCTCTGGGCCCACTCGGTAGGACATCATCATAATGTGCACAATGTGACCAAGGAGTTGATCACGGGATGATGTGTTACTTAGACGAGTAAAGAGACTTGCCTTAGGAAACGAGATTGAACAAGGTATCGGGATCACCGACGATCGAATCTCGGCAAGTACAATACCGCTAGACAAAGGGAATTGTATACGGGATCGATTGAGTCCTTGACATCGTGGTTCATCCGATGAGATCATCGTGGAACATGTGGGAGCCAACATGGGTATCCGTGATCCTCTGTTGGTTATTGACCGGAAGAACGTCTCGGTCATGTCTACATGTCTCCTGAACCCGTAGGGTCTACACATAAGGTTCGATGGCGCTAGGGTTATAAAGGAAGTTTGTATGTGGTTACGAATGTTGTTGGTCCGGGATGAGATCCCGGACGTCACGAGGAGTTAGGAATGGTCCGGAGGTAAAGATTTATATATGGGAAGTTACATTTTGGTAACGAGAAAGTTTGAGCGATATCGGTAATGTCTGGGACCACTGGGAGGGTCCTGGGTCCACCAAGTGGGGCCACATGCTCGAGGCATACATGGGCCAAGTGTGAGAGGGCACCAGCCCTAGGTGGGCTAGGCGCCTCCACCATGGCCCATGCGGCTAGAAAGGGGAGAGGGCAAACCCTAAGAGGCGAGATGGGCCCTAAGGCCCATACTCCCGTGCCTCCCTCTCCTCCCCCATGTGGCCGCCACCCAAAGATGGGTTTTTGGGGCAGCCGCCCCACAAAGGGTGGGAACCCAAGAGGGGGCGCACCCACCACCCCATCCCCAATATATATTAGGCCAAAGGGCTGCCCAAGACACACGATCCTATCTCTCGTGGGTGCAGCCTGCGTCTCTTCTTCCTCCTCCTCATATCTTGTGATGCTTGGCGAAGCCTGCAAGATTGCCACTCCTCCATCACCACCACGCCATTGTCTTTCTTTGTTGGATGGAGTCTTCCTCAACCTCTCCCTCTCCTTGCCGGATCAAGGCGTGGGAGACGTCCACCGGTCTGTCACGTGTGTTGAGCAGCGGAGGTGCCGTCAGATTCGACACTAGGATCTCCGGTGATTTGGATCACGGCAAATGCGACTCCTTCAACCCCGTTCTCATGAACGCTTCCGCTTAGCGATCTACAAGGGTATGTAGATGCACTCTCCCTCCCTAGTTGCTAGTTTCTCCATAGATAGATCTTGGTGACACGTAGGAAAATTTTGAATTTCTGCTACGTTCCCCAACACTTCCTGCCTTGAAGGTGCAGATTGGTCAGTTGATGGCTTCTTCTTCTTTGCAGCCATTCTGGGGTCAATGCCAGGACGACCAATAGCCTTGCGCTTCTCAGCCTCATTGTAGGCTTGCACACACTTGTCAGCCAGACTCTTCATGCGCTTCACGAGAGCCTTTAGCTTCTTGGCGCTTCTTGAGAAAGGCTTCTTTGAGCTCGTGCGGCATGATCTTGAAGTTTTGACATCTTGCACGCTGAGCTCGCCACATGCTTCTTGAACTCGAGCTTTCTCATTGTCGATCTTGTGCTTGATTCAACGATGCGCTGAGCAAGAGCTAGCTTCGAAGCAATGGCGCCATTGAAGGAGACGCCGAGGCCAATGGGAAGTTGCGAGATCTTCAAAGCTGAGATTTGGGGTGTCAAACCACTCATCAATGAAGTTATGGATGATTGCCACATCAAAGAGAGGCAAATCATTGAAGATCTATGCTTCTTCCTTGCTCTTGATCGATTGCTCAAGAGCATCATCACTAAGATCTTCATCATTTGATGTGATCAATGTGCTCTTCTCGCGAGAATGGCGGCAGGAGTCAATGTCTGAAAGCGGTATTTTTGACGATTTTCTTTTCTTCTCCGTCTTCTTGGAGATACGTGATAGATCTTCGGCACTACTTGTCTTGAGGAGATGCACGATGGCTGATGGCTTCGCACGTGAAGCTTTTGGAGGAGCGGTGATCTTGAAGCCTTAGCCTTCTTTGGCCTGGCGGCTTTGGAGTAGGGCTGGGGCTTCATCGATGTCGACATCATCATCGTAATGATCAACTTTGGCACCTTGACCGAGATGTGAGTGATGAGGCCATCAAGGTTGTAGAACGGACCGATGACATTGGGTTACGCATCACGTGAGCCGTCGACGGGGAAGCAGAGAGGACCGGGGTTGAAGTCTAATCCCAATGACTTCTTGTTTTCCTTGGCCGATGCCTTTTCGCGTCTTTGGAAGTTGCGCTTGAAGAGATTATCGTCCGACACCGGAGCAATGACGATGGGTCGGCATTTTCAGTCGAGTTCCACGGACCATACAAGGATAGAAACCCCGCAGTAATAGCTTCAGCTCTGTTCTTGGGTGGAAGGCCTCGAAGAGAATATCACCCCAAGGACTTTTGATAGCATTCTTCTCGGTGTATTCACGGGTCACGAACTTGTATTTGAACCATTGTTCAGCCAAATATCGTCGAATCCATTGGATTCGTGTCTTCTTGTTGATTATAATTCTCTTGAGGATCTGTCTTGTAAAGCTACGAGAGGTCATCAGGCAAATCTCTTGACGTTCCCCCACGGCTATGCACTTGCCTTCCTTCTTGATTTCTCTTGCAGCCATGAACTTCAAACTGAATGGGTTCAACACGTTCAAAGGCTTCAAAGGCTTTAAACTTCTTTGAATAACAGGCGGCAGGGAGAGTTAATGTGATCTTGTAAGAATTACGCAAGCGAATGCGGACTATGAGAACCAAGGGATTCTCCCACGGACATGTACCGTGACAGCATTAGAGATGCGAGGGAAGGGAAGAGGTCATATGCATTCTCGGAAGATTTTGAAGATAAATCAGTTTGAAGACATTGACCTCATGATGCGAAGACATTCACTTATATGTTGAGAGTTGGTTCGATTTATGCGAATCCGTGAATAAGTACAAGTGAGGAATCTAACTAGATATGAAGCTTAAGTGAATATACTAGGCGATATGAGATGCGCATGAATAGATCTAACATTGTATAGGCGTAAACCAATTTTCGTAAATAGGATGAATCTTTGAGGATCAAAAATATGGTAAAAATAGAGTTGTATTTACCACATGAAGAAGCGCTAGATGGGATGAGTAGGAGACCGAAAGCGGTTCAATCCACCGTGCCCTAACTTGGCGACGGAGGACACCTCTGGCCGGCGGAGAGGGCGATGTCCGTGGCGGCGTGAGGACGGCGTCGGAGAAGTCGCGGCGACTAAGCGCTTCGTCATGCGGCGTCGTCGAGAGCTAAGCGGTGGCGCTAGGGTTTTGACAAGGTGGAGAGGTGGAAGAAGGTTTTCTTTACCGTAGGACATGCATTTATAAGGAAGTGTAAGCGGCACAAGCGCAATTACTCGGTGCCCTGGCGGTTCACATCTGAGGGGCACGTGGCAAGCATGCAACATACTCAGAGTTGTCCCACGTTCCCCACGCCCGGAGGTTTGTCGCATGGTCGTTCGGCTTCTCCGGATTTCAAACAATAAGGATGAATCATTTAAAACAGACTTAATGTTTGTCTACTGTCTTCTCTTGACAAGGACGCAGAGAAGACATTCGACGATTTCAATAGAATGCATATGATTTGGGACAGATAGAGTTTGAGATAGAAAGCATAGAGAGATTAGGGTCCGATCACATTCACTTAGTTCAAAAGATTCAACTAGGAAGACATAGCTATAAGTGAATGTTGTAGAGGACAAGACACTAGTATATATATCGTAAAGCAATCAAATCAACATAGTGAAGAAAATCATGAAGATAAGTTGAAATTTGAAGACAAACCAAATGCGAAGACATAGCAAAAATAACGCCATGAGTGAAACACTTCAAGCAGAGAAAGTTGGTGGTGGCGTTACCCACCAAGTATAGGAAGTATTAGACCTGGACACGGTAGCACAATTATCATGGCGCTCAAGTCAAATTCCACGTTAATGTATTCACACTTAGAATGTAAGTCTTCATTGATTGAAGATATACTTTACTTCGTGTGTTGCACATCTAAGTCATCAACATGCATAAGTGTTAGGATGTGTGCACGATCACAGGACATTTGAGGATTCCAAGATATTTAGCTCACACCGTAACTTGCAAAACCTTTTTCTCATCCAAGGGCTTTGTGAAGATATCGCCACTTGCTCTTCAAAGTGTTGGCGTGAATGATGTCAATATCTTTCTTCATGACATGATCTCGAGAAAGTGATGACGAATTTCAATGTGCTTTGTCTTCGAGTCTTTGGATTGGATTGTTGGCAATCTTGATGGCGCTTTTCGTTTACATGAAGAGAGGTACTTGTTTTGATTGATGCCATAGTCCTTGAGAGTTTGCTTCATCCATAGAAGCTGAGCGCAAAGAAGATCCAAAGAAGAATGTATTCAGGTTCGGCAGCTTGAGAGTGATACAGTTACCTTCTTTGAAGACCAATGTACAAGTGATCGTGCGTAAAGTGACATGTGCCTGATGTAGACTTGCGATCCACCTTGTCACCAAAGCATAATCGACATCCGAGAATCCAACCGGATCAAATTCGAGCCCTTTGGATACCATAATCCGAGTGTTGGGGTGTGAGCCAAATATCAAGAATTAAACTTCACAGCCTAAGTGATGCGATTCCTTTAGTGCCGCTTGGAATCGAGCACACATGCAAACACTAAGCATAATATCTAGCCTAGATGCACATAGGTAAAGTAAGGAACCAATCATGGAGCGGTATACCTTTTGATCAAATTCTTTACCATTGTCGTCGGGACCCAGATGGTGTTTAGGCGGCATTGGCGTCGTGTAACCTTTGCAATCTTGCATTCCAAACTTCTTCATACAATCTTTGAGGTATTTTTCTTGAGATATGAAGATGCCATTCCTTTGTCGATTTAATTTGAAGACCAAGGAAGAACTTCACTCACCCATCATGGACATCTGATATTGCTCTTGCATCATGTATCCAAACTCATCACTATACTTCCGTTGGTGCAGTAGAAGATAATGTCATCCACATATATTTGGCACACAAGCAGGTTTACCATCATATGTCTTCGTGAAGAGTGTGGGATCGAGGGATCCGGGTTTGAAGCCTTTGCTCTTCGAAGTCTTTGATCGTATCATACCAAGCGAGGAGCTTGTTTGAGGCCATCTGATTGCTTTGTTTAGCTTGTACACCATATCGGGATGTTTTGGATCTTCAAAGCCGGTGGTTGAGCGGCGTATACTTCTTCTTCAATTTTGCCGTTGAGAAATGCACTCTTCACATCCATTTGATATAGCAAGATGTTGTGGTGGTTAGCATAGGCTAGCGGTATGCGAATAGCTTCAAGCCCTAAGCCAGGTGAGCAAATGTTTCATCGAAGTCAATTCCTTCAACTTGAGTATATCCTTGAGCCACAAGGCGTGCTTTGTTTCTCACGACTTGACCATGCTCATCTTGCTTGTTTCGATATATCCATTTTGTGCCAACAATGTTATGCTTGCGGTCGGGACGCTTGACAAGTTCCCAAACATTGTTCAGCTTGAACTGATGAAGTTCTTCTTGCATAGCTTGTATCCATTCAGGTTCCATAAAGGCTTCAAAGAACTTTCTTGGGTTACGATATTGACACAAAAGAAAAGTGCCCACGTAAATTTGCTAACTGTGTTGCTCTTGGCGAGTAAGTGGACCAGTGCATTGATGCTATCAATTATCTTCTCAATTTGTACTTCATTTGCAACTCGAGGATGAATCGGACGAAGACCTTGCTCTTGCCGATCATTGTCATCATTGGGAGAATTGTCTTCATCCGAGCATTGTCTTCATCTAGTTAGATGCGAAATGATAAGTTCCTCTTCGTGTACATGCTTGAAGGCATGATTTCACGGTTCCCATCGGCTTGATAGATTCATTTGGGCCAGCTTCGTCTAGTGTACTTGGCAGAGCTCTCTTTGTGAACCATTGGTTTCATCAAATCGCACGTCCACGATTTCGGACGATTTTGTAGAGATAGAGGTTGAAGACTCTGTAAGAGTGCGAGTCCTTTCCGTAACCGAGCATGAAGCCTTCGTGAGCTTTAGGTGCAAATTTTGACTTGTGATGGGGATCCTTGATCCATCACTTAGCTCCAAATACTCTGAAGTAGCTGACATTTGGCTTCTTGCCAGTAAGGAGCTCATAGGATGTTTTGTTCAGAAGCTTATGGATGTAAACACGGTTGATGACGTGACATCTTTGTATCAATAGCTTCAGCGAGAACTTTCTTGGTGTCTTGTACTCGTCGAGCATTGTTCGAGCCATCTCAATGAGGATTCTCGTTCTTGCGCTCTCTGATGCCATTTCTTTGAGGTGTGTATGGAGCGAGAAAACTCATGAGTGATTCCCATTGTATCCAGATAAAGATCAAGTCTGGTGTTCTTGAACTTCGGTGCCGCTTTTCACTTCCGATATGTTTGATCTTGACGCCATAATTGTTCATGGCTCGATTGGCGAAGCGTCTGAAGACATCTTGCACTTCAGTCTTGTAGAGAATTATGTGCACCCATGTATATCTTGAGTAGTCATCAACAATGACGAAGCCATAGAGACAAGCAGTTGTTGTGAGGGTAGAGTAGTGAGTAGGGCCAAATAAGTCCATGTGTAACAGCTCGAAGGGTTGAGATGTCGTCATGATTGTCTTCGAGGGTGCTTTGCCTAGTCATCTTTCCAGCTTCAGCACCACACAAATGATCCTTCTTGAACTTGACACCCTGATTGCCTATGACATGCTTCTTCTTGGTGAGTGTGTGTAAGTTCCTCATGCCAAGATGCCCCAAATTCCCGATGCCGTGCGAGCCAAGATTCAAGCTTTTGCAAGAAGACATACGGCAAGTCAGGACCTGTGAGAAATCTACCATGTATAGATCATCTTTCCGATACCCTTCAAAGACTAGAGACTTGTCGATTCCATTAGTACAAGGCAATGATATTTTCCGAATAGCACAATCATGTTCAAGTCACAAAGCATCGAGACAGACATTAAGTTGAAACCAAGGGATTCAACTAGCATCACTTTATCCATGCGTTGATCCTTTGAGATTGCAACTCTACCTAGACCCAATACCTTGCTTTTACCAAAGGTCAACCAAATGTGATGTGACTCTTGTCGATGGACGTAAGGTTGAGTCCATGAGAAGACTTCGATCACCGATCATATGATTAGTGCATCCATGTCCATAATCCATTCTAAGCATGAGGTGTCATACCCTCTGATGCTTAGGGATAGGCTTCACCAAGAGTATTGTGAAGCATAAACATTTGACGGGCAAGAGGATTATTGAAGCTCGAGATCAAGATTAGGACCGATAGGATGAATGGCAAACAATTTAGGAACAAAATACATAGTGAGACCATTTGGGCATTTGATCTTGCGCCTACAAGATGTTTTAGGTCCCCAAGAATAGCATCGACGCCTTTGATTTTCGGTGGAGACCTTTCCCTGCAAAGGAAAGTTAATTCTTCTTAACCACCCACATCTTGAGGGTGGCTTAGAAGCAATGAGTCTAAGTGCAAGATCGAGAACTTCGCTTTGGAGCCCTAGCAAATAGCCTTAGGAGATGAATGATACTCATATGAATAAGCGGAAAAGTTCTTTTGTTCTATGAACATAGCGGTTTGAAGACACACGCTCATATTCATAAGTTTGAGTACGGTTTCCACGCAAAACATTGGCGTTAGGGTGACTCGGGTGAGTCCTACTGTCATATGAAGCCTTTGGACCATATGGCGCCTTAGGTGCTGGGTTTGTCTTCTTCCCTGTGGTGTCATGATCACATTCACTGGAAGATTCTCAAGACAGCTTTTGGGAACCTAGATCTTCTTCATAGGTGGTCCATTCCCGCAGTTAGTACCAATATACAGCAAACACTTCACCATTACGATTCTTGAACAACTTATAGTTTGCATCAAGGGATTCATCAATGATAATAGGATTAGCAGGTAAAGCCGGATAAGGTGGATGGATCCTTTGAAGGTCCCTTTGACAACCCATGTGGTTTTGGGATACTTTTCAAAGCTTCCGAGAGGAACCATCAACATTCATTTTCCTCTCGAACCCAACACCCTCTTTTCTAGGGTTTCGGTTCGAATCTGCTTTTGAGGACATCGCAAAGTGTTTGATGTCCTTTCAGACTTTATACATCCCTGTTTCAAGCAATGTCTTCAACCCTAGCATTTTCATCAAAGCAATAGTAGTGGTATCCTCCGCAGAGGGGTTAGTTACCACATCGGTAGTTGAAGACAATGCAACAAGATGCGCAAAAGTGGGAACATTCGGCAACGAGGTAGCGATATCACGCTCAAGGCATTTTAGACATGGTGGTTCAAATCCATCCCTGGCGGGACCGATCTGTTGAGCTGGTGACTCATTATCTTTTGAAGATCTTCATGAGCCGCTCTCAATTTCTCAAGCTCTTGCTTCCTTTGAAGATAATCATAGGAGAGCTTTTTCATGAGTGGTTGAGAGCATTTCATGACGACTTTCAAGTTCTTGGTACTTAGCATGAAGATTTTTATGTCTTCAACTAAGGACCGTGTGAACGTGTCATTTCCGCGTCCAACAGGTCATCGCTTTTGTCTAACAGTTTTGAGTATGTTCCATAGCTTTTTGTTGTTCGATTTGCAATTTTAGCAAGTGTTTTGTAGCTGGGCTTGGATTCACAATCGAGTCATCTTCACTTGATGTTTGAAAGTAAGCATCACGTGATTTTACCTTGGCACCCACGTGCCATGAAGCGATAAGGTGGGGCGAGTGGTCGTCCTTGTCATCGGCTTGACATTGGTGTGGAAGTCATTGTCTTGATGTTGAAGATGGACTTGGCAACATAGGCTGTGGCTAGAGCCGGACTTACAGCGCCAGGTCGGACTCCTCTTGGACTCCACCTCCACCTCCTCAGAAGCAGACTCCTCCTCTGAATCCATTTCCTTGCCAACAAAAGCACGAGCCTTGCCAACAAAAGCACGAGCCTTGCCAGATGATCTCTTCTTATGAGATGAAGACTTTGATGAGGACTTGGAAGAAGACTTTGAAGATTTCTTCTTCTTCTTGTCATCAGAATCATATTCCTTGCTCTTCTTCTTCTTCTTCTTCTTCTCATTGTCCCCAATTGTGGACACTTTCGGAGATATAGTGTCCGTGTTTCTTGCACTTGTGACATGTTCTCTTCTTGTAGTCATGAGTGGAAGCTTTTTCATTTCTTGAGCTAGATCGTGAAGACTTTACGAAGCCCTTCTTCTTAGTGAACTTCTCGGAACTTCTTCACAAGCATAGCAAGCTCCTTTCCAATGTCTTCGTGGATCATCGTAATCGCAATGATTCTTCTTCAGATGAGGAAACAACTTTTGCCTTCAAAGCGCGAGTTCGGCCATAGTTGGGACCATAGATATCTCTTTTCTCGAGAAAATTTGGAACTCATGTGTGTTGAGCCTCTCAAGTATATCGAGACGGATCGACTGTCTTGAAGTCGTATGCGTTCTTGTATCATGAGGGCAAGGGTGTCAAAGGAGCTGTCAAGTGATCTCAGTAGTGTCTTGACGATTTCATGCTTGGTAATCTCAGTGGCACCGAGAGCACAAAGCTCATTTGTGATGTCGGTGAGGCGATCAAACGTGAGCTGGACATTTTCATTGTCGTTTCTCTTGAAGCGGTTGAAGAGGTTGCGAAGAACACTGATCCTTTGATCTCTGCAGGTTGAGACGCTTGCCGTTGACCTTAGATAGCCAGTCCAGACTAGCTTCTCGGCGTTTCAGAGCACTCACACGGCCATCTTGTCCTTTGGTCGATGACCACAGATGATGTTCTTAGCGGTAGAGTCCAGCTTGAATGAACTTCTTGACATCGGCGGGGTGACACCTTCACCGGTTTTAGGGGCGCCCGTTCTTGACGACATACTAGAGGTCGACATCAATGGCTTCAAGATGCATGCGCATCTTATTCTTCGATAGGGATATTCAGTTCCATCGAACACGGGCAAGCGGCGGAGACTTTGATTATCCCTGCAGATTTACATAGCTAAAACTCCGGTGGTTAAACCGAATCACACGTAACAAGGGAGTACCTTGCTCGATACCAATTGAAAGTGCTAGTTATCGACTAGAGGGGGGTGAATAGGCGATTTTATGAAAGTCTTCAAAAGCGTGGAAGTTTCAAGACAAACAATAGAAATGACCTAATTGATATGCAGCGGAAGATAAACTACAACAAGCAAAACCATAGTCAAGTATGCAATAATGTGAAAGTACAAAGACTAATAGCGACTTAGTAGTAAGGATCATGATGGAAGATAGTATGAAGCCAATCAACGATAGTAGTCAAGCAATGAAGTCAAGCAGTGCGACAAATGTGCAATGACTTCACGAAGACAAACTCTAAGTAAAGGGAGGAGAGGATAGAACCAGTCACTTGTTGAAGACACATGATTTGTTGGACCCAGTTCGATTCTTTGTGACAAGCTATGCGTCACAGTTAGGGAGGCTGAGATTCAACTCGAGAAGACCGGCGTCTTCACCTTATTCCCTTGAGCAAAGGACACACAGTCCTCGCCCAATCACTCTGGTAAGTCTTCAAGGTAGACTTCCGAACCTTCACAGCTTCGTTCACCGGGCGATCCACAATGACTCTGGATGCTCAGCAACGCGACGCCTAACCGGCCGGAGGATTCCACAGGTCCTCAAGTGTAATAAGTCTTCGAGTCACGCAGAGCAGAAAGACTTCGATGATGCCTAACACTCTTTGGCTCGGGTGTTTGGGCTTTGTCCTCGCAAGGATTTCTCTCTCAAAGGCTTCGAGGTGGGTTGCTCTCAAGCGGCAAAAGCCGTGCACTAACTCTGAGCAGCCACCAATTTATGGTGTAGGGGTGGGCTATTTATAGCCACTAGGCAACCTTTGACACGATATGTCCTAAATGACCACAGGTCACTAAGGAACCGACACGTGTTCCAACGGTCAGATTTCAAACACACACTTAACTTTACTTGGGCTACAAGCAAAAGGCGACTCATCCAAATTGGATAAGATTTGCTCTCATTGTCTTCGCTCGAAGACATAGGATTTGGGTTGAGCATCACTTGATCATTACGACTTTGTTCACTTGGACCCCACTTAACGATGCGGTGGTTCCTATGACTCAACAAAGAAGAAAAAGGAAACAACGAAACGACCATACGCCTTTGCGCCCATAGTCTTCACTCAATGTCTTCTCATGTCTTAGTATTCAATATGAATATCTTCACATACCACCATTGTCGTCAATGTCTTCATACATTTTTAGGGGTCATCTCCGGTAGATAAACCGAATCAATGAGGGACACTACCTGTGTTATCCTGCAATTCTCACAAACGCATTAGTCCCTCAACCAAATTTGTCGTCAATACTCCAAAACCAACTAGGGGTGGCACTAGATGCATTTACAACATGACCCTCCGCTGTATCACGATTGATGTGTATGCGGCCAAACTGTGATCCTCTCCTCGGCCGTTGAACATCATCATTGAAAATCATGCCTAAAACGGTATCAAAGTCATCGTCGTCTTCTTCCTCTTTGGATGATGACCGTTCCACCAAGCCATCTCCCTCAACCACTGGCGGAGCTTCAGCAAGGCTACATGGGCCATGGCCCGCCCAGCTTTGCTACACCTGCTCCTATTAGAGCCAGCCCATGGTCCGAGGGAATCCTAATTTCTTCTTGATTTGGCCTGCTTGACCCTTGATAATTTTTCGCAAGCTCGCTTGCCCTCAACCTCTTCATCTACAATTCAAACGGCTAGGTTCAATCCAAATGGCTCGGTTCACAAAGAAACGAGAAAGAAACTCACCTAGCCAATTCGTCGAACACTTGCAGTGCGGTGGTGGCGCACCGGCCGGCTAGTGTCGTTCTGAACAAACATGCCGGCGGTGACGAGAGGGAATGACATGAAGCGGTGTGCAATCAACGTGAGATGTGGCAACCGACAGAAAAAGAAGAAGAAAAGAAGCCGACGAATCAACAACAATGGCGGCGGCGGTTCACCTGATTTCGGCGACGGGGCCGGGGGCCGAACTTGCTAGACATTAGGCAAAAGGGCAATGGAGGGCGGGGGGACAAAAGGTAGCGGCAGGTCGTGGGTGGTCGCCGGAGTCACCTGAGCAAAATACCACGTCCTAAAATCCTCAATGAGGTTGGTTACATTATGAAACGTTCAACATACTCATTTTGACTTTCTGTGTGCCCCGCTCGTTACCAAGGTGGGATTGCAACAATGTTATATTAAGATGATATGAAGACCAAGCAGGTTGACCAAAGCATTAACTCAGCAGAGTTGGTTCCAGAACCATACCTCGGCAACACCATCCTTGAGACTCCATACTTTGAAGCATGGGTATGGCGAATATGATCTCAGAAATGCCAGACCAACAAGACATCAAGGAAGGCACTTGCAGAGCCTATGTTCAGAATACAAACTTGGTAATGCCTAAGCAAACCCAACGGCACCGAAGACACATGACCTCCATATAGAAAAACTTTTGTAGCAGCACCGACAACACCTAAGGCAACCCTAAAGTGCAGTATTACAACTCACGATAGCAACAGTTCAACCCAATAGTAGCACTATTAAACCTCAATGAGGTCGAGGAATGTTCGCCAAGCCAAGTCCTAGTACACTCATAATACAACCCAATATGGTTTGTTATGGCTTAAACCTGATATTACCGAGAATCACTGAACACAATCTCTAGAAGTAATTCCAAAGGGTTTTCGCTCGGAATTGGTTGAGTTCAACTGAGCAACAACAAGATTCATCTACCAACTATGATACCCTACCCTTTCTTAATTGTAACCACTCAAAGTGCAAAATGAAGATACCTAACTCGGCCGAATTCTCCAGAACATTTATCTCACCATATTGCTTCCACGTGCGCCCCTCCATTGGGAACTTATCTATCTCTACTCTTGTCGTCCTGACATAGGATGTCCTCGCAATTAAGCTCCTCGGTAGGCTTGCTGACCGTCCTCGCTAGAGGACGCGTTTACCCGATATGCACCTCAACTTTAGCATACTACAACTAACAAAAATATAATATATTTTTTCAAAGAAAATGATGTCAGACTAATTCAATAAACTGCAAAAGCAACTAAAGGTCTTATATTAGTTTCGAATCAGATGTACCATAAATTCAGTAATTATGATTTCTAAGATGTATGCCTTGACCTTCAGTTAGGAAGGATCAAATTGACCGCCTAAGTGTACTTCCCTAACACATCAATCAATCAATCAATCAATCAATAGTAGAGATAGTAAGCTCCCTTGATTTGAAGCGTCCTGGTGCTTCGGGGGTAGTGGTGTCCTTGCGCCCCCCTGTAAGTGTGTGTGTTGTGTAGTTTTCATTTCTCTTTCTCTTTTTATTTTTAATTCTTTCACATTTTAATTCCTGAGCTTTTATTAAAATTTGTAAACATTTAAAAGACAAACATTTTTATAAGTTCACATATTTTTCTGATTCATTAAAGTTTATTAGATTCACGGATACTTTTTAAGTCAGCGTTTTTTCTAAATTTTTGAAAACTTACTTATTTAACAACCATTTTCTAAAATCAATGAATATATTATAGATATGTGATTTTTTTCTTCTAAAATTCATGATTTTTTTTAAAATTTGCAATATTTTTTGAAATCCTTGAACACCTTTTAATTCAACTAACGTTTTCAAATAAAAAATGGAGTTGATTTTTTCCTGAGTTAGAGGTCGGGCGATCGAAGAAAACTAAATGAGGAGTAGGGAGCCAAGGTGAACTAAGGAGAGCTTTGTATGCCGCCCCGTGTTAGCGTTACATCAACACTTTCATTGTTTTAGCATGAAATAGGAGCTCCCAGTAGGCTCAACAATCATCACCGGTTGACATACTGACATCAAGGCCGAACATGTAAAGACACCCCAATCACGCAACAAATAACTTCATTCTCCTCTAGGAACAAATACTTTCTCCAATAGCAACCGAACAAGATATATAAACAAAAAAACACCCTAGCTTAAAACATAAGCCAACACAGATAAAATCAAAACAAAACAACTAATCACAATAATCTATACTAGATATAAAAGACTTAATCCAACAAGCGAAGAACGGCGCACTGGAGCGCGGGTTAGCCTCTAGTAAATACTACGTCCATGACTACCCACAATTTTTTTTACTATGTCCATGACAAGCACTTGCTCCTATTTTCTTGGACTTTTGGAGCTCTTTTACTATTTCATTTCTATTTTTATTGCATCTTTATTAGTAAAAAAAATAGTTTTGATGGAATCTACTAAGCCGTAACTGCACAAAATCCACGTGCTGACTGACTGACAGCTCCCTACACTGTTCTGAACTGAACAAGCAACGATAAGCAACCAATGGCGCTAACCGCAGCTGTCACCCACGCCTCCCGCGCGCTCCCGCGGCGGCGCCACCGCCGCGCTCCGGCTCCCTCCACCCGCCTCGCTCCTCCCCTTGCCGCGCCGCCACTGCCGACACGTCCGGCGACCCTCGACCGCGTGCTCTCCGACCTGGAGGCCCAGCCGCGCCTCCTCACGCCGTCCCTCCTCGCGCCCCTCCTCGCCGCGCTGCCGCTCCACCCGTACCCACGCCGCCGCCTCGCGGCGCTCCGCGGCCTCCTGCCAGTCTCCCTCCTCCGCCGCCACCCGGACCTCGCGCTCCGCCTCCTCCACCTCCACGCCTCCCTCGGCCTCCTCGCCTACGCGCACCATATCTTCGACCACCTCCTTCCCGCGCGCACCCGCCGGGAGCGCGCGTTCCCGTGGAACTGCCTCATCGCCGGATACGCACACGTCGGCCGCTACGACGACGCGCTCGCGCTCTACCTCCAGATGGACGAGGAGGGCGCGCCGCGTGAGGGGTTCACCTTCGAGCGCGCTCCGGGCCTGCACCGGCGCGCGGTCCGCCGAGCTCGGTCGGGCCGTGCACCGCGACGCCGTGAGCGCCGGCCTCGCTGCCGACGTCTCCGTGTGTGACGCCCTCGTGGAAATGTATGCTCAGTGCGGCGATACGGACAGGGCTCGCAAGGTGTTTGACGCAATGCCGGAGAGGGACGCCGTCTCGTGGAACGTCATGCTGGCTGGCTTGCTGGGGCACGGTGGTCTCTCTCCTCAGGCAACGGAGGTCTGGAGAAGGATGCTTGGAGAAGGGCACAAGCCCGACTCCGTTGTGCTGTCGACGATGCTCTGCCATCACCCTGATGATGGCAAACAGGGACTGGAGGTTCATGCCTGGGTGATCCGCCATGGGCTCGAGACGGAGTTGTCAGTGGCAACCGCTCTGATTGGACTGTACTCCAGAAATAATGAGCTAGGCCATGCCCTATCCGTGTTCGAGTCGATGCCAGTGAGGGATCTGGCCTCGTGGAATGCTATAATCTCTGCGCACAGCCAAGACTTCAGAGTTCTCATGATGTTCCGCCGCATGGTGGACTCCGGACTACTGCAGCCGAACGAGGCCACCTTGGTGGCGGTGCTGTCCGCATGCGACAATCTAGGGTTGGTGGAGGCGGCATGAGGCTGTTCTCTGAGATGGAGAACAAGTACAGAATTCGGCCTACTGTACAGCACTGTACCTCTGTGGTGAACATGCTAGGCAAAGCAGGGATGGTCAACGAGGCATACGAGTTCATGTCGAAGCGGATGTTTCTCAGCAGTGAGCCCACTGCCTTGAGGGCTCTGCTCCATGCTAGCTCAGCACATGGCAACATTAGGATAGGAGAAATCGCCGCGAAGAAATTATTTGTCCTGGAGCCTGACAATGCGCATAATTTCAGTCACACTGATCAAGATGTATGAAAACACGGGTAGGTTTGAGGAGCTCGAGAATGTGAAGAAGATGACGAGGGCTAAAGGGCTGTAACGTCGAGCTGATGGATCACCACCAATGAGGTCGCAACATCTGTATAGAGCGCCAGCATCTTCCTTACTGCCAAGTGGGAGTGGTTTCGACAAGTTTGGCTCTTGCACATGGTATTATTATATTCAGATTCAAATGTTTCTGTAGTCCAGGATCAGTAAGGCAGAGATTCTGATGTATCAAAAGAGTCCTGTCACAACTGCCTCCTCACTGACGCTGTCAGCGGACGTCAAAGGCCTGGTCTTCCTGGTTAAGAAGCCAGATTAAAATGATCAAGATTTGGGAAGCTAGCTCAGCACAGGCAACATGAGAATAGGAGAAATTACTGTCAAGAAGCTGTTCAACCTGGAGCCTGACAACGTGAACGATTTCCTGACTCTGAAGAAGATGTACGAAAACACAGGTATGTTGGATGACATCGAGAAGGTGAAGAAGATGATGAGGGATAAAGGGCTTTAACGTTGGCCTTTTGGATCACCACTGATGACAACTTCTGTATAAAACTCCGGCATCTTCTTTGCTGCCAAGTGGTGGTGATTACTTTCCAGTTTTGCTCTTGTACATAGTATTATTAGCATACATTAAGATTCAAATGTTTTTATAGTTCAGGATCAGCAAAGACAGGGATTCTGATGTTTATACCGGTACCTAACAGAGTCATATTTCATGGCACAGTGTACAGTATTTTTTTTGGTCTGGCAAACAGAAATTCTTCGATTTCATCCTGCTGATCAAATACCTGATGCTGTGAGAACTGAATTGATCTTTTGGCAGAGACTGCAAGTCGCTTCTTAGGGAGTGCAAGCTTCTTGTCCATGACCAACAAGGATCAAATGATGAATGAATGAAAGGAGAGAAGCTCTGGAAAGAAATGTACGTAACTGGCAGATGAATCAAGGTACGTACTAAAATCTGGAGCAAGGAATTACCGTACCCAGTAAATACTTTCATCTCAAACCTGAATGGATTACATGATTGAAGAAACTGAGTCACTAATTTGAGCACCGGGGTGATATTTTTGTTGACCATGGACGCCCACTCTGAAGCTGCAAATGATCGTGGCAGCACTTTTATCTTGTCTGTATTTAGCACTTGGCGCTGTTGCCGAGGCAGGGCAGAGGCAGAGCTTCGGAGGATTGCATTCCCCTCCAGACACCAACCCAGAGTTGACTACAGACGTCTGCTTCACGCCTACGTCGACGATAGGAAGCTCACCCCATCTATCTTCAGAATCCTCTGGTATGCAAGGGCCGAGTGTCCTATTGATCATGTCATTTTGCTTAAGACGTTACTCTGTTTTATATTTAAAATACCCTAGATGTATATTAGATAGCGGTCGACGGATGGAGTAATAGTAGTAGATGCAGGCAGGAGTCGGTCTATTTGTCTCGGACGTGATGACTATATACATGATCATTGTCTTGAATATCGTCATAATTATGCGTTTTTGTATCAATTGTCCAACAGTAATTTGCTTACGCACCGGTTGTGTTCGAGAGAGAAGCCTCTAGTGAAAACTATGGCCCGGGTCTACTTTTATCATATATAAAATCCAACAATACCTTGCTGCACTTATTTTATTTTATGTTCTATTTTATTTTATCTATGTACCACTACGTGATTTGATCCTTGCAAATAACCACCAAGGGGATTGACAACCCTGTTGACCACATTGGGTGCAAGTATTTGCTTTTGTGTGTGTAGGTGCCGCTAATGTGGTTACGTGTGGTTCTCCCTCTTGGATTGATAACATTGGTTCTTAACCGAGGGAAATACGTATCTCATCTTGTCGCATCATCCTCTCCTCTTCAAGAAATCCCAACGCAGCTCACAATTAGCGAGAGCGAGGGGCTAGGGGCGTCTGTTCTCCGAGGAGAGAAGCAGGGGCATGGTCCTAGCGGATACTAGTGATGGCGTGGAGGGACGCAAGGCGCGAAGCTCCCACTCAGTGCAAGACAAAGACCCGGTCCAAAGACGGATCAGGCTCGGATCGGCTGACGATTGGTCCAGTGAACCTCCCGGATGCCAAGGTTAGCAATGCAGTTATTAAACATCTCCATCCAGGGGTGACTAACATGGAGGTTACACTTGTCCTCCGAGGATCGAACGACGTTGAAATCACCTCCAACCACCACCGGCAATTGAGTAGACGACACCTTAGCGATAAGTTCTTGGAGGAAGGTCACGATCGATGGTGGTTAGCGGTGGTCGTAGACTATGACAATTTCCCACTTGAAATTGAGGGCCGCTCAAACACTTCCATGTTCACAAAGAACTCACCCCTACCCATGTTGTCCAGGAGGATGCCACCCGATGAAGGAAATATGCCTTAGAGGCAATAATAAAGTTGTTATTTCAAATTTCCTTATATCATGATAAATGTTTATTATTAATGCTAGAATTGTATTAACCGGAAACTTGATACATGTGTGGATATGTAGACAAAACACCGTGTCCCTAGTAAGCCTCTACTAGACTAGCTCGTTAATCAAAGATGGTTAAGTTTCCTAACCATAAACATGTGTTGTCATTTGATGAACGGGATCACATCATTAGGAAAATGATGTGATGGACAAGACTCATCCGTTAGCTTAGCATAATGATCGCTCGATTATTGCTATTGCTTTCTTCATGTCAAATACATATTCCTTCGACTATGAGATTATGCAACTCAATGGATCTGGGAGGAATGCCTTGTGTGCTATCAAAGCGTCACAACGTAACTTCGGTGATTATAAAGATGCTCTACAGTATCTTCGAAGGTGTTTGTTGGGTTGGCATAGATCAAGATTAGGATTTGTCACTCCGAGTATCGGAGAGGTATCTCTGGCCCTCTCGGTAATGCACATCACTATAAGCCTTGCAAGCAATGTAACTAATGAGTTAGTTAGGGGATGATGCATTACGGAACGAGCAAAGAGACTTGCTGGTAAGGAGATTGAACTAGGTATGAGGATACCGACGATCAAATCTCGGGCAAGTAACATACCGATGACAAAGGGAATAACGTATGTTGTCATAACGGTTCGACCAATAAAGATCTTCGTAGTCTATTGGTTATTGACCAGAGAGGTGTCTCGGTCATGTCTATATAGTTCTCGAACCCGTAGGGTTCGCACGCTTAACGTTCGATGACAATTTGTATTATATGAGTTATGTGTTTTGGTGACCGAAGGTTGTTTGGAGTCCCATTTGAGATCACGGACATGATGAGGAGTCTCGAAATGGTCGAGAGGTAAAGATTGATATATTGTAAGGTAGTATTCTGGACCTTTGGAAGGGTTCCAGAGTGTATCGGGTACATCTTAGGATCTGGGAGGTTACTGGAACCCCCAGGGAAAGATATGGGCCATATGGGCCATAGGTGGGAGGCTAACCACCCACAAGGGGGTGGCATGCCCCCACAAGGAGAGGTCAATTGGATTAAGGAACGGGCGCCCCCTTTCCTTCTCCTTCTCCTTTCCCCTTTCCCCTCTGGAAGAAGGAAAAAGGGGGGTGGGCGAATCCTACTAGGACTGGAGTGCTAGTAGGACTCCCCTCTCTTGGCGCGCCCCTGATGGCCGGCCTCCTCCTCTCTCTTCTTTATATACGTGGGCAGGGCACCTCTTGGAGACACACCAATTGTTCCAAGCCGTGTGCGGCGTCTCTCTCCACGGTTTACTCCTCCGGTCATATTCACGTAGTGCTTAGGTGAAGCCCTGCGCGGTTCACATCACCATCACCATCACCACGCCGTCGTCTTGTGAAACTCTCCTCGATCCTCTCTTTGGATCAAGAGTTCGAGGGCGTCATCGAGTGAACATGTCTTTGAACTCGAAGGTGCGTTAAATGCGTTCGGTACTTAATCGGTTGGATCGCTAAGACGTTCGACTACATCAATCGCGTTAACCTAACGCTTCCGTTTTCGGTCTACGAGGGTACGTGGACACACTCTCCCCCTCTCGTTGCTATGCATCTCCTAGATAGATCTTGCATGATCGTAGGAAAATTTTGAAATTGCATGCTATGTTCCCAACAGTGGCATCCGAGCTAGGTCTATGCGTAGATGATATGCACGAGTAGAACACAAAGAGTTGTGGACGATAATAGTCATACTTCTTACCACCAACGTCTTATTTTGATTCGGCGTAGTGTTGGATGAAGCGACCCGGACCAACCTTACATGACCACGTTCATGAGACCGGTTCCACCGACAGACATGCAACTTGTTTTGCATAAAGGTGGCTGGCGGGTGTCTGTTTCTCCAACTTTAGTTGAATCGAATTTGACTACGACCGGTCCTTGTTGAAGGTTAAAACAACACACTTGACGAAAAATCGTTGTGGTTTTGATGCGTAGGTAAGAACAGTTCTTACTAGAAGCCTGTAGCAGCCACGTAAAACTTGCAACAACAAAGTAGAGGACCTTTAACTTGGTTTTGCAAGGCATGTTGTGATGTGATATGGTCAAGACATGATGTGATATATGTTGATTGATGAGATGATCATGTTTTGTAAAAGTTATCGGCAACTGGCAGGAGCCTTGTGGTTGTCGCTTTATTGTATGAAATGCAATCGCCATGTAATTGCTTTACTTTATCACTATGCGGCAGCGATAGTTGTAGAAGCAATAGTTGGCGAGATGACAACGACGCTTCTGATCGAGATCAAGGTGTCAAGACGATGGAGATCATGACGGTGCTTTGGAGATGGAGATCAAAGGCACAAGATGATGATGGCCATATCATGTCACATATTTTGATTGCATGTGATGTTTATCTTTTATGCATCTTATTTTGTTTAGTACGGCGGTAGCATTATAAGATGATCCCTCACTAATATTTAAAGGTATAAGTGTTCTCCCTGAGTATGCACCACTGACGGTTAAATGATCTTGAGACACCAAGTGATGATCAGGTGTGATAAGCTCTACGTTCATGTAGAACGGGTGCAAGACAGTTTTGCACGTGCGGAATACTCGGGTTAAACTTGATGAGCCTAACATGTACAAACATGGCCTCGGAACACTGGAGATCGAAAGGTCGGACGTGAATCACATAGTTGATATGATCAACATAGAGATGTTCACCATTGAAAACTACTCCATCTCACGTGATGATCGAACATGGTTTAGTTGATTTGGATCACGTGATCATTTAGATGACTCGAGGGATGTCTATCTAAGTGGGAGTTCTTAAGCTATATGATTAATTGAACTTTAATTTATCATGAACTTAGTCCTGATAGTATTTGCATATCTATGTTGTAGATCAATAGCTTGCGATGTAGCTCCCCGTTTGTTTTGATATGTTCCTAGATAAAAATAAGTTGAGAGATGATAGTAGCAATGATGCAAACTGGGTCAACGATCTAAGGATTATCCTCATTCTTTGCCGCGAAGAATTATGTCCTTAATGCCTTTGCTAGGTGACAGACCTATTCTTTGGAGCGGAATGCGACGTTATGAACGTTTGGCAAGCTCGGTATGATGATGCTTGATATTTTAGTGCGCCATGCTTTACGGCTTAGAACCGGACTTCAAAAACATTTTGAACGCCACAAAACATATAAGATGTTCCAAGAGCTGAAATTGGTATTTCGTGACTCATGCCCGAGTCGAGAGGTATGAGACCTCTGACAAGTACTTTGCCTACAAGATGGAGGAGAATAGCTCAACCAGTGAGCATGTGCTCAGAATGTCTGAGTACTACAATCGCTTGAATCAAGTGGGAGTTGATCTTCTAGATAAGTGATTGACAGAGTTCTCTAGTCACTATCACCAAGTTACTGGAACTTCGTGATGAACTATAATATGCAAGGGATGACGAAAACGATTCCCGAGCTCTTCGTGATGCTAAAATCGGCAAAGGTAGAAATCAAGAAAAAGCATCAAGTGTTGATGGTTAACAAGACCACTAGTTTCAAGAAAAGGGGCAAAGGAAAAGAAAGGGAACTTCAAGAAACAATGGCAAGCAAGTTGCCACTCCCCGTGAAAGAAACCCAAAGCTAGACCTAAGCACCCGAAACCTGAGTGCTTCTACTTCAAAGGAATGGTCCTTTGGGCGGAACTACCCGAATACTTGGCGGATAAGAAGGATAGCAAAGTGAACAAAGGTATATTTGATATACATGTTATTGATGTGTACTTTACTAGTGTTCATAGTAACCCCAAGGTATTTGATACCGGTTCAGTTGCTAAGATTAGTAACTCGAAACAAGTATTACAAAAATGAACAGAGACTAGTTAAGGGCAAGGTGACAATGTGTGTTGGAAGTGATTCCAAGGTTGATAAGATCACCATCGCACACTCCCTCTACCTTCGAGATTAGTGTTGGACCAAAATAAATGTTATTTGGTGTTTGCGTTGAGCATGAATATGATTGGATCATGTTTATTGCGATACGGTTATTCATTTAAGTCAGAGAATAATTGTTTTTCTGCTTACATGAATAAAACCTTCTATGGTCATAAACCCAATGTAAATGGTTTATTGAGTCTCGATCGTAGTGATACACATATTCATAATATTGATGCCAAAAGATGCAAAGTTGATAATGATAGTGCAACATGTTTGCGGCACTGCCGTTTAGGTCATATTGGTGTAAAGCGCATGAAGAAACTCCATGCAGATGGACTTTTGAAATCACTTGATTATGAATCATTTGATACTTGCGAACCATGCCTCATGGGTAAGATGACTAAAACTCCGTTCTCCGGAACAATGAAGTGAGCCAATGACCTATTAGAAATAATACATACCGATGTATGCGGTCCGATGAGTGTTGAGGCACGCGGCAAGTATCGTTATATTCTGACCTTCACAGATGATTTGAGCAGATATGGGTATATCTACTTAATGAAACATAAATCTGAAACATTTGAAAAGTTCAAGGAATTCCAGAGTCAAGTGGAGATCATCGTAATAAGAAAATAAAGTTTCTACGATCTGACCACGGAGATTAATATTTGAGTTACGAGTTTGGCTTTCATTTAAAACAATGTGGAATAGTTTCACAACTCACGCCACCTGGAACACCACATCGTAATGGTGTGTTCGAACAATGTAACCGTACTTTATTAGATATGGTGCGATCTATGATGTCTCTTACCGATTTACCACTATCATTTTGGGTTTATGCATTAGAGACAGCTGCATTTATGTTAAATAGGGCACCGTCTAAATCCGTTGAGACGACACCGTTTGAATATGGTTTGGTAAGAAACCTAAGTTGTCGTTTCTTAAAGTTTGGGATTGCAACACTTATGTCAAAAGGCTTCAGCCTGATAAGCTCGAACCCAAATCGGAGAAGTGCATCTTCATAGGATACCCAGAAGAAACTGTTGGGTACACCTTCTATCACAGATCCGAAGGCAAGATCTTTGTTGCTAAGAATGGATCCTTTCTAGAGAAGGAGTTTCTCTCGAACGAAGTGAGTGGGAGGAAAGTAGAACCTGTTGAGGTAATTGTACCTAATCTTGAATTGGAAAGTAGTTCATCATAGAAATCTGTTCCAGTGATGCCTACACCAATTAGTGAGGAAGCTAACGATGATGATCATGAAACTTCAGATCAAGTTACTACCAAACTTCGTAGGTCAACCAGAGCATGTTCCGCACTGAGTGGTATGCAGTAATCCGTTCTGGAAGTCATGTTACTAGACCATGACGAACCTACGAACTATGAGGAAGCGATGATGAGCCCAGATTCCGCAAAATTACTTGAGGCCATGAAATCTGAGATATAATCCATATTTAAGAACAAAGTGTGGACTTTGGTGGACTTGCCCGATGATCGACAAACTATTGAGAATAAATGGATCTTCAAGAGGAAGATGGATGCTGATGGTAGTGTTACTATCTACAAAGCTCGACTTGTCGCGAAAGGTTTTCGACAAGTTCAAGGTGTTGACTACGATGAGATTTTCTCACTCGTAGTGATGCTTAAGTCTGTCTGAATCATGTTAGCAATTGCCGCATTTTATGAAATCTAGCAAATGGATAACAAAACTGCATTCATTAAGGGATTTATTAAAGAAGAGTGGTAGATGATGCAACCGTAAGGTTTTGTCAATCCTAAAGGTGCTAACAAAATGTGCAAGCTCCAATGATCAATCTATGGATCGGTGCAAGCATCTCGTAGTTGGAATATACGCCTTTGATGAGTTGATCAAAGCATATAGTTTTATACAGACTTGCGGTGAAGCCTGTATTTACAAGAAAGTGAGTGGGAGCACTACAGCCTTCCTGACAAGTATATGTGAATGACATATTGTTGATCGGAAATGATGTACAATTTTTTGGAATGCATAAAGGTGTATTTGAAAGGAGTTTTTTCAAAGAAAGACCTCAGTGAAGCTGCTTACATATTGGGCATCAAGATCTATAGAGATAGATCAAGACGCTTGATAAGATTTTTCAATGAATACATACCTTGACAAGATTTTGAAGTAGTTCGAAATGGAACAGTCAAAGAAGGAGTTCTTACCTATATTGCAAGGTGTAAAGTTGAGTAAGACTCAAAACCCGACCATGGCAGAAAATAGAAAAAGAGAATGAAAGTCATTCCCTATGCCTCAGTCATAGGTTCTATAAAGTATGCTATCTCATGTGCAGGACCTATTGTGTAGCTTGCCATGAGTTTGGCAAGAAGTGCGATAGTGATCCGAGTGGATCCTTGGACAACGTTCAAAGTTATCCTTAGTTACCTAAGAGGACTAAGGAAATGTTTCTCGGTTATGGAGGTGACAAAGAGTTAAATCGTAAAGGGTTACGTCGAGACAAGCTTTGACACTGATCCGGATGACTCGAGTCTCAATCTGGATACATATTGAAAGTGGGAGCAATTAGCTAGAGTAGCTCCATCCGAGCATTGTAGACATAGAAATTTGCAAAATACATACGGATCTGAATGTGGCAGACCTGTTGACTAAACTTCTCTCACAAGCAAAACATGATCACACCTTAGTACTTTTTGGGTGTTAATCACATAGCTATGTGAACTAGATTATTGACTCTAGTAAACCCTCTCGGTTATGGATGTGAACTATGGGTGTTAATCACATAAAGATGTGAACTATTGGTGTTAAATCACATGGCGATGTGAACTAAATTATTGACTCTAGTGCAAGTGGGAGACTGAAGGAAATATGCCCTAGGGGCAATAATAAATTTGTTATTTTATATTTCCTTATATCATGATAAATGTTTATTATTCATGCTAGAATTGTATTAACCGGAAACTTGATACATGTGTGGATACATAGATAAAACACCGTGTCCCTAGTAAGCCTCTACTAGACTAGCTCGTTAATCAAAGATGGTTAAGTTTCCTAACCATAGACATGTGTTGTCATTTGATGAACGGGATCACATCATTAGGAGAATGATGTGATGGGCAAGACCCATCCGTTAGCTTAGCATAACGATCGTTCAGTTTATTGCTATTGCTTTCTTCATGTCAAATACATATTCCTTCGACTATGAGATTATGCAACTACCGGATACCGGAGGAATGCCTTGTGTGCTATCAAACATCACAACGTAACTCGGTGATTATAAAGATGCTCTACAGGTATCTTCGAAGGTGTTTGTTGGGTTGGCATAGATCAGGATTAGGATTTGTCACTCCGAGTATCGGAGAGGTATCTCTGGGCCCTCTCGGTAATGCACATCACTATAAGCCTTGCAAGCAATGTAATTAATGAGTTAGCTACGGGATGATGCATTACGGAACGAGTAAAGAGACTTGCCGGTAATGAGATTGAACTAGGTATGAGTATATCGACGACCGAATCTTGGACAAGTAACATATCGATGACAAAGGGAATAACGTATGTTGTCATAATGGTTCTACCGATAAAGATCTTCTTAGAATATGTGGGAACCAATATGAGCATCCAGGTTCTGCTATTGGTAATTGACCGGAGAGGTGTCCCGGTCATGTCTACATAGTTCTCGAACCCGTAGGGTCCGCACGCTTAACGATTTGATGACGATTTGCATTATATGAGTTATGTGTTTTGGTCAGCGAAGGTTGTTCGGAGTCCCGGATGAGATCACGGACATGATGAGGAGTCTCGAAATGGTCGAGAGGTAAAGATTGATATATTGGAAGGTAGTATTCGGACACCGGAAGTGTTCCGGAGTGTATCGGGTACATACCGAAGTACCGGAGGGGTTACCGGAACCCCCCGGGGAAAGATATGGGCCATATGGGCCATAGGATGGAGGCTAACGAGCCCACAAGGGGCTGGCACGCCCCCCAAAAGGGAGGAGGTCGAATTGGATTAGGGAAGGGGGCGGCGCCCCCCTTTCCTTCTCCTACTCCCTCTCCTTTCCCCCTTTCCCCCTCCGGAAGAAGGAAAAAGGGGGGGGGGGGCGAATCCTACTAGGACTGGAGTCCTAGTAGGACTCCCCTTTCTTGGCGCACCCCTGATGGCCGGCCTCCTCCTCTCCCTCCTTTATATACGTGGGCAGGGCACCCCTTGGAGACACACCAATTGTTTCAAGCCGTGTGCGGCGTCTCTCTTCATGGTTTACTCCTCCGGTCATATTCACGTAGTGCTTAGGCGAAGCCCTGCGCGGATCACATCACCATCACCGTCACCATGCCGTCATGCTGACGAAATTCGCCCTCGACCCTCTGCTAGATCAAGAGTTCGAGGGACATCATCGAGCTGAACATGTGCTGAACAGATATGGATGGTAGATACAAGTGCAATATGGATGGTAGATATAGCTTTTGTAATCTGAAAATATAAAAACAACAAGGTAACTAATGATAAAAGTGAGCGTAAACGGTATTGCAATGTTAGGAAACAAGGCCTAGGGTACATACTTTCACTAGTGGAAGTTCTCTCAACAATAATAACATAATTGGATCATATAACCATCCCTCAACATGCAACGAAGAGTCACTCCAAAGTCACTAATAGCGGTGAACAAAAGAAGAGATTATGGTAGGGTACGAAACCACCTCAAAGTTATTCTTTCCAATCAATCCGTTGGGCTATTCCTATAAGTGTCACAAACAGCCCTAGAGTTCGTACTAGAATAACACCTTAAGACACAAATCAACCAAAACCCTAATGTCACCTAGATACTCCAATGTCACCTCAAGTATCCGTGGGTATGATTATACGATCTGCATCACACAATCTCAGATTCATCTATTCAACCAACACATAGAACCTCAAAGAGTGCCCCAAAGTTTCCACAGGAGAATCAAGACAAGAATATGTGCCAACCCCTATGCATAGGTTCATGGGCGGAACTCGCAAGTTGATCACCAAAACGTACATCAAGTGAATCACGTGATATCCCATTGTCACCACAGATACGCATCGCAAGAGACATACATCAAGTGTTCTCAAATCATTAAAGACTCAATCCAATAAGATTACTTCAAAGGGAAAACTCAATCCTTTACAAGAGAGTAGAGGGGAGAGAAGCAACATAAGATCCAACTATAATAGCAAAGCTCGCGATACATCAAGATCGTGCCAAATCAAGAACACGAGAGAGAGAGAGAGAGAGAGAGAGAGAGAGAGAGAGAGAGATCAAACACATAGCTACTTTGGTACATACCCTCACCCGAGGGTGAACTACTCCCTCCTCATGATGGAAGCGCTGGATGATGAAGATGGCCACCGGTGAGGGAACGCCCCAAGTGAGGGTGCCGGAATAGGGTCCCATTGATTTTTGGTGGCTACAGAGGCTTGCGGCGCGGAACTCCCGATCTATTCCCTGTTCCCGGGTTTTAGGGTATATGGATCTATATAGGTGGAAGAAGTACGTCAGGGGAGCCACGAGGGGCCCATTAGGGTGGAGGGCGCGCTCCCCTACCTCGTGGCTCCCTCGTTTCTTTCCTGACGTGCACTCCAAGTCTATCGGGTAGCTTTCCTTCCAAAAAAAACTTCTCCAGAAGGTTTCATTCCGTTTCGACTCCTTTTGATATCCCTTTTCTTCGAAACACTGAAACAAGGGAAAAAACAGGAATTGGCACTGGGCTCTGGGTCAATAGGTTAGTCCCAAAAATAATATAAAAGTTCATAGTAAAGCCCATAAACATCCAAAACACATAATATAATAGCATGGAACAATAAAAAATTATAGATACGTTGGAGACGTATCAGCATCCCCAAGCTTAATTCCTGCTCGTCCTCGAGTAGGTAAATGATAAAAACAGAAGTTTTGATGTGGAATGCTACCTAACATATTTATCAATGTAATCTTCTTTATTGTGGCAATAATATTCAGATCCATAAGATTCAAAACAAAAGTTTAATATTGACATAAAAATAATAATACTTCAAGCATACTAACAAAGCAATCATGTCTTCTCAAAATAACATGGCCAAAGAAAGTTATCCCTACAAAATCATATAGTCTAGCTATGCTCTATCTTAATCACACAAAATATTTAAATCATGCACAACCCCGACGACAAGCCAAACAATTGTTTCATACTTTTGATGTTCTCAAACTTTTTCAATCTTCACGCAATACATGAGCGTGAGCCATGGACATAGCACTATAGGTGGAATAGAATGGTGGTTGTGGAGAAGACAAAAAGGAGAAGATAGTCTCACATCAACTAGAGGCGTATCAACGGGCTATGGAGATGCCCATCAATAGATATCAATGTGAGTGAGTAGGGATTGCCATGCAACGGATGCACTAGAGCTATAAGTATATGAAAGCTCAACAAAAGAAACTAAGTGGGTGTGCATCCAACTCGCTCCACGAAGACCTAGGGCATTTTGAGGAAGCCCATCATTGGTATATACAAGCCAAGTTCTATAATGAAAAATTCCCACTAGTATATGAACGTGAAAAAATGAGAGACTCTCTATCATGAAGATCATGGTGCTACTTTGAAGAACAAGTGTGGTAAAAGGATAGTAACATTGTCCCTTCTCTCTTTTTCTCTCATTTTTTTTATTTGGGCCTTTTTTTTCTCTTTTTTTATGGCCTCTTTTCTTTTCTTTTTTTAATTTTTTGTCCGGAGTCTCATCCCGACTTGTGGGGGAATCATAGTCTCCATCATCCTTTCCTCACTTGGGACAATGCTCTAAAAATGATGATCATCACACTTTTATTTTCTTACAACTCAACAATTACAACTCGATACTTAGAACAAAATATGACTCTATATGAATGCCTCCGTGATGTACCGGGATATGCAATGAATCAAGAGTGACATGTATGAAAGAATTATGAACGGTGGCTTTGCCACAAATACGATGTCAAGTACATGATCATGCAAAGCGATATGACAATGATGGAGCATGTCATAATAAACGGAACGGTGGAAAGTTGCATGCAATATATCTCGGAATGGCTATGGAAATGCCATGATGGGTAGGTATGGTGGCTGTTTTGAGGAAGGTTTATGGTGGGTGTATGATACCGGCGAAAAGTGCCCGGTATTAGAGAGGCTAGCAATGGTGGAAGGGTGAGAGTGCGTATAATCCATGGACTCAACATTAGTCATAAAGAACTCATATACTTATTGCAAAAATCTATTAGTTATCGAAACGAAGTACTACGCTTGCTCCTAGGGGGATAGATTGGTAGGAAAGACCATCGCTCATTCCCGACCGCCACTCATAAGGAAGACAATCAATAAATAAATCATGCTCCGACTTCATCACATAACGGTTCACCATACGTGCATGCTACGGGAATCACAAACTTAGAACAAGTATTTCTCAAATTCACAACTACTCAACTAGCATGACTCTAATATCACCATCTTCATATCTCAAAACAATTATCAAGCATCAAACTTTTCTTAGTATTCAACACACTCATAAGAAAGTTTTTACTAATCTTGAATACCAAGCATATTAGGATTATTTAAGCAAATTACCATGCTATTTAAGACTCTCAAAATAATCTAAGTGAAGCATGAGAGATCAATAGTTTCTATAAAACAAATCCATCACCGTACTCTAAAAGATATAAGTGAAGCACTAGAGCAAACAACAGACTACTTCAAAAGATATGAGTGAAGATCAATGAGTAGTTGTATAATTATGCAACTATGTGAAGACTCTCCCATTTAATAATTTCAGATCTTGGTATTTTATTCAAACAGCAATCAAAGATAAAGAAAATAAAATTACGCTCCAAGCAAAACACATATCATGTGGTGAATAAAAATATAGCTCCAAGTAAAGTTACCGATGAATGAAGATTTAAAGAGGGATGCCTTCCGGGGCATCCCCAAGCTTAGGCTCTTCGTTATCCTTGAATATTACATTGGGGTGCCTTAGGAATACCCAAGCTTAGGCTCTTGCCACTCCTTATTCCATAGTCCATCGAATCTTTACCCAAAACTTGAAAACTTCACAACACAAAACTTAACAGAAAACCCGTAAGCTCCGTTAGCGATAGAAAACAAAACACCACTTCAAAGTACTGTAATGAACTCATTATTTATTTATATTGGTGTTAAACCTACTGTATTCCAACTTCTCTATGGTTTATAAACTATTTTACTAACCATAGAGTCATCAAAATAAGCAAACAACACATGGAAAACAGAATCTGTCAAAACAGAAGAGTCTGTAGTAATCTGTAACTAACGCAAACTTCTGGAACTCCAAAAATTCTAAAATAAATTGTTGGACCTGAGGAATTTGTCTAGTAATCATCTGCAAAAATAATCAACTAAATAGCACTCTCCAGTAAAAAGTTTTAGCTAATCTCGTGAGCGCTAAAGTTTCTGTTTTTTTACAGCATGATCATAAAGACTTCACCCAAGTCTTCCCAAAGGTTCTATTTGGCACAAACACTAATTAAAACACAAAACCACATCTAAACAGAAGCTAGATGGATTATTTATGCCTAAACAGAACCAAAAAGTAAGAAACTAAAATAAAATTGGGTTGCCTCCCAACAAGCGCTATCGTTTAATGCCCCTAGCTAGGCATGATGATTTCAATGATGCTCACATACAAGATAAGAATTGAAACATAAAGAGAGCATCATGAAGAATATGACTAGCACATTTAAGTCTAACCCATTTCCTATGCATAGGGATTTTGTGATCAAACAACTTATGGGAACAATAATCAACTAGCATAGGAAGGAAAAACAAGCATAACTTCAAAACTTTAAGCACATAGAGAGGAAACTTGATATTATTGCAATTCCTACAAGCGTATATTCCTCCCTCATAATAATTTTCAGTAGCATCATGAATGAATACAACAATATAATCAGCACCTAAAGAATTATTTTCATGATCTACTTGCATAGAAATTTTATTACTCTCCACACAAGCGAATTTATTCTCATGAATAGTAGTGGGAGCAAACTCAACAAAATAACTATCATATGATTGAAAATTAAGATCAAGATGACAAGTTTCATGGTTATCATTATTCTTTAAAGCATAACGTGTCATCACAATAATCATCATAGATAGGAGGCATGCTTTCATCATAGTAAATTTGCTCATCAAAGCTTGGGGGGACAAAAAATATCATCTTCATCAAACATAGCTTCCCCAAGCTTGTGGCTTTGCATATCATTAGCATCATGGATATTCAAGGAATTCATACTAAAAACATTGCAATCATGCTCATCATTCAAATATTTAGTGCCAAACATTCTAATGCATTCTTCCTCTAGCAATTGAGCACAATTATCTAATCCTTATTTTCACGAAAGATATTAAAAGATCAAGCATATGAGGTACCCACAATTCCATTTTTTGTAGCTTTCATTTATAGAATCAACAATTGCTAAAACAAGAAACAAAAAGATTCGATTGCAAGATCTGAAGATATACCTTCAAGCACTCACCTCCCCGGCAACGGCACCAGAAAAGAGCTTAGTTGACGGGGTGTGAGTGCCGCTTACCTAGCCTCCCCGGCAATGGCACCAGAAAAGAGCTTGATGTCTACTACACAACCTTCTTCTTGTAGATGTTGTTGGGCCTCCAAGTGCAAAGGTTTGTAGGACAGTAGCAAATTTCCCTCAAGTGGATGACCTAAGGTTTATCAATCCGTGGGAGGCATAGGATGAAGATGGTCTCTCTCAAGCAACCCTGCAACCAAATAACAAAGAGTCTCTTGTGTCCCCAACACACCCAATACAATGGTAAATTGTATAGGTGCACTAGTTCAATGAAGAGATGGTGATACAAGTGCAATATGGATGGTAGATATAGGTTTTTGTAATCTGAAAATATAAAAACAGCAAGGTAACTAATGATAAAAGTGAGCGTAAAACGGTATTGCAATGTTAGGAAACAAGGCCTAGGGTTCATACTTTCACTAGTGCAAGTTCTCTCAACAATAATAACATAATTGGATCATATAACCATCCCTCAACATGCAACAAAGAGTCACTCCAAAGTCACTAATAGCGGTGAACAAACGAAGAGATTATGGTAGGGTACGAAACCACCTCAAAGTTATTCTTTCCAATCAATCCGTTGGGCTATTCTATAAGTGTCACAAACAGCCCTAGAGTTCGTACTAGAATAACACCTTAAGACATAAATCAACCAAAACCCTAATGTCACCTAGATACTCCAATGTCACCTCAAGTATCCGTGGGTATGATTATACGATATGCATCACACAATCTCAGATTCATCTATTCAACCAACACATAGAACCTCAAAGAGTGCCCCAAAGTTTCCACCGGAGAATCAAGACGAAAACGTGTGCCAACACCTATGCATAGGTTCATGGGCGGAACCCACAAGTTGATCACCAAAACGTACATCAAGTGAATCACGTGATATCCCATTGTCACCACAGATACGCACGGCAAGACATACATCAAGTGTTCTCAAATCATTAAAGACTCAATCCGATAAGATTACTTCAAAGGGAAAACTCAATCCGTTACAAGAGAGTAGAGGGGAGAGAAGCAACATAAGATCCAACTATAATAGCAAAGCTCGCGATACATCAAGATCGTGCCAAATCAATAACACGAGAGAGAGAGAGAGATCAAACACATAACTATCGGTACATACCCTCAAATTTCGAGGGTGAACTACTCCTCCTCGTCATGGAGAGCGTCGGGATGATGAAGATGGCCACCGGTGAGGGATCCCTCCCCTCGGCAGGTGCCTAATAGGGGTCCCGATTGGTTTTGGTGGCTCTGAGAGGAGGCTTCAATGGCGGTGAACTCCCGATCTATTCTGTTCCCAAGTTTTTAGGGTATATGGATATATATAGGCGGAAGAAGTACGTCAGGAGCCACGAGGGGCCCACGTGGGTGGAGGGCGCGACCCTACCTCATGGCTCCTCGCTTTTCCGACGACGTGCACTCCAAGTCTATCGGGTAGCTTTCCTTCCAAAAAATAACTTCTCCCGAAGGTTTCATTCCGCTTCGACTCGCTTTGATATTCCTTTTCTTCCAAACACCGAAACAAGGAAAAAAACGAGGCCATGACTGGGCTCTGGGTCAATAGGTTAGTCCCAAAAATAATATGAAAGTGCATAGTAAAGTCCATAAACATCCAAAACACATAATATAATAGCATGGGAAAATTATAGATACGTTGGAGACGTATCAGCGTCAGCCCCATGGCCGAAGCCAGGGATGTTCCAAAAAAGCGTACGCATTAAGACCTTATACAATGCAAGGTGCTTAGAAGAGGTGCTTGGAGAAATAAGCCAGGCTTTTCTTAAGCACCGATGCTTATTTGTACAGGGCAGACGCTTAATTAGGCGTCTCTCCTATAGAAATAGGCACCGGTGCTTGATGTCTACTACGCAACCTTCTTCTTATAGACGTTGTTGGGCCTCCAAGTGCAGAGGTTTGTAGGACAGTAGCAAATTTCCCTCAAGTGGATGACCTAAGGTTTATCAATCCGTGGGAGGCGAGGGATGAAGATGGTCTCTCTCAAACAACCCGCAACCAAATAATAAAGAGTCTCTTGTCTCCCAACACACCCAATACAATTGTAAATTGTATAGGTGCAATAGTTCTGAGAAGAGATGTTGATACAAGTGCAATATGGATGGTAGATATAGGTTTTTGTAATCTGAAAATATAAAAACAGCAAGGTAAATAATGATAAAAGTGAGCACAAACGGTATTGCAATGCTAGGAAACAAGGCCTAAGGTTCATACTTTCACTAGTGCAAGTTCTCTCAACAATAATAACATAACTGGATCATATAACTATCCCTCAACATGCAACAAAGTGTCACTCCAAAGTCACTAATAGCGGAGAACAAACGAAGAGATTATTGTAGGGTACGAAACCACCTCAAAGTTATTCTTTCTGATCGATCTATTCAAGAGTCCGTAGTAAAATAACACGAAGCTATTCTTTCCGCTCGATCTATCACAGAGTTCGCATTACTAGAATAACACCTTAAGACACAAATCAACCAAAACCCTAATGTCACCTAGATACTCCAATGTCACCTCAAGTATCCGTGGGTATGATTATACGATATGCATCACACAATCTTTATTCATCTATTCAACCAACACAAAGAACTTCAAAGAGTGCCCTAAAGTTTCTACCGGAGAGTCAAGACGAAAATGTGTGCCAACCCCTATGCATAGGTTCATGGGCGGAACCCGCAAGTTGATCACCAAAACATACATTAAGTGGATCACGTGATATCCCATTGTCACCGCAGGTAAGCACGGCAAGACATACATCAAGTGTTCTCAAATCCTTAAAGACTCAATCCGGTAAGATAACTTCAAAGGGAAAACTCAATCCATTACAAGAGAGTAGAGGGGAGAAACATCATAAGATCCAACTATAATAGCAAAGCTCGCGATACATCAAGATCGTGCTGAATCAAGAACACGAGAGAGAGAGAGAGAGAGAGAGAGAGAGAGAGAGAGAGAGAGAGAGAGAGAGATAAAACACATAGCTCTTTGGTACATACCCTCAGCCCCGAGGGTGAACTACTCCCTCCTCGTCATGGATAGCGCCGGATGATGAAGATGGCCACCGGTGAGGGATCCCCCTCCGGTAGGGGTGTGACTAACAGGTCCCATTGGTTTTGGTGGCTACAGAGGCTTGCGGCGGAACACCCGATCTCTTCGTTCCCCGATGTTTTTAGGGTATATGGATATATATAGGCGAAAGAAGTCGGTCGAGAGCCACGAGGCCACGAGGGTGGAGGGCGCGCCCAGTGGGGCGCCTCCTGCCTCATGGCCACCTCAAAGCTTCCTTGGACGCCTACTCAAGTCTCCTTGATTCCTTTCCAAAAATAACTCTCCAAGGTTTCATTCCGTTTGGACTCGTTTGATATTCCTTTTCTTCAAACACTGAAATAGGCAAGAAAATAGCAATTTGAAATTTGGGCCTCCGGTTAATAGGTTAGTCCCAAAAATAATATAAAAGTGTATAATAAAGCCCATAAACATCCAAAACAGATAATATAATAGCATGGAACAATAAAAAATTATAGATACGTTAGAGACGTATCAGTGCTTCGAAAGAAGCCCGGTTTATTTTTCTAAGCACCTCCCTAAGCACCTAGCATTGTACAAGGCCTAAGGCGCCATCAGGGGCTTGCTTGACCCAAGACGTGGACGACTCAAGGTCTGCGTCATGATACCTAACAGGTGCGACCACTGATCTTAGTCCCCTCTTGAGCTTCACGGCTCATGGAGGGGATGGGGGCACGAAGGGCCGGAGCAACAGGAGCACGAGTGAGGCAAGCCCTAGTTTTAGCGAGTCGCCCAGACAAGGATCTTCTCTATGAATCGCATCAATCTGTTCTAAGTGACGATGATGACGATGGTGGAGTTTGAAGCCACCTTCGCAAGGCGACCCAACGGAATGGATTGAAGTGCATAAAACGAGCAATTGGAGGAGCAAGAAGCAGCGACACAAGTACCTATCTCTAGGTTGCGAGCCGCTTTACGGATCTCGGCCCGCTCGGGGATGGGAAGAGTCGTGTCATACGCCGGCCTGGCAGCATCAAGGTGAGCGCTGCGTCGTGAGGCCGACGTGGCCTCCGCATGTACGCTGCTGTGAGAGGCGGTCTGACGAGTTCTATATGATCTCTATATGAGTAACCGCCTGCAACCTCAAGAGAGATGGGAATCCCCTCCTAGTGGCCTCACCAACACACGGGAAAGGTAGGGATGGTCACATGTTGCCATACAATTCCATCTAGATCACATATTTAAAACTAAGACACATAAACGAAAACAAGCATGAAGCACTTCGAACATTTGGATTGTTGTGGTTGTGTAAGTTATTTACGCAAAAAGATCACAGTGGGGACTAGGGTAACAACTTGGTACCAGATTTGTTCCAGGGCAAAAAACACACTAAAACTTCGCCCAATCTGTAAGGCGGAACACCGATGCTCGGATTTGGTTGAGAAAACAGTGGAACTGACAAGTTGGGCCCACCTGTCGAGCTGATGTGCCGTGCTTGTGTGGAAAATATGCGGAGTTGGACGAGGGCCACATCTGTCAATGACTCAAGTGTTTTTTTGTTTTCGCTTTTTCTTTTTATTTCTTCCTCTGTTCTCCCATTGGCATTTCAACAAGCAGCTTGTGGGCGGCGCCCGTAGACCTTGCATGCTCGTAGCAGACGCCGCCATTGGTGCCCTGCTGCAAGAACAGACGGAGCTCGTCGCTGCCCCCTAGTGGGCCCCCGAGCTCGCCTCCCCCTTCAACAACCCACCGTCGGCGCTCCGCGAAGCCCCTGCAGCATGGACCCCATGGGATTCCACCACACGTCACTCCCTGGAGAGCCGTCGTGCGCGTTGTAGATCTCGTATCGTATGTGCACACCCGTGACATGTACTTAGCCGTTGTTGTTTGGCAGCAGGAGGTGCGGTGCTCGCAACCGGTGCCGGGCTGGAGACGACTGGAAAGCGAGCTCGGTGCGGCGGGATGTGGACGACCGCGACAACTTGCGTGCACGTGCCTGCTCCTCGCTGCCACACCTTAGCCACCGTGCAGTGGTCGCGTGGCTCCTCGCGCTGGCCATGGTGGCTGGTTGCGCTATGCGACGCGATGGCTCCACGGCTCCTCACGCTGGCCATGGCAGCCGGCTGGGTTGTCGATGCGACGGCTCCGGCGGCTCTGATGGAGACGAAAAAAAACGCACGGGCAGCTCTGAGCGCCTCCTCTCCGCAGCGGCCTTCACCCTGATCACCGGAGGCAGGACGCCGCAGACGTACTTCGGCCGCCCAGAACCTGCTCGATGGAATGCCCCTTAGAAATAGATGTGAATAAGCTGACGATATAGTCATTGATAGGTGGGGCCCACATCTCATTTGCCACATCAGTTGGTCAAAGTTCTTGGTCTTTGCACCTGGGTTATCCTACGTTTTATCCCTGTTTCGTTCTTTTTTTCGGCCAGCCTGACAAATGTTCCCAACTTTTCAGTTTTGCTGTTTTCTCGACCAAATCCGAGCATATGTGTTCAAGCCAAGAGATTAGGCGTGATTTCAAAGTGTTTGTTCCCCGGCACAAATCTGGTACCAATTTGTTGTCCTAGCCCCAACTATGGTTGTTTTACAGTAAATAACTCTTATTATTGTATATGCTACATCCAACACTTGTAATTCATACTAAACACATTATTGTCCCGTGAACATATATTGCACTGATATTTGATATCACGCATTAATAATTCAAACATGAGAAAACAAGAAGAGCATAAATCCTTTGGAACAGTTGAAATCATGTGGTTGTGGAATAGTGTGACTAGCAACAGACACACGTGGTACCCCAGCCCACACGGTAGTTTAGACAAGGAAAAAAATGGTACTCATTTCGTTACTTTCTATTTTGGCAAACTTTCCTTTGTAGCACTTTCAGGATTCTTAGTATCGGCATTCAGAAAACCATGCCTCGTCTTTCAGAATTGAAAATTTTGGGATTTCAGGAATATTTGAAATTTGAACTTCCATTTTTTTTATTTTTTTAAATTCCGCTTTAAGCATTTCAACTTCCAAATTCCATCTTTCAGAAAAAAATAATGATATTTCAGAATTCCTACTTCCAAGATTTTTCAACTTTTAGAATGATTTGAAGCTTTGCACACAAGAAGTCTCGAGAAGAAAAAACTCAAAGAAACAATGATGGCTGGGTGAGAGAGAGAGAGAGAGAGGTGGGTCAGCCCACATGGTTGGGCCCCATGCCAAACCGTGTCTGGTCATAGGCGCGCTCCCACCCGTGGTCCTTTGAGCAGTGCTGTGGATGTTGGACTCCAGGGAGTCGCTTCTGAAAAAAAAAAGGATTCGTGCTCAGCACGTCATTTGCCCTAAATGCCAATACATGACATGTTGCATTGCGATTTGATCTAGATCACGGACTGAAAGTTTAAACACAAGAGAAAAAAGGAGCATGAAGCAATATGAACATCCGCACCATTGTGGATTAGCTAATAGGCTTTGTTGGCGCATGTCTAGTGGGCACTTTTTTACTTCTATACACCACTAAAGTGTGAGGGCAAGTGATAAAACGTACTCCCCCGTTTGGAAATACTTATCAAAGAAATGGATGTATCTAGATGTGTTTTAGTTCTAGATACATCTACTTTTATTTATTTCTCCGACAAGTATTTCCGGACAGAGGAAGTACAATTCATCCGGACAAAATTTTGGCATACCGTAGTAGGCATGCTCGGTCATTCAGGTTAAAGCCAAACTCTCTCATGCGTACAAAAAATTTAAATAGACATATTGATCCCCTTTCAACAAAAAAAGAAGAAGAAAAAACATGATCTGTTGGTTAGATTTAGAATAACGGAGTTGGGTAGAGTCACTTCTGGACGCATCGATCGAAATAAATAAAAAATCATTTACGACTTACTTCCTCCGTTTTTATTTACTCTGCATATTAGAGTTGATTGAAGTCAAATTTCATAAAGTTTGACCAAGTTTATAAAAAATAATATAAACATTTATCATAATAAATTTATATGATGTGAAAGTACATTTAATAATAAATTTAATTTTATTGATTTGTTATTGCTTATGTTATTTTTTATAAACTTGCTCAAAGCTTTATAAAAGTTTCGACTTTTACCAAAACTAATACGCGGACTAAATAAAAACGGAGGGAGTACGAGCCTAGTTAACATATAGAGGACCACAATTCACACACAAAACTTATTAGGCACTAAGCAACAACAATATGGCAGAATGTCTGACCAATTTCCAGATCGATATCTTCATCGGATCCAGGATAGAAAAGGAAAGTACAGCGAGAATTGCGCTAGCTACAACGAAATTGGAAGAAGGAAAATTTAAATGAGCTGAAAATAGACATCGAATTCCAGGAATAACTTTTCATTCAAGGAACGGCAAGCCCAGCCTATTTAATTGCCAGATCCTTCAAGGCCGCGGAGATGGAGGAATCCCCGCCGTCCGGTAGGACGTCCACCGCCAGCGCTGGCGCCGGCGCGGTGGACGTGTGGTCCGATCTCCTCTGCGCGAGGAAGCGCTCCAGCGACCTCAGGAGCGGCGGGGACTCCCCTACGGCGGCGGCCTCCTCCAGCGCCATCTTGACCCCGCGTAGGATCGCCCTCGCCTGCTCCTCCGTCCCCGAGGCACCGACGGCGGCGGCGACAGCCTTCTCCAGCTCCACGAGGCTTTGTTGGTCCATCGTGAAGCCTGCAAGGATCAGCACAGAGAGAGGGAGGGAGAGAGAAACAAGGTCCTGGATTGAGAGGCGGTGTGGAGGTGGAGCTGGCTTTATAGAACCCTGAAGATCCCAGGGGCTGGAGAAACAGAGGCACAATCAGTGTGCTGTGAGCCGTCGATCGCGTGCTGTTTGGGAAGGGGTTTATGAGCTCCGACCCGGCTGTCGTCGCTACCGTACCGGCTGGTACGGGTGGCACAGCCGGCGTGCGCCTCACTGTCGCCACCGTACCGGCTGGTTTTGGCAAGCAGCTGGCAGTGGCCTTTGATGGAGCACGCGCGTGTCACTGCTGACGGGGCATGCACGCACGGATGCATGAGCAATGGTGGAGAAAGGAAGTGCTGATTATTCGGGGAGTAGCACATGTTGAGTACACTAGTGCCATTTCCTTTGCCTCGATCGTGAGCTCGTGATAACAGTACTGGAGCGGCTCCGATTTTTGTTGTTGTTGCAGCTACCTTAATTTCTTTTGAAACATACCTTAATTAGAATAGCAATTGCTTTCTTCGGATGCTAATCTTCATCCTAAATTCTAGAAAACGCAGCTGCGCTTTTGGGTCGTTTCGAGCGCACGCGCTACCGACAAAGTCGCCTGACTCTCATTCCTTTTCCACTCATCCCACCACCCACACTCCGTCCCACACCTGCCGCCCGCCGCCTCCTCCGTGAGATGCGACCGCCGCCGCGCTCCTCCCCCAGGCCATGCGCCCCTCCGCCTCGCTCCTCCTCCCGCCTATGGGGCTGCCACCTGGTCCTCCTCCCTTCGACGCGTCTCGCGCCAAGCAAACCCCCGGCCGTCTCTTCCTCTTACCTATTCCCGGCGACGAGCGCCGCGGCCGGCACGCGCCCGCCAAGCAAACCCCCGGCCGCTTCTTCCTCTTACCTATTCCCGGCGGGCCTGCTCCCTCGGTCCCCTGCGACACAGGTCGGCAATCCCTTTTACCTCCCTCCGTCGTGGTCCTGGATGGAGCGCAATGAAAGGAGTGACATCAGCGTTGCCCCCAGTGTGTGTCCACAAGGGTGCACCCGGAGGTCTGGACCGGCTGTGTCTACTCTTCGAGCAGATGAGTTCGGCTGGCATGCTTCCGAGGAGGTAAACTGCACAAGTTGTAATTCACGGGACTAGTAGTATCTCACAACGGCTGTAAGAGTTGCTCAAAAAAGTCTGACGAGGGAGGAGAGGTTGCAGCGAAGAGCTAACAGCACAATGCCGAGCTTATACCGTTGGTTCAGTAGAAAAAGATTAGCTTAATTGTCTGTATGTATGAAGAAGCTGCCGTATATAGCTCCACTTTCTGGCTCCAAATCTTGTTTGATCCTTGAAAGCTTCAGAATCAATCGGGTAGGGAATCATGTTTCAATTTTAAAAGCTGTCAGATTTCTGTTTCTGCGATGTATTCCTCTGACAGACTGATGTGGCTAAAGCTCAGTTAGGAAGTTGTAATGTAGGAAAACATTAGAGTCTTGTTTTCCATGACTTATTTCCCCCAATGAATTTGTGGTGGGCTTCACGCTGATCACGCTAATGTGTTTAATTTGTGGTGGGCTTCATGCTGATCTTCACGCTGATCTGTTGCTAGAATGTACTAACCAAACTGGTGGGCCAGTGTTGCTAGAATGTACTAACCAAACTGGTGGGCCAGCATCAAGGATCTTATAGGGGCAACAGTCCCTTTTTTAATGCCCAGCACTGGTTGCTTCAAATTTTAGTATGACTTGCCTGAAATCACAAGCAAAGTTGCTGCATGTTTTTACTTTTGCATAGGGGATGCATGATATTTTTACTACAAGGAAATTCTTTGATATGTGTAGCAGTCATTTTTTACATGGCTGATAATACTTGCTTCAAATTTTAACACGAGTCGCCTAAAATCACTGGTAAAGTTGCCTAAAATCGCTGTTCGCAACTAGTTGCTCCAATTTTTAGCATGAGTTGCTCCAATTCATAGGGGACAATTTTATTTTGGTATGCTTCATTTTCTTTCTTTTCTTAGTTTTTCCAGACATGTTTTTATCCTAGGTTAACACAAACATATCACACTTTTATCCACAGGAGAAAGGGCGTACATGGGCTTAACAACATCACGATGGAGCGACGGAGTTGGCAGGGGAGGGGGTAACAAGATCATGTCTTCTTTTGTCTGTGTGCTTTTTCCGACAGCTAAGTTGTTTGGAAATACACATGAGTTGCACATAAATTAGCTTATAGTTGCTTTCTTTTGTTTTGGTCAGAAACACTTAGAGCTGCTATGTTTTTTTTCCTTTTTTTATTTCCTAGTTAACTTGTGCTAGACTGAATACTCTGAGGTGCTCTACATAGTTTGCATCCTTTTTTATGCACAATACATGAAAGATAACATAGTTGGCCACAATTAATCATACAATTGCCTAAAAGCATGTATCCCATTGCCCAATCCATATGAACAAAAACATTACCAGACCATGATTTGGCCAACATCTAAAGGTTTTAGACACCTTTGAATTAAGTTTGTGTCATAGTGTTGTGTCAAGAATTTCTTCTCTTCGGGTGGGATCCCTTGTTATGATCGTAAACACTTGGCGAATGATGATAGAGGGTGGTCGGGTGGAGCTAGGGTGGTGGGGTGGAGCTAGTCATGGGGACATAACTAAAACCATGGAATTTTTTATGAGATTAAGTTTATCTGTGAACCCCTAAAAAAACAAACATGTGAATGTTCTTTATCCCTTTTCAGGTGTCATAGTTGCCCACAATCAGCTATACAGTTGCCTAGAACCAAGTATCCATTTGCCCAACCCTCATGAACGGAAATATTACCAAGACCTTAATTTAGCTTATATGTAAAGATTTTAGATACCTTTCAATTAAGATTGAGTCATAGAGACACATCAAGAATTTCATGTCCTCGAGGTTGGATCCCTTCATATGATTGTAAATACTAGGTGAATGATCATAGAGGGGGAGCGGTGTGGAGCTGGTCATGGAGACATAACTAAAATCACAAAGTGTTTTTAGGAGATTAAGTTTATTTGTGACCCCCTCCAAAAAGGAACATGTCTACGTTCTTTATCCCTATTTTAGGTGTCATAGTTGCCTACAATCAACCCTTATGTTGTCTAAAACCATGTATCTAGTTGTCGACAATCAACTGTACAGTTATCTAAAATCATGTATCCAGTTGTCCACAATCAACCATACAGTTGTCTAAAAGCATGAAAGATAACATAGTTTGCTATGTTTTTCCCCCTTTTTTATTTCCTAGTTAACTTGTGCTAGACTGAATACTCCGAAGTGCTCTACATAGTTTGCATCCTTTTTTATGCACAATACACGAAAGATAATATAGTTGCCCACAATTAATCATACAATTGCCTAAAACCAAGTATCGAGTTGCCCACGATCAACAAATAGTTTGCCTAAAACCATGTATCCAGTTGCCCAATCCTCATGAACAGAAACATTTATCAAGACCATTATTATTTGGTAAATATCTAAAGGTTTCAGATACCTGTAATTAAGTTTGTGTCATAGAGGTGGAGTCAAGATTTTCCTCTCCTCGGGTGGAATCTCTTAGTGTGACCGTAGAAGGGAGCGGGTGGAACCAGTCAGGTTTTCTAGCTAGAGATATGAGGCGCATGACTATGTGTATGTGCGCGTGTGTGTGTTTTCTCCTCTGCTATTGCCTAGGTGCGCAAGAAAAACTGTGGAGTTGCTCAGGCTTGGACTACACACGAGTTGCCTGGTGAACTTAGTATTTTCTATATGTGTCCGCTTTATCTAGATACCAAGTCAGGATGAGACTACACACGAGTTGTCTGGTGAATGCATTGGATTTGCACAAAAACACCCCAAAAGTTGCTGGCTCTTTAAGTACAACTCCAGTGCATATAAGTCATATGGTTGTTTTTCTTTTTCTACCCCAACGGGGTTTGTTGGGTGAACTTAGTCTTTTTTATATGTGGTTGCGTTTACCAATACTCGAAGTTCTTTGTTGCCACCTCCTTGTTACAACAGAAATGGTTGGCGCAGCGAGGACGGACGACGCCTCCTCCTTTTAGGTCAGCATCTGGTTTTGGACTCAGTATTTGCTCGGGAGTAGCGCATGTGGCATTGTCAGATAGTGGTTGGTGGTTGACCATTGGGTTAGCATCTTCATTTGTAGTGCGGACTCTTTGTCCATCGCGGGGGCCTCAACTAGGAGGGGCGAATTCTGCTCCTCATGTCGTCTGAGGAGATGGGATCTTGCTTCATGTTGGAGGGAGCAATTGGCGCTAAGCAGCCTTGAGAACAGCCCCTCGTCGTTCGGTTTTGGAGGATTTATGACGTACGGACTTGTTCAAAAAAATTAGGTGACCGTCAGTGTCTAGACAGGTCTATTCCGACATTTTTTGGGGTGATTTTGATGATCCACGTTGGAGTTGTCCTTATGGTAGGCGATTTAGAGGTGAAACTAGTCAATTGGTCGTTATGGTAACCAACTTAGAGATGATCCTCCGTTGATAGGTAGTCATACTAAGGGAAAAGGAGTTGCTTTTCTATAGCACTAAAGCTGCCTCTGTAACACACGAAGTTGCTCGGAAAAAAAGTTCGTCAAAACCTACTCATATGGGATCTAGTTTTGAAGAACTCGTCACGAGAAACCCAACGATGAAAACGGATTCGAATTTTGACATTCTAATCAAAAGTTACAAGTTTTTGAAGTTTTTGATCCCCTAATAAATATAGATGGGATAATCGTGGTCCATTTCTAGGCTGTCCTAACGGAGCCACGCGGCTGGCCCTTCCTTTTGGGGAGAGCGCTCGCTCCCGCGAACTGGCGCTCTGGCGCCAGGTAGTCACGTCCAATCTTCATTGGTTTACGAAACATGTTTAGCTTGAAGTCGGTCCATTGAATTTCAAATTTGGGTCGGTCGATTCGATGAAGAAGGAAGCAAGCGACAATGTGCAACACCAAAGCTACTGGCCCAAATTATTATTCCAGTCGACTTAGAGCATCTCCAGCCGCGCCCCCAAGAAGGCCCCCAGTAATTTTTGATGCTTGGCGCCAAAAAATCGGCCCGATCGCGCCCTAAGGCCCGATTTTCGCCAGCTCGGGCGAAATTGGCCGGCGGACCCACGAACCAGCCTTGCTGAGGGTCGCTCGAAGCGCCGGGCGAATCGTTTTTGGCACGAAGAGCCGCGGGCCAGCCGCGTCAGCGACTCGACTCTCTTCTCGCCGCTTCGTCGTCCTCATCGCCTCGTTTCCCGCGGCAAATCAATGCCAAAGCTACGGCCGCAGCGCCGGTCCGCCTCCATTGATGCCTCACGGGCGGCGCATGAAGGAAGGCGAGGCGACGCTGCGTCTCGCTCGCCACGCTGTAACGCTACCGGCCAAGCCTACCACGCCGGGCGCCTCCGCCTATATAAGTCGACCACCGTAATGGAGACACGACAGTACTCCACCGACGACGCCCATTTCTCCCCTTCCTCCTCTCGCCGTCTCCAGCCTGTAAGAATGGCTAAGCGCTTCCCCAGAGATGGCGCGCGGGCGAATGGCTTCGGGCGCCGCCATCTTCACGAGGACGAGGCTCGCCTCCTTTTCGAGGCCGACTACCGCCCCGCCGGACATGCGCGGTGCCCGGGCTTGAGGATCAGCGCCCGGGCGTGCGGTTTGCCGCCACCACCCACCGGGCGGCGCGGCGGCGGAGATCGCGACGTATCCGCGCATCTCGCCAGCGGCGGCGAGAGGCCCGCGGTACACCCCTCGACACTCGCCCGGAGTTCTACTTTCCGCCGCCGCCACGCCGAAAGCTTCGAGGTGACGAACTTGGCGTTGTGCCCTCCGGCAGCTCAACTCCGAGGGCCGACGCCGGTGGCGGGCGTGCCGCCGCACGTTGAGGCCGCCTCGAGTACATCGAGGACGGCAACACGCCGCGCCGAGTACCCCGCTTCGCCCTTCTCACGCCGCCCGTGGTAGCTCCGACGCCGAGGCGCATGGAGCGGCCCGGGCGTCCTCCTCGCCCGTCCGCTCGCTTCGGGCTCTCCTCGCCCGCTTCGCCAAGCCGGGAGCCCGGACACGCCGCTGGCCACAGCACCCAGAGCTCCGGCGTCCGACGACGACTCCACCCCCTCCGTCCGCTTGCCTTGTCGAGCCCAAGCCGGAGCCCGCCTCCCAGCGAGTACGAGAGGAGATAGCCCGCACGGCTTCTCCAACGAGGACGCTTCGCAAGGGCGCGGATTTACTACCTCCAAGCGACGAGATGGTTCGGCAGCCGCCGCCTCGAGGAGATAGAAGCTCGCAAGCGTGGCGCGAGGACGAAAGCACGGCGTCGTGATCGCCGACAATGACGACGACGAGGACGCCATGACCGGCCCAACCCGCCGCGCCAACCGGGGAGGGATGCAGCAGGACGGCGCGGCGGAGGCGGCGACGCTGGCCGTTGCTGCTGCCGCCGCCGACGGCAGGCGACTTACACGCTGGGTTCTACAGCCTCCTGCATGTAGAACTGCAGCAAGCGGCGGGCGGCGGGAGCGGCGAGGTAGACGGCGAGAGCGGCGATGGAGACGGCGAGGCAGCCCCTAGTAGTTTTTTTTTCTTTTTTGTAAAATATGTTTAAATTTGAACAAACTTCGCCGATGTTTATGCGTTAAATTTGAGCCGTGTTTTGCCAGATTTAACTTTTCCAAAAACGCGGGCGCCGCCATCAGTCATCACGCCTCAAGGCGCGGTTTAGCGCCAAGCGCCACAGGGGCGATTTTAGGCCCTCCTAGGGGGCCAATGGCGGAGATGCTCTTACCCCTAGCCAGCCCCTTGCAACAGAGAGATCAACTATGTACCTATGGTGGTAGATATGCACGATAGCTACGAAAGTCCTATTCTGAGCTCGAGCTCAAATGGACTCGTTATCTCAGCCGTCAGCTTGCACTAAGATTCACACCAACCCAAGTATTTTAATCTGTATTCCGAGATGTTTGTCCGGCTTTTCCCTGACTGGCCCACCCAACTACCGTGATTCAAGGTAACAGATGTCATCCTCACAAATGGCAGTATCAGATGGAAAGGCCCGCTGTCAGGCCATGGCTCAGACGGCAATAAAATCAACTAACGGAGGGCGCCCAACCCCGACCATTATTTTGTCCCGTCGAAAACCCGTCCATCCTTCTCTTGAAGATTACTCCCTGCCCCGCTGCTCCCTCGTCTTATCCTCTTCATCTTTGCCGGGAAGAGCGGATCGTGGACGATGGCTTCCTCGTCTTCTTCCTTGTGCCCTGCTTCCTCATTGCACCTCCTCGATCATGAAGCTTGGGAACTCACCCTTGTCCCCCTTCATCGAGATCACCTTGTATGCAAATTGCTTCTTAAGATAAGCCAGCTCGTACTGCAATACATGTCAGTTCCACTAGTTAGTAGCTTTAAACCACAATCAAACTTAACATTTTCTAAATATGTTTACCCGGATTATCTACTCACCTCAACGAGATGCCTCTCAAGGTACATGCCATTGTACTCCTCCGGAAGGCCTCCAAGATAAAACCAAGTGTCCTCGCCACAAGTACAAAACATTAGAGATCAATCATCCGCAAACAACGTGATGTCCCTGCTAGATTTTACTTAATGTAATACTTACATCACATGGTTCATTCATGTTGTAGGCGTGACGTCACAATCCAGCCGTCCTCCGCTTCTAGAGTCTGGACAAGATCGGGTCAAGAAAATGTGAGCACCAAAGTTAACATTCACCTCATGTTTGACACTCATCTCATCATCATGAATGCTTGTCTCTGCTGGATCCATAACAAGAAGGTTCCTTTGCTCAACGCCCACAACATAGAAAAGAGAAGCCATCCATCATTGGTACGGGTAGAAAAGTTGCACAATCCAAAGAAAATCACTCATTTAGTATAAATACATTTTGCATATCACTTAATTAAACCTTTCTAATTTGGTATCGAGCTACCTTCTTCATCCATTGTAGCTTGTACCCAAGCACATCTTCTTGCATCATGCTCCCCAGAAATTAGCGTATCCAGGTCATCGAGTTATTCATCGTGCTCCTGTATTTGTTCTCCAATGTCATAAATTGAGAATAAGTATCTTACAAAACCAGAGCGAGAAATATGGATGTACCACAAAGCAGATGTCAAACATATGCCTCCACCTTATTTTCCATCTCCCATACATGCGGTCGTCTCTTGCTAATCAGCATACGTGAAAATGTTGTCCAGCCAAGTCGTGTTAATTCACACTCAGGCCCAAACTCAGATATGGAATCATCCCTACAGAGGAGAATCAGGTACATGACCAGCTGCTTGAACCACTTCCTGCACACATTCACCAGTGTTGTACACATATGAAGTTTGACCCGAAATGAATTCCACATAGCAAAATGAAGTACGACAGAAGTACTCACTTTCACGATCACTGTTGGTACAATGCAACATATTGTCGTAGAAGCAGAGAATATTTCGAGCAGTTGATATCTCATGCTTAAGACCCCTGAAAGTACTTTATTTTTGTAAAGCATCTAACATGTAGTACCCCTGAAAGAGTATCCACGGCTATCGTCATGACGTTGTATTGTCCCAATAGTTACTGGAAGCTCATCCGCGTCTACTTGCATGCTACCTCCTGTCTTTCCAGAATAGATCCACCGGCTGTTGACAAATGAGCGTTGCTAGAATTAAAAGTGCAAATGTGAAATCGCTCAAGATAAAACTTTGTAAACAAGCACACTCACCTTCATTCCCCGACCGATAAAAAATTCGCCTCGACTATCTCAGCCGCTTGTAAGGCACTGCTGTACACCTTAGCAAGGTTCACATTGTTCTGCCTCGCTTGTTTCAAAAGGTCCCTCGTGGTACACATCTATGTGCTTGTTCGACGACCAGTGGATTGTCTCGCCAAAATTAGGCGTAAAGCGAGTGATTGTGATTCTCTCTATGTTCTGAAATATACCAAACATTGTCTTCTACTCGCAAGCCTTATGAAAGTCGCACTCAGATCGACAAGACCTAGTGTTCTCACCACCATCTTCGCACTGCATAATGTTCCCACATTTCAAATACTTAGCAAGGTTATACTACTCAAACGACTAAACTGAAGTGACAACCACTAGCATAAGTAAATTCTGTACTTACCGAGCAACAACACACTATTTCCTAGTGTTCTCATGCATTTCATCCTCTCGACATTTAGCCTGCTCTTCCCATATCGGATGCCAAACCCTTTTTCCCATGAGTACAAATTGTAGAAGTTGTAAGCCTCACCCAAAGGAGTCGGGTTAGTTCCAAGCACTGGTGTGATTACATTCTCAACTGGGTTCTCCGCATAACTCCTACAGCCTTCTCAAATGCACTAACCCGATCAGGCAGGATGGTCAGCTCGGCACGGCAGCTCCTATCCTAACCCCGAAAACGTAGAATTTTCAAATTTTCAGCTGCCTTAATTCACTAAGTAACATTTTTCTCAAATGAATTTTCAGACGTTCAATAAACAAGAAATTAGCTCGCTGCCTCCAAATCTATGCAATCTCAGCATTTTCACATGCTATATGTCTGAATTCAATAAAGCAGCATTTCCTCAAAGGATCTGCTTGGGGGGCTCAGTAAGCATGATGCAGCTTGTTGACTACAGAAAATCACTATTTGTTTTAATATAACAAATTAACCTCAACATGAAAAAAGGACATTTTGACATTTTAAACTGCCTGAATTCAATAAGTACCATTTTTATCATATGAAATTCCATACGTTCATCAAATAATTTTTCTGCTTGCTGCCTGCAAATCTCTGCACTCGCAGCAAATTCACGTGCAAACTATCTGAATTCAGTGAAGCAATATTTCTTTTCAAACGAGTTGCCTGAGGGTTCAGTAAGCATGATTCATTTTGCTAACTGCAGAAATCACTAGTTTGTCTGATCTCATGAATTAACCAGCCATGCGAACAATTGTGTAATTCCCTACATCACTCACTGCAATAGAATTCCAACACTAACCTCTTGTTCCAACTAGGGGCACAGGGATTCATCTTGCGGTGCAGTAGCTCCGACGTTGGAGGCGAACTCTCCCTCCGCCAACCAGCGCCGCCATAGCTTGCCGTGACAATCTAAGCGTCCACGCTTCCACTGCTGTGGCTGCTCGACCACCATAGCATCTCCCGTCGGCGGTGACGGCAGTGGGACCGCCATGAAGCCCTCTCCTACTTTCTCAAGGACAGCAGATCTGACCGCCACCTCCTGCTCCTGCACGATAGCGCTTCCCGTCGGCGTTATCTCCACCGGGCCCGGAACCAAGCTTTCCCCTACTCCCTCGAGGACACTGGATCTGATTCAAGCCAAATCAAAACCCATCACTCATCAAATCCAGGCGACTAGGAATTGTGAAGAAACCGTAGGAGAAACAAGGATCTACGAACCCCGCCGATTGGCTGCATGAGAGGCTCCATGGTGCCATGCCGCCGGCCCTTCTCTCCTCCGCCATGATCACGGTTTCCAAATGAGGACCGCACTTCAGACAGAGATAACACTGGATAACGCATTCAATTTTTTTGCCCTAACCCACCGAACCGAAAAGTTAACTTCCCGGTCCACGGATCAGACGGATTACTGCGATTCTGATCCACGGCCCACATGATCCACGTGAAACGGACGTCCACCTACCCGCTAAAAATGGCCCACGAGGCACCGCTGGGGCATCCGTATTTCTCTACAGTGTCCATTTCCCAGCAATCCACCAGCCCATGTATAAAGAAATGGCTCACATCCCAAAGCTCTATTGAACGGGCTGGATAACGAGCTCATTTGAGCTCGAGCCCAGTTACTCCACGTCCCGATAGCTATGTGTAGCATATGCCGCCCGATTTCTTATAGGAATCGCTTAAGAGCAATGAATAGCGGGCCAGCCCAGCTGGCCCATTTAGCGTGGCTGTTCGCGTCCGCCGTGGCGATTCTTGTCGTAGGTTCGCTCGCTCTGGTTTTCTTTCCTTTTTCCTTTTTTGTTTTCTCTTTTGTTTATTTATTTGTTCACCAGCTTTCTTTGGTTTTTCTTTTTCATCATTTTACTTTGGTTTTCTTTCTTTTCTCGTGTTTTTTAGGTTTTCTTTCTTTCTTTGCTATACCTGGTATTGTTTGTTCCTTTGTCGGTTTTCTTCTGTTTTCTTTTTGTTTCTTTGTCATTTTCTTAATGGTTTTATTTTTTAACACATGTCTACTTTTTCTCAGTACATAATGCATATTTTTAGAGCAACACTAAACATTTTTCTGATACACACGTGGGGCCTTTTCCAAGTACATGAACCTTTTTCAAGTACATGATTTCCCTCCCTGCAAAAACAAAGTAAATGACCCCCCCCCCCCCCCCCCGAAATACTTGTTTTGAAGAATTTTTGTGCATACACTGTAACATTTTCGAAATACACGCTGTACAATGTCAATAAGAATTTTATTAAACTACGCGGTATAAACATTTTTGAAAATTGCACAGCATTATTTGGAAACATGTGATTATTTCTTTAAAATTTCACGTATATTTTTAGAATGGGATTAAATATTTTCTGAACCTATAACAACATTCTTTAACATTTTGTATAACATTTTTTTTGCGAGAGAAATTTCCAATCTATTCAACAATCATGGCAGTATAGAGAACACAAGAGATAATAAAAATTACAACCAAGTCTATGGACCACCTAGCGACGACTACAAGCACTGGAGCAAGCCGAAGGCGCGCTGCTGTCATTGCCCCTCCATCACCGGAGCCGGACAAACCTTTTTGTAGTAGATAGTCGGGAAGTCGTCGTGCTAAGGCCCCAAAGGACCAGCACACCATAGCAGCAAACATCGCAGATGAAGTGAGTTGTAGATTGGAAAGATCAAACCTAGAACCACACGAACGAAGACGAACAAAAACTGGATCCAAATAGATCCATCGAAGACCAGCACCGATCGAATCACATGAGATCCGACGGAGACACACCTCCACACATCCTCCGACAAAAATGCTATTTGCACCATCGGGACGTGGATAGGACGTGGGAGACATTATTGCTACCGAGGGACATCGCCGCCGCCACACAGTCCCAACCAAGACATTCAACCTAGCAAAAACGAGAACAGGGCCCTCTCCACGGCGGGGGCGAGATCTCAAGACCTCCACAGGCCAAAGGCCATCGGAGGCGGGGCGGATCCACGGCGGCGCCGACGGGAGGACGAAGGAGACTTTTCTTGGAGAGGAATATATATGCTGTAACACTTTTTTAAATTGTCACAAACTTTTTTTGGAAGGCGGGGATATTTTCATGAAATGTCACGTACAATTTTTCAAAGGTACAATTTTTTTACGTCACAGAATCATTTTTGTACATCGTATACACGTTTTTTTTTTTCTGAAATTGTATACAGAGGCGAGATCAGTGTGTGGCGACAGCGGTTAGTTTTTGCGGCCTGTGATTCGTGGCGTGATGTTTGTGTTTGGTTTTATCTATATATATATATATATATATATATATATATATATATATATATATATATATATATATATATACATACATATATATATATACTAATAAAAGGGCTATTGCTTCTTACCACCGTAAATTTCGTCCATTATTAGTTTCGCTCGTCCGTCGTCCATCAGCTGTGGTCCGTCAAGTTTTTTTGTGAGACTTCAGTCAAGTACCGTTCATCCGATCAGGGAGCCAAATAAATCCGGCCCAATCCGGTTCTTCCTTATTCCCTTGCCTGGCTCTTGTCCCTATCGCTCGCCCAATCTGATCTTCCGAACGCGCCTCAACTCCACGGTGTCAGGTCGGATCTGCCGCCCCAACGACGCCATGGCCTGGCTCAAACCCTGATGACCTAGAGCGTGGGGTGCAGCGACGTCGCACATGAGAACGGCGTCGTCTCCTTCCACCGCTGTCTGCTGCTTCTCCTCTTCTTCCTCCTGCAGATCCCCTTGCTCCAGAGCTTTCCCAGCGGCCCAGGCCGACGCGTACGTTGTCTGTCTAGCGGTTTGACCATGAGGACCATAGTAGATGTCATCTATTGAGGGCCAGCGATGGTCGGGCCGGGCAGCAGCGGCGATCCGGGTAGACCATCTCCTCGTCAAAGTCTGGTCTGTAAACACAGCCATCATCGATCGAGGGCCAGCAACGGCTGGACCTAGGGCAGCAGCCGCTACCCGGATAGATTCTTCTCTTCTGCGTTATCTTTGGTTTGCAAGGCGCGTGGCAATGTTAGCAACCTAAGGAAGATGAGAAAAGATGACCCAGATGCTGCCTGTGCACGCCTGAACCATGTCCAATCATACCAGGTTAAATCAATGAACTGCTCTCTGTGTAATTGCTACAAAAATCATGTCAATTTCCTCTACCCATGCATGTACTCTATAAAAATATCTTTTTGCATTGCTCTTGTCGATTGTGTTGTAGGGAGCAGAGAAGAGCAACATGGGGTGGTCTGCGTCGCCTTCGGTTGGGACCTGTACTTGTAGGAATAATTATGTTTCCAGGGTTGAGAAAAGGTATGATGCACGGACTTCTAATATTTGTATGTATTCAAATCGCTGTTGGAAGACGATAGGTGTGTAAGTCATGTATCCTATAAGAGAGATATGTGGCGTGATGTTGTACCATATGGTGGCCAAAATTACAAACTGTTTTGCTATAAAAAATTACTCTTAGGTCGTCCTTTCCATAGATGAAATTGACCTGATAGCTCATCTATTGCCTTTATCTAAAATTAGCATTAATTACATGCCATTTGTGTGCTCAAGGAACTGTTGGAGAATATTTTTCTAGCTATAATCATTTAGTAGAACATGGCATTGCATGATACGCATGAGACCAACGTATCCGAAGATGCTTTTAGGGGCACTTGAGCTTGCCTGTGGAGGTTGGTCAGCAAATGAATTTGTTGATCAATGGTGCCAGAAAAGTAAGTACAAGGAAATTCTGTTAGTTCAGATAATTTGTGGATCAGTACAGCCAGCAAATGAATTTATTGGTATTTTATTTTGTTTACCAATAATTTTGCTTTCTGTTCTTTAACGAAAAGGATGTCCCTCTTTGTAAATCTTTTACTTCGCTTTCCGGTGAAGCTGCAGTTCTCTGCAAATTGTAACCAATTTTCGGATCACACTAAGCAGACACTACTTGTTGATTTCGGTCTGTACATTGGGTTGTTGAGTATGACAGCTGAGCGGCCTCTGTTGATATGAATTTTTTTTCCAAAATCTGGTAAGAAATTTTATAGGACATATATTCAGCTACTGAGAAGTACTTAAACATCAAAGGGTTGCATACTTTATATGTAATTATCTTACTCAGAAAAGTAGATCATGGAAGAGTCATCTGTGCAGCCATTCTGAAGATTATGTTACCCAAATTACAACTCACATTAGAAAAAAAGCTGAACATCTGCAGCTTTCTTCCTGAGATTGCAAAAGCAAATTAAGACAACATGCCTGCCGGTGTCCTGGAATTAGTAAGTCGTATCTAGAAAACCCAAAGTAAAACTGATATATGTCAAATGACCTATATTTAGGGTGGTTTTAGCAGAGAGAATATCGTGTATGGCTCACACGGACTTCAGATGTGGCACCTCTTTGAAAATTTCATTGTATGAATGAGGTTCCTACATTTTCTTTGATCTGAACCTTTGGTACACAATTTTGAAGGTTTCATCATAATAAAAATTGACAGTCTTTATAACGTAATCTGAACATTTTGTTGGTTGCCGGACAACTTTGTTCTCCAGTATAGGTGGCGTATATATGTTTGTGCAAAATGATTATGTAAGGACATCTGGTAACTTTATTCTTTTGTCAAGGTTGATTTACTTGGTGGATAAGACTTCCATTTCCTCTAAACAAGTGAACATGACATGTGTGATGTTCCAAAAAAGGAGCTTTTGTGTGTTGGCTGGCAGCCCTAATGAATTCTAGACATGTATCTGAGGTTTCGTTGGCTGTAAACCAATAGGGTCAACAATTTGGGTTTTAGCTTTCTATCAAAAAATTAGAACTTAACTACCGGTACTTTCAGATTTAGAATATTCCTCTGCTTTGGGACGGATGGTTGTTATTTGTAGTGATTGGGATAAACATTGTCCATTGACTACACGTGAATTTACCAATCTGATGAAGTGAGTGCAGGTTCACAAAGTGCACGTGTATAAACCTTTCGTCCATCACCTTAATGTTGACATGTAATAATTTTGTAAAGGTTACAATCATGCATCATTTAGAAGTAGCAGTTATTAAACTCAAAGAATATGTTCCAAAGTTGAAGGCACCCAATCGAATTCCTCAGTACGCCCATCCCTCTCCACCCAACAGCGCTCTCATCGTCTGCTAAATGGAACAAAATGATGTTTGGAATTGCTTGCTGCTGCTGCAATTGTTATTCTAGGTTGGTTTGCTTGCTGCTGCCATTACTTAAGATTATTGATATTGCTAATTTCTCTGGTTCAGAAACATAAATTTACTCGGAATAATACCGGCCCCATGTCATAAGCTCATGCGCTTCTCATGAGCGTTCACTGTCCCACGACACAGTTTCTCAACTAGACCAACCGTTGTTCATTGGAACCAATGTTTTTTCCCATTGCAACGCAAGTGCATTTGTGCTAGTGAGCTCCAATATCCGAAGCTCTGCTGTTCTCTCGTTCGTTTGGTTCGGGTGGCCAAGCCGGCGCGCGCCTCACTGTCGCCACCGTACCGGCTGGTTTTGGCAAGCTGGCAGTGGCCGAATCGCATAGCTTTGATGGAGTACGCGCGTGCCACTGCTGGCCGGAGGGGCATGCAATGCATGCACGCACGCACGAGCATAGCATGGTGGAGAAAGAACGTGTTGATTATCCGGGGAGGGCAAATAGCACATGCTGAGTCTTGTCCGCAACTCCCTCCCTCCCGACTCCCGTCGGGTTCCTCGCCCCGCCACCGGCTCCCCCGCCGCGTGTTGCCGCCGCCGCGGCCGGAGCCCACCGCTGCTAGCCCTCTCTTCCGCTCCCCCACCCTTCCTCCCCCGTGGCCCCCGCGGCCCCACCCCGAGCGAGGCGACCAGGGGCCCTTCTCGCCTGCCCTCCAACGCTTCCTCGCTCCTCCTCCTCCCACCGCCAAAGAAGCGGCGCTGCCTTGCTCAGCGTGGTCTTGGCGGGCGGCGGGATCGCTTGTCTCCGGCGCCCACCACCGCCGGGCGGTGGTGTCATGGCGGCGGTGCCCTTCGCCGACGTCGGTGTGGCCCGGCGGCAGTGGCGCCAGCTGCCACGGTGGCTCTCGACGCGACGGTGCGGCTGGCTGGGGCAAAGACAAGCGGCTGGTGGTGGCTTCCGCCCCAGATCTGGCCCATTTGGGCCCCACCTAGGTTAGCGGGCGGTGGCTCGGCGTTCGCGGCAACGCTAGCTCCCTAGTGGCGGCGAGGTGGCGGCAGTCTTCAAAGCGGTGAGGACTTCGTCGGTCGGCGAAGTTGCAGCGTGGTGGCAGGATCGCCCTTGTCCAAGTGGACTGGCGGGGCCGTCGGGGCCCGACAAGTCTCGCTGCGTTTGCCGGGGCGAATTGGCTCCGCTGTGGCGGTGGAGGCAGTTCCCTCCCTTCGTGTTGGGGAACGTTGCAGAAAATTAAATTTTTTTCTACGGTTTCACCAAGATCCATCTATGAGTTCATCTAAGCAACGAGTCATGGGAGAGAGATTGCACCTACATACCACTTGTAGATCGCGTGCGGAAGCGTTCAATGGAACGGGGATGATGGAGTCGCATCACCGTGATCCAAATCACCGATGACCAAGTGTTGAACGGACAGCACCTGCTGCTCAACACACGTGACGGAGCGGATGACGTCTCCTCCTTCTTGATCCAAAGCAAGGGGAAGGAGAGGTTGAGGAAGAAGGCTCCAGAAGCAGACGACGGGCGTGGTGTTGGTGGAGAGGCAAGATTCACAGTGGCTTCGCCAAGCACTCCAACGGAGGAGGAGAGGTGTTGGGAGGGAGGGCTGCGCCTTGGATCAGGTATTCAGCCCTCCCTCACCCCTCTATTTATAGGGAAGGGGAAGGGGGGCCGGCGAGGAGGGGCTTGCCCCAAGCAAGGCGCCCCACTAGGTTCCCCCACAACCCTAGGTGCATGGGCCCAACGGGGGCCCAGCCCTCCAGGCTGGTTCCCTGTCCCTTGCGGCCCATGAGGCCCTCCAAGAGGGTGGCCTCCCGGTGGACCCCTCGAATCCCTCCGTTCTTTTACAATACCGATATGCCCTCAAACTTTCCGGTGTCCGTATGACAACTTCCCATATATAAATCTTCACCTCCCACCATTCCGAACTCCTCGTGACGTCCGGATCTCATCCGGACTCGAACAACATTCAATAATCACATACAAGTCTTCCTAATAACCCTAGCGCCACCGAACCTTATGTGTAGACCCTACGGGTTCGGGAGACATGCGCATATGACCGAGACGGCTCTCCTGGCCAATAACCAGCAGCGGGATCTGGATACCCATGTTGGCTCCCACATGCTCCTCGATGATATCATCGGATGAACCACGATGTCGAGGATTCAATCAACCCCGTATACTATTCCCTTTATCAGACGGTATGTTACTTGCCCGAGATTCGATCGTCGGTATCCCAATACCTCGTTCAATCTCGTTGCCGGCAAGTCACTTTACTCGCATCTGAATGTATGATCCCGTGACCAAACACTTGGTCACTTTGAGCTCATTATGATGATGCACTACCGAGTGGGCCCAGTTGATACCTCTCCGCCATACGGAGGACAAATCCTACCTCGATCCGTGTCAACCCAATAGACACTTTCGGAGATACCAGTAGTGCACCTTTATAGTCACCCGCTTACGCTAGGACGCTTGGTACACCCAAAGCACTCCCTACGGTATCCGGAGTTACACGATCTCATGGTCAAAGGAAAAGATACTTGACATTGAAAAAGCTCTAGCAAAACGAACTACACGATCTTGTGCTATGCTTAGGATTGTTCTTGTCCATCACATCATTCTCCTAATGATGTGATCCCGTTATCAATGACATCCAATGTCCATAGTCAGTGAAACCATGACTATCTGCTGATCAACGAGCTAGTCAACTAGAGGCTCACTAGGGACATATTGTGGTCTATGTATTCACACGTGTATTACGATTTCGGATAATACAATTATAGCATGAATAAAAGACAATTATCATGGACCAGGAAATATAATAATAATACTTTTATTATTGCCTCTAGGGCATATTTCCAACAGCTTCCCACTTGCACTAGAGTCAATAATCTAGTTACATTGTGATGAATCGAACACCCATAGAGTTCTCGGTGTCGATCATGTTTTGCTCATGGAAGAGAAGTTTAGTCAACGGATCTGCGATATTCAGATCCGTATGCACTTTGCAAATTTCTATGTCTCCATCTTGAACATTTTCACGAATGGAGTTGAAGCGACGCTTGATGTGTCTCGGTCTTCTTGTGAAACCTGGGCTCCTTGGCAAGTGCAATAGCTCCAGTGTTGTCACATAAGAGTTTGATCGGCTCCGACGCATTGGGTATGACTCCTAGGTCGGTGATGAACTCCTTCACCCAAATTGCTTCATGCGCTGCCTCCGAGGCTGCCATGTACTCCGCTTCACATGTAGATCCCGCCATCGACGCTCGCTTGCAGCAATGCACCAGCTCATCGCTTCCACCATTCAACATATACACGTATCCGTTTGTGACTTTGAGTCATCTGGACCGTGGTCGAAGCTAGCGCCGACGTAACCCTTTACTTACGACGAGCTCTTCGTCACCTCCATAAACGAGAAACATGTCCTTTGTCCTTTTCAGTACTTCAGGATATTCTTGATCGCTGTCCAAAGTGTTCCTTGCCGGATTACTTTGGTACCTTCCTACCAAACTTACGGCAAGGTTTACATCAGGTCCGGTACACAAAGATGGCATACATAATAGATCCTATGGTTGAGGCATAGGGGATGACACTCATCTCTTCTTTATCTTTTGTCATGGTCGGCATTGAGCCGAGCTCAATTTCACACCTTGCAAAACAGGCAAGAACCCTTGTTTGGACTGATCCATTTTGAACTTCTTCAAAATCTTATCAAGGTATGTGCTTTGTGAAAGACCTATGAGGCGTCTCGATCTATCCCTATAGATTTTGATGCCTAGTATGTAAGCAGCTTCTCCAAGGTCCTTCATTGAAAAACTCTTATTCAAGTAGGCCTTAATGCTATCCAAAAGTTCTATATCATTTCCCATCAAAAGTATGTCATCTACATATAATATGAGAAATGCTACAGAGCTCCCACTCACTTTCTTGTAAACGCAGGCTTCTCCATAAGTCTGCATAAACCCAAACGCTTTGATCATCTCATCAAAGCGAATGTTCCAACTCCGAGATGCTTGCACCGGCCCATAAATGGATCATTTGGAGCTTGCATACCTTGTTAGCATTCTTAGGGTCGACAAAACCTTCCTACCGCATCATATACAGTTCTTCCTTAAGGTAGCCAAGTATGAATGCCGCTTGACGCCCATTTGCCATATCTCATAATCATAGTATGCGGTAATTGCTAACATGATTCGGACGGACTTCAAGCTTCGCCACGGAGAGAAAGTCTCATCGTAGTCAACCCCTTGAACTTGCCGATAACCCTTAGCGACAAGTCGAGCTTTATAGATGGTAACATTACCATCCGCGTCCGTCTTCTTCTTAAAGATCCATTTGTTTTCTATTACTCACGATCATCGGCAAGTCTCACAAAGTCCATACTTTGTTTTCATACATGGATCCTATCTCGGATTGCATGGCTTCAAGCCATTTGTTGGAATCGGGCCCGCCATCGCTTCTTCATAGTTCAAGGTTCACCATTGTCTAACAACATGATTTCCAAGACAGGGTTGCTGCACCACTGCAGTGCGAACGTGTTCTAGTGGACCTACGAAGTTCAAGAGCAAGTTGATCCAAGTACCTTGATCATCATCATTAATTTCCTCTCTGCCGGTGTAGGCACCACAGAACATTTTCCCGAGCTGCACTACTTTTCGGTTCAAGAGGTAGTACTTCATCGAAGTTCTACTTTCCTCCCACTTAATCCTTTCGAGAGAAACTCTTTTCCGTAGGATCCGTTCTTGGCAACAAAGATCTTGCCTTCGGATCTAAGGTAGAAGGTATACCCAATGGTTTCCTTTAGGGTATCCTATGAAGACGCATTTTCCCGACTTGGGTTCGAGCTTTTCGTGTTGAAGTTTCTTGACATAAGCATCGTGATCCCCAAACTTTTAGAAACGACAGCTTAGGGTTTCTTCCCAAACCATAATTCATAATGGTGTCGCCTCAACGGATTTAGATGAGCCCTATTTAAAGTGAATGTAGTCGTCTCTAGAGCGTATCCCCAAAAGATAGCGGTAAATTAGTAAGAGACATCATAGATCGCATCCATATCCAATAGAGTGCGACACGACGTTCGGACACACCGTTACGCTTAAGGTGTTCCAGCGGCGTGAGTTGTGAAACGATTCCACATTTCCTTAAGTGTACCAAATTCATGACTTAAATATTCTCCTCCACGATCCGATCAGAAGAACTTTATTTTTCGTCACGCTGATTTCTCTACCTCATTCTGAAATTCCTTGAACTTTTCAAAGGTCTCGGACTTGTGTTTCATCAAGTAGACATACCCATATCTACTTAAGTCGTCGTGAGAGTGAGAACATAACGATATCCTCCATGAAAGCCTCAACGCTCATTGGACCGCACACATCGGTATGTATGATTTCCAATAAGTTGGTTGCTCGCTCCATTGTTCCGGAGAACGGGGTCTTGGTCATTTTGCCCATAAGGCATGGTTCGCATGTGTCAAATGATTCATAATCGAGAGACTCTAAAAGTCCATCAGCATGGAGCTTCTTCATGCGCTTGACACCAATGTGACCAAGGCGGCAAAGTGCCACAAGTATGTGGGACTATCGTTATCAACTTTACATCTTTTGGTATTCAGACTATGAATATGTGTAACATTACGTTAGAGATTCATTAAGAATAAAACCATTGACCATCGGAGCATGACCATAAAACATTTCTCTCATATAAATAGAACAAACCATTATTCCTCGATTTAAATGAGTAGCCATCTCGTATTAAACGAGATCCCGATACAATGTTCATGCTCAAACTTGGCACTAAATAACAATTATTGAGGTTTAAAACTAATCCCATAGGTAAATGTAGATGTAGCGTGCGCGACGGCGATCACATCGACCTTGGAACCATTCCCGACGCCAAGATCGCCACCTCGTTCGCCAGCCTCCGCTTATTCCGCAGCTCCTCGTGAGTTACATATATGAGCAACGGCACCGTATCAAATACCTGTGAGTTACTACGAGTACGGGTAAGGTACACATCAATCACATGTATATCAAATATACCTTTAGTGTTGCCGCCTTCTTGTCTCGCTAAGTATTTGGGGCAGTTCCGCCCAAAGGACCCTTCCCTTTGCAATAAAAGCACTCAGTCTCAGGCTTGGGTCCATTGCCTGACTTCTTCCTGGCAACTGGCTTACCAGGCGCGGCAACATCCTTGCCGTCCCTTTTGAAGTTCTTCTTACCCTTGCCCTTCTTGAACTTAGTGGTTTTATTGACCATCAACACTTGATGCTCCTTCCTGATTTCTACCTCTCACGACTTCAGATTGAAAATACTTCGTGAATAGTTTTCACCATCCCCCATATTGTAGTTCATCGAAAAAGCTCTTGTAGCTCGGTGGGAGCGATCAAGGATTCTCACAATGACCGCCTCGTCTGGGAGGTTAATGTCCACCGGGACAAAGCGGTTATGCAACCTGCATATTTTGAGTATGTGCTCACCGACGTAACTATTTTCCTCCATCTTACAATCAGAGAACTTGCTCGGAGACTTCATATCTCTCGAACCCGGAATGAGCTTGGAAAACTAGTTTTAGCTCCTCGAACATCTCATATGCTCCGTGTTGCTCAAAACGCTTTTGGAGCCCCGGTTCTAAGTCAGTAAAGCATGCCGCATCGAACGAGGGAGTAATCATCAAGACGAGACCGCCAAGCCGCTCATAACGCCTTGGTTCTCTCGATGGGTGCTTCACCTAGCGGTGCTTCTAGGACATATTGTTTCTTGGCAGCTATGAGGATGATCCTCGTGTTCCGGACCCAAATCAATAGTTGCTGCCATCATCTTTCAGCTTGGTTTTCTCTAGGAACGCATTGAAGTTCATGGTGACATGAGCGCTGGCCATTTGATCTACAAGACATTTTGCAAAGATTTTAGACTATCGTTCATGATAATAAAGTTCATCTAATCAAATTATTTAATGAACTCCCACTCAGATTTGACATCCCTCTAGTCATCTAAGTGTTACATGATCCGAGTCGACTAGGCCGCGGTCCGATCATCACGTGAGACGGACTAGTCATCGCCGGTGAACATCTCCATGTTGATCGTATCTTCCATACGACTCATGTTCGACCTTTCTGGTCTCTTTGTGTTCCGAGGCCATGTCTGTACATGCTAGGCTCGTCAAGTTAACCTAAGTGTTTTGCATGTGTAAAACTGTCTTACACCCGTTGTATGTGAACGTAAGGATCTATCACACCCGATCATCACGTGGTGCTTCGAAATGACGAACTTTAGCAACGGTGCATGCTAGGGAGAACACTTTCTTGAAATTGTTATGAGGGATCATCTTATTTACTACCGTCGTCTAAGTAAACAAGATGCATAAACATAATAAACATCACATGCAATTATATAGTAGTGACATGATATGGCCAATATCATATAGCTCCTTTGATCTCCATCTTCGGGGCCCCATGATCATCTTGTCACCGGCATGACACCATGATCTCCATCATCGTGTCTTCATGAAGTTGTCATGCCAACGACTACTTCTACCTCTATGGCTAACAACGTTTAGCAATAAAGTAAAGTAATTTACATGGCGTTCTTCAATGACACGCAGGTCATACAAAAATAAAGACAACTCCTATATTCTCGCCGGTCGTCATACTCATCGACATGCAAGTCGTGATTCCTATTACAAGAACATGATCTCATACATCACATATATCATTCATCATTCATCACAACTTTGGCCATATCACATCAAAACACTTGCTGCAAAAACAAGTTAGACGCCCTCTAATTGTTGTTGCAAGTTTTACGTGGCTGCAATAGGGTTCTAGCAAGAACGCTTTTCTTACCTACGGAAAGCCACAACGTGATTTGTCAACTTCTATTTACCCTTCATAAGGACCCTTTTCATCGAATCTGCTCCAACTAAAGTGGAGAGACAGACACCCGCTAGCAACTTATGCAACTAGTGCATGTCACCGGTGGAACCTGTCTCACGTAAGCGCACGTGTAAGGTCGGTCCGGCCGCTTCATCCCACAATACCGCTGAAGCAAGATAAGACTAGTAGCGGCAAGAGAGTTGACAACATCTACGCCCACAACAAATTGTGTTCTACTCGTGCAATAGAGAACTACGATAGACCTAGCTCATGATGCCACTGCTGGGGAACGCTATGTAAAATTAAAATTTTTCCTACGGTTTCACCAAGATCCATCTATGAGTTCATCTAAGCAATGAGTCATGGGAGAGAGATTGCATCTACATACCACTTGTAGATCGCGTGCGGAAGCGTTCAATGGAGCAGGGGATGATGGAGTCGCACTTTCACCGTGATCCAAATCACCGATGACCAAGTGCTGAACGGACAGCACCTCCTGCTGCTCAACACACGCAGACGGAGCGGATGACGCCTCCTCCTTCTTGATCTAGCAAGGGGAAGGAGAGGTTCAGAAGAAGGCTCCAGCAGCAGACGACGCGTGGTGTTGGTGGAGAGGCAAGACTGGCTGTGGCTTTGCCAAGCACTCAACGGAGGATGAGAGGTGTTGAGGAGGGGAGGGGCTGCGCCTTGGATCAGGTATTCAGCCCTCCCCTCACCCCTCTATTGATAGGGGAAGGGGGAAGGGGGCCGGCCCCCTCTAGATGAGATCTAGAAGGGGCGGCCGAGGAGGGGCTTGCCCCAAGCAAGGGTGGCGCCCCCACTAGGTTCCCCCACAACCCTAGGCGCATGGGCCCAAGGGGGGGCAGCCCTCCAGGCTGGTTCCCCTGTCCCTTGAGGCCCATGAGGCCTCCAAGAGGGGTGGCCCTCCGGTGGACCCCGAACCCTCCGGTGGACCCTTGCATAATACCGATATGCCCTCGAAACTTTCCTGTCCGTATGACAACTTCCCATATATAAATCTTCACCTCCGGACCATTCCTGAACTCCTCGTGACGTCCGGGATCTCATCCGGACTCGAACAACATTCAAGAATCACATACAAGTCTTCCTAATAACCCTAGCGTCCACCAACCTTAAGTGTGTAGACCCTACGGGTTCGGGAGACATGCGCATATGACCGAGACGGCTCTCCGGTCCAATAACCAAAGCTGGATCTGGATATCCATGTTGGCTCCCACATGCTCCTCGATGATATCATCGGATGAACCACGATGTCGAGGATTCAATCAACCCGTATACTATTCCCTTTATCGACGGTATGTTACTTGCCCGAGATTCGATCGTCGGTATCCCAATACCTCGCTCAATCTCGTTGTCGGCAAGTCACTTTACTCGCACCGTAATGCATGATCCCATGACCAAACACTTGGTCACTTTGAGCTCATTATGATGATGCACTACCGAAAGTGGGCCCGTGATACCTCTCCGTCATACACGGAGTGACAAATCGCAGCCTCGATCCGTGTCAACCCAATGTACACTTTCGTGAGATACCGTAGTACACCTTTATAGTCACCCAGCTACGCTTGTGACGTTTGGTACACCCAAAGCACTCCTACGGTATCCGGGAGTTACACGATCTCATGGTCAAAGGAAAAGATACTTGACATTGAAAAAGCTCTAGCAAAACGAACTACACGATCTTGTGGTATGCTTAGATTATGTCTTGTCCATCACATCATTCTCCTAATGATGTGATCCCGTTATCAATGACATCCAATGTCCATAGTCAGGAAACCATGACTATCTGTTGATCAACGAGCTAGTCAACTAGAGGCTCACTAGGGACATATTGTGGTCTCTCAGATTCACACGTGTATTACGATTTCCGGATAATACAATTATAGCATGAATAAAAGACAATTATCATGAACCAGGAAATATAATAATAATACTTTTATTATTGCCTCTAGGGCATATTTCCATCACTTCGCCGTGTTGTGGTTGCTCCGTGGTCGACGCCTCCTTTCCCTCTCCATGTCTCGTGTTGGCAGCTCCCGAGAGGCGGCGAGGGTGGTCCGCAACTGTGGTGGCACATGCCGTGGGCGGCCGATGGGGTATGTACATATATGCACTCGCACAACTTATCTACAAAAAACTCGACATGAAGAGCTTCAAGATTGATAAGGTGAAGCAAACTGAGCCTAGCTCACACTAGTGCAAAACGGGCTATAGTCCTGCCCGTAAGGCCCTTTAGTGCAGGTTGAACCGGCAAGATTAAAGGGTGGGGACTAAACGTCCCCCCTTTAGTCCCGATTCAACACGAACCGGGACCAAAGGCCCACCACGTGGCACGAGCCCGCGCCGTGGTCTGGGGGACCTTGAGTCCCGGTTTTTTTGAATTTATTTACTTATTTTTTGGGATTTTTTTCCGATTTTCAATTTTCTGAATTATTTAACGTTTTAGTCTCTATAATCACCCCTCTTAACTGCTCATGTGTGGAGCACTCATTGCAAATCGTCTAACTTCCAGGCCGATCACCCATCCTCTCACCACTCCACCTAAGCATGCTTAACGTCCGAGTTCTATTCCCCCTAGTTTCCAAGTCTGCAATTGTTGTTTTCTTGACAATAGTAAGTTGTCAATCCTATTAACCCTCAGGAGTTTAGCTTGAGCATGAAGTCACACGTTTCACCATTTGAGTTTAAAACTATTATTCTAAAAAACAACAATTATTTAGTAACACTAATATTTCTTGAATACATAGTTTGACCATAGTTTGTCCAAATTTGACCAAAATTCAAAAAAACTAAAATAATTATTTAGTAACACTAATATTCTTGAATAATTATTTAGTAACACTAATATTTCTTGGATAAGTAGTTTGACCACCGTTTGACCAGATTTAACCAAAATTCAAAAAATTGAAATTTGAACATAACTTTCTTTTCCTTTCAGAAGTCGAGGATTCTAAAATTTGCAAAACGGCCTACGACGGTCGAAATCGAACTAGATTTTCGTATTTAACATTTGGATATATTATAATGCTTTTTTCGACATCGTATGGAAAAGATAGTCGTTCTACTTTTTCATAACACTTTTTGCAAAACATGTCGAAATTTATGTTTTTAAATTTCTAACTACTAGATGTAGTAACACAACTACATCTCAAGAATTTTCATTTTTGAAGTTTTATCATTTTCTTTTGGTTTTTTCAAATGTAAAAGGCGATAAGGGGGGGTAGAGTTTGAAAGTTGCCCTTCAGTCCCGGTTTGTGTCTCCAACCGGGACTAAAGGGGCTCGTGGGGCACCGGCCTGACGCTAGCCTGGCACCACCCCTTTAGTCCCGGTTTGTGACACATAACGGGACTATAGGTCACAAATGAACCGGGACTAATGCATAGCTGTTGGAACCGGTACTAATGGTACCATTAGTACCGGGCCATAATCGAGCCGGGACTAATGTGTCTCACGTAAGGTCGTTTTTCTACTTGTGTGACATGGTTAGGTTATTTGTGGTGGAATTACACCACCAGGGTTCAATTCTTAGAGTTGGCACAAGTTCTCGCATTTTTCCGGATTTAGTTGAGGTTTTCCGGCGATGCTCGTTCAGTGGGAGTAGACGTTCACGTCAAAGACGGAGGCGCCTGTGGTGGCTTAGTCAATCTCAAGATGATGGGCCGGCTTAGTCTTTGGGAGGTGCTCATAGGGGTAGGGAGTGCGTGTGTGTGTGCCTTCATAACTGTGATTGTGTATGCATATGTATGAGCGTCCATGTCTATATTGTGTTAAAAAATGAAAGTTCTATCTTCGTGAAATTGAACCACCCACGTGCCACCAAATGGCGCCATCGGGCGTTGGATCCAATAAAGAAATGTTCGAGATTTTGCAACTCTCCTATCGGTCGTCTTAGCAGGTTTTCATCGCGTCATTTCGTGCAATCAACTCGGGCAACATAATTGGGACGCTGCTCCGTAGGCCGAGCTAGGGATCATTGATAGGGACGAACTAGACGCTCGATTACTTGGCAACAATTCTCACAAGAGTATGATTTAGGTGAGGATTACAACTCGATTGCAAGGTTTGTGGCTAGGGTTCATGCGAAATGGGGAGCGGGGTAGGTAGCCGAGCCGCCAGGTGCCTGATCCTCTGGATGGCTCCCCTCTGGAGCGATGCAGGTTAAGTAGCAGGAGGAAGGAGTTGGGCCGCTGTCACCTAGTTCGGCCCACTGACTCGTGGGTTGGAAATGCGTGCACGCTTGGCCCGTGCACTGTTGGCCTCTTGAGCCCCCGTGGGTGGTCCCTCCTTGTCAGGGGCGTTGACATCCCCCTCTTCTTGACGTGCGGTTTGCCCTGTCAGCGCTGGGAAAAAGAGCTAAGCGCCCTTTCTTCCCGTGATGATGCCGGTAGCTGCAGTTCCCGACCAGCGTACTTGAACTTGCTCGATAACGGAGCCCCGACGCGCGCGCGAACGGGACTGAAGCACTTCCATAGGAACATCGAGGTCGTCAGTACAGAGTGGTAGAGCTGGTTCGACCGGTGTATTTGAATGCAGGGCTTGCCGGAGTTGCGAGGCGTGAAACACCGAGTGCACCGTGGCTGTAGCGGGTAACTTGTGTTCATACGGCACCTCATTGATCTTCTTGATGATAGGAAAAGGCCCAAAGAACTTGAAAGAGAGCTTATGATTTGCCCGGGAGCGACGGATGTTTGAATGTTCGGTTGCAGCTTGAGGAAGACGTGATCGCCCACTTGGAACTCTCGGAAAGATATCTTCTTGTCTGCTTGGGACTTCATGCATTGGCGCGCTCTGTTGAGATGCTGTTGTACCAGATCTTGTACCACCCGGCATTCTTCCAGCCATGCCTGTAGAGAGGGCACTGAAGTACTGGGAGGTGTGGTGATGCCCCAACGACGAGGCTAGTGGCCATACATCGCCTTGAAAGGTGACATGCCGATCGCCAAGTGTGGAGATGAATTGTACCAGAATTGCGCCAGGGCGATCCAAAGGCTCCAGCGAGGAGGACAAGAGTGAGTAAAACAGCGAAGGAAGGTTTCTAAGCATTGATTTACCAGCTGTTCTGTCTGGCCATCCATCTGGGGGTGATTGGCTGTGCTCATTGATACGTCTCCAACGTATCTACTTTTCTCATGCTTTTCCTCTTGTTTTGGACTCTAATTTGCATGATTTTAATGAAACTAACCCCGATCTGACGCTGTTTTCAGCAGAACTACCATGGTGTTGTTTTTGTGTAGAAATAAAAGTTCTCAGAATGGAACGAAATTTTCCGAGGATTTTTTATATCAATAATAAGAATTTTTGGAGCCAAGACCTACCGGAGAGGGGCACCTGGGTGGGCACAACCCACTGTATGCGATTGACCCTCTCTCTGGCGCGCCCAGTGGGTTGTACCCACTGGTGGCCCCTCAAAGGACCCCCCGATACTATAAAATCACATATTTCAAGAAAAAATCAGGAGAAAGAATTATCACGATCCACAAGACGGAGCCGCCAAGCCTTGTTCTTCCTCGGGATGGCAGATCCGGAGTCCGCTTTGGGGCTCCGGAGAGGGGATCTTCGTTCTTCGTCATCACCAACCAATCTCCATCGCTAATTCCATGATGCTCCCCACCGAGTGAGTAATTCCTTCAGAGGCTCGCTGGTCGGTGAGGAGTTGGATGAGATTCATCATGTAATCGAAGTTAGTTTTGTTAGGGCCCGATCCCTAGTATCCACTATGTTCTTAGATTGATGTTGCTATGACTTTGCTATGCTTAATGCTTGTCACTTTGGGCCCGGGTGCCATGAACTCAGATCTGAACTGTGTATGTTATCATCATTATATCCATGTTTTAGATCCGATCTTGCAAGTTATAGTCATCTACTACGGTTATGAACCGACAACCCCGGAGTGACAACAACCAGGACCACTCCCGGTGATGACCGTAGTTTGAGGAGTTCATGAATTCAAAAGGTGTTAAAGCTTTGTTCAGGATCTCTATTAAAAGGAGTCCTAAATATCCCTTAGTTTCCAATATGGACCCTCACCACACGGGAGGGTAGGACAAAAGATGTCATGCAAGTTCTTTTAATAAAGCACGATGACTATTTACGTAATACATGCCTACATTATATCGATGAATCGGAGCTAGTGCCGTATCGCCCTAGGTTATAACTGTCACATGATGAATATCATCCAACAAGTCACCGATCCAATGCCTACGAATTTATCTTATATTGTTTCTGCTAAGTTACTACTACTATCATCACTGCTGCACTTGCTACCAAATTACTGCTATCACTCTTATTGTTACCGTTGCTGCTGTTACCACTATCAAAACTATCGTATTACTGTGCTACTGATTAATTGATGCAAATAATTAATCTCCAGGTGTGGTTTAATTGAACACTCAGCTGCTAATATATACCTTCAAATATTCTTTGGCTCCCCTTGTGTCGAATCTATAAATTTGGGTTGAATACTCTACCCTCGAAAAGTCGCTATGCGATCCCCTATACTTGTGGGTTATCAAGACCTTTTTCTCAAGCGCCGTTGCCGGGAGCATAGCTATATTTTTTGAGTCACTTGGGATTATTATCAATTTATCATTATGAAGAATCTGAAGGATCCAAATACTAAGATATTTCCCTCAAAGATGAGGGGAGGTAAGGAACTGCCATCCAGTTCTACTTTAGATTCACCTTCTGTTATGAGTAAACTTGCAACACCACCACATGCTATGAATTCCAATATGTCACAAGTTATTGATGATGCTACTTCTACTATAAATGATGCTAGTACCTTGCTTGATAATGATGATGTGCCACTTGGTGAATTTCATGATAAACAAATTGCTAGAGTAATACAACATGATGTTGTTGAATCTGATGATGAGCTTGAAACTGAAACTCCTGAAACACTTGATAGAGCTAGCCCTCCTAGATATGAGTTGCCTGAAGTACTAGAAGGTTATGTTATGAGTGAAGAAGCACCTAGAGATATTCTTGCTTGTAAGGATAGAGATGATCCAGCAAAATTATTACACAAGTATAAAGAAAAATCTCTGAATGCTAGAATGAAATGTGATCCTAAGTTTGCTACTCCACCTATCTTTATTGATGATAAGGATTATGAATTCTCTGTCGACCCACAGTTGATTACTTTGGTTGAATCTGATCCTTTCCATGGTTATGAAACTGAAACTGTTGTGGCACACATCTTACTAAGTTGAATGATATAGCCACCCTTTTTACTCAGGATTAGAAAACTCGATATTACTTTATTCTCAAATTATTTCCTTTCTCTTTAAAGGGTGATGCTAAAGCTTGGTACAATACTCTTGCTCCTGGTTGTGTGCTTAGTCCCCCGGATATGATTTATTACTTCTCTGAGAAATATTTTCTTGCTCATAAGAAAAAAGCTGCCTTACAGGAAATATTTAACTTTGTGCAAACTAAAGAAAGAGAGTTTCCCACAAGCTTGGGGGAGGCTTTGCCAGTTACTTAATGCTTTGCCTGATCATCATCTTAAGCTAAATGAAATACGTGATATCTTCTATAATGGACTAACCGATGCTTCTAGGGACTTCCTAGATAGTTGTCTTTGGTTGTGTTTTCGTGGAACTAACTATTGCTCAAGCTCAAGAATTATTGAATAATATATTGAAAATTATGATGATTGGACTCTTCCTGAACCACCGCTAAAACCCACTCCAAAGAAGGGGGGTATATTATATCTCAGTCCTCAAGATATGCAAGAGGCAAAGAAATCTATGAAGGAAAACGGTATTAAAAGTCGAGGGATGCTAAAAATTTACGTCCTATTGAAGAAATACATGGGCTTAATACACCACCACTGCCTAAGGTGGTAGAAGTAAATTCTCTTATGAAGTTCAATGAAAATGATAATCATCACAATATGCATCCTAGTCAATGCCGTTATGAGTGTGAAAACTATATTAGAAAACAAGATCATTTCAATGCAAATGTTATGAAACAATTAAAATATAATTCTGATATGATTGCTCGCTTGAGTGACTTGTTATTTAGAATCTCAAATGATGTTAGAGGTGTTGGAAAACATGCTTCTATGGTTCAAACTCAATTAGAACAAGTTGCTAAATCTCAAAGAGTATGAGTTGATGAAATGAATCATAATATGCATGACTTTGCTGTTAGAGTTGCAACCAGAGGAGGTAAAATGACTCAGGAACCACTTTATCCTGAGGGACACCCAAAAAGAATTGAACAAGATTCACAAAGAAACAACACTAGTGCACCTAGTCCTTCTAAAAGGAAAAAGAAGAAGAAAAATGATAGGACTTTGCACACTTCTAGTGAACCTGAAATAGAGAAACCTCCTGATAATGATAATGAAACTTCTATCTCAGTAGCGGCAAGAGAGTTGACAACATCTACGCCCATAACAAATTGTGTTCTACTCGTGCAATAGAGAACTACGCATAGACCTAGCTCATGATGCCACTGTTGGGGGAACGCTATGCAAAATTAAAATTTTTCCTACGGTTTCACCAAGATCCATCTATGAGTTCATCTAAGCAACGAGTCATGGGAGAGAGATTGCATCTACATACCACTTGTAGATCAAGGCGAAGCGTTCAATGGAACGGGATGATGGAGTCGCATCGCCGTGATCCAAATCACCGATGACCAAGTGTTGAACGGACAGCACCTCCGCTGCTCAACACACGCACGGAGCGGATGACGCCTCCTCCTTCTTGATCCAGCAAGGGGAAGGAGAGGTTGAGGAAGAAGGCTCCAGCAGCGGACGACGGCGTGGTGTTGGTGGAGAGGCAGATTTTGACAGGCTTCGCCAAGCACTCAAATCTGAGGAGGAGAGGTGTTGGGAGGGAGGGGCTGCGCCTTGGATCAGTATTCAGCCTCCCTCACCCCTCTATTTATAGGGGAAGGGGAAGGGCGGCCCCTCTAGATGAGATCTAGAGGGGGGGGCGGCAGGAGGGGGCTTGCCCCTGCCAAGGGGGCGCCCCACTAGGGTTCCCCCCCACAACCCTAGGCGCATGGGCCCCAGGGGGGGGGCGCCCAGCCCTCCAGGGGCTGGTTCCCTGTCCCTTGAGGCCCATGAGGCCCTCCAAGAGGGGTGGCCCCTCCCGGTGGACCCCCGGAACCTCCTAGGGCCCCAGACAATACCGATATGCCTCAAACTTTCCCGGTGTCCGTATGACAACTTCCCATATATAAATCTTCACCTCCGGACCATTCCTAACTCCTCGTGACGTCCGGGATCTCATCCGACTCCAACAACATTCGTAATCACATACAAGTTTTCCTAATAACCCTAGCGCCACCGAACCTTAGTGTGTAGACCCTACGGGTTCGGAGACATGCGTATATGACCGAGACGGCTCTCCGGTCAATAACCAGCAATGGATCTGGATATCCATGTTGGTTCTCCTACATGCTCCTCGATGATATCATCGGATGAACCACGATATCGAGGATTCAATCAACCTCAGATACTATTCCCTTTATCAGACGGTATGTTACTTGCCCGAGATTCGATCGTCGGTATCCCAATACCTCGCTCAATCTCGTTGTCGCAAGTCACTTTACTCGCATCAGTAATGCATGATCCCGTGACCAAACACTTGGTCACTTTGAGCTCATTATGATGATGCACTACCGAGTGGGCCCAGTGATACCTCTCCGCATACACGGAGTGACAAATCGCAGTCTCGATCCGTGTCAACCCAATGCACACTTTCGGAGATACCTGTAGTACACCTTTATAGTCACCCAGCATGCCAGGACGCTTTGGTACACCCAAAGCACTCCTACGGTATCCGGGAGTTAGACGATCTCATGGTCAAAGGAAAAGATACTTGACATTGAAAAGCTCTAGCAAAACGAACTACACGATCTTGTGCTATGCTTAGGATTGGGTCTTGTGCATCACATCATTCTCCTAATGATGTGATCCCGTTATCAACGACATCCAATGTCCATAGTCAGAAACCATGACTATCTGTTGATCAACGAGCTAGTCAACTAGAGGCTCACTAGGGACATATTGTGGTCTATGTATTCACACGTGTATTACGATTTCCGGATAATACAATTATAGCATGAATAAAAGACAATTATCATGAACCAGGAAATATAATAATAATACTTTTATTATTGCCTCTAGGGCATATTTCCATCACTTCTGTCGTGTTGTGGTTGCTCCCGTGGCTGACGTCTCCTTTCCCTCTCCATGTCTCGTGTTGGCAGCTCCTGAGAGGCGGCGAGGGTGGTCCGGTAACCGTGGTGGCACATGCTGGTGGGCGGCTGATGGGGTATGTACATATATGCACTCGCACAACTTATCTACAAAAAACTCGACATGAAGAGCTTCAAGATTGATAAGGTGAAGCAAACTGAGCCTAGCTCACACTAGTGCAAAAACGGGCTATAGTCCCGGTTCGTAAGGTCCTTTAGTGCCGGTTCTGGAACCGGCACTAAAGGGTGGGGACTAAACGTCCCCCCTTTAGTCCCGATTCAACACGAACCGGGACCAAAGGCCCACCACGTGGCACGAGCCCGCGCCGTGGTCTGGGGGACCTTGAGTCGCGGTTTTTTTGAATTTATTTATTTATTTTTTGGGATTTTTTTTTCCGATTTTCAATTTTCTGAATTATTTAACGTTTTAGTCTCTATAATCACCCCTCTTAACTGCACATGTGTGGAGCACTCATTGCAAATCGTCTAACTTCCAGGCCGATCACCCATCCTCTCACCACTCCACCTAAGCACGCTTAACTTCCTAGTTCTATTCCCCTAGTTTCCAAGTCTCGCAATTGTTGTTTTCCCGACAATAGTAAGTTGTCAATCCTATTAACCCTCGTGAGTTTAGCTTGAGCATGAAGTCACACGTTTCACCATTTGAGTTTAAAACTATTATTCTAAAAAACAACAATTATTTAGTAACACTAATATTTCTTGAATACATAGTTTGACCATAGTTTGTCCAAATTTGACCAAAATTCAAAAAAACTAAAATAATTATTTAGTAACACTAATATTCTTGAATAATTATTTAGTAACACTAATATTTCTTGGATAAGTAGTTTGACCACAGTTTGACCAGATTTAACCAAAATTCAAAAAATTGAAATTTGAACATAACTTTCTTTTCCTTTCAGAAGTCGAGGATTCTAAAAATTTGCAAAACGGCCTACGACGGTCGAAATCGGAACTAGATTTTCGTGCTCAACATTTGGATATATTATACGTTTTTTCGACATCGTATGGAAAAGATAGTCGTTCTACTTTTTCATAACACTTTTTTGCAAAACATGTCGAAATTTATGTTTTTAAATTTCCCTAACTACTAGATGTAGTAACACAACTACATCTCGAAGAATTTTCATTTTTGAAGTTTTTATCATTTTCTTTTGGTTTTTTTCAAAACAGAAAAGGCGATAAGGGGGGGGGGGGGGGAGCGTTGGAAAGTTGCCCGTCAGTCCCGGTTTGTGTCTCCAACCGGGACTAAAGGGGCTCGTGGGGCACCGGCCTGACGCTAGCCTGCCTCCACCCCTTTAGTCCCGATTTGTGACACATATCGGGACTATAGGTCACAAATGAACCGGGACTAATGCATAGCTGTTGGAACCGGTACTAATGGTACCATTAGTACCGGGCCATAATTGAACCGGGACTAATGTGTCTCACGTAAGGTCGTTTTTCTACTAGTGTGACATGGTTAGGTTATTTGTGGTGGAATTACACCACCAGGGTTCAATTCTTAGAGTTGGCACAAGTTCTCGCATTTTTCCGGATTTAGTTGAGGTTTTCCGGCGATGCTCGTTCAGTGGGAGTAGACGTTCACGTCAAAGACGGAGGCGCCTGTGGTGGCTTAGTCAATCTCAAGATGATGGGCCGGCTTAGTCTTTGGGAGGTGCTCATAGGGGTAGGGAGTGCGTGTGTGCGTGCCTTCATAACTGTGATTGTGTATGCATATGTATGAGCGTCCATGTCTATATTGTGTTAAAAAAATGAAAGTTCTATCTTCTGTGAAATTGAACCACCTACGTGCCACCAAATGGCGTCATCGGGCGTTGGATCCAATAAAGAAATGTCTAAGATTTTGCAACTCTCCTATCGGTCGTCTTAGCAGGTTTTCATCGCGTCATTTCGTGCAATCAACTCGGGCAACATAATTGGGACGCTGCTCCGTAGGCCGAGCTAGGGATCATTGATAGGGACGAACTAGACGCTCGATTACTTGGCAACAATTCTCACAAGAGTATGTTTTAGGTGGCGATTACAACTCGATTGCAAGGTTTGTGGCTAGGGTTCATGCGAAATGGGGAGCGGGGTAGGTAGCCGAGCCGCCAGGTGCCTGATCCTCTTGATGGCTCCCCTCTGGAGCGATGCAGGTTAAGTAGCAGGAGGAAGGAGTTGGGCCGCTGTCACCTAGTCCGGCCCGCTGACTCGTGGGTTGGAAACGCGTGCACGCTTGGCCCGTGCACTGTTGGCCTCTTGAGCCCCCGTGGGTGGTCCCTCCTTGTCAGGGGCGTTGACATCCCCCTCTTCTTGACGTGCGGTTTGCCCCAAGCCGCCGCGTGGGAAAAAAGAGCGCGAAGCGCCTCCTTTTCTTCCCAGGTGATGCCGGTAGCTGCAGTTCCCGACCAGCGTACTTGAACTTGCTCGATGACGGAGCCCCGACGCGCGCGCGAACGGGACTGAAGCACTTCCACAGGAACATCGAGGTCGTCAGTACAGGGTGGTAGAGCTGGTTCGACCGGTGTACTTGAATGCAGGGCTCGCCGGAGTTGCGAGGCGTGAAACACCGAGTGCACCGTGGCTGTAGCGGGTAACTTGTGTTCATACGGCACCTCATTGATCTTCTTGATGATAGGAAAAGGCCCAAAGAACTTGAAAGAGAGCTTATGATTTGCCCGGGAGCGACGGATGTTTGAATGTTCGGTTGCAGCTTGAGGAAGACGTGATCGCCCACTTGGAACTCTCGGAAAGATATCTTCTTGTCTGCTTGGGACTTCATGCATTGGCGCGCTCTGTTGAGATGCTGCTGTACCAGATCTTGTACCACCTGGCATTCTTCCAGCCATGCCTGTAGAGAGGGCACCGGCATCGGGAGGTGTGGTGATGCCCTCAACGATTTGCGGCTAGTGGCCATACATCGCCTTGAAAGGTGACATGCCGATCGCCAAGTGTGGAGATGAATTGTACCAGAATTGCGCCAGGGCGATCCAAAGGCTCCAGCGAGGAGGACAAGAGTGAGTAAAACAGCGAAGGAAGGTTTCTAAGCATTGATTTACCAAATTGCTCGTCTCGGCCATCCATCCGGGGTGATTGGTCAGGTTTCATTGATACGTCTCCAACGTATCTATTTTTCTCATACTTTTCCTCTTGTTTTGGACACTAATTTGCATGATTTTAATGAAACTAACCCCGATCTGACGCTGTTTTCAGCAGAACTACCATGGTGTTGTTTTTGTGTAGAAATAAAAGTTCTCAGAATGGAACGAAATTTTCCGAGGATTTTTTATATCAATAATAAGAATTTTTGGAGCCAAGACCTACCGGAGAGGGGCACAGGTGGGCACAACCCACCGTATGCGATTCCCCCCTCTCTGGCGCCGCCAGTGTGGGTTGTACCCACCTGGTGGCCCCGCAAAGGACCCCCCTGATACTATAAAATCACATATTTCAAGAAAAAAATCAGGGAGAAAGAATTATCACGATCCACAAGACGGAGCCGCCGCCAAGCCCTGTTCTTCCTCGGGATGGCAGATCTGGAGTCCGTTTGGGGCTCCGGAGAGGGGGATCTTCGTTCTTCGTCATCACCAACCAATCTCCATCGCTAATTCCATGATGCTCCCCACCGGGAGTGAGTAATTCCTTCGTAGGCTCGCTGGTCGGTGAGGAGTTGGATGAGATTCATCATGTAATCGAGTTAGTTTTGTTAGGGCCCGATCCCTAGTATCCACTATGTTCTTAGATTGATGTTGCTATGACTTTGCTATGCTTAATGCTTGTCACTTTGGGCCCGGGTGCCATGAACTCAGATCTGAACTGTGTATGTTATCATCATTATATCCATGTTTTAGATCCGATCTTGCAAGTTATAGTCATCTACTACGGTTATGAACCGACAACCCCGGAGTGACAACAACCAGGCCCACTCCCGGTGATGACCGTAGTTTGAGGAGTTCATGTATTCACTATGTGTTAATGCTTTGTTCCGGTTCTCTATTAAAAGGAGGCCTTAATATCCCTTAGTTTCCAATATGGACCCGCTGCCACACAGGAGGGTAGGAAAAAAGATGTCATGCAATATCTTTTAATAAAGCACGTATGACTATTTACGGAATACATGCCTACATTATATCGATGAACTGGAGCTAGTGCCGTATCGCCCTATGTTATAACTGTCACATGATGAATATCATCCAACAAGTCACCGATCCAATGCCTACGAATTTATCTTATATTGTTTCTGCTAAGTTACTACTACTATCATCACTGCTGCACTTGCTACCAAATTACTGCTATCACTCTTATTGTTACCGTTGCTGCTGTTACCACTATCAAAACTATCGTATTACTGTGCTACTAATTAATTGATGCAAATAATTAATCTCCAGGTGTGGTTTAATTGAACACTCAGCTGCTAATATATACCTTCAAATATTCTTTGGCTCCCCTTGTGTCGAATCTATAAATTTGGGTTGAATACTCTACCCTCGAAAGCTGTTGCGATCCCCTATACTTGTGGGTTATCAAGACCTTCTTCTGGCGCCGTTACCGGGGAGCATAGCTATATTTTTTGAGTCACTTGGGATTACTATCAATTTATCATTATGAAGAATCTGAAGGATCCAAATACTAAGATATTTCCCTCAAAGATGAGGGGAGGTAAGGAAGCGCCATCCGGTTCTACTTTAGATTCACCTTCTTTTATGAGTAAACTTGCAACACCACCACATGCTATGAATTCCAATATGTCGCAAGTTATTGATGATGCTACTTCTACTATGAATGATGCTAGTACTTTGCTTGATAATGATGATGTGCCACTTGGTGAATTTCATGATAAACAAATTGCTAGAGTAATACAACATGATGTTGTTGAATCGATGATGAGCTTGAAACTGAAACTCTGAAACACTTGATAGAGCTAGCCCTCCTAGATATGAGTTGCACAAGTACTAGAAGGTTATGTTATGAGTGAAGAAGCACCTAGAGATATTCTTGCTTGTAAGGATAGAGATGATCCAAAGAAAATTATTTCACAAGTATAAAGAAAAATCTCTGAATGCTAGAATGAAATGTGATCCTAAGTTTTCTACTCCACCTATCTTTATTGATAATAAGGATTATGAATTCTCTGTCGACCCACAGTTGATTACTTTGGTTGAATCTGATCCTTTCCTTGGTTATGAAACTGAAACTGTTGTGGCACACATCTTACTAAGTTGAATGATATAGCCACCCTTTTTACTCATGATTAGAAAACTCGATATTACTTTATTCTCAAATTATTTCCTTTCTCTTTAAAGGGTGATGCTAAAGCTTGGTACAATACTCTTGCTCCTGGTTGTGTGCTTAGTCCCCCGGATATGATTTATTACTTCTCTGAGAAATATTTTCCTGCTCATAAGAAAAAAGCTGCCTTACAGGAAATATTTAACTTTGTGCAAACTAAAGAAAGAGAGTCTCCCACAAGCTTGGGGGAGGCTTTGCCAGTTAGTTAATGCTTTGCCTGATCATCGTCTTAAGCTAAATGAAATACGTGATATCTTCTATAATGGACTAACCGATGCTTCTAGGGACTTCCTAGATAGTTGTGCTGGTTGTGATTTTCAGGGAACGAACTATTGCTCAAGCTGAAGAATTGTTAAATAATATATTGAAAAATTATGATGATTGGACTCTTCCTGAACCACCGGCTAAAACCACTCCAAAGAAGGGGGGTATATTATATCTCAGTCCTGAAGATATGCAAGAGGCAAAGAAATCTATGAAGGAAAAAGGTATTAAAGCCGAGGATGCTAAAAATTTACCTCCTATTGAAGAAATACATGGGCTTAATACACCACCACTGCCTAAGGTGGTAGAGGTAAATTCTCTTATGAAGTTCAATGAAAATGATAATCATCACAATATGCATCCTAGTCAATGCCTTTATGAGTGTGAAAACTATATTAGAAAACAAGATCATTTCAATGCAAATGTTATGAAACAATTAAAATATAATTCTGATATGATTGCTCGCTTGAGTGACTTATTATTTAGAATCTCAAATGATGTTAGAGGTGTTGGAAAACATGCTTCTATGGTTCAAACTCAATTAGAACAAGTTGCTAAATCTCAAAGAGTATGAGTTGATGAAATGAATCATAATATGCATGACTTTGCTGTTAGAGTTGCAACTAGAGGAGGTAAAATGACTCAGGAACCACTTTATCCTGAGGGACACCCAAAAAGAATTGAACAAGATTCACAAAGAAACAACACTAGTGCACCTAGTCCTTCTAAAAGGAAAAAAAAGAAGAAAAATGATAGGACTTTGCACACTTCTAGTGAACCTGAAATAGAGAAACCTCCTGATAATGATAATGAAACTTCTATCTCAGATGCTGAAACTCAGTCCGTAATGAACACTCACCTAGTGATAATGAAAAAGATAATGATGAGGTTCATGAAGACTCTCAATCAAACAATGATAAAGAACCAGATAATGATGTTGAGATAGAACCACCTGTTGATCTTGATAACCCACAACCTAAGAATAAAAGATATGATAAAAATGACTTTGTGGCTAGAAAACACGGTAAAGAAAGAGAACCGTGGGTTAAAAACCTATGCCTTTTCCACCCAAGTCAATTAAAAAGAAAGATGATGAAGAATTTGAACGTTTTGCTGAAATGCTGAGGCCAGTCTTTTTGCGTACTTGATAACCCACAAATATAGGGGATCGCAACAGTTTTCGAGGGTAGAGTATTCATCCCAAATTTATAGATTTGACACAAGGGGAGCCAAAGAATATTTGAAGGTATTAGCAAGTGAGTTGTCAATTCAACCACACCTAGAGATTAATTATCTGCAGCAAGGTGATCAGTAGCAAAATAGTTTGATAGTTTTGATAATAGTGACAACAGCAATAGTAATAGTAACAGTAATAGAAGTAATTTTGTAGTCAGTGTAACAGTGGTGATAGCAGTAGTAACTTAGCAGATACAATATAGGATAAAATCGTAGGCATTGGAACGGTGACTTGTTGGATGATATTCATCATTGAGAAACAGTATAACGCAGCCACCTACGCCCCTCCACAACGATTTGGAGTTTTAAACCGTCGGATTTATTAACTCAACGCTCCAGATATGCTCGGAACGCACCAGATCGTTCAATCGTCGATCAGGTGTCCTGTGGGCCTTTTCCCGCCACACCGTGATCGATGGCCTGCCTCAATGTGTTGGGCCGCTGCTCCCGAGAGCGACCTCAGCTTCCTCTCATTAATCGGGCCGAAAGCTGTTAGATGGGCCTTGATTTTTTTTCTTGCTCCACATGGAAGGTCGCCAGGCAGAGAGTCGTCGACTAATAAACAAGAAACCCTAAAAAACAGAGCGGGCGGAGCCGCGGCATGGGGGGAGGCGATGGGTGGAGTCGCCGCCGTTTATTCGTGAAATTAATTGTACGGAAGATGTGCCGCCGCTGCCCTTCCTTTTTCTTGGCTTCCCATTGTTGTTGATGGACGTTTCTGAACTGCCCACTTCCTCTTCCCTACTTCACGAGGCTATTTATGCCCTGCTCTACTACATCTTTCCTCTCCTCCTTGCCTCCTGAGCAGCCATGGTTGACGCCTAGGTTCCCTCTACTTGCTTCTCCCTCATCATGCTATAATAGCTGATAATCGCTACTTTGTTTGGAGATCATGGCGACAGCGGCGATAGGATGGTGAGTGATAACAGCGGCGACGGGGGACGAGGAGTAGGTCACGACGTCAACGGCTTCACGACACAAAGGAGAAACACGAGAACACAACAGCACAACAGGAGCCACGATATGAGCGCAATACTGCGCCTCCACTCGAACTATGGTACTGCCTTCTCCCTTCGCTGATAGATAGTCCATAATATCACTACAGCGATCTGTTCCAATTATTGACCCTAACACGTTGGAAGGGACAAGAAATTTGTAAGCTACTTGTATTAGAAGGCCTCCCTACCTATTTCTTGTGAATTTTGGTACAAATTCAGTGTTCTTATTGACCAGGTGGAATTCAGATTCTCTTGAATTAATATGCTTACAATTTATCTAATACTATGAGTTTATATCATATTGCAGGAAAGATCTACTATATGGTGATTTATTCCTTCCCAATGTAATTAGCTTGTGGTCGCTAAGACTCTTAGTCATCCGTCACAGAAATTATGCCTCTTAAAATAGTACTAATAATTTCATGGTCCAATTCAGTGAACAACCAAACAGGTGAATTTGTATTCGTGCCCTTCCAGTTTCCTCACTAAATTGAAATTCCAATTATAATCAACATGGAGCTCTTAATATGGACATCCAAACAAAGCGTAAACCCAATCCCAACAGATTTGCATGTATCCTTGTATGCATAGGGTGTCTCAATAGTGTACCACCTATTTGACTGTTCAGAAAAAATATTTGGAGTTTGACAAGCTAGCCAACATTTTCTAGGATCTTATTATGGATCCTTATTTCTGGCTAGCATGTGTGGTATCCTTGTATGCAGAGGGTGTCTCAATAGTGTACCACCTATTTGAGTGTTCAGGAAAAATATTTGGAGTTTGACAAGCTAGCCAACATTTTCTAGGATCTTATTATGGATCCTTATTTCTGGCTAGCATGTGTGATAGTTCAAGCACTCGACTATTAAGTGTTGTAGTCCTTGGCGTTTCGTATTGTAAAATTTATGATGCCTCTTTAAGTACTGGCCAGACTGAATCGTTATCTTGACGGTCACTTTATCTTGTATTATGTGGATACTGCATTATTCTTTGTAGATCTTGATTGAATATAATGATAAAGTTCCAAATCAAGTTAATATCGAGGTTAGGAGATAAAAAGTAATGGGTGACGACTGACACACATTCAGTGAGGTATGTGTCAACTCAAATTCTAAGATATACAAAGTTGTTGTCACATCATTGACTCATTGTCGTTTTCCAGTGCTCTTCTCTTTTGCATACGTGCTCTTACAGAATATTCATTACCTCTTATTTGATCATTATGCGGAAGAATTTTTACTTTATCTAACAATTGAAGTGTCCCATGCTATGCATTTAGTGCTTGGAAAAGCAAATGTGGATGTCTATTGCTCAAGTTCTTGACTACGGATGAGAATTTCTAACATATGTTCTTGGTTGATTAGTAGATAACCTGTGCTTTAATAATACTATATTGTCCTTATTGTTTGCCTGTTTTGGCTGGTGCTGGAGCATATGCTACCACTAAGCAGCTTTGAACTGCTAAGTCGAACTGTTTTTATTAGTTTAACTCGACCTGATTTATGGAAATACTTGATAATGAATAATGTCATTGTTATTATATAAGTTTTCTCCAACAAGTGGAAATCTATTAATTGTACATGATAAAGCCCTATGTTGCGTTGATAGTATGAAACATCCCTTTTGATTACTGTCTAGATTGTAGCTGTTGTTTACAACGGCTGGTTTCTACTCTTTGTGATGTTGTTCAGCCCGTTGACCAAATGTGTGCCACCACAATGATGCAGATCTGGTCAGCTTCATTGGTACAAGATCAATCCAGCACAACATGTCCAAATGGAAGCATCATCGTTGAAGATCAATTTGTTGGTCACATGTGTGTTCAACCGATGATCCGTGATGCAAAGCAAAGTTTCATCGCAGGAGCAACAAGTAGGTTGGATTTTTCCATGATGTGCTATCAGCAAATATTCACAAAGTCGAAAGGTCTTTCGCAAGCATACCACATCGGTTGTCATCGGCTGATTATGTACAGAAACTAACACCACTACCTATAGTTCGAACCACTGAAATTTTGTCGTATATTTCTCTGTGATTATATTTATTACGAACGGGCGCGGCAACGCGCGCCTTTATGGTCTAGTGTGACAGTTATAACCTAGGGCGATACGGCACTAGCTCCAGTTCATCGATATAATGTAGGCATGTATTCCGTAAATAGTCATCCATGCTTTATTAAAAGAACTTGCATGACATCTTTTATCCTACCCTCCCGTGGCTGCGGAGTCCATAATGGAAACTAAGGGATATTAAGGCCTCCTTTTAATAGAGAACCGGAACAATGCATTGACACATAGTGAATACATGAACTCCTCAAATTACAATCATCACCGGGAGTGGGCCCGGTTGTTGTCACTCCGGGGTTGCCTGATCATAACACATAGTAGGTGACTATAACTTGCAAGATCGGATCTAAAACATGGATATAATGATGATAACATAAACGGTTCAGATCTGAGTTCATGGCACCCGGGCCCAAAGTGACAAGCATTAAGCATAGCAATGTCATAGCAACATCAATCTAAGAACATAGTGGATACTAGGGACCAAGCCCTAACAAAACTAACTCGATTACATGATGAATCTCATCCAACTCCTCACCTACCAGCGAGCCAACGAAGGAATTACTCACTCCCGGTGGGGAGCATCATGGAATTGGCGATGGAGAAGGGTTGGTGATGACGAAGAACGAAGATCCCCCTCTCCGGAGCCCCAAACGGACTCCAGATCTGCCTTCCCGAGGAAGAACAGGGCTTGGTGGTGGCTCCCTCTCGTGGATCACGATAATTCTTTCTCCTTGGTTTTTCTCCGAAAATAGGAATTTATAGTGTCAGGGTTGAGGTCTGCGGAGCCACCAAGTGGGTACAACCCACCTGGGCGCACTAGGAGTGGGGGGCGCGCCCTGGTGGGTTGTGCCCACCCAGATGCCCCTCTCCGGCAGGTCTTGGCTCCAGAAATTCTTATTATTGATATAAAAAATCGTCGCAAAGTTTCATTCCATTTCGAGAACTTTTATTTCTGCACAAAAACAACACCATGGTAGTTCTGCTGAAAACAGCGTCAGTCCGGGGTTAGTTTCATTCAAATCATGCAAATTAGAGTTCAAAACAAGAGGAAAAGCGTTAGGAAAAGTAGATACGTTGGAGACGTATCAACTCCCCCAAGCTTAAACCTTTGGTTGTCCTCAAGCAATTCAGTTGATAAACTGAAAGTGAAAAAGAAAAACTTTTACAAACTCTTTTGCTCTTGTTTGCATAAATAAGCTTAAACGGCACCCGAATTTTGAGCCAGTCATTATAACTAACCATACCGACAATAACACTTAAAGATTATAATGACTCATATCAATGACATAATCAGCTAGCGAGCGATAATAAGGTATCTCAAACGGCAACATGTTGTCAAAACAACCATGATATAATATGACAATAGTGGTATCTCGCTAGCCCTTTCTAAGACCGCAAAACATAAACGCAGAGCACCTCCAAAGTTCAAGCAGCGACTAAACATTGTAATTCATGGTAGAAAAGATCCAGTCATGATGCAGCCAACATTAGCTACACACAATGCATAAATCATGACAGCTGTGCTCTACTCAGTTTCTGGCCCTTATTTTAGAAGGTAATGACACAACATAAAAGTAAATAGATAGTCCCTTCGCAGAGGGAAGCAGTGATTTGCAGAGGTGCCAGAGGTCAAGTTTTTAAAACAAAGATAAATGATATTTTGAGACATGCACCCTTCTCATTTACTTCACGACCATCAGTTATCAACATGTTCCATGCTAAGCACGCTAGTGGCGGTTCCTAAGCAATAAAAGTAAAGTTTTTGACTCCATTGGTAGTTTGGGACTGGGCATCCCTATTACTGCCCTTTTCTCGTGCAATGGCGAGTGAATAAACACTCGACCTGAGAATAACCCGCTTAGCATGGAAGATACCAACCACCTCCCGTCGTTCCATGAACGATCCAGGCACACAAAAAAGGATAATTTTAGAAGTTTTTACAGGTGGCACATGCAAATTTACTTAGGACGACAGGGTAATACCGCATATAGGTAGGTATGGTGGACTCACCTGAAATAACTTTGGGTTCAAGGTTTTTGATGTACAAGCAGAGTTCCCACTTAGTACAGGTGAAGGCTAGCAATTTAGATTGAGAAGCGACCAGCTAGAGAGCAACAACGATCATAACCATGCATTATGCATAAGTAACATTGGACACTAGCATGAGTAGCATATGAACACCATGAACATAAATATCATAGAGGCTATGTTGATTTTGATTCAACTACATGTATGAACATGTGCCAAGTCAAGCCACTCGAACATTCAGAGGAGGATACCATATCATGATACTACATCACAATCATCTTAACGCTATGTTGATATCCAAGATAAATCATTATCAACTCCCAGCTACTTATGCATGGCATGAGAAACTATAATCTCTAATTGTCATTGCAAACATGTTTAATCATAATGGGTTGAATCATGGGTACTAGGTTAAACATATTTACACGCATGAACAAGTCGAGTTCATACCATTTTCTCTCTCGCCACGGCCAGTTCATCGAATGTCGCCATTATTGCCTTTCACTTGCGACCTAATCGAGCGATATGAAAATAATAATAGTACAAGACTGCCATGGACTAAGCTGGAATCTGCAAAACATTTTATTCACAGGAGAAGACAAGGTAAAATGTGCTATTTATTAGTTCAACAATTATTCATATGAGAGCCACTCAATATTTTCATCGTGGTCTTCTCCTCGGTACAACTCGAATAAAAAGAAAAGAAATTCAGAGAAACACATTGAAATATTTTTGCAGTTTTTGGTTTTCTTCAACAAGCAAATAAAAAAGCAAAAACGAGAAGAACTATTTACACGGGAAAGCTCCCAACAAGCAAAAGAAGAACAAGTAAATCTTTTTGGGTTTTCTTTTTAGTACTACTACTAAGCATGCATAGAAGTTAATTATTACAATTTTTTTTTGGTTTTTCTAAAGTTTTTGAAATAGACAAGAAGGAAGCAAGAAAATAAATCTAAGCATGGATGATACAATGGAAAAGTATGAACACCGACAAATAGAATGATAAGTAGACATGAATATAATGTCGGTGAGAAACATGTACTCCCCCAAGCTTAGGCTTTTGTCCTAAGTTGGTAATCGATCAGTAGCCTGGATGGTAGTAGTCGGCGTGGTAGCTCACGGAGGCTCTTGGTGCGGATGCCTTGGCCTGCCCTGCTGCCACCACTGCTGCGTTATGAGCTCGGGCCTCGCTCTCAAGAACAAAATATCTCCCCTTGCTGTGATAATTAAAAAGAGCAGGCGCAGGCAAATATGTCTGCACAACATATGTTTGGTTAAACATTAAATTATAAGTGAAGCTGTCAACCTTTCCCTTGAGAATCTTATGCTCTTTTAAGGTGTCAAAATCTAAATACTGCGTGGGTAGGATTGGATCAAAGGGCAAAGGTGAAACACCCAACCCTCGTGCTAAACGCGTGGCGCAAATTCCACCATAGAACCAGCCACTGTTAACATTAAATTATAAGTGAAGTCCACGTGCAATGATCGCTCCAAGGTTATAATTCCTTTCACCAGTGAGAGAGGTGTGAACGAGGCTCAAGTCAGGTGCACAAAGTATGCTACAGTCTTGCTTGCCTACTGTGCATTTCCCGTTAAATAATGCAAAATACTGAATTGCAGGAAAGTGAATGCTCTTTATTCTTCCTTGTCTCACTCCCCTATTTTCACCGTAAAAAAGGCTAGTCAAGAAAGACTCAAATCAGCCTTTGGGTGCTCATCAGGCGAACCCCAAAATGGAAGTTTGCAATGTTAAGCAAAATTCTCCAGTGGAATAGTAAATGGATTATCATAAAGCATAAACGACACCCTAGACTCATGTGGAAAATATTTAAATCCTTTGACAAATGATTCAGTGAGAAGTTGGCGTTGTTTACAGTTATCTGAAAGGTAGGGACCGAGACTGGCGTTGTGAACATACTGCTCAAATTCCTCCTTCATGCCCACACGCACCATATATTCATCGCAAGGCCATAAACATGTCTTGGTGACGACATCTCGCGTGGAACTTTCACTTGGTTCAACATAGGACCGATGAGCAGAGCTATCACTAGAAGATGCCCCCGAGGATCGTATCCTCGAAGAACTCCTTCCGAATAGGTTCATCATGTCCGCGTACAATTTTCTGAAAATAATTTTTTTGAGGTGACAAAATTTTGTCAACAAAACTTTACAAAATTGATAACAAGTACTCATAGGGATACATAGAGACCATAGCAAGCATTCAAACTACTTAGAACACTAAGAATTCAACATGCAAGCACATCTATAGCAGCATCAAGAGTAGCTAATTATTGAAAGTATAAACCATTAAAACAAAAACTAATTGGACAAAAGGTGGAGTCACATACTAAGCAACAATCCCCCGAAACAGTTTCAGAAACAGAGCTTCAAGCAAAGAGATCGAAATCTGCAGGTTTGAGCTCAAGAACACGGGAGAGAGAGCAATGGAGATTTTTTTCTCGAGGTAAGTGATGGTGTGGGCTAAAGAGATAAGTGAGGGGCCCACGTGGGGACCACAACCCACCGGGGCCAGCACAGGGGTCTTTGGTGCTTGGTGGGTTGTGCCCACCTGGTGCACCTCCCTCTGATATTATTTGCACCAAAAATTCAGAAAAATTCAGAAAAAAATCATATTCAATTTTCAGGGCATTCTGAGAACTTTTATTTTTGGGTCAATTTTTTATTGCACGAGAAAATCAGAAAACTGACAAAACATGGCATTTTACATTATTTAACTAATAAAAACAGGAAACAAAAAGTAGGGACAGAAGGTAGTGCTTACTAAATTCATCAACCTCATACCGCTCAAAAATGATTCATTAATAAGGTTGATCAGGTCTTATTAACAACCACTTTCAATTAGCATGAAACCGAAGAACTTTCGTAAATCACTAAGTTACCTGAATGGGGATATAAATGTCCCTAACAATAAGCATTTCATATTTCTTTTTGGCAGTAGGTAGAGGTATTTGAAAACTTCCAATAGTGAATGTTGGAGATTTTTCAATAACATTAATACCATTCACTTGGAATTGTTTCTTCGGAAAGTGCACCGTATGCTCATTACCATTGATACGAAAAGTGACATTGCTTTTATTGCAATCAATAACAGCCGTTGCAGTATTCAAGAAGGGTCTACCAAGGATAATCGACATGTTGTCGTCCTCGGGCATCTCAAGTATAACAAAGTCAGTCAAAATAGTAACATTAGCAAAAACAACGGGCACATCCTCATAGATACCGATAGGTATGGCAGTTGATTTGTCAGCCATCTGCAAAGGTATTTCAGTAGGTGTGAGTTTATTCAAGTCAAGTCTTTTATATAAAGAGAAAGCCATAACACTAACACCAGCTCCTAAATCACACAAAGCAGTTTTCACATAATTCTTTTTGACAGAGCAAGGTATAGTTGGTATTCTCGGATCTCCATGTTTTTTAGGTACTCCATCTTTGAAATTATAATTAGCAAGCATAGTGGAGATTTCAGCTTCCGGTATTTTTCTCTTATTTGTGATGATGTCTTTCATATACTTTGCATAAGGAGGCATTTTTAGGATGTCAGTCAAGCGAGTACGCAAAAGGACTGGCCTCAGGATTTCAGCAAAGCGTTCAAATTCTTCATCGTCTTTCCTTTTAGTTAACTTGGGTGGAAAAGGCATAGGGTTTTGAACCCACAGTTCTCTTTCTTTACCGTGTTTCCTAGCTACAAAGTCTCTTTTATCATATCTTTTATTTTGAGGTTGTGGGTTATCAAGATCAGCAGGTTGTTCTATCTCAACATCATTGTCTGGTTCTTTATCATTTGGTTGAGTGTCCTCATGAAGCTCATCATTATTTTTTTCATTATCACTAGGTGGATGTTCGTTACTAGACTGAGTTTCAACATCTGAGATAGAAGTTTCATTATCATTATTAGGAGGTTTTTCTATTTCAGGTTCACTAGAAGTGTGCAATGTCCTATCATTTTTCTTTTTCTTCTTTCTAGAAGGACTAGGTGCACTAGTGTTATTTCTTTGTGAATCTTGTTCAATTCCTTTTGGGTGTCCCTCAGATAAAGTGGTTCCTGAGTCATTTTACCTCCTCTAGTTGCAACTCTAATGACAAAAGTCATGCATATTATGATTCATTTCATCAAGCAATTCTCTTTGTGATTTAGCAACTTGCTCTAACTGAGTTTGAACCATAGAAGCATGCTTTCCAACACCTCTAACATCATTTGAAATTCTAAATAACAAGTCACTCAAGCGAGCAATCATATCAGACTTATATTTCAATTGTTTCATAACATTTGCATTGAAGTGATCTTTTGTTTTCTAATGTAGTTTTCAAACTCATAAAGGCATGGACTGGGATGCATATTGTGAGGATTATCATTTTCATTGAACTTCATAAGAGAATTTACCTCTACCACCTTAGGAAGTGGTGGTGTATTAAGCCCATGTATTTCTTCAATAGGAGGTAAAATTTTAAAATCTTCAGCTTTAATACCTTTTTCCTTCATAGATTTCTTTGCCTCTTGCATATCTTCAGGACTGAGATATAAAATACCCCGCTTCGGAGTGGGTTTAGCCGGTTTCTACCTCTTGAGCATGCGTTAGTTTTCCTTTGAAGAGGAAAGGGTGATGCAGCAAAGTAGCGTAATTATTTCCCTTTGTTTTTGAGAACCAAGGTATCAATCCAGTAGGAGATAACACGCAAGTCACCTAGTACCTGCAAAAACAATCAAGAACCTTGCAACCAACGTGATAAAGGGGTTGTCAATCCCTTCACGGCCAGTCGCAAAAGTGAGATCTAATAAAGATAGTAAGATAAATATTTTTGGTATTTTGTTGTATTGATTGGAAAGTAAAGAATGCAAAATAAAATAAATAGGAAACTAGAATTATAGATCGGAAACTTATATGATGTAAAATAGAAGATTATATGATGGAAAATAGACCTGGGGGCCATAGGTTTCACTAGTGGCTTCTCTCAAGATAGCATATATTATGGTGGGTGAACAAATTACTGCCGAGCAATTGATAGAAAACTGCATAGTTATGAGAATATCTAGGCAATGATCATGAATATAGGCATCACGTCCATGTCAAGTAGACCGAAACGATTCTGCATCTACTACTATTACTCCACACATCTACCGCTATCCAGCATGCATCTAGAGTATTAAGTTCGTAAGAATAGAGTAATGCATTAAGCAAGATGACATGATGTAGAGGGATAAACTCAAGCAATATGATATAAACCCCATCTTTTTATCCTCGATGGCAACAATGCAATACGTGCCTTGCTGCCCCTACTGTCACTGGGAAAGCACACAGCAAGATTGAACCCAAAGCTAAACACTTCTCCCATTGCAAGTGAGGGAGTCCTGGATTAGGGGGTGTCCGGATAGCCGGACTACCATCATCAGCCGAACTATCATTGGCCGGACTATCATCATCGACCGGACTCCAAGACTATGAAGATACAAGATTGAAGACTTCACCCGTGTCCGGATGGGACTTTCCTTGGCGTGGAAGGCAAGCTTGGCGATACGGATATGTAGATCTCCTACCATTGTAACCGACTCTATGTAACCCTAGCCCTCTCCGGTGTCTATATAAACCGGATGGCTTTAGTCCGTAGGACTAGAACAACAACCCTTACAATCATACCATAGGCTAGCTTCTAGGGTTTAGCCTCCTTGATCTCGTGGTAGATCCACTCTTGTAAACATCCACAATATCAATATCAATCAAGCAGGACGTGAGGTTTTACCTCCATCAAGAGGGCCCGAACACAGGTAAACATCGTGTCCCTTGTCTCCTCGTTACCATCCGCCTAGACGCCAGCATTCGGGACCCCTACCCGAGATCCGCCGGTTTTGACACCGACATTGGTGCTTTCATTGAGAGTTCCTCCGTGTCGCCGCCGATAGGCTTGATGGCCTCTTCAATCAACAACGACGCAGTCCTGGGTGAGACTTTTCTCCCGACAGATGATCTTCAGATTCGGGCGTTTCGCATCGCGGGCCAACCCACTTGGCCATCTCTGAGCAGATCGAAGCTACGCCACTGGCCGTCAGGTCAGGTTTGGAAGCCTAAACTTCACGGCTGATATCCGCGGGGACTTGATCTTCGATGGATCTGAGCCACAGCCGAGCGTGCCGCGCTGTCACGATGGGCATGACCTAACTCTGCCGCCGGACAGCACCTTGGAGGTCAAGACACGGATCCGCTCCGACTCATAGTCCGGAGCCGATCGCCTCGATCGAGGACGGATGGCTGGACACCGCCTCGAGCTGCAACTCCTCGGCGATGGAGCCGAACACTTACCTTGTCCCGCATAAAGCTCATGACTCCGAGGTGCGGACTCTCCGCGGACTCGAACCTCCTGCGCCCGCCCGGTCGAATTCGATTGGCGCCCGATCATGGAATTCACCGTTGCGGACATCTTTCAGCACTTCGCCCTTTGGCGATATCATAAATTCATCAAGCATCTCTCGCTATCCGGAGAGCCCTGGCGAACTACGGCGGGGCGGTGGGGACGCAGACGGCGAAGAAATTGAGCCCACCCACCACCCGCCCGTAGCCACCGTCGGCGATTTAACCGATGTACTCGACTACGACTCCGAAGACATCGACGGTATGGGCGACGATGCCGGAGACTACCAAGAACCAGCGCCTACGAGACCTTTGGAAGACCACGTCGTCATACGACATATACATGGTGGACACCCCAAAGGAAGCGATAAGAAGGAACAACGGACGCGGCAGAGGATAATCCCGCTGATAAAGCAACCAAAAGCGTCGGCGTAAACGCCGCCCTAAGTCCCGCCTCAATCAAAGCAGCCTTCCTAATGACCCAGCGATGAAGCGGGGCAAACCAGCGGATTTACGAATGTGACGAGCCGGATAATCAACCCCCTCATGGAGCAATCAACAGTCCGGACACAACACCGCAGCATAAGAGCATACAAAAAAGACTCGTCGCCACTGCAAGAAGTTTGAAGTAGGAGAAACAGAAGCTCAAAACAGCAGAAGACGCGCTCAGAATGAAGTGGAGCAAAGTATTCAAGACTGCAGAAAAATATGGCAATGGCCATCAAACGAAGAGCTACCCGAAGCGCAAGTTGCTGCCAGAATTTGTGAGGAAGCCATAGAGCCTTCACGGTCAAAAAATAAAGAGGCCACTGGCAGGATAGACGGCGGATGACAAAGCCAAAAGCAACAAGCGGGGCCACACACAAGCCAATTATAATCACAGGAAAGCAGACGGCCCAACTAGGTCCATCTACGGACCAAAAAAGAAGGCCCTGTGAAGTAACACAACACAACAAGTGTTCAAGACAGCGGCACACCCAAATACGGGCGCCCGCACACCCGCTTATGTTTTACCGATGAGGTCTTTGGATCATGAATTTCAGCAGGTTCAAACCCATGAACATAGAGGCATACCACGGCTATGAGACCCCAGTCTGGATAGAAGATTACATACTACACATACACATGGCTAGAGGAGATGATCTCCACGCCATGAAATACCTACCCTCAAGCTCAAAGGGCCAGCTCGGCACCGCTCAAAGGCCTCCTAAAACACCGTTGGAAGTTGGGAAGAGCTTGAGGACGCGTTTAGAGCAAATTTTCAAGGGACTTATGTCCGCCCTCCGGATGCGATTTATCTGAGTCATATAACCCAACAGCCCGGAGAGTCGGTAGCCACAAATTCTGGAACAGGTTCCTTACCAAAAGAACCAAATAGTCGATCTGTCCGGACGCTGAAGCCTTAGCAGCTTTTAAACATAACGTCCGAGACGAATGGCTCGCCAGACACCTCGCCAAGAGAAGCCAAGAACAATGGCCGCGCTTAACAAACCTCATGACGCGCTTTTTTGCGGGAGAAGACAGGTAGCTAGCAAGATGCAGCACCAGCGACCCGAGTACATCCGAGATTAGAGATGGAAAGCGGAAAGTCACGGCAGGAAAGATCGGCGCCGGAATAAAGAAAAAGCCCAAAGGGCACGACGGTCAACGCCCGGATTCAAAAGCTCATGCCAAACAATAAAACACGGCCTCTTAAGGAAAAGCGAGACGAGCTATCAAATTTAAACAAAATTTTAGATCGGATATGTCAAATCCACAATTCCTCCGGAAGGCTCGCAACCACACCAACCGAAATTGTTGGGTTTTTAAACAGTCCGGCAGACTCAACGCCCGGACACAGAACTCGATGCGCCAAGCGGGAATGATGATTTAACCCCACCAAGCAGAAAGCACCGAAGTCAAAAGACTTTCCCACAAGAAGTCCAAATAGTAAACTCGCTTCATGTGATAGCACGGAAAGCCAACACGGCACTTTCGCTAAGACAAGTGTCGCATACGATCCACCCTGGGCCGATCGAGATTGGATGTCAAAACCAATCACTTTTGACCATCTGGATTAGTCCGTATATCCGGAACGCAGGATAGACTGCCTGATATTAGATCCCATAACAGACGGACTGCATTTCACGCAGGTTTTGATGGGCCGGCGATGACTTAAACCTGCTATATCCGGACACAATCCGCAAGTTGGGATAGACCATACTACAATTCAGCATAGCCGCACTTCCTTCAAAGGAGTGGCGCCAGCCCTTACGCCGGTGCACAGTTTCATTATTACTAGAAGTTGTGTTCGGTCACCGACAACTTCCGACGAGAAAAGCTAACCTTTCATGTCGCCCATTTAAAAGTAGCTATCAAGCATCCTTTGGGGCCGGGAAGCTTTAGTCGCTTCAATGCAATACCACATTACGCGTCTCTTACGCTTAAAATGCCGGTCAACGTGGCATCATTTCATTATAAGGTCGCTGAGACCCGAACACGGCTGGACGAGTCCGGATAAATAAGCTAGGGCTACCTAGCCGCACACCCCTTCACAAGGGTTTGCACATATAAGCCACAATGAGCTAGCATAGGCTCAGCTTTATTAATCTATATTTCAATTTTTTATGCACTTTCTCGCACGATTTCTTTTCCAACCAAGTTCCTCTTTTTTTTTACAGATGAACAGCGTGCACACCCGTCTGTGATACGGCACAACGGAGACACAAAGCGCAGACGCGATGAGGGACCCGTTGCAAGGACTCTTTTCGCACTAAGACCCTCGTAAACCTTTCTCACCTGTCTCTTGTTGCTATAATCCCCTGGTTTATCATTATAACCAGAGTGGAGATCGGCGTTTTGGCATCGGGCCGCGCTGTAAGAACCTGCCCGTACACTGGACACAAGGGGCTTAGGGCTTTGTTTTGCCCGCCATTATAAAGACCGAACACCTTCGAGTGTTCGGCGTCTCGAGTTAGGCCTTATATGCATCAGCTCCGAATCATGTCTTTGGTCAAATGTTGGGTTTGCCCGGCTCACGTGTTTTGCTGCCTTACGTTCAGATCATCGGCTAACGCAGCTCCGTGGAGAACTATCAGCGATTGTGCCCCAGTTGCCGGGCGAGCACCTCTCAGAGAGAAAGCCGAAAACTGATTGTCATGATACAATGAGACCGTCAACCACTCGATCGACTATGGGAATGTTTAGGATTCCTCCGCTTTGACGAAGGGCCGTTTCCTGGCCAGGCACATCCGCGCCCCAAATTAGGAGAGCGCGGTGCCCCCAGGGGCTATGTCGTAGCCCCACCCTCGAATTCCATGGCTAAGTGAAAGTGATAAAGCATTATAGTCTGGTTGCCTCGTTTGCTCCGCTACCACCTCCTTCTGAGGACCGAGACGTCGGATTAAGTGTGAAAACGCTATTTTTTATGAACACCCCGCAAGACCTTGTGCGTGGGGGCTGAAGCGACGACTGCCATCTTTCGGGTTATACACGTATACATGAACGACCGCATAGGGAGATATTCTATTACTTGAACGCACAAGTATAAAAGGCAATTACATCATAAATATCATTTTACATCATATAAACGTTCATTCGAACGTAACATTTTTGAAACGCTGCGACTCTATTACCACGAGCACCACGCATCACTTCGCCAAAATAATGCTCGGCGGGTAACCGTTATCATCTCAACCGGGTCGCACAGCGGTGGCATCCATCTCTCTGTCAATGTGTCTTCACTGCAGGCGGCGCCATCCGCGCACCCTCTATGCAGGCCGACCGCTTCATCGCCTTGATATGCGGCACCGCCCCAAGAAATCGCTGCAATAAGCCAAAGTAACTCTTGACGGGGCCTATCCGGCGGATATGGGTCACTATATCCGTCTATAGCAAGCCGGACACCCTATTTAGCTCAGCCCACTCAGCCAAACGGTCGGCCAACGGAAGTGAACACCCCGGACTATGGAATTGAGACCAAAACAGCTCTTCCGTCTTGTGATCCTTCTGGCCTCGAAAATACACAACGGCATCCGCCGCACTCGCTGCTAAGTCCATATAAGGGTCCTCTGAACCCCACAGTTGGCCCAGCTGAGCATATTTTGGATCCGTAAACCTTCGGCGCAGTAGAAAAGGCTTGCCAGCTACAATATCTCCGGCCTGGCGCAGCTCTTCCTTTATAGCCCGCATTGCAGAGCGCAGGCATCCTTGGCTTCGCGGTGGCCTTCCGTAGGTCTTCTTGCCCCACTAAGCGCCTCCTTCTCAAGAGCCTCATTGCGGTCGGTAGCATCTTTTAACTTCAGGGCCATTGCGGCCATCTCTTCCCTGCTCGGCGATGTGCGACCCTTCGGCCGCTTAACTCATCGGCCGCCCTCGAGGCCGCCAGACATTACTCTTCCGCCTGCTCCTTGGCTTGAGCAAGTTCGGCTCGAAGGCTCTCCACAGCAGCGGCACTATCTGCATTTCACACACATATTGTAAGGAGTGGGCTTCGGCTCCCTTACCAAGTGACCGTGCAGTAACACTTACCTTGCGACTCATCAAGTCGCCTGTTGATCAGCGTGATGTCCGCATCCGCAACATCGAGTTGCCGCTTTAGTTCAGCAACTCCATCAGTCCGGCTGGCCCCCGGACGACCCGCCACCTGCATCGGCATGACGGGAATTTAAACCTGCGATTTTGATCCTCGGCACGCTGTCGATTTCGACAACCTACCGAGTCTCATGGGCTACTATCCATACAGGGCGCATTCTATATGCAAAACTGTTAAAAAGGTGTGTCATTTTACGTACCTCAAACCCCGCCAAGAACTCCCGGCGGCATCGTGCAGGTACCCGCCTTGGCCGGGCGAAATCACTTTCAATCACCGTGCTCATCAATGCATGGTGATCTTACGAGATAGACGCCTTCTCAAGCAGATCCTTCACCGTACACCGGTGGCGCCCGAACTACCGGCTTTGCCAAACCAGGGCTCCCTCGCGACGACACTTCAGGCTCGTCACGCCCTATCTGACGCGCCCGGACGGAGGCGTCTCGCTTCTATCATCTCGGACGAAGGTCCCCCGAAGACGAGCTCATCTGCGAAGGATGGAGATCCGAACTACAAGGTAAAAACTTTAGTTATCCTCAGAAGCACAAATAGGGATGTCCCTTATTATAAAACTCCTTTCTTTCTACTTACGGCTCGTTGGAGGGCTGACTCATTAAGGGAGATTGTGCGGCGGGGCCTCCCGGGCCTTGAGGACCCTCTGGCGAAGATTTCTTCCCCGCTTAGGGGCTTTGCCCCGGTCCTCGGTGGCGATCCTCTTCTCCCTTGGAGGGAGGGATTTTCGATCCCCTCTTTCAAGAGCCTCCTTAGGCGAGGCAGAAGCTTTCCGCTTTCCCCTTCGTCTTCCTCTCAAGGCGCAACCTCAAACATCCGGACCAGACCGCGATCCGGCCGGGTCTCGGGGAGGGCGGACCGTATCAATTTTGCTTCCGCTATCCACTCCTGTGTAGAAGGAAGTTGGTCATAAGGCGAATCATTGAAAGGCAAACAAAAGGTATGTCCGGACTAGGAACTACTTACTTGAGTATCCGGGCGATTGCAGCTTAGGCCAGCATCCTCGGTCAATTCCGGACGCACCTCTTGCGATCCGAAGAATAATTTGTACATCTCCAGGGGTGTCATACCCATGAAGTGTTGAAGAATCCGTGGGCCCTCTGGATTAAACTCCCATAGCCAGAGAGGCGGCGTTTGCGAGGCGGGAGACGCCTAATCAGCATAACCTGCATCACCATCACCATATCGACCTCCCTCGCTTGGAGATCTCGAATCCGGCCTCGCAATAGGGGCACGCCCTTTAATGACCCCAGTTGAGCTCCTTGGTTGACCCACGACATCAACCGTCGTGGAGGTCCCGGGCGGAATAAGGCGGCGGCTTTTACTCGCGGCCCCTCGGAACGGTAATATAGAACCACTCTTGCTGCCACGGGCGAGCTCCTCTTGGAAGGAGCCCGCGGGCCACGGGCGTCGGCTCTCCTACTTATGGCCGCTTCCGCCAAGATTCCGCCGACGCCCCGACCATCTTCTCGCGCCACATTGAAGGTCTTTAGCCACATGTCAAGTGAGGGTGACGCGGAGGAAGGCCTCATGACGATAATAAATGCGGAAATATGGAGGATAGACTCCGAGCCAAATCGTGGAATTCCAACCCATAGTAAAACATGAACCCTCTCACAAAAGGATCCATTGGGAAGCCTAAACCCGGAGGTGGGATATAAAATGACATACTCGCCGGGCTCGGGGTGGGGATGGCCTGCCCTTGGCAGGCAACATCTGTAAATCTCATAAGCCAGGTACTTGGTCTCCCGCAGCTTTAGCATCGCCCTCCTCCGGTGACGGAGGAGGGCATCCACCGGCCCTGGAGGTCGGAACCGGACATCGTTGAAAGTCCGAAGCGCTCGAATCTGGAGCTCTAGGTGCTGGAACTTGGAGCAGGAGAGGATTCGATGGAGGATTGAAGAAAAGGAACGAGCCTTGGTCCCGTTATAAAGAGGAAGAATACCAAGAGCCGTCTCCGTGACCGCTTGGGGACTCGCCCATAGAGGGCATGGCGAGCAGTAGCGGTTGGGTTACCACGCCCGTATTGATGAGAATCCGGATTAAGGGGAAACACGATCTCTGCTTCGACAAGACGCGTTGCCAAGGAAACCGCTTCGCTAAATGCGCTGAGGTGGTAAAGTAAGAAACGATTCGAGTAATGGCTTGGTAGTGGTGTGACGTCATGCCACAAAAAACGTCAGCAGATTGAACTTGTGTATATATTATTATTCTCTCTACGGTGGAATGTGGAATTTATTTTGCGAGCGGACACTATCTAGTGTTCACAATCTTCTATCATTTGGAGGAGGAACCCGCCTTGCAATGCCAAGCAATATACACGCCGGACTTATCGTCATTGAAGCCTGGTTCAGGGGCTCCGAGAGTCCTGGATTAGGGGTGTCCGGATAGCCGACTACCATCATCACCGAACTATCATTGGCGGACTATCATCATCGACCGGACTCCAAGACTATGAAGATACAAGATTGAAGACTTCACCCCGTGTCCGGATGGGACTTTCCTTGGCGTGGAAGGCAAGCTTGGCGATACGGATATGTAGATCTCCTACCATTGTAACCGACTCTATGTAACCCTAGCCCTCTCCGGTGTCTATATAAACCGGATGGCTTTAGTCCGTAGGACTAGAACAACAACCCTTACAATCATACCATAGGCTAGCTTCTAGGGTTTAGCCTCCTTGATCTCGTGGTAGATCCACTCTTGTAAACATCCACAATATCAATATCAATCAAGCAGACGTGGGGTTTTACCTCCATCAAGAGGGCCCGAACACGGGTAAACATCGTGTCCCTTGTCTCCTGTTACCATCCGCCTAGATGCACAGTTCGGGACCCCCTACCCGAGATCCGCCAGTTTTGACACCGACAGCAAGAAAGATCAATCTAGTAGGCCAAACTAAACCAATAATTTGTAGAGACTTGCAAGGATATCAAATCATGCATATAAGAATTCAGAGAAGAACCAAATATTATTCATAGATAAACTTGATCAGAAATCCACAATTCATTGGATCTCGGAAAACACACCGCAAAAAAGTATTACATCGAATAGATCTCCATGAACATCGAGGAGAACTTTGTATTGAGAACCAAAGAGAGAGAAAAAGCCATATAGCTAATAACTATGGACCCGAAGGTCTATGGTAAACTACTCACACATCATTAGAGAGGCTATGGTGTTGATGTAGAAGCCCTCCGTGATCGATTCCCCCTCCGGCAGATCGCCGGAGAAGGCCCCAAGATGGGATCTCACGGGTACAGAAGGTTGCGGCGATGGAAAAGTGGTTTCATGGCTCCCCCGATGTTTTTAGCGTATAAGAGTATATATAGGCGAAAGAAGTACGTCGGTGGAGCTCTGTGGGGCCCACGAGGGTAGGGGGCACGCCCTACTGCCTCGTGGCCGCCTCACGGAGTTCCAGACTTCAACTCCAAGTCTTCTGGATTGCTTTCGTTCCAAGAAAAATCATCGCAAAGGTTTCATTCTGTTTGGATTCCATTTGGTATTCCTTTTCTACAAAGCACTGAAATAGGCAAAAAAACAGAAACTGGCACTGGGCCTTCGGTTAATAGGTTAGTCCCAAAAATGATATAAAAGAGCATATTAAAGCCCATTAAACATCCAAAACGGATAATATAATAGCATGGAACAATAAAAAATTATAGATACGTTGGAGACATATGAAGCATCCCCAAGCTTAATTCCTGCTTGTCCTTGAGTAGGTAAATGATAAAAACAGAATTTTCGATGTGGAATGCTACCTAACATATTTTTCAATGTAATTTTCTTTATTGTGGCATGAATGTTCAGATCCGAAAGATTCAAGACAAAAGTTTAATATTGACATGAAAATAATAATATTTCAAGCATACTAACCAAGCAATTATGCCTTCTCAAAATAACCTAGCCAAAGAAAGCTCATCCCTACAAAATCATATAGTTTGGCCATGCTCCATCTTTTACACACAAAATGCTCAACCATGCACAACCCCGATGACAAGCCAAGCAATTGTTTCATACTTTAGTATTCTCAAACTTTTTCAACTTTCACGCAATATATGAGCGTGAGCCATGGACATAACACTATAGGTGGAATAGAATGGTGGTTGCGAAGAAGACAAAAAAGAGGAAGATAGTCTCACATCAACTAGGCGTATCAATGGGCTATGGATTCCCATCAATAGATATCAATGTGAGTGAGTAGGGATTGCCATGCAACAGATGCACTAGAGCTATAAGTGTATGAAAGCTCAACAAAAGAAACTAAGTGGGTGTGCATCCAACTTTCTTGCTTACGAAGACCTAGGGCAATTTGAGGAAGCCCATCATTGGAATATACAAGCCAAGTTCTATAATGAAAATTCCACTAGTATATGAAAGTGACAACATAAGAGACTCTCTATCATGAAGATAATGGTGCTACTTTGAAGCACAAGTGTGGAAAAAGGATAGTAACATTGTCCCTTATCTCTTTTTCTGTCATCATTTTTTATTTGGGCCTTCTCCTTTCTTTTTATATATGGCCTCTTTTTTTCTATTTTTTTTAATTTTTCGTCCGGAGTCTCATCCCGACTTGTGGGGGAATCATAGCCTCCATCATCCTTTCCTCACATGGGACAATGCTCTAATAATGAAGATCATCACACTTTTATTTACTTACAACTCAAGAATTACAACCCGATACTTAGAACAAAATATGACTCTATGTGAATGCCTCCGGCGGTGTACCGGGATGTGCAATGAATCAAGAGTGACATGTATGAAAAATTATGAATGGGGCCCATGCCACAAATACGATGTCAACTACATGATCATGCAAAGAAATATGACTATGATGAAGCGTGTCATAATAAACGGAATGGTGGAAAGTTGCATGGCAATATATCTCGGAATAGCTATGGAAATGCCATAATAGGTAGGTATGGTGGCTGTTTTGAGGAAGGTAAATGATGGGTTTATGGTACCGGCGAAAGTTGCGCGGCACAAGAGAGGCTAGCAATGGTGGAAGGGTGAGAGTGCGTATAATCCATGGACACAACATTAGTCATAAAGAACTCACATACTTATTGCAAAAATCTACAAGTCATCAAAAGCACTACGCGCATGCTCCTAGGGGGATATATTGGTAGGAAAAGACCATCGCTCGTCCCCGACCGCCACTCATAACGAAGGTAATCAAAGAAACACCTCATGCTTCAAATTTGTCACACAACGGTTACCATACGTGCATGCTACGGGACTTGCAAACCTCAACACAAGTATTTCTCAATTTCACAATTACTCAACTAGCATGACTCTAATATCACCATCTTCATATCTCAAAACAATCATCAATTATGAAACTTCTCATAGTATTCAATGCAGGACTAATTTTATAACCAAAGTAAATTACCATGCTGTTCTAAAAGACTCTCAAAATAATATAAGTGAAGCACGAGAGATCAATAATTTCTATAAAATAAAACCACCACCGTGTTCTAAAAAGATATAAGTGAAGCACTAGAGCAAAATTATCTAGCTCAAATGATATAAGTGAAGCACATAGAGTATTCTAATAAATTCAGATTCATGTGTGTCTCTCCCAAAAGGCGTGTACAGAAAGGATTATTGTGGTAAAGTAAAAAAGCAAAGACTCAAATCATACAAGACGCTCCAAGCAAAACACATATCATGTGGTGAATAAAAATATAGCCTCAGTAAAGTTACCGATAGATGAAGACGAAAGAGGGGATGCCTTCCGGGGAATCCCCAAGGTTAGGCTTTTGGTTGTCCTTGAATTTTTCCTTGGGGTGCCTTGGGCATCCCCAAGCTTAGGCTCTTGCCACTCCTTATTCCAAAATCCATCAAATCTTTACCCAAAAACTTGAAAACTTCACAACACAAAACTTAATGTAAAATCTCATGAGTCCGTTAGTATAAGAAAACAAAAAACAACTTTAAGTTACTCTAATGAAATCATTCTTTATTTATATTGGTGTTAAACCTACTGTATTCCAACTTCTCTATGGTTCATACCCCCTGATACTACCCATAGATTCATTAAAATAAGCAAACAACACATGAAAAACAGAATCTGTCAAAACAGAACAGTCTGTAGCAATCTGATTTATACACATACTTCTGTAACTCCAAAAATTCTGAAATAACTTGGTGGACGTGAGGAATTTGTCTATTAATCATCTGAAAAAATAATCAACCTAAAATCACTCTCCAGTAAAAAATTGCAGCTAATCTCGTGAGTGCAAAAGTTTCTGTTTTTTATAGCAAGATCGGAAAGACTTCACCCAAGTCTTCCCAAAGGTTCTACTTGGCACAAACACTAATTAAAACATAAAACCACATCTAACCAGAGTCTAGATGAATTATTTATTACTAATCAGGAACAAAAATAAAAAAACAAAAATAAAATTGGGTTGCCTCCCAACAAGCGCCATAGTTTAACGCCCCTAGCTAGGCATAAATTTTATTGATGCTCACAAGGATGATAATAATTGAAACACAAAGAGAGCATCATAAAACATGTGAAAAACACATCTAAGTCTAACATACTTCCTATGCATAGTCATCTTATAGGCAAACAAATTATCAAGGCAAGTAAAAACTAGCATATGCAAGGAAGCGGAAAGAAACAATAGCAATCTCAACATAACGAGAGGTAATTTAGTAACATGAAAGTTTCTACAACCATATTTTCCTATCTCATAATAATTACATGTAGGATAATAAGCAAATTCAACAATATAGCTATCACAAAACATATTCTTAACAGGATCCACATGTATGCAAAGTTGACACTGTTCCAAAATAGTGGGATTAACATTAACTAAAGTCATGACCTCTCCAAACGCACTTTTATCAAAAACTTCATAAGATTGAAAATTCTCCAAATAAGTGGGATCTAAAGTTGACACTCTTCCAAACCCACTTTACATATTATTGCAAACATTATTATCAATCTCATATTCATCATGGGGCTTAAATAAAATTTCAAGGTCATAAGAAGAATCACCCCAATCATGATCATTGCAACAAGTAGTAGACATAGCAAAACTAGCATCCCCAAGATTAGGGTTTTGCATATTATTAGCACAATTGACATTAATAGAATTTATAATAATATCATTTCAATCATGCTTTTAATTCAAGGAGCTATCGTGAATCACTTCATAAGTTTATTCTTTCAACACGTCATCACACTTTTCAGATTCACGAATTTCAAGCAAAACCTCACAAAGATAATCTAGTGCACAAACTTACTAGCAATTGGTTCATCATAATTGGATCTTTTAAAATGATTAGCAAGAGGTTGAGGATCCAGAAACTTTTAGCAAGCTAAGATGCAAGCAAAAAGAAGGCACATGGTAACACAAGATCGAACAGAAGAAGGGCGAAGAAAAGGCAAAGGTTTTCGAAAATTGTTTTAGAAGTGGGGGAGAGGAAAACAAGAGGCGAATGGCAAATAATGTAATGTGAGGGAGAAGAGTTTATGATGGGTACTTAATTGGTATGTCTTGACTTGAGCGTAGATCTCCCCGGCAACGGCGCCAGAAATTGGCCAGTTGTCGGGAGATCAAATCTTGACTTGACTTGGCGCAAATCTCCCCGGCAACGGCGCCAGAAATCCTTCTTGCTACCTCTTGAGCATGCATTGGTTTTCCCTTGAAGAGGAAAGGGTGATGCAGCAAAGTAGCGTAAGTATTTCCCTCAGTTTTTGAGAACCAAGGTATCAATCCAGTAGGTAACACACAAGTCACCTATTACCTCCACAAACAATCAAGAACCATGCAACCAACGTAATAAAGGGGTTGTCAATCCCTTCACGGTCACTCGCAAAAGTGAGATCTAATAAAGATAGTAAGATATATATTTTTGGTATTTTTGTTGTGAAGATTGGAAAGTAAAGAATGCAAAATAAAATAAACAGGAAACTAGAATTATAGATCGGAAACTTATATGATGTAAAATAGAAGATGATATGATGGAAAGTAGACCCGGGGGCCATAGGTTTCACTAGTGGCTTCTCTCAAGATAGCATATATTACGGTGGGTGAACAAATTACTGCCAAGCAATTGATAGAAAAGCGCATAGTTATGAGAATATCTAGGCAATGATCATGAATATAGGTATCACGTCCATGTCAAGTAGACCAAAACGATTCTGCATCTACTACTATTACTCCGCACATCGACCGCTATCCAGCATGCATCTAGAGTATTAAGTTCATAAGAATAGAGTAATGCATTAAGCAAGATGACATGATGTAGAGGGATAAAATCAAGCAATATGATATAAACCCCATCTTTTTATCCTCGATGGCAACAATACAATACGTGCCTTGCCGCCCCTCATCACCGGGAAAGAACACCGGAATATTGAACCCAAAGCTAAACACTTCTCCCATTGCAAGGTAGATCAATCTAGTAGGCCAAACTAAACCGATATTTTGAAGAGACTTGCAAAGATATAAAATCATGCATATAAGAATGAAGAGAAGAACCAAATATTATTCATAGATAAACTTGATCATAAATCCACAATTCATTGGATCTCGGCAAACACACCGCAAAAAAGTATTATATCGAATAGATCTCCAAGAGCATCGAGGAGAACTTTGTATTGAGAACTAAAGAGAGCCAAGAAGCCATCTAGCTAATAACTATGGACCCGAAGGTATGTGGTAAACTACTCACACATCATCGGAGAGGCTATGGTGTTGATGTATAAGCCCTCCGTGATCAGTTCCCCTTCCGGCAGATCGCCGGAAAAGGCCCCAAGATGGGATCTCACGGGTAAAGAAGGTTGCGATGGTGGAAAAGTGGTTTCGTGGCTCCCCCCTGATGTTTTTAGGGTATAAGAGTATATATAGGAGAAAGAAATGCGTCAATGAAGCTTCATTGGGGCCCACGAGGTGGGGGCGCGCCTACCCCAGGCGCGCCTCCCGCCTCATGGCCGCCTCATGAGTTGCAGACTTCAACTCCAAGTCTTCTGGATTGCTTTCGCTCCAAGAAAGATCATCATGAAGGTTTCATTCCGTTTGGTATTCCTTTTTCTCGCAAAACACCTAAATAGGCAAAAAATGAATCGCAATCGGGCCTTCTAAGCTAATAGGTTAGTCCCAAAAATAATATAAAAGAGCATATTAAAGCCCATTAAACATCCAAAACAGATAATATAATAGCATGGAATAATAAAAAATTATAGATACGTTGGAGACGTATCACCGGTAGTTCAGGAAGAGTCCAATCATCATAATTTTTCAATATGTTATTCAATAATTCTTCAGCTTGCCCGACAGTTCGTTCCCTGGAAACACAACCAGCACAACTATCTAGGAAGTCCCTAGAAGCATCGGTTAGTCCATTATAGAAGATATCAAATATTTCATTTCTCTTAAGAGGATGATCAGGCAAAGCATTAAGTAACTAGCAAAGCCTCCCCCAAGCTTGTGGGAGACTCTCTTCTTTAGTTTGCACAAAATGAAATATTTCCTGTAAGGCAGCTTGTTTCTTATGAGCAGGAAAATATTTTTCAGAGAAGTAATAATAAATCAGATCCTGGGGACTACGCACACAGCTAGGAGCAAGAGTATTATACCAACCTTTAGCATCACCCTTTAATGAGAAAGGAAATAATTTGAGAATAAAGTAATAGCGAGTTTTCTCATCATGAGTAAAAAGAGTGGCTATATCATTCAACTTAGTAAGATGTGCCAGAACAGTTTCAGTTTCATAACCATGGAAAGGATCAGATTTAACCAAAGTAATCAACTCTGGGTCGACAGAGAATTCATTATCCTTATCATCAATAAAGATAGGTGAAGTAGCAAACTTAGGATCACACTTCATTCTAGCATTAAGAGATTTTTCTTTATACCTGCATAGTAATTTCTCTAGATCATCTCTATCCTTACAAGAAAGAATATCTCTAGTTGTCTCCTCATTCATAACATAACCTTCCGGTACCTTACGCAATTCATATCTAGGAAGGCCAGTTCTAGTAGGTGTTTCAGGAGATTCAGTTTCAAGTTCATCATCAGATTCAAGAACGTCATGTTGTATAACTCTAGCAATTTGTTTATCAAGAAATTCACCAAGTGGCACATCATCATTATCAAGCAAGGTATTAGGATCATCATAAGCATTATCCATAGCAGAAGTAGCATCATCAATAACTTGCGACATATCAGAATTAATAGCATGTGGTGGTGTTGCAAGTTTGCTCAAAATAGAAGGTGAATCTAAAGCAGTACTGGATAGCAGTTCCTTATCTCCCCTCATCCTTGAGGGAAATATCTTAGTCTTTGGATCCTTCAGGTTCTGCATTAGTGATAATATGATAATAATCCCAAGTGACTCAAAAAATATAGCTATGCTCCCCCGCAACGGCGCCAGAGAAAGGTCTTGATAACCCACAAGTATAGGGGATCGTAACAGTTTTCGAGGGTAGAGTATTCAACCCAAATTTATAGATTCGACACAAGGAGAGCCCAAGAATATTTGAAGGTATTAGCAGGTGAGTTGTCAATTCAACCACACCTGGAGATTAATTATCTGCAGCAAGGTGATCAGTAGCAAAGTAGTTTGATAGTATTGATAATAGTGACAACAGCAATAGTAACAGTAATAGTAGTAATTTTGTAGTCAGTGTAACAGTGATGATAACAGTAGTAAGTTAGCAGATACAATATAGGATAAATTGTAGGCATTGGGTCAGTGACTTGTCGAATGATATTCATCATGTGACAGTTATAACCTAGGACGATACGACACTAGCTCCAGTTCAGCGATATAATGTAGGCATGTATTTCGTAAATAGTCATACGTGCTTTATTAAAAGAACTTGCATGACATCTTTCGTCTTACCACCCGTGGCAGCGGGGTCCATAATGGAAACTAAGGGATATTAATGCCTCCTTTTAATAGAGAACCGGAAGAAAGCATTAACACATACTGAATACATGAACTCCTCAAACTACGGTCATCACCGAGAGTGGGCCCGGCTGTTGTCACTCCGGGGTTGCCAGATCATAACATGTAGTAGGTGACTATAACTTGCAAGATCGGATCTAAAACATGGATATAATGATGATAACATAAACGGTTCAGATCTGAGTTCATGGCACCCAGGACCAAAGTGACAAGCATTAAGCATAGCAAAGTCATAGCAACATAAATCTAAGAACATAGTGGATACTAGGGATCAAGCCCTAACAAAACTAACTCGATTACATGATGAATCTCATCCAAATCCTCACCGACCAGCGAGCCTATGAAGGAATTACTCACTCACGGTGGGGAGCATCATGGAATTGGCGATGGAGAAGGGTTGGTGATGACGAAGAACGAAGATCCCCCTCTTCGGAGCCCCAAACGGACTCCAGATCTGCCCTCTCGAGGAAGAATAGGGCTTGGTGGCGGCTCCATCTCGTGGATTGCGATAATTCTTTCTCCCTGATTTTTTTCTCCGAAAATAGGAATTTATAGTGTGAGGGTTGAGGTCTGCGGGGCCACCCGGTGGGTACAACCCACCTGGGCGCGCCAGGAGAGGGGGCGCGCGCCCTGGTGGGTTGTGCCCACCCCGGTGCCCCTCTCCGGCAGGTCCTGGCTCCAGAAATTCTTAGGGCTTATTCCATCTGTGCCCCCAATTCCTTAGTTGTGCTCAGTTTTCCCCACGCTCCAAAGTTTTGCTCACTTTTCCCACTCTCTTAGCTAAAACTCTCACAAATGTTCATAATGACGCGTTTGCCGCCTTGGCCGTTAATCGACTTGTGGGGCGCGTTGGACTCTGTTGATCGGTGGTGGCTTCACTGGTTGGGCCGTGTTTGTGTTCGAGGGCCGGGCCCGTTAGTTTGTTGGTAATAAATTAAAAGGGAGCCCAATTAAAAAAGCTCGCTATCGATGGATGCACTGCTATGCATGCCCGGCTTTGGCATCGATGTGGCTCGCTATGCATGCGAAACGCCGCCACGCACGCATCTAGTGACCTAGACCTAATCACATGCATGCACACCGAGACGCGCGCATCGATCCGCGTGCGCACGGTTGCCGACACATTTATGCACACCGCACGCACACATCGTGTTGCACGGTCGCCCGCATCGCCGCTTCACGCGTCAGCAGTATACGTGCCGGTGGCAGAAGGGGAAGGCTGCACGCTCGCGTCCATATGTCGAGGCATCGGTTCAGTTGTGGGAGGCAGGCAGCGGCCAACGCAAAGCACGCAGAAGGGGGAGGAAGGCAGCTGCCAACGCAGAGCACGCAGAAGGGGGAGGTAGGCAGGCCGCCAACGCAGAGCACGCTCGCATCGATTCATGTTCACACATTGGTTCACGCACGCTCGCATCAATTCACGATCGCATCGGTTCACGCACACACTGAGTCACGATCGACGCCGTTTCCGCGTGTACCCTCTTCGTCTCCCCCGGCTATTTAAACTGCCCTTCATTGCCTCTTCTTCTACAGATGCATCTGCGCCTCCTCCTTCTCTTCTTCCCCCAAAAGCCAAAGCAAACACTCAGTGAAGTGAGCCAGATGCAGTACAATGGGCCAACATTCCAAGAGCCGCCCACCGTGCCGGAATAAAGCAGCACTTCGCCAACGCCGTCGTGGAGGCATCGCCCGCATGTGGGCGTTCTCACGCTGAGGGGTAGCACCGAGCTTGCACGGGGTTCCTCCGCGCGGGCTTCCACCACCTCCCCGCGGCTCGCCGCCCATGTTCAACCTCGTGTAGCAGTGTCCCCACACCAACGCTTCCGGTGGTAGGGCTGCGTCGTCCACTTCACCAATGTGTTCGATGCCTACTACCCTTTCGGCAAGGTGTATTGGTGTGGTGCGAGTTCATCGCATTCACCACCTATAACATCTTCACCGACTTGAGAGCGTCTTCCCGCTGCAACCGCATGCACAGCCTCTCGTACTACCTCGGCAAGAACGGCCTTGAAGAGGAGCAGTACTGAAGCCGGCGGCGAAGAAGACGGTGAAGCCGACGGTTAAGGTGAAGACGACGGTGAAGACATGGCGGTGTTGCCCTAGCTACCCTATCTACTATGTAGTGTGAGTTTGGTGTGTGTGTTGCCCGAGCTAGCTACCCTATCCCATCTATGTAAGGTTAATTATCTATCGGTATCGTGTTATATGTAAGAACTTGTGTTGCCCTAGCAACCCTATCTAAGTTAAGTTATGTGTGTTATATTAATGCTTTGTTATGTTTGTATTTTGTTTGTCCCAAGTTTAGACACGGCTAATTGATGTGGGCAAAATTAACCAAACTAACTAAAAATGATGTGTTTATAGATTCCTTCTAAAAATAAGAACATATTTTACACGGCTTTGATTTGGGAGCTCTGTAGTTTTTAGGTATTCCAAGAATACTTTGGTTTCCAGAAATATCAAAGTATCAAATACTTTGAGATGTTTGGCTTTAGTCAAAAGTGTAGTTTTATATACTTTAATATGTAGAAAACTACACTATTTTTGAATCTATACCTACTAATAAAGCAAGGTGCGTTTCTCCAATTTTTTCATCCGTTCACCCATATAATTATTTTTTATTTTTTAGCTACCCAAGGTGGTACTAAATTTTTCATGTTGCGCACGAAGTTGGGCAATTCAATCAAGCGCGTCTTCCGTGCCTGGGCCTCGACCCATCCGGCGGCGGCCCATGAGGCTGTAGGTTGCCGTCTCCCGTCAAAGGAAAACAAGCGGGTGATTTTACTCAAAAAAAAAAAAAAAAACAAGCGGGCGATGGCAAACGGCAGAGCGGCGGCTGCAGGTGAGGTGAGGAGGCCAAGGGCGCGCGGATCTGAGGTGGCGACATCCGGGGTCACCGGAGCTAGTCAAAACGTGGCCGGAGGCGGTCGATTCCCTGGCGGGTCGGCGGGTGGTGGCGTCCTGGAGAGATTGAGAGAGAGGTGAGGCGGGGAGAGGGAAGCAGAGGGATGGATGAGAAGGAGAGATGGCACGGCGGACGTTGAGGCGGGGAAAGAGAAGGCAGAGGGATGGAGGAGAAAGAGAGATGGCAGGAGCAGCTGGTGTGGTTGCTCTAGTGACCGGCGTTCGGAGGGGTCACAGTTGGCGTCACCGACCAAGGTACTTGGCATCAGCAGGGGTTATGGTGGAGGCGCAGGCGAGTAGCGGCATGGCCAGAGGCAGAGATGGCTAACACGGGAGGAGGTGGAGCGAGGCAGGAGCCGAAGACGGCAGCAAGGAGGCGACCGGGAGGTCGATGGCCGGCGGCTGCTAGCGGACGAGGTCGCCGGAGGCGACAGGAGAATTAGGGAGGCACACACAGGCGAATCAGGGAGGCAGCGCTCTGTGACCAGCCATGGCACGTGATAGGCGGCCGGAACAGAGTCACGGGTGCGGCGCAAGAGCTAAGAGGAAGGAGGCCAGACCAGAGGACGACCAGAGACGTTCGTCCATGGCTCCGTGCAGGAGAGTCCGCGGCTCGGCTGAGCTGCAGGACGGCGCGAGGAGAGGCGAGGCAGCAGCGCGAGGAACAGCGCGCGAAAGAGGAAGGAGGGTGGCGCGGTCTGGCTCAACGGCCGGAGCAGGGGAAGATGGTGGCGCTGGCGGGACGCGCATGCTCATGGACGCGGCGCTCCTTTCCTGGAGGCGGCGCTTAGGGGGAACGAGGGAGAGCTGGATCGGGAGGAGGAGAGGAAGGGATCGAGGAAGAGGACAAGGGATCGGGCTTTTTGTTTTGAGTTTTTTTTCTAAAGGAAGGTTTACGTGGGTCGCTGGGCTAATTACAGAGCAGACCGAGCTGGTATGATGCGCTGCTGCTCCTCTTCTCTGTCTCAAAAAAAAAATTCTGCTCCTCTTCTTCTTTTCTTTATTAATTAACAGAAAAAAGGATATAATATAGAGAGGGTTAGGGGATGAATCTGCGCAAACGGAAAATTTTCTTGGGATCCTTGAAATACGTGTGACCCAAAAAAATTGGTTGTGGGCATGATTTGGAAATTAGATTCTATCTCATTTGAACTTAATTCAAATGGGTTTGAAATAATTGGTTTGAGAAGTGTCCAAAATTTATGGAAATTTCGATGGAGCTTGAACAAATGCAAAGAATTAGTGTCAACCTTTGCAGACCAAACTTGAAGTAGAAAAGGCATGGAATTTGAAGAAGGTTTGGAACGGAAAAGCAAAGCACTTAAATAAAAAAATCTTTATGGTTTTTAAAAAGGTATGAAATATTTAATAGCATGATGATATGATGCAATGCAAAATGAGATAGGGAAAAAATATAATAATTATATTACACAAAGAACCTAAGAACAAGTCCAGATTCATGGAATCACTTCTACGGGCATGTGCGTAAATAGAAAAAGAAAAGGAAATTTTGTCTTAGAGGACCCATGGCGCAGCTGAACTGCCAGCCGCCGCTGGAATTGCGTGATGTGGGAAAATGGAGGCGGCGCGCTGTACAATGTTGGGGTTGCAATTTTTGACTATGTACGTGGCTGAGAGGAAGCTTCGTGTAGTTTTTTTTAGACAAATTTCGCCAAGCTTTTATTAACTCGTTAAAATGTTTACAAGCATGAAAGAAAGATCTTTAGGATGACCTAACCATAGATGGCGGCCACCCTCGAGAGACAGTGCATGCTTCGCTAAATTGTGAGCTTTAAAATTTGAGCTCCTAAATTCATGACTGATTTTTCAAAAATCAAAAGCCAAAGAGTGATCTATTATTTCATGTATAATCGCTACTTAGCTTGCTTTATTGGATAGATTAGTGTGGATGCGCCATGGGGCTTAATTAGCTAGGCTTTAATAAGTATAATGCATTTCGATTATTTCGGCACTTAGGTCAGCAGACTCCAACGACCAAACACACCGAAGTAATTTCAGTTTCTGTCTTTCGTTAACTGAGTTAATAACTGAATGTTTTGTCCTCAATTTTTTCGACTTCGGTCCCGGTTATTTCGGCTCCAGTCTTTGGTTCTTGGTTTTTATGTCCTCCATGCGTATGCAGCTCGGGGACGACTGCGTGGCTACGTGGGAGGTTAGGGGGCACGCCTTACAATTCTCCCTATTGGGTCATTGGGGCAGCTTTTGGTTCTACCAAAAACAATTCTTATTAATTAATAGTACATCCTCGCTAATTTACACATGATCCCACCAATTTATACATGTCCCTAGATAGACAAGCAACAAGCTTTTTGAAAATAAACAAAACAGAGGGTGAGGTGTGGCTATGATCCGTCAATGACAGAAATAAACAAAATAAAGGATGAGATGTGGCTACAATCTAACAATAATGGAAATAAACAAATAGAAGATGAGGTGTGGCTATAATCTGGGAATGAAAGTTGCTTAGAGAGTTGAGCGGGTGAGGTGTGGCCCATCGACTTTATACTAGCAAATGTGAGTATAAAAGAAATGTTGCATGTGTGCTAATATTGATATTTTCTCTGCCGTTGGTATACACTCGCCAGATGTTTAACTTCAAAGTAAATGCTATTGAACACACCTAACTGAAAATCCTAGGTTGCCTAAAATCTCACGTGAGATATTTATTATCCGTTGCAACGCACGGGCCTTTTGCTAGTATATAAAAAAGAGGGTTGGACCTCTTTTTCCAATACTGAAGTATTGGTTCGCTAGGCATAATAATACTGCGGTTTGCAAATACTTTGATGCTAAAATTACTTCACTGCCAAACTAAGCCAGGTTGTGAGGAAGCAAAACAAAAGCACATACGGTGAAGAGAAATCAAATCAAAAATAAAATAAAATGAAGGGACCCATAAAGGAAAGACAAAAAAATTCCTCAATGAAATAGAAGAGATTGGGCAATCAAATTAATGAAAAAATCAATCAGAAACAAAAAAGAACTAAGCAATCGTTCCTAAACAAAAAAAGAAACATCCCTTGTTTCTGGGCCTCATTTATCCTTTGTGGGCCTACTGCAGCTTGATTCTCTTTGGGCCCGCGAAGTAGGTTTTTTTTCTAGGAGAACTGACGAACTCGAGGACAAAAGTTTGGCAAGTGCGAGAGAGAAGAGATGAACTTGATGTATATCCCTTGTGCTGCTCAAGTACTGCTTACTGTCATCTGACGAGCTAGGGTATGATCCAGCACTCGAGGTTATTAGCTAACAAAATAATCCTATCACTCGAATCGGTAGTTGTCTTCTTAAACCGAAAGTGTCGAAACATAACAAGAACCGCATACATTCGAGAGATCGACAGCTTGCACTAAACAGAGTTGCATTTGAGATAAACAGATTTGGATTGCTAAATGGCAACAACATTAGACAAACATCTCTAACGAGAGATGGCCATCAAGTAAAAATTCCTAGAGCAAGTATTCCTAAAGCTATCAGATTGGATTGCTTCTTCAACTCAATCACCGCTTGAAGTTCTTGTTCATCTTCTTCAATTCCGTCTTTAGTTCGACATCTACCACCGTCGGGTATTTTCTGGACGTCTTTGCTACCGAGCGGCACTATCATGGGCAGATTGAACTCATGGATTGCATTCCCCTCGAATCCAGCAAGCCCAACCCCTCAAGCCTCGGATGTAATCATCCATCCACTTGAAATGGTGGCATTTCTTCACGATCCGAAACGAAATCATGTAACCTAAATCCCAAATCTAACAGATTTTTTGAGAAATTAGAGATAAAGGATGCGAGGAAAACTCAGATCTAACCTGCCCCTCGGCTTGCTCCTCGCATTTGACAAACTCGCGCCAAGTTCCCATTCTTCTCCTCCTTCGAAGTCAACCGCCCAAAGGGCGCGATCATTGGGGCGTTAGTGCATCGAGTCATCAAGACCGGACCATACACCGGCCACTTGGAACGGGGGGCTGACGAGGAGGTCGACATATCGCCGGAGAGGAAGAAACAGAGGAATTGCTCGAGAGGAAGAAGAACGAGAAGATGGGGAAAGAAACAGAGGAATTGCTCGTGATCTGCTCGATGCCTTTGTCTGTAAGATGGAGAAGAGGAGAAGGGGAAGCTATATTGATGATTTGCCACATTGTATTTTGCAGTTTGAATATTTGAACCAACTCATAACACTGACATGTGGTGGTCATGTCTGAAAAATACAATTTCATATGTAAAGTGGGGCAGATTGTAAAGGAGTGCAAGAGCTAATCGAGGATGCGTCATGCGGATCACGCATGCTCGCCCCACATCGGCGGGTGGTGTTTGGTGCTTGGTAGGATCCGACGGCGGACATTTGACGCTAGGGTTTGGAGGCGTTCTGCGGGGTTATGAGCAGTCAGCAACGGGTTATTAGGGTTTGACCAGATTTCAAATGGCCATAACTAAATTAGAAAAAAATCACAAAAATATAAAAAAATGTAGTTCATCCGTTTATGAGACCTAGTTACCATAAAAAAAAAACTCGGTATAGGGGCGTTTTTTTTTGAAAAATCATTTTTGAAGTGATCTGTCAAAATGAAGTTCAGATGTTTTTAAAAAATTCAAAAATCAAATGTTGTAATTCTTACACATAGCCGCCATATGTGACAAGGTTATGAGAAAAAAACTTGGTGTAGGTCATTTTCATGAAAAGAGGCTTCACACAAATGAGCTATCACCTATGAACATGTTCAGAGTTTGTAGAATAGGGAGAGAGGGTTTAGGGTTTGAAAAAAATCAAAATAATTCCACAAAAATCAGAAAAATCTCCATAGCTTCATTTTGGAGTGAATAAGAAGGATCTGAACTTACCTTTTCATTTTCATATCTAAAACGTGTTATTTGACGGTTTTGAATTAAAAGCATATTTTTCTAAAAAAATATAGTAATATGAATATTAATCAATAAATAGTGAGACTTCGTTTTTACCCTGTATATATGGAACAAGTGTTAATAAAAATACATATGCCTCATTTAGACAAGGTCAAAAAAACTTGATTTCAAATAGGGCTATTTACCCTAGCTTTCGAGCTCGTTTCTAGCACATTTCTCATTCGGACTGTTCACCTACGAATATTGGACTTAAAATGCTCGATCAAATACAATCAAGACAGAGCAATGAACCTCCATGTTCAACTTCAACTTTGGCTCGAATCCAAATTTTGGGCCCAAATTCAAATTTTGATGGAAATTTGAATTCGACTCAAATAAGAAACCAAAGTAGAAGTAACATTATTACAACCGATAAGTTTTCACAAAGAGCTCAAATCTACCAAGTTTGAAGATGCCAACATCTTAATACAAATCTACCAAGTTTTAAGCGATCAACTCGCCCTCAAATTGACAACACAAACATTTCCCAACAACTTAATTCAAATTTTTGACTTGCTCCTTTTGTTTGCAGTGGCTTCAATTGCCTTGCTCTGGTTTCCCTAGTTGAGATGCTCTTTTCTTTCGCACTCTTGCTCCTTTTGATCTTTACTTGGGGTTTTCGCCGCGGAGGTGCCGATGGAGTAGTTCCACTGGCACGAAAGCACTTCTGATTCCACCATTTCGACGGTCATCTACGGGTTCAAGAATCTTTAAAGGCACAATTAGAAAAATTACCCCTCCTCTTCCTCTCTCTTATAGCTTCAAAACCATCAAAGGCCATGGTTTCAAAATCTTCTGCTTCTTCATCTCTTGTCCTTTTCTCCCTAGAGCTGGTAAATAAAATTATAAGCCATAGGCAAAAAAGAGAACAAATGCAAACAAAAGGGTAGCTCCATTCTACAAATGCAAACACATACCAAGATGCTTTATTTGTCAGCATTCTCCACCGCTTCAATTGCTACCGCATTCTCCATTGCATCTTCGCCTCCATTGTCGCCGCATTCTCCTCTGCATCTTCGCCTCTATTGCTCGTTGCATTCTCCTTAGCATTGGGTCATGTCCATCTTTCCTCCTCTCCAAATGATGCATCCATCGCATTGGTACAAAGCCTAGCAATATGCCCCTGTAACTCCACATTTTTGCAAGCACGCTTCTTTGGTAGATCGACCCTCCTCACCGCTTCTAATCCTCCGTTCCTTGGTCTTCCGGTGGTCTAGTAATGAAAGGAGCGTGGAGTTTGAACCCTGGATCTACTATGTTCCATTGATCTTTCCCAAGAGTGCAGCACATTGTCGCATAAGCAGCCATAAATTTGGCAACAGAGAAATACTCGAGCAATATTGATCAACTTCACCATCTGCACCCCGATAACGGTCATCGATGTAGGGCATGTATGCATGGCTTCCCACGGATCTGCCATTTCCTACAAGTACATTCTCTAGTACTTAGGTTCACAGGATACCTCCATACCCTATTTTTAGTGTCAGTATAGGTAACCTCTCCCTCATATGTACCAGATCGAATACATTACATATTCAGTCCTCTTGCCTTCAAGTGCAATGCATTAATAAGTGATGGGAGCATTTGATGACCAATATATGGGGGTGTGCCTATAATGTTGCACAACCACTGCGTAAACCAAACCCAACTTTCCTCGCATACTGCCTCCACCACACCAAATGCAACTGAAATAGCTGCCAGTTGGTCCATCAACAAGAGAAGCTGCTACTAGCTGTCCTCTCCATCTTCCACCAAATGTGTAGCATCTACAGCCAAATAGGGCCTGCAACCATCTAGAAACCCCTGCCAGCAAGCCTTGAAACAAACAAAAGCCCTTCTGAAGCACTCCTTCTCAAATGACTTTCCTTTTATTTTGAATGGAACTATATGCTTGTCAATCTCTACAACACTCCATGGACTTGCCATCTCCACTTCACCTTTGAAAGTGTAAAGCAGCTGAAAACTGTCATTCCATTAACCATTAATTCTGTCAAGAGCCTTTTCCCTAGCATTGAAAATTCTCATGTAAGGAATTTATATCTTGTACTTCTCAAAAAGCTTCCCATGGAGTGTTGTTGGACCAAGTCCAGTTCTTCTCTCACCAATCCAATATAGCATGTGCCACCCACCTAGTTTTTTGCTAGCTTGGTTTTGGCCTTCCCCCTCCCTCCGTGGACAGGTGTGCTTGTGTGGGTTTTTATTTATCCTCAAACAAAATAAAAGGGTAAAAATAGTTAAGAAACCTTACTCAATGATCTGAAACGAAATTACTAACTCAACTTGGATTACCTCGGATATATTTGCTCTTTCTCATACGAGATGCATGCAACTTCCACCTACACCTAGGATATGGACAAAAACCGTAAACCTTGTCAAGCTCACTCCTTTTAATCTTATAGGTGTTTTCAGATATAATGCACCATGTTGTCATCAAGATTCCGACACCCACCATTGATTGGAAAATGGTACCTACACTAAGCTCAGGTTTTTCCCTGCTCCACTCAATTGTTGGCATGTCATCACCATCGTATTCATCCTCGATTAAGCCGTCCATGTTCTCCACCTTCTCTTCATCGCTGCTGTCATCAAACCTAGCTTGGTACCGATGGGCTCCTCCATATATTCATCATCCATCGCTTGTCGATCGCTACATCGACCAGTTCAGAAACATCATCTCGCCTTCATCATCATTTGTAGGCACCGCCTCGTCAGTTCTCGCATCTTCTTCTACACCAACCGCAGAAGGTACACGAGAAGCGCAATGAATCGGAACCAGAATTGGCAGCAGTATGTTGTGGCTCCATGAACCACTTGCTTTACTTGGTGTCGACCTACAAGGAGTGCCCAGTGTCAAGCTATTAGCACGCATAAATGATGTCTCGAACTCCTTCCCCTTCGCCCATTCTCAAGGCGTGGATGAAGCACATCGATTTGGAGTTTACCAAATAGATGCCAAAGAATCTCAAAGAAAGCAACGACATATGATCGCCGTAGTTAGTGGGATAAATCTTTGCTCGTCCACCGCTGAAGTAATTCAGTTCAACAACATCGGCATCACTCCGTGGATAGGTGTTTCGAGCTCAGCTCGCAAATCTTTGAAAGATATGCTGGGGTTTCTACCACTTTGGGATAGAAAAATGATGAAATCAAATGCGGTTTAGTACCACGCAGCACACTAGTTTCCATTCTAATCGCCAAATTTAAAGCCGCCAAGGATCAATCCTATTTTGTTGAAACAAAGGCTTCATTAGCGGGTAAAATCAAGCACAAATTGAACGATTCAAGCAAATGTAAGTCAAACACGGCCTACAATACGACTTAGAACGTCAATTCGAGAGGAAACGATGCTTACCCGGTTTAATCCATGAATTATCTGCCGCTGGATTCGACCCAATCCTCTCCACGGCCGATCGCATTCCGGGCGCCCTCACTCAACATCGCTATGTAATCCTAGATGGGGAGGTGGGCTATATCTCAAGGAGACGCAAGCGTCACCGAATTTAACGGAATAGGGGCATAGGGTGGAGGAAACAATCGCGGTGGACGCAAAGACGACGCCAAGTGAGGGGGCGGGCGGCGCAGCGGTGCGGCCTGTCTAGATCTGTTTGATTCGCATAAGCTGCCTAATACGTGTCTCCTTATGCGGTCCCACCCATAGCAAGCAACGGCCGACGAAGACTTCGCCCACTCGCCATAATTAACGGTCAATGGACGGTCAAGACGGCAAACGCCCGTTATGAGCATTTGTGAGAGTTTCAGCTAAGGAAGAGGGGAAAAGTGAGCAAAAGTTTGGAGCGTGGGGAAAAGTGAGCACAACTAAGGACCCAGGGGCACTAATTTAAATATCCCAAATTCTTATTATTGATATAAAAAATCTTCTCAAAGATTCGTTCCATTCCGAGAACTTTTATTTCTGCACAAAAACAACACCATGGTAGTTCTGCAGAAAACAGCAAAGTCCGGGGTTAGTTTCATTCAAATCATGCAAATTAGAGTCCAAAACAAGACAAAAAGCGTTAGGAAAAGTAGATACGTTGGAGACGTATCAGTACTCGCTTGACTGATATCTTGAAAATGCCTCCTTATGCAAAGTATATGAAAGACATCATCACAAATAAGAGAAAAATACCGGAAGCTGAAATCTCCACTATGATTGCTAATTATACTTTAAAGATGGAGTACCTAAAAAACTTGGAGATCCGGGTATACCAACTATACCTTGCTCTATCAAAAAGAATTATGTGAAAACTGCTTTCTGTGATTTAGGAGCTGGTGTTAGTGTTATGCCTTTCTCTTTATATAAAAGACTTGATTTGAATGAACTCACACACCCATCAAATATCTTTGCAAATGGTCGACAAATCAATCGCCATACCTATCGGTGATTCTGTGGAGGATGTGCCTGTTGTTGTTGCTAATGTTACTATTTTGACTGACTTTGTTATACTTGAGATGCCCGAGGACGACAATATGTCGATTATCCTTGGTAGACCATTCCTGAATACTGCAGGGGCTGTTATTGATGGCAATAAAAGCAAGGTCACTTTTCATATTAGTGGTAATGGGCATACGGTGCACTTTCCGGAGAAACAATTCCAAGTGAATGGTATTAATGTTATTAAAAAATCTCCAACAATCACTATTGGAAGTTTTCAAATACCTCTACCTCATCACAAAAAGAAATATGAAATGCTTATTGTTGGGGAAATGCATATCCCCATTGAGGTAACTTAGTGATTTACGAAAGTTCTTCGGTTTCATGCTAATCGGAACTGGTTGTTAATACGACTTGATCAACCTTATTAATGAATCATTTTTGAGCAGTATAAAGTTGATGAATTTAGTAAGCACTACTTTCTGTCCCTACTCTTTGTTTTCTGTTTTATTAGTTAAATGAAATAAAATGCCGTGTTTTGTCTATTTTCTGAATTTCCCGTGCAATAAAAAAATGACCCAAAAATAAAAGTTCTCAGAATGCTTTGAAAATTTTACACGATTTTTTTCTAAATATTTAATAATTCTTGGTGCAAATAATATCAGAGGGAGGTGCACCAAGTGGGCACAACCCACCTGGGCGCGCCAGACCCTCAAAGCGCTTCGGTGGGTTGTGGTCCCCACGTGGGCCCCCTAACTTACCTCTTTAGCCCACATCATCACTCACCTCCAGAAAAAAAATCCCCATTGCTCTATCTCCTGTGTTCTCGAGCTCAAACCCGCGGTTTTCGATGTCTTTGCTCGAAGCTCCGTTTCCGAAACTGTTTTGGGGGATTTTTGCTTGGTATGTGACTCCACCATTTGTCCAATTAGTTTTTGTTTTAGTGGTTTATACTTTGAATAATTAGCTACTCTTGGTGCTGCTGTAGATGTGCTTGCATGTTGAATTCTTAGTGTTCTAAGTAGTTTGAATGCTTGCTATGGCCTCTATGTATCCCTATGAGCAGTTGTTATCAGTTTTATAAAGTTTTGTTGACAAATTTTTGTCACCTCAAAAATTTTATTTTCAGAAAATTGTACGCAGACATGAATATTTTCAGGAAGTTCGGCTCTAAGAAGAACTACAAGGGTGTTATTGGGGAGTCTTCTGACAGTGATCTCCACCCTCGAAGGTTGGCGGAGATGAGGGCGGATATATGATTATGCCTACAGACATCATCGCCTACTGGAACGCTCACGCTGCTGCAGAGGTTGCACAGGTACCTCAGTAGTGGGATGCGTGGATGCCTGCTGCCTAGGATCCCTACTACCATCCAGGCTACTGATCTACTACCAAGTTAGGCCAAAAGCCTAAGCTTGGGGGAGTACATGTTTCTCACCGACATTACATTCATGTTCACATATCATTCTATTTGTCGGTGTTCACACTTTTTCATTGTATTATCCATGCTTAGATTTATTTTCTTGCTTTCTTCTTGTGTGTTTGAAAAACTCTAGAAAAACCAAAAAAAATTAGTTGTAGTCAATTTACTTTCTATGCATGCTTAGTAGTAGTATTAAAAAGAAAACCCAAAAAGATTTCCTTGTTCTTCTTTTACTTGTTGGGAGCTTTCTCGTGTAAATAGTTTTCTCGTTTTTGCTTTTTATTTGCTTGTTGAAGAAAACGAAAAAATCCGAAAATATTTCAGAGTGTTTCTCTGAACTTCTTTTCTTTTCATTCGAGTCTTACCAAGGAGAAGACCACGATGAAAATGTTGAGTGGCTCTCATATGAATAACTGTTGAACTAATAAAGAGCACATTGTACCTTTTCTTCTCCTACTGAATAAAATGTTTTGCAGATTCCACCTTAGTCCATGGCACTCTTGCACTATTGTTATTTTCATATCGTTCGGTCGTGCAAGTGGAAGGCAATAATGATGATATTCGATGAACTGGCCGTGGCAAAGAGAAACCGGTATGAACTCGATTTTACTGCTTTGTGCAAATATGTTTAACTAGTATCCGTGCTTCAAATTTCATTATGATTAAACATGTTTGCAATGAAAATTAGAGATTATAGTTTCTCATGCCATGCATAAGTAGCTGGGAGTTGATAATGATTTTTCTTGGATATCAACATATTGTTAAAATGATTGTGATGTAGTATGATGATATGGTATCCTCCTCTGAATGTTCGAGTGGCTTGACTTGGTACATGTTCATGCATGTAGTTGAATCAAAACCAACATAGCTTCTATAATATTTGTGTTCATGGTGTTCATATCCTACTTATGCTAGTGTCCAATGTTACTTATGCATAATGCATGGTTATGATCGTTGTTTCTCTCTAGCTGGCCGCTTCTCAATCTAAATTGCTAGCCTTCACTGCATTGTACTAAGTGGGAATTCTCGCTTGTACATCAAAACCTTGAACCCAAAGTTATTCTAGATGAGTCCACCATACCTACCTATATACGGTATTACCCTGCCGTCCTAAGTAAATTTGCATGTGCCACCTCTAAAAACTTCTAAAAATTATCCTTTTTTTGTGTGCCTGGATCGTTCATGGAACGATAGGAGGTGGTCGATATGTTCCATGCTAAGCGGGTTATTCTCAGGTCAAGTGTGTGACGCCCGGATAATCAAGCTACAGTAATCTCTACTTATGACGCCATGTCACCTCCGTTACTGTCACTAATCTCGCGTTAGTTCAAAACGATTGAATTGAAATTTGGATTTTGGCAAACAAACAAAGTTTTCAAACTTCAAAACAAAAATGTTCGGACCGTGTCAAATATTGCATAGATAATTATCGTGAAATAAACACATTTTTATAAAATGCCTAAATACTTTTAAATGAATTAAAACAGAAAAGAAAGTAAGTAAAAGAAAGAAAATGCAAGGGGTAAAACAAACATAAAAAAAAGAAGAAAGAGAAAACCCCACCGCCCCCGGCTTCGACAAGCCAAGGCCCAACTGCCAGCCCACTGCCCAAATGGCCACACCGCTTAACCCCCACTCCCCCAGTGCCAACCCTAGCCGCCACCCACTGCCCCACTCCCCACTCGTCCCACCCGCGCGTCTCCCTCGTTCCGATCTGGATCGGGGAAACGCCAGACCCGCCGCCTCATCCCTCGCCCGTCGCCGACGCCTTCGCCTGCCGGCGCCGAGCACCGCCACCTCGGCCTCCTCCTCGCGGCTCCCATCCGCCGCCTCTCCGTCTCCCCCGATCTGGATCCGGAGGAGACCACCGTCGCCGCCAGGCCTCGTCGCCGCCGAACGCCGCCTCCCCGTCCTCCTCCTCGCCGGTCCTCCCCGACCGCCGTCAAGCCATCGCCCGTCCCCTACTCCCTCCGTGAGCTCCCCTTCGCCCCCTCTCCCCCTAAATTACGCCTCGGTGTCGCCCTCCCTTGCATGTCGGTCGGCCTCGGCGCCAAATCGCCGCCACCTACGCGCCGGCAATCCTTCGCCTCTCCTTCCTCCCAGCTGTCGCGCCTCCTCCCGTCGCCAACGCCGCACCCTGTAGCCGGGCCGTCCCGCCCGCCTCTCCTTCCTCCCGCACTTTTCGTCGCGCCTCCTCCGTTCGGCCAGCGCCCGCGCCCTGCCGCGCCGGGCAATCCCTTCGACCTCTCCCCTCTCCCTTGCTCACTCACGCGCCGTCAGGGCTCCACGCCGCGCCAGCGCCTCATGAGCGCCCACGCTGCCTGCAGCCGCTGCATGACCCATGGGCCACGCACGGCCGCGCCTCCTCACGAGCAGGCCTCGCTTCCGCCTCCCGTCCGTCTTGCTGTCCCCGACGCGTCGTTGGCCCTCCACGAATCGCCTCCACCCGGCCTCTTCTCCCTCCCGCTGGCCCCACCATCCCCTCGCCTCAGGCCCCTGGCCCCCGCATCCTCGGCGCCTGGCCGATGGCGCGCCCCATTGACCTCCTCCATGGCCGCCTCTCCACAGCCACGGCCGTGGCCTTCGCTAAACCATGGCCTCGCCGTAATACAAATCCTTGCTCTGGCCGCTTTGGCCGCGCCCAGACGCCTTGTTGGCTGCGCCCAACACGCTTGCGTTCAGGCGGCCACCGCTGCTTAGCCTCTGCAGGTCGCTGTGAATGGGGCCCGGCCCGAACAAAAAAAAAAGAATTAAAAATAAAAATAATAAATAAAAATAAAAATGATTTAATAAATTAATTATTAATTAATTAAGCAATTAATTAAGTTAACTAATCCTCGATTAGATTAACCTAATCACTAATTAAATTAACTAATCATAATTAACCTAAACAGAGAATGACAGTGGGTCCCATCGACCCACACGCCGTCGATTGACAGGTCAATGGTCAACGTTGACTTGACATCACCACGATGTCATCTTTGGCGTCATCATTTACTATTCTGGATAATGTTGGATTAAATAATTAATTAAATTCCAGAAATTAATAAAATCTTTAGAAAATCATATCTTTTAATCCGTAACTCGGATTAAAATATTTTCAACATGAAAGTTGCTCAGAACGACGAGACAAATCCGGATACGCAGACCGTTTGTCCGCCACATACACCTAACCTATCGAACTCGCAACTTTCCCTCCTACCTCTTCCGTCTAAAACACGAAACACCGGATCTTTTCCGGATGTTTCCCCTTAACCTACACCACCTCATACCACGTTAGCCCGCCTAGCATCGTTACTTGTCATGTCATGCATCGATATGCATATGTTTACATGGTATTCATTGTTTCTTCCCCTCTTCTCTCCGGTAGACTACGAGACCAAGCGGCTGCTGTCATTGCCCAGTTCGACTACGGAGTTGGCGACCCTCTCTTGCCAGAGCAACCAGGCAAGCCCCCCCCTTGATCACTTCGGATATCGCCTATTCTACTCTATACTGCTTGCATTAGAGTAGTGTAGCATGTTACTGCTTTCTGTTATACCTATCCTGATGCATAGCCTGTCCTTGTTACTACTGTTGTTACCTTTACCTGCAATCATATATGCTTAGTATAGGATGCTAGTATTACCAGCTGTGGCCCTACATTCTTGTCCGAAAATGCTCATTGCATATACTATCGGGCCGTGATCACTTGGGAGGTGATCACGGGTATATACTATATACTTATACATGATACATGTGGAGACTAAAGTCGGCCTACCGGTGGAGCACCATGAGTGGATCTTTGTGGCGGAGGCGGCAGGCAGGTTGAGACCGCCTAGGAGAGAGGTGGCCCTGCCAGCCTGTTCGGCTTGCGTGATACTTAACACGCTTAACGAGATCTTGGTATTTGATCCGAGTTGGCTACGAGCCTATACGCACTAACCATCTACGTGGGAGTAGTTGTGGGTATCCCGCGCCGTGGTATCACCAACGCACTTCGTGACGTCGGCCAATCGAGCGGCTGCGTGCGGATTGGGACTGAACGCCACTAGGCTAGGGTCTTCCGGCCGCCCACGCAACGTCGCAGGTGTGCTCGAGGCGATGGGCCTGCACCCTGGCGCTTAGGTTTAGACCGCGCCGTCTTGACCTCTCTGTTGAGCCTAGGTGGGGCTGCGGCGTGTTGATCTTCCGCGGCGGGCATGACCCAGAAGGTGTGTCCGCCAAATGGGATCAAGCGTGTTGGGTAAGTTGGTGCACCCCTGCGAAGTTAATCTATTCGAATAGCCGTGATCTTGGTAATGTGACGACTTGGAGTTGTACCTTGACCTTATGACAACTAGAACCAGGATACTTAATAAAACACACCCTTCCAAGTGCCGACATACAACCGGGTGGTCGCTCTCTCTCGGGGATCACGAGGAGGGGATCGTCGGGTGGGATTATTGCTATGTGATGTTACTTGGAGGACTTCAGATCGCCCTCTTCTACTCAAGGTAAGATCGAAGGTGACCAGCGTAGTCTTCGATAAGACTAGCTATCCCTCTTATTCCGGCATTCTGCAGCTTCAGTCCACCGATATGGCCCTTTACACATATATCCATGCATATGTAGTGTAGCTCCTTGCTAAGCAGTACTTTGGATGAGTACTCACGGTTGCCTTGTTCCCCTTTTCCCCTATCTCTACTCGATTGCCGCAACTGCACGATGGAGCCCAGAGCTGACGCCACCGTCGATGACGACTACTTCAACCGGAGGTGCCTACTACTACGCAAGCAGCCCAATCGACGACCATCAGAGTAGTTTAGGAGGATCCCGAGCGGAGGCCTGCGCCTCTTTCGATCTCAGATCCCAGCTTTGTGCTAGCCATCTTATGGCAACCCGGTTTAACTTATGTCTCAGACTCGAGATATTGTTGCTTCCACTGACTCGTCTATGATCGAGCACTTGTATTCGAGCCCTCGAGGCCTCGGCTTGTATTATGATGCTTGTATGACTTATTTATGTTTTAGAGTTGTGTTGTGATATCTTCCGTGAGTCCTTGATCTTGATCGTACACATTTGCGTGCATGATTAGTGTACGATTGAATCGGGCGCCACAAGTTATCGTGAGCCGATCGCCCTGTAGGGAATCCCCTTCCACACTCCTTGGCCGGGTTGAGTCTAGACTTTACAAAACTTTTACTAACATGGTCATGCGGCCCATGGGCCCACATCGCCATTGGGTGGTATTAGGATCTTTTACTCCTCGACCTTTACTCCGGGATTCGAGCAGCTCTTCTATTCGGGTTAAACGATTTTTACTAAAATCTAACTTTAGGTTCTCGAAAATACTTTCAACCGGAGAGGCCCTTCATCAGGATGATCACCGATCGCACTTAAGATTTCGGAGATACTCTTTGATATTCTCTCGAGACTTTGTGCCCATCACTTTTGCTATTCCCGACCACCGATAAATCCTTATGGATAACTACTTACATTTGCCCTTCTTACGATCGTCCCCATTGATCTTGTTATTACAAGATACCCAAGTTTCTCTATTGTTCCGAGAATACTTCGTGCCTCTTACCCTAGCAGTTCTTTGCCACATGAATACCCCTTCAAATAAATCCTCGCACTTGTCGAGTATCCGCTCATCCCCAGCTTGTTCATGAGTTTCACAAAAGTCTTCAAAATACTACTCGATCTTCCAAAATCCTCCGAGCCTTTGGCTCTTGAAATTTTGCTTGCTCGCATTATGGTTAATCCCATAAGTCTCGTAGTCTTATTGACATTCCTTGTCATTATCATTTTGGGTCTATTGACTTAATATGTTTGCGAATACACGCAATCATCATTGATCCTTATAAATTACCTTTCCTACCGAGCTGCCATTCTTTAATCGAATTGGTTCTCGACCAGTCCAATTGTCGTTGATTGTACCCCTAATTCTATTCAGCTTATCCATTCTTGATCGTAGCATTTGCTCCTGATCCCTTGATTTGAAAAATCATAATTACTTTGCTAATTAAGCGTTGAACTATTCAGCTGTTCTATAAACCGATGCATTTGCAATCTTTCTTCCTCCGATTGGGTATCGATACTCATATCAGCCCCATTGTGGATCGCCATATCCACCGTTGGATTATTATCCAAGTTGTCCTTCATAATTAATCACTTTGTGAGTTCCTTCTCCGTTACATAATGCCTTTGGTAAATTGTATCCTTTCCTTTTGTCAACCATGCTCGCTTCGAGCTGGTGATATTTACTATTGAAGCTTATGGTATATGTTCAGAAGAAGTTCTCGATGGGATTGAACCAACGCCTTCCCTCATCGGTGTGAACCCGAAAGATTTCACGAAGTCATACTTATCCGTATTGCACCGGTAAAACTTTCAACAACTAATGTCATCTTCAAATACGAGAGGTGAATGGAAGATTATGCATTGAGGAAGTGGAGTCGACCTTGAACTTTGTGTTCATGCCCATGGACGCGATGTATATCCTATCATGGAAGCTTCTTGTAATAATAACTATTTCCTTAATAACTAACATATGGTATCTCGTGAATTGATCCTTGCAACCGTGGTTCCAACCATGATTGTTCTTCTTTGATTCCATTTCTTGGACAAGTTAAAACAATTGTCTCCTATGGATCAATACACCGCATCAACCTTTACTTTGATCTTGTGTCGGTATTACCCCCTGGTATCTCGAAATTATCATGGAACTGCATAACTTCTTATGAGTTCTTCTATCAAGTGCTACCTTCCACCGATTCCAATTTTTCACGGGCTCGAAGTTATTAAACACTCAAAGACACCGATAACTGAAGCGAGTCCGCTCTACGGTTCAACAAATCTTCAGTAAGCTTCTATGAGTACGAGTTTGTACCCGATCACGCCATTCCTAGCCTGTTTGGCTATATCTTTGTCGTGACGATTCTAACTGTGCTACCTGGTCCTTATTCTCGGAGCACCAATTTGCGGCATTTATAGCTAAGCTTTACGCTTTATTTTCCTCGTCATACCCTTTTCACCTTAAACAACAAGCTTGAGTTCGAGTTTGTGTCGTAATCGTGGTTCCAATAACCTCTTGCTTCATCATTCCTTTGACTTGATGTCGTCATGATTGATTACATACTGCATGAAATCTCTCGACAATTGTGTCGTGATCATCATCAACCTTATGAGCTCTTCCAGGAATTCAAGCCCGAATTCATGATGGGTAATACCATCCTTGCCCTCGATGATTCCTGTTCTCATCGACCACTTTATTGCTTTCCGCTCAACACAATTTGTTCGTGTTTTGTGTAAACCTTGGGATCCCTCAAGCTACCAAAGCTTCAGTCTTCCTTACTCGAAGTACTACCATCTCTTTTGTCAAGAATGTGGTGAGAATTTCACCACCTCTTAAGAATTCTTGATATCATAATACTTCTTGCCATCTTCGTTCATTCCTTGGTCCCGTATTGTTTTCAACCGGACAACCGACAATTGAGCTATGACGTGTGAATTCAAAACTTCTAGCAACCCTATTGCTTTGAAGTGAATGGGCGGTAGTTCATTCTAAGTCTTTCGATAATTGAATCACCATTCTAACATTGGCCGTGCAACCCAACCCATATTTTGGGTGCACCGTTCAACCAATGTTTAATTATGTATGTTTTCCCCGAGCATATCCCACCATATCATTTGATCTAACAAATGTCATCTTCTTGTTCACATTATCGTGGGAAATCCATCCGCTTGGAATTCTCGATGAATTGTCGCCGAGCCCATCAGCCACCTTCTCATCCTCCTTGGTTTAGTGATGAACTATTGCTTCGTAAACCCGGCTCCATAGTTCATTTCTCGAGAATCTTGCAATGTCATTTCATCGATTTGTGTTGCACGCTTTTCCTCCTGGACCCTCGAGTCCGAGGTATCATGACACCAATTGGATATGAATCTCGGTCGATATGATGGTTGGGACAACTTTCCAAGAGTTATGATGTTGATCCTTTGATGACCCAAGAACATGATGTCATGCCTAGCACCCCCTACCGGAGGACCTATCAGTACAGATGCCTTTTCAGCAAGGTTATCCATTCATCCATGAGGAAATTGTAAGACTTATTCTACAAGTTATTCCTGATGGATCCTTCGTGTTTCCAAAGTCTGATCTTCACCTGAAGACCATGTCGATGCTATCTCGAAGCATGTCAATGGTACTCCGATTTTCAATAAGAACATTTGAAGCCCAATGCTAAATGTTTCCTGCTCAATTATCCAAACACCCGTGTATGGGTAATGTCATGAAATTTTTCTCCCACGTACCTAAAAGGTTTTCTACTTTATATCCCGTCATGGATATCATGCTCCTATTTGCCCTTGGAAAGGATATACCCTTGAAATATGTGTTTAAACACATTTTCCTTTCCATTGTTCTCAGAGTAATCTGATAATCTTATTTTCCTTTCCATTGGTTGGTTTAACCTTTCTTGAGGTCTATATAATCTAAGCAGTATTAATCTTCTGCTTATGTAAAACACCTTGGTGTACAACCGTGTCAGTAATACCCTATTGCTTTTGTTGTTAACATTCCGGTAGCCACCGATGGACGAGAACTTTGCCTAATGGTCCGCCTCGTTCAACGAGCAGGAAAATGGTTCTCTTCGTCCCTCGCCCTTGGTATCGACGTTGTTGCCGACATAATCGACAGGCTACCCTCTGACATGTCTTTCTTGCATGACCATGTAAGATGTCAACGTCCTTTCTACGTTTATCCCACTTGGTGGGCCCATAACCCACGTATTCCACATGATCGAAACCTGACTCTCCTGTACAACCTATTGTCAAAGTTATTCCCCACGTTTGACTTCGTATGTAATACATGGGCCACTTGCCTGTTGATCTATTCTGGTATCGGACACAATACTTATTCCCGTTGCTCTGAACCCCTTTCGCACTCTGCTTCAGGCAATGAACGATTGCCTATCTGCTTGAAACTTCTTATTACACCGCTCTTTACTTTTGCTCTCGATGTGTGTCATTTGTTCAACTCGAGAGATACTCATATGTTTATTCCAGGATACCCCTGCATGAATTTCCCTTATAACATCCTATCATTGTAGAGCTGCCGCTTACCTATTCGTAAGTACGATGGAGCTCCCCGAAGAAAGGACGACAACTTCATCATGATGCTTTGGAATAAAGAATTGAAGGCATCAACGAAAGGGATTAACTTCTTCAAGAAGATCCATTAGAATAACCAGAACCCGTCCCCCCCCCCGTACTCCCCGCTTAAATATCGGGACGACATTTCTTGTAGTGGAGGAGAATTGTGACGCCCGGATAATCAAGCTACAGTAATCTCTACTTATGACGCCATGTCACCTCCGTTACTGTCGCTAATCTCGCGTTAGTTCAAAACGATTCGAATTCAAGTGCTCGATCATAGACGAGTCAGCGGAAGCAACAATATCTGAGTACAGACATAAGATAAACAAGTTGCCATAAGATGGCTAGCACAAACTTGTGACGCCCCCGATTCAATCGTACACTAATCATGCACGCAAATGTGTACGATCAAGATCAAGGACTCACGGGAAGATATCACAACACAACTCTAAAACATAAATAAGTCATACAAGCATCATAATACAAGCCAGGGGCCTCGAGGGCTCGAATACAAGTGCTTTCGATCATAGACGAGTCAATGGAAGCAACAATATCTGAGTACGCACATAAGTTAAACAAGTTGCCATAAGATGGCTAGCACAAACCGGGATACAGATCGAAGAGGCGCAGCCTCCTTCCCGGGATCCTCCTATCGTCGTGGGCTGCACGTAGTAGTAGGCACCTCCGGTGAAGTAGTCGCCATCGGCGGTGGCGTCTGGCCTCTGGGCTCCATCGTCTGCAGTTGCAATCGAGTAGAGATAGGGGGAAAGGGGGAACAAGGCAACCGTGAGTACTCATCCAAAGTACTTCAAGCAAGGAGCTACACTACATATGCATGGATATATGTGTGTAAAGGGCCATATCGGTGGGACTGAACTGCAGAATGCCAGAATAAGAGGGGATAGCTAGTCTTATCTGAGACTACGCTTCCGGGTCACCTTCTTACCTTGAGGTAGAAGAGGGCGATCAAGTCCTCCAAGTAACATCACATAGCAATAATCCCTACCCGACGATCCCTCCTCGTATCCCCGAGAGAGAGCGACCACCGGTTGTATCCCGGCACTTGGAAGGGTGTGTTTTATTAAGCATCCGGTTCTAGTTGTCATAAGGTCAAGGTACAACTCAAGTCGTCCCTGCTATCAAGATCACGGCTATTCGAATAGATTAACTTCACTGCGGGGTGCACCAACTTACCTAACACGCTTGATCCCATTTGGCCGGATACACTTTCTCCGGTCTTGCCCGGCCGCTGAAGATCAACACGTCGCAGCCCCCACCTAGGCTCAACAGAGGTCAGACGCGGTCTAAACCTAAGCGCCACAGGGTCAGGCCCATGGCCCCGAGCACACACAAGTTAACGTGGCCGAGCCGGAAGCAGACCTAGCCTAGTGGCGTTCAGCCCAATCCCGTGGCGCCGATTCGTGCCGACGTCACGGCGTGCTTCCGGTGATACCACCACGGCGGGATACCCATAACTACTTCCCACGTAGATGGTTAGTGCGTATAGGCTCGTAGCCAACTCATATCAAATACCAAGATCTCGTTAAGCGTGTTAAGTATCCGCGAACACCGAACAGGGCCAGGCCCACCTCTCTCCTAGGCGGTCTCAACTCGCCCCTGTCAGCTCCCGCCACAAAGATCCACTCATGGTGCTCCACCGGCCGACCAGGCTTTAGTCTCCACATGTATCATGTATAAGTATATAGTATATACCCGTGATCACCTCCCAAGTGATCACGGCCCGATAGTATAGCACAGCATAATTGACAAGAATGTAGGGCCACGAGATGGTAATACTAGCATCCTATACTAAGCATATAGGATTTGCGTGTAAAGGTAACAATGTGAGTAACAAGGACAAAGCTATGCATCGTGATAGGTATAACGGAAAGCGGTAATGATGCTACACTACTCTAATGCAAGCGGTATAGAGTAGAATAAGGCGATATCTGGTGATCAAGGGGAGGCTTGCCTGGTTGCTCCGGGCAAGAGAGAGGGTAAATCGCCAACTCCGTAGTCGAACCTGGTCAGCAGCGTGCCGTTGGTCTCGTAGTCTCTAGGAGAGAAGAGGGAAGAAACAATGAATACCATGTAAACATATGCATATCGATGCATGACATGACAAAGTAACGATGCTAAGGCGGCCCTAACGTGGTATGAGGTGGTACCGGTTAGGGGAAACATCCGGAAAAGATCCCCGGTGTTTCGTGGTTTCTATTAAAGGAGCCGAGGGGGAAAGTTGCGAGTTCGATAGGTTAGGGGTGTGTGGCGGACAAACGGACTGCGTGATCCGGATTCGGCCTCGTCGTTACGGAAAGCAACTTTCATGTTGAAAATATTTTAATCCGAAGTTACGGATTAAAAGATATGATTTTCTAAAGATTTTATTAATTTACGAATTTAATTAATTATTTAATCCAACATTATCGAATATTAGTAATGATGACGCCTTGACATGACATCACCAACGTTGACCATTGACCTGGTCAATCTGGACGTGTGGAGTCCGATGGGACCCACTGCCATTCTCTCTCTGTTAGGTTAATTACAGATTAGTTAATTTAATTAGTGATTAGGTTAATCTAATCGAGATTAGTTAACTTAATTAATTACTTAATTAATTAATTAATTAATAATTAATTTATTAAATCATTTTTATTTTTATTTATTATTTTATTTTTAATTCTTTTTTTGTTAAAATTTGGCCCCATTCAGCCGATGACCCGTGAGGCTAAATCAAGCGCGGAGTAGCAGGCGCTACCGAAAACAGGCACGTGGCGCTATGGCCTTGCTCAACATATCTGCGAACGGGGTTTAGCCCGGTGGCGACGGGCGTCAAAGCGGCCGAGTAAGGACGGTGGCTAATGGCGAAGCCATGGCCGAGCGGGCGAAGCCTTGGCCGTGGGCTCAGGAGAGGCGGCCGCATGAGGAGCGCTGGGGCGGCGCCATCGGCCGTCTTGCGCCGAGGATGCGGGGCGCCGGGTCGGAGGCGAGGATGGGAGTTCGAGGCAGCGTCACGGGAGGGAGAAGAGGCCGGGGTGGAGGCGATTTGGTGGAGGGCAGCGGCAGCGACGCAGGGGCGGCGACAGGCACCGGAGGCGGGACGAGGCCCACGTGCGTGAGGGGGGAGGCGCGCTGCGTGCGTGGCCGTCGCAGTGGGTAATGGCCCGCGGCGCGCATGGTATGGCGCTGGCGAGGCTGGCGCGTCTGAGCAGACGCGCGGTGAGTGAGCGAGGGGAGAGGGGAGGTCGGGGCGGGACGGCCCAGCAGAGGGTGCAAGCGCTGGCGTTAGCGGAGGCAGGGCGCGCGACGAGCGGGAAGGAAGGGGCAGAGGCGGGGCGGGATTGTGCACCAAGGCGCTGGCGAGGCGCTGGGCGACGGTGGCGCCGGGCCGTCGATCATGGGCGGGAGGCGACGACCGAGGCGACCTAGGGGGAGAGAGGGGGCGAAGGGGAGCTCACGGGGGGAGTAGGGGGCGATGGCGGTGGCAAAGGGCTTGATCACGGGGATGACCAGCGAGGAGGAGGACATGGAGGCGGCGTTCGGCGGCGACGAGGCCTGGCGGCGACGGTGGTCTCCTCCCGATCCAGATCAGGGGAGAGGGGGGAGACGGAGAGGCGGCGGATGGGAGCCGCGAGGAGGAGGCCGAGGTGGCGGTGCTCGGCGCCCAGTGGGCGGCCAGGCTGCAGTGTCGAGCGACGGGGCGTAGGGATGAGGCGGGCGGGTCGGGCGCCGTTTCCCCGATCTGGGCCAGGGGTGGGACGAGTGGGGAGGCGAGTGGGTGGCGGCTAGGGGTTGGCACTGGGGAGTGGGGGAGTTAAGCCCGTGGCGGGTGGACCGGCTGGGCCAGGTGGGGCTGGCGGTTGGGCCTGGCTTGTCAACCTTTGGGCTCGCCGTCGCTGGCCGCATCGTAGTAGTAGGCACCTCCGGTGTAGTAGTCGCCATCGACGGTATGCGTGTCAGCTCCACAGGCTCCATCGTTCTGTTGCAGCAATCGAGTAGAGATAGGGGAAAAGGGGAACAAGGCAACCGTGAGTACTCATCCAAAGTTACACTAAGCAAGGAGCTACACTACATATGCATGGATATATGTGTAAAGGGCCATATCGATGGAATTTGAATCGCGAAATGCCGAGAATAAGAGGGGATAGCTAGTCTTATCAAGACTACGCTTCTGGTCACCTTCGCTCTTGCAAATGTGGAAGAGGGCAGTCTGAAGTCCTCCAAGTAACATCACATAGCAATAATCCTATCCGACGATCCCCTCTTCGTATCCCTGAGAGAGAGCGACCACCGGTTGTATCTGGCACTTGGAAGGGTGTGTTTTATTAAGTATCCGGTTCTAGTCGTCATAAGGTCAAGGTACAACTCCAAGTCGTCACATTACATCAAGATCACGGCTATTCAATAGATTAACTTCCCTAGGGTGCACCAACTTACCCAACACGCTTGATCCCATTTGGCCGGACACACTTTCTCGGGTCATGCCCGACCGCTGAAGATCAACACGCCGCAGCCCCACCTAGGCTCAACAGAGAGGTCGTACGCCGGTTCAAACCTAAGCGCGAGGGTCGGGCCCATGGCCCTCGAGCACACCAAGACGCTATGTGGCGGAAAGCGGCATCGAGCCTAGTGGCGTTCAGTCCAATCCGCGCGCGCCGCCTCCTCGACGCCACGAAGTGCTTTACTGATACCACGGCAGGGATACCCACAACTACTCCCACGTAGATGGTTAGTGCGTAGGCTCGTAGCCAACTCAGATCAAATACCAAGATCTCGTTAAGTGTTAAGTATCCATAACGCCCGAACAGGGGCCAGGCCCACCTCTCTCCTAGGCGGTCTCAACCTGCCTGTCGCCTCCGCCACATAAAGATCCACTCGCTGGTGCTCCACCACCGACCCGACTTTTAGTCTCCACATGTATCATGTATAAGTATATAGTATATACCGTGATCACCTCCGAGTGATCACGGCCCGATAGTATAGCACGCAATGAGACGGACAAGAATGTAGGGCCACAATGGTAATACTAGCATCCTATACTAAGCATATATGATTGCGTAAAGGTAACAACAGAGTAACAAGGACAAAGCTATGCATCGGGATAGGTATAACGGAAAGCGGTAACATGCTACACTACTCTAATGCAAGCAGATAGAGTAGAATAGGCGATATCCGGTGATCAAGGGGGCTTGCTGGTTGCTCTGGCAAGAGAGAGGGTCGCCAACTCCGTAGTCGAACTGGGTCAGCAGCGGCTTGGTCTCGTAGTCTATCAAGAGAAGAGAGGGGGAAGAAACAATGAATACCATGTAAACAGATGCATATCGATGCATGACATGACAAGTAACGATGCTAGGCGTGCCCTAACGTGGTATGAGGTGGTACCGGTTAAGGGGGGAAACATCCGGGAAAATATCCCCGGGGTTTCGTGTTTTCGGGCAGAGGAGCCGGAGGGGGAAAGTTGCGGGTTCGATAGGTTAGGGTGTGTGGCGGACGAACGGACTGCGTATCCAGATTCGTCTCGTCGTTCTGAGCAACTTTCATGTTGAAAATATTTTAATCCGAAGTTCTGATTAAAAGATATGATTTTCTAAAGATTTTTTAATTTCTGAATTTAATTAATTATTTAATCCAACATTATCCGTATTAGTAAATGATGACGCCTTGACATGACATTAGGGTGATGTCAAGAATAACGCGTTGACCATTGACCTGGTCAACCTTACGTGTGGGTCCAAAGGGACCCACACGTCGTCTCTTTTTATGTTAATTACAAATTAGTTAATTTAATTAGTGATTAGGTTAACCTAATCAGGATTAGTTAACTTTATTAATTACTTAATTAATTAATTAATAATTAATTTATTAAATCATTTTTATTTATTATTTATTAATTTTATTTTTAATTCTTTTTTTGTTCTGGGGCTGGGCCCCATTCTGGCAAAGGACCGTGAGGCTAAACGGCAGTGCAAGGCCGCCGAACGGGCGTGGCGCCTGCGCAGCCAACAAAGCGATCTTGGGCGCCCGGTGGCGACGGCCGCCAGCGGCGAGTGGGCGAGTGGTTGGCGAGGCCATGGCCGGAAGCTTGGCCACGCCGTGGCTCGTGGAGAGGCGGCCGCTGAGAGCCCGGGCCAGCGCCATCGGCCCGTCTGCCGAGGGGATGCGGGGCGCAGGGGTCGGAGGCGAGGGATGGGAGCCCAGGTCGGGCCGCCGGAGGGAGAAGAGGCCGGGGTGGATGCGATTCGGTGGAGGGCCGGCAGCGACGCAGGTGGACGCCGACGGGCTCGGGAGGCGGACGAGGCCTGGCGTGAGGGGGAGGCGCGTCGCGGCGTGGGCAGAGGGCCGTCACGCTGGCTGGGCATGCTGCATGGCGCCGGGCGAGGCGCTGGGCGCACGGAGTCTTGACTGCCCGGGTGTGAGTGAGCGAGGGGAGAGGGAGAGGTCGAGGCGGGACGGCCCGCAACAGGCGCGGGCGTTGGCGAATGGAGGAGGCGCGACGAGCAGGGGAGGAAGGAGAGGCGGGCGGACGCCCTTGGCAGGCAGTGCGCGGCAACGGTGGCGTGAGCTGCCGATCATGGGCGGGAGGCGGCAACCGAGGCTAATTTAGGGGAGAGGGGTGAAGGAGGAGCTCTGGGGGAGTAGGGGACGTGGCAAGGCTTGACGGGCGGTCGGGGAGGGTGGCGAGAGGAGGACGGGAGGCGGCGTTCGGCGGCGACAGGCCTCAAGGGATGGTGGTCTCCTCCCTCGACCCTGATCCAATCGGGGGAGAGGGGGAGAGATAATTTCGGGAGAGGGGGGGGGGGGACGTGTCGGGGGGGGTTGCGGGCGGGACCGAGTGGGGAGGGGGGGGGAGGCATATGGGGCCGAGGGGGTCGACTGGGCCCGGCCTGTTGGTTGGCCCATACTGCCGCCTTGGTCCAAAGAGTGGGGCTTCTCCTCCTTTTGTGTTTTTGTTTCTCTTTTGTATTTTCTTTTCTTTTATTTATTTTGTAGTTTCTTTTATTTTCAGTTTTATAAAATTACCACTAGTGCCTAATTTGTATTTACTAATAAACTACTACGAGATTAATTCTTAACCCATAATAAAATAGTGTTAGCATTTTATAAATTCAATAGGCATTTGTTTAATTGTTTTCACTATTGTTTTAATTGTCTTAGGGCCTTTAAACATTTTATCAAAGTTTGGTTTCTCCACCATAATTACCTATGTATTATTTGGTTCACTCCAGACATTTAAATTTTAATATTTGAAAACTTTTATTGTTTGCTCGATTTTGAATTTGAAATTGGAACTAGGTTCCGAACTAACGCGAGTTTATCCACAGTAACCGAGGTGACGTGACATCATTAGCGGGGATTATTGTAGCTTAATTACCCGGGCGTCACAATTCTCCTCCACTACAAGAAATCTCGTCCCGAGATTTAAGAGGGGAGTAAGGGGGAAAGCTCTGGTTATGACATTCAAACGGATCTCCTCGAAGAAGTCAATCCCTTTCGTTGATGTCCTCCATTCTTTATTCCAAAGCATCATGACGAATCGTCCTTTCTTCGGGGAACTCCATCGTACTTACGAATAGGTAAGGAGCTCTACAATGATAGGATGTTATAAGGGAAATTCATCTGGGGGTATCCCAAGAATGAACATATGAGTATCTCTCGAGTTGAACAAATTACACATATCGAGAGCAAAGTAAGACGGTGCAATAAGAAGTTTCAAGCGGATAGGCAATCGTTCATTGCACAAGCAGAAAAGTAAAGGGTTACGAGCAACGGAATAAGTATTGTGTCCGATACTGTAATAGATCAACGGGCAAGTGGCCCGTGAATTACATACAAAGTCAAGCACGAGGAATAAATTTGACAACAGGTGGTACAGGAGAGTCAGGTTTCGATCCTGTGGAACTGTGGGTTATGGGCCCACCATGTGGGTTAAAGGTAGGAAGGGGGGGGGCTGACATCTTGCACGGTCACAATAGCCAGGTTTAAGCTTGGGGGAGTTGATACGTATCCAACGTATCTACTTTTTTTCACGCTTTTCCTCTTGTTTCAGACTCTAATTTACATGATTTGAATGAAACTAACCACGGACTGACGCTGTTTTCAGCAGAACTACCATGGTGCTGTTTTTGTGCAGAAATAAAAGTTCTCGGAATGGAACGAAACTTTGCTAGGATTTTTTATATCAATAATAAGAAATTTTGGAGCCAACACCTGCCGGAGAGGGGCACCTGGGAGAGCACAACCCACCTGGGCGCGCCCCCCTCTCCTGGTGCGCCCAGGTGGGTTGTACCCACCTGGTGGCCCCGCAGACGACCCCCCTAATACTATAAAATCATATATTTCCACAAAAAATCAGGGAGAAAGAATTATCGCGATCCATGAGATGGAGCTACCGCCAACCCTGTTCTTCCTCGAGAGGGCAGATCTGGAGTCCGTTTGGGGCTCCGGAGAGGGGGATCTTCGTTCTTCGTCATCACCAACCGGTCTCCATCGCCAATTCCATGATGCTTCCGATCGTGAGTGAGTAATTCCTTCGTAGGCTCGCTGGTCGGTGAGATGTTGGATGAGATTCATCATGTAATCGAGTTAGTTTTGTTAGGGCCCGATCCCTAGTATCCACTATGTTCTTAGATTGATGTTGCTATTACTTTGCTATGCTTAATGCTTGTCACTTTGGGCCCGGGTGCCATGACCTCAGATCTTAACCGTTTATGTTATCATCATTATATCCATGTTTTAGATCCGATCTTGCAAGTTATAGTCACCTACTATGGTTATGATCCGACAACCCCGGAGTGACAACAACCAGGCCCACTCTCGATGATGACCGTAGTTTGAGGAGTTCATGTATGGACTATGTGTTAATGCTTTGTTCGGTTCTCTATTAAAAGGAGGCCTTAATATCCCTGAAGTTTCCAATATGGACCCGCCGCCATTTACGAGGGTAGGACAAAAGATGTCATGCAAGTTCTTTTAATAAAGCACGTATGACTATTTATGGAATACATGCCTACATTATATCGATGAACTTGAGCTTGTGCCGTATTACCCTAGGTTATAACTGTCACATGATGAATATTATCCAACAAGTCACCCATCCAATGCCTACGAATTTATATTATATTGTTTCCACTAAGTTACTACCACTATCATCACTGTTACACTTGCTACCAAATTACTGCTATCACTGTTACTGTTGCCGTTACTGCTATCACCACTATCAAAACTATCGTATTACTTTGCTACTGATTACTTGCTGTAGATAATTAATCTCCAGGTGTGGTTGAATTGACAACTCAGCTCCTAATACCTCCAAATATTCTTTGGCTCCCCTTGTGTCGAATCTATAAATTTGGGTTGAATACTCTACCCTCGAAAACTGTTGCGATCCCCTACACTTGTGGGTTATCACTCATCCTCAGCTCGGTGCCCGCATACAGGAATAGTTCATGCCAGAAGGGGCTGGTGCACACCGGTTCCCCGTCCGAGACAATGGCCCTGGAAAACCCATGCAGTTTGTAGTTTTGAGACATGTAGATTTGCGCAACTTTAGATGTTGTGTACGAGTGGGCTAGAGGAATGAAGTGAGCAAAACGAGTCCTCTTATCCACCAAAACCAGCAGACAGTGGAACTTCCCAGACTGTGGCAAGCCATCGATAAAATCCATAGTTATGAGATCCTAGGGCTGCTTAGGAATGGGAAGTGGCTCAAGCAAACCTGGAGACCCTGCACGATCTAGTTTGGCTTGTTGGCAAACCTGACAGCAGGCGATATAGTGTTTGATGTGGTCTTTCATTTTTGGCCAGGCGAATAAATGGCGAATGCGCTTGTATGTCATGGGAAATCCGGAGTGACCGCCCAAAGCACTGTTGTGGAAGGCTGAGATGATTTCCTGTTGTAGTGCTATGGACCCACCGAGCCAGATCCGGTCGCGAAAATGCAAAATCCCCTGCTGGAGCGAGAATCATTTCTTGGGATCATCTCGAATGGCCAACTGCTCCAGGAGACGTTTGATACGTCTCCAACGTATCTATAATTTTTGTTTGTTCCATGTTATTATATTATCTATTTTGATGTTTTTTATGCATTTATATGCCATTTTATATGATTTCTGGGACTAACCTATTAACCCAGAGCCCAGTGCCAGTTTCTGTTTTTTCCTTGTTTTTGAGTTCTGCAGAAAAGGAATAGCAAACAGAGTCCACTTGAGCTGAAAATTTATGGTGATTTTTTATGGACCAGAAGAAGCCCCGAAGAAAAAAAGTTGGGCCAGAAGAGCCAAAAGGCCTCCACAAGGGTGGAGGGCGCGCCCTACCCCCCTCGGGCAGGCCCTTCGACCTTGTGGGCTCCTCGTGGACCCCCCCTGACTTGTTCTCGACGCTAATAATTCCTATAAATACCAAACCCCCCAGAAATAAACCTATATCGGGAGTTCCACCACCGCAAGCCTCTATAGCCACCAAAAACCAATCGGGGCCCTGTTCCGGCACCCTGCAGGTGTCGGGTAATCATCGCCGGTGGCCATCTTCATCATCCCGACGCTCTCCATGATGAGGAGGGAGTAGTTCACCCTCGGGACTGAGGGTATGTACCAGTAGCTATGTGTTTGCTCTCTCTCTCTCTCTCTCTCTCTCTCTCTCTCGTGTTCTTGATATGGCAGGATCTTAATGTACCGCGAGCTTTGCTATTATAGTTGGATCTTATGATGTTTCTCGCCCTCTACCTTCTTGTACTGGATTGAGTTTTCCCTTTGAAGTTATCTTATCGGATTGAGTCTTTAAGGATTTGAGAACATTTGATGTATGTTTTGGTGATCAACTTGCGGGTTCAGTGACCTTCTGAACTTATCAATAGGGGTTGGCACACGTTTTCGTCTTGACTCTCTGGTAGAAACTTTGGGGCACTCTTTGAAGTTCTTTGTGTTGGTTTGAATAGATGAGTCTGAGATTCTGTGATGCATATCGTATAATTAAAGCCGTAGATACTTGTGGTGACATTGGAGTATCTAGGTGACATTAGGGTTTTGGTTGAGGTGTGTCTTAAGGTGTTGTTTTAGTACGAACTCTAGGGCTGTTTGTGACACTTATAGGAATAGCCCAATAGATCGATCAGAAAGAATAACTTTGAGGTGGTTTGATACCATACAATAATCTCCTCGTTTATTCTTCACTATTAGTGACTTTGGAGTGACTCTTGTTGCATGTTGAGGGATTGTTATATGATCTAATTATGTTATCATTGTTGAGAGAACTTGCACTAGTGAAAGTATGAACCCTAGGCCTTGTTTCTAAGCATTGCAATACCATTTTCGCTCACTTTTAACACTAGTTTCCTTGCTGTTTTTATATTTTCAGATTACTAAAACCTATATCTACCATCCATATTGCACTTGTATCACCATCTCTTCGCTGAACTAGTGCACCTATACAAGTTACCATTGTATTGGGTGTGTTGGGGACATAAGAGACTCTTTGTTATTTGGTTGCAGGGTTGTTTGAGAGAGACCATCTTCATCCTATGCCTCCCACGGTTTGATAAACCTTAGGTCATCCACTTGAGGGAAATTTTCTACTATCCTACAAAACTCTACGCTTGGAGGCCCAACACGAGTCTACAAGAACAAGGTTGTGTAGTAGACATCAACGTTGTGCTTGAGGGTTTGAATTGTAGCAGGTGATGATGTCCTCAAGCCACGCTGGTTGGCAAGAAGTGACCACAGCAAGCATCACCGTTGGCTCCGCTCGTAAAAGTGCATCAGCTGCTGAGTTGTCCACTCCTTTTTGTACTTGATGCAGTAGCATAAGCCCAAAAGCTTGGTGAAAGCCTTTTGCTGCCACAACATTGACAAGCGTTGTTCCTCCAGGTGGACTAAGTTGCGCTGATCTGTGAAGATGACGAACTCGGCGTGTTGTAGGTACGGTCGCCATTTGATCGACAACAACGATGATGGGTAGGTATTCCTTTTCATATGTTGATAGGCCTTGATAACGAGGGCATAGTGCCTTGCTCATGAGAGCAAGGGGATGACCACCCTGTTGCAGTACTGCTCCAAACCCTTTGTTGCTGGCATCTGTCACAATCACAAACTGTTGAGAGAAGTTGGGTAGTGCAAGGATTGGAGCAGTGACCAGGTGTTGCTTCATAGTTTGGAACGCGGTTTCGGTGACCGAAGACCATACAAATGGGGCCCCTTTTTTCAACAGATTGAACAGAGGCCGCGTGATCACGCCGAAGTGGCACACAAATCGGCGATAATAGCCCGCGAGTCCCAGAAAGCTCCAGACACCCTTGACATCCTTGGGTGATTGCCAATTAGCTACAACTCATATCTTACTGGGCTCTGTAGCTACCCCATGCGGGCTGATGACATGCCCCAGGTAAGACAACTATTGTTGACCGAACACGCGTTTAGATGCCTTGACCTTCCATTGATCTTTGCGCAGCAGCGCCAACACCTATTTGAGGTCCCCGGAATGCTGCTCCAGGGTTTTGCTGAACACCAAGATGTCGTCGAAGAAGAGGATCACACACTTCCTAATGACAGGTTTGAGAGTGGTATGTACAGTGCCGTTGAAAGTTCTCGGTGCCCCAGCCAGCCCAAACGATACTACCTTGTACTTGAACTGCCCAAAATGGGTCTGGAAGGTCGTCTTGTACTCGTCCCCTTCTGCAATCCTGATCTGGTGGTACCCCGCGCGCATGTCTAGCTTGGAGAACCACTGCCCCCCTGTAGCTCGTCCAACAGTTCCTCTATGAGAGGGACTGGAAACTTGGCGATGCACGTGAGTGTGTTGAGGTGGCGGTAGTGGATGCAAAGGTGCCATGTACTATCTTTCTTCATGACCAGAATGACCAGGGACGAGAAAGGACTCGTGCTGACTTGGATCAGTCCCGCCTTGAGAAGCTCGGCCACCTGCCGCTCAATCTCATCATTATGCTCTGATTTATGCCTATAGGGCTTTATGCTGAAAGGTTGCACGCCTGGCAATAGAGGAATGTGGTGGTCACATGATCTTTTGGGTGGCAGTCCCTCTAGTGTGCCAAAAACATCAACAAAGTCTGTCAGATGTCGGGTTCCGGCAGACCCTTAAGGTTCGAACTCTGGGGTGCGCACGAAGATCTCTCCCCTACCGATCTATGTCCGATCGCCTCGTGAGATCTAAGCTGAAAACGATGAACAACACAAGGGACACACGATTTATACTGGTTCAGGCCACCATTGTGGTGTAATACCCTACTCCAGTGTGTGGTGTGGTGGATTGCCTCAGGGGCTGATGATGAATAAGATGGGGGAAGAACAGCCTCGCAAGAGGTGTTCTTGAGCTGGTGCGATGAACTGCTTGGGTGAGTTCGATCGCCTCTCTCTTTCTCTGGCTAGGGCTCTCTCCGATCTCTCTGTCTATGGTGGTGGCTAGCTCTATCTATAGAGGCCATGGTCCTCTTCCCAAATATTGAGTGGGAAGGGCACCAACAACGGACATTTTGAAGGGGAACATCTAGTACAAGTTATCCTAACTAAAGTTGGTCTTCGGCTGCCAAAAGTACTGGCGATGACGCCGTCTTGGGCTCCACGGTGACCTCCATCGTGCCGCTCCGCTGGTCTTCGTCTCGTTGCACTGAAATGGCAACCTTTGCCTGATGCCTCGGTACTCCACGTCTATGCTTGCCCCCTTTGCACCAAAGAGGAAACAAGGACATCAAGAGGCCGGCGCTCACCGGTCTCGATCGTCATGGCTTGCGCCACGAGCACCTCGCGAGGTACCCCGCCTTGATCTCTCCGCCTCCTCGCGAGCCCTGCCTGGCGAGGCCGCTCCCCGAGGAAGTCTTATGTTGTCCGCCCCGCGAGGCTTGGCCCCTCGCGAGGGTCTTGAGTCTTGCGCTGATGAAGAAGAGCCGTACAGAGCCACCACGTGAGCCACGCCGTAGGCCGCAGGCAGGCAAGTCTCGGGACTCCTGTTCCCGAGCGCCCGGCAGTAGCCCCGGGCCCAAAGCCTTCGGACTTGGCTTAGCGGAGAAGCGAAGGGGCAAGTGCGGAGCGCCGCGGGCCCCATCAGCCTGAGACCTTGGGCGCCACGTGGTGGTTGATTGGACATGGGCGTCTCCACTTCCCCACGCTGCCTCGGCAACCGCTCGACTTGACAAGTCCCTGCATGCTGGAATGGGTCATGATTACCTGTGATCATGGAGGCCGACGGTTGGCCTCCCCCGGACTATAAGTACAGACAGGCGAGAGCCCCCGCAGTCCATCTCTTCCCGCTTCTCTCCTTCTTCTTCTTCCTCGCCCTTCTTGCTGCACCTTTTTAGCCTAATGGCGCCGACCACCGGGTTTTCATGGAGGAGAAGGGGGAGGCCCCCCAAGAGGGTCTCGATCCTCTCCCACCGAAGAAGCGCCCTGTCCCCGGCCGCTGCGGCACGATCGCATGGCAGGAGACGTCGCGGCCCTGGTACGAGTGGCCGCCGCTGTAACATCCCAAATTTGGAATGTTAATATAATTAATTGAATTGTTTGTTTGTTTGCTTGAGTGAATTAAACTTGAGTGAAATTTGAACCTTTTCAAAAACTTTTGAATGAGAGGGAATAAAATGACTTTCCCTTCTCCGGTAAATTCAAATTCATCCTATTAAAATCAATGAGAGAAGATGACATGACTTCTTCAACTATAAAGAATTTGAACGGAGTTTTGCAATTCAATTCTTTCAAATATTTGCACTTTCTTCTCTATTTTTCTTCCCCGAGAAATACCTCGAAAAATAAATTCTTGCAAGCAAGAAAGAGCGGAGGAAAATGACCCTCCAAAATCAGGGGCATTTTTGAAAATATTTGAGCCAAGAAAACCAAAGTTTTATTTAAAAATTATTTGCAAAAAGAAATAAAGCCTTTAGGGATTTTCTGAAAAACATTTTATTTTGGCCGTGGAATAATGCTCATCATCTACATTTTATTTTTCTGATAATTTTAGTATATAAAAACTCTTTATTCCGAATTGATTTGATTTCCTTTTTATTGTTTTAGTTTCCTAATTTTAAAAATAGGAATGGAATCGCTTTTATTAGGAAAACCTGCTGGCCCATTAAGCACTTTCCTATTCTAGCCCAACAAGAGATCATCTCCTTCCTCTGCTTTCCTCTCACGTTAGAAGCTTTCCATATCCATGGAGACAGGAATCTCCACCTTCCCGATCTCCCTGCTCTTTCCATCCCAAGCGCCTCCTGAGACCGCCTATAAAAACCCCTCCCTCTCCTCGCTCCATTTCTCCCATCACCACGCCTCCCTGCCCGTAGCCTTCTCGCCACCGCCCTCCTTTTCCTGCCTAGAAACGCCACCAGAGCTCTCCTGAACCTCCCCATCGTCCAGCGCCACCTCCCCAAGCGCCGACCCCTCCTCCGCCACTCCCCACCTCGCCTTGGCGACCTCGCCCCCTCCTTGGAGCAGCCCTCCACATCGCTGCCTCCTTTCTGCCATCTCTGCCTCACGTACAGGTAACTCCGTTTTCGTTTTCAGATTTATTTCCGTAACAGATTTAGTTCCGTTCTTGTTTAGCTTATAACTTTTGATCTAGAAGTCCAATGATGCTGATTCTTTTGCGTTAGATCACAATTTTCTTTGTAGTTTCCAAAATATATAATTTGTCTATGTTTGGATTTATAAAAATTGAGTTAGATCAGATTTGAATTAAAGCTTGTTTTGCTTATTCCAGGAGTTTAAAAATAGGTTTTAATTAATTCTTTTTGCTCCTGGTCTCTAGGGACCTTTGTTTATCCAGTAGTATTTAGTATTTTATTTTCAGGTTAATTTAAATTAGGTTTTTAGCAAAACAGTACTGTTTTAGTATTAGTTCTGTTTTAGCTTTTTCTTTATTGTTTTTATTAGTTTTAAAGTATTTCTTTTTGTCACTTTTGACAAAATTAGTTGTGTTTCTGTTAGACAACAGGAGAAAATTTATTTTTATTAAAAAAAATTTATTTTTCCTTAGTTTTGTATGAAACCTTCTATAGGTCATAGTTAGAGTTTTATAAAAGCTTTTTATTTGTTTCTTTTTGCAAATAAAATTTTATGGAAAAAAATACTTTCTGTTAAATTAGTTATTTTACATTCTATTTTCTGTTAATTTATTAGTTTAGTATTTTAATTGTTGTTAAGTTTTTACTTACGGCAAAACTATATTAGATGTTTGTAGCAAAGTCATAGATCTTCGTTAGTAGTTTTTCTTTGTAGTTTTATTTGAAGTTTCTTTTGATTTTGTTTGAGTTTTATTATCGATTTTCCTTGCTGTTTTGATTGTTATTTCGAGTGCTAAAATTGTTTGCTAGGATGTTTGCTTATGTGAATGCTATGTTTGACTATATAGATTTTCAACGAATTGACGATTAGTTCTACCAAGTCATTTTCCGACAGTTGTTATCTTCATCAAGTATTACCAGCAAGTTCACTTTGACCATGCTTTCTTACCTATGTTTTATTGCATTTAGTGGCACCTTTGCAACCACCCCTCAAAGAGTGTTATTGAATCCTTGTAGTTGAGTAGTATGCATGAGGCAGGAACCCATCACCCTGTTACCAAGCCCGGACGTTATTTATTTTAATGCTACGCTATAGTAGACGGGTTTGGTATGAGTGCACGAGAGTGGTGTGAGAATGCAGGATCTACGCCAATGACTTATTAACTCCATGATGGAATCTGCAAGGACTGCATCTTCAAGGCCTCAAGACTTCAAGACTCGAGACAAGAATTCAATACACACTATCGGGTGAAGGACGGTTGACGGGCACCTGGAGAAACCAGTGGTTGGCGGGATGCATGGAGAAGCGCCATGACATCTTGCGGAAAGCTTCACCTGCACACAAAGAGACGGAAGAATACTTCATGCCCGGAAGCTTACATGCAACCGCAAGTCATTATGGGCTCGCTTGGTTGACCTTAGTGGTGAATCTGGCTGGGACGGTGCTAGCAGATGTAGAACTACGGTAGGATTGGATGGGCACCGGACGATTGGTCGAGGAACTCTTCGAAGACCATGTTTGGTCATCTTGTTCTCAAACACCACGAAGTGCGAGAACGTAAAAGAGGGATCGAATCTTGTGGGTAAGTGTACAAACCTCCGGCAGAGGGTTATAACCTAATCGATTAGCCGTGTCCCTTGCTTACGGACAATTTGAGCATCCGACTTGGATCTATCTCTAACTCTCAACACCGGACTGATAACTTAATTGTGGGCAACTTATGATGATTTGGGCTATGAGACATCGGTTGGCGGAACCATGTCATGGTAGAAAACTCCATAGTACAGACTTCATTTATTCCTTTGATGTAGGGAAAATAAAACCAGCTTTTACTTAAACAAAACTTCAGATACGTGAGCCACAAAGCCATATTGCATATAGTATAGTTTTATCATCTGCTTTCTCTCATGTTGTGATCTTGCGGTACATTCAATGTAATCGATTGACACGGCTGCAACGTATCATGTTGCAGATATTTCCTCGATTTAGTAAGAGTTACGATACAGGGTTACGGTCTACACTCAACCCGCCGATGGCGTTGATGGGACTCCACACCGACTAATTGTTTCGGCTGTGACTTATGAGGTATATATCAGTTTTACGTTAATTATACATGTGATTGCACTTTTGATATATACATTGATGTACTGTATTGCCAAAGATAACGATCCAGGATGGCATAGAGATACGCAGGCTTGACCGTCTCGAGGTCGGGTCGCCATGTAGATGGTATCGTGAGCACATGTTGATCGTGAGACGTGACCCTAGAAACCGGAAAAGCCCTTAGGACAGGATATCTCAAAAACTTTATTTACAAAAAGACTCTTATTTCTCATCTTTTCTGAATTTATCAAATAGACCCTCTCACCTCAAATAGTTAGAATATACCCTTTTCCTTTTGACCACATGAAGGATCAACTGAAGTCGCTCCAAGAAAGATATCGGACAGGTGATGACCCTTCAGTAGTAAAGAGGATTTCACCATGTATTAGGAGCTACAACAGCTTGAAGACTCAAGACTTGAAGGATCTGAAGAATTATTTGACCTTTAGAAGACCAAACCCCTGTTACATACTTACGTTAGATGCGCATTTATTTGTGAGCTGTCATTTGTTTGATGTTTTCCGACAGCCACAAAGTAAAACTTGTTTCTTCAAAAACTATTGTTTGTATTGTGTGTATATCCCTCCCCACCTCTCTCTCATCTCACCCTAAAACCCTAGAACCCACGAGATGATGAATGAAGTTGGACCAGTATTCTTCCTGGACCAAAACCCAAAAATGAGGCAAAAGCTATGGATTCGGAACATGGAGAATCACTTGGGAGCAATTTTGTTTCAAGGAAGAATGAAGTATCATATGCTCTTCAAGATTTTGAAGGAAGTGCTGCAACACAGTGGAAAATGCATCAAGCCATACAAGGATTTAATGGAGCAAGAACTTGGGAGGAATTCAAGAAGACTCTCTTGAGGTCCCGTCTTATCCGGAAGCACTACGATAACTCAAGAAGAAACCTTGTGCATACAAGATTTATGGAGAAATAGGACACCTGTGGAGGAACACAAGGATGGATGCCCTCATTGTGAGGAGAAACACCTAGTGAAGAATGCCCATTTGGGCAGGTTACTTGTTCAATGTGAAGGAACTACACACTACCCTGCTTCAATGTCGATTCACCCCAAGGTACAAGAAGTTATGAAGCAGCAGAAAAGAAGCCCGCAGGAAAAATTTAGAAGAACTTGTGATGAAGGAAGTTATTGAAGACCCCGATGGTGAAGGCCTAAACAGATTTTTTCGCACAAGCCCCTGCTATTCATGTGGAGAAGAAGGACATTTTTCAGAGTATTGCATGAAGGAAAGCCAAGAGTATCTCGGAGACTTCCCGGCAAAGCAGAAGTGAACTTTGACCGTCAGAAATAGAAGCTCCGATCATTACGGAGAAATCCGGAAGAGAAGACGAAGGCATCTTTCGTAACAAACTATTTCTGCAGAAAAGGACCTGAGTCATATCACTTGTTACAGTGCAAGGATTTAGGTCATTACGCTAATAAATGTCCGGATAAGAAGCCAAGAACCCAAAGAGCAGCCACCAACCCCTGTAGAAGCCCAAAGACTTATCAGAAATTATTTGTTTTCGTTGCAAGGAAGCAGGACATTATGCTACTAAATGTTCCTACAAGAAGGAAGCTGAGTTGAGTAGTTAGAATTTTCATATGGATAATAAGAGTGGTAGAAACCAAATTTTTTTCATGAGTACAATAAGTTGAGTTATGTAATGGGTGCTCAGAGTTTGTAATGGATTCATGAAATCAATAAAGTTAAGGTGTGATGATTTCATATGTTGAATTTTAGGAGTTGTTACTCCATGAACAAAGAGTTTTGACCATTTTCGAGGATATGAGAAAACTATGGTCTATGGAAGAATTTGTGCATTTCAAGGGTGGTAGTACCACTGTGAGGACACCCTGACCCATGGAAATGATAATGATATTCCACGTAGTGAAGTTTGGACAAAATGAGTTGGAGTTTTATTTGATATGATCGATATGAAAGGAAGTAATCGATGGAATTAAAGTCGGTGTAATGGTGTAATATGGAACAAGAGAGTTACCCCAAGGATGAGTTAAAGCTGCACTAGTGTTGAAGTGGGCCATAACCCACAGGCCCAGGATTTTGAAAAAGGAACAGATGTAACCTTGATGAAGGAAGAAATTTGGAAGAATCGGTGATTCAATCAAAGATATCGTTTCAGAGGAGGTTACGAAAACACGAGAGTGGTGAAGAACGATAGATGTCTTGTTCAGCTTGCGAAACCATGGATTTATACGAACTTGGTTCGTCGACAAGAGAAATTCTGCAATGCTTGTGAGTATGCCCAAGTGTTAGAATACGTGATTCGATATTTACGTATGTGGTAATGATTCAAATGCGGGATGGATTGGCCCCCATACCGAGACTTCTATCATGAACTATCATATGTTGATGGAAAATCGTAGAGACTTGAAAACCTTAGAAGAGTGTCGACGCGATAAGCCATAAAACCATAGAATGGTAGTACGATGGAACCCTTTACGAGGCAACGTTTGCCAATCGAGGTTATACGGTGAAGTTCAACCCGCACCCGTTTTACTGCAGGAGAAACCATAAATTGTAGACCACCATGAGTATTTCGATAGTTGTCTAGAATGGACACGGACCTATCGACTAAGAAGATCCGATCTCAGACGAACCACAACTTTGACGAACCGACCCAAGATTTCGAGGAAAACTCTATGCTTCCCGAGCGTAAGAGCGTTAATGAAGGAGCTATTGTAAGATATGTGAAGAGACATACATTGTCAGCCCTCCGGAGGAAATATCTGAGTTTATTGGAACCATGACCTTGATTTTAAGTGTGGTAGCACCCTCGACCTTTCTCGACCAAGACATTTGCTAGAAGACCCCAACCCCTAACCTTTTCTTGTTAGTTTCTTGAATCTCGAGGATCTAGATTCATTTTAAGTGTGGTAGGTTTGTAACATCCCAAATTTTGGAATGTTAATATAATTAATTGAATTGTTTGTTTGTTTGCTTGAGTGAATTAAACTTGAGTGAAATTTGAACCTTTTCAAAAACTTTTGAATGAGAGGGAATAAAATGACTTTCCCTTCTCCGTAAATTCAAATTCATCCTATTAAAATCAATGAGAGAAGATGACATGACTTCTTCAACTATAAAGAATTTGAACGGAGTTTTGCAATTCAATTCTTTCAAATATTTGCACTTTCTTCTCTATTTTTCTTCCCCTAGAAATACCTCGAAAATAAATTCTTGCAAGCAAGAAAGAGCGGAGGAAAATGACCCTCCAAAATCAGGGGCATTTTTGAAAATATTTGAGCCAAGAAAACCAAAGTTTTATTTAAAATTATTTGCAAAAAGAAATAAAGCCTTTAGGGATTTTCTGAAAAACATTTTTATTTTGGCCGTGGAATAATGCTCATCATCTACATTTTATTTTTCTGATAATTTTAGTATATAAAAAACTCTTTATTCCGAATTGATTTGATTTCCTTTTTATTGTTTTAGTTTCCTAATTTTAAAATAGGAATGGAATCGTTTTTATTAGGAAAAACCTGCTGGCCCATTAAGCACTTTTCCTATTCTAGCCCAACAAGAGATCATCTCCTTCCTCTGTTTCCTCTCACGTTAGAAGCTTTCCATATCCATGGAGACAGGAATCTCCACCTTCCCGATCTCCTCGTCTTTCCATCCCAGCGCCTCCTGAGACCGCCTATAAAAACCCTCCTCTCCTCGTTCCATTTCTCCCATCACCACGCCCCCTCCCTGCCCGTAGCCTTCTCGCCACCGTCTCCTCCTTTTCCTGCCTAGAAACGCTCACCAGAGCTCTCCTGGAACCTCCCATCGTCCAGCGCCACCTCCCCAAGCGCCGACCCCTCCTCCGCCACCCACCCCACCTCGGCCAACCTCGCCCCTCGCTTGAGCAGCCTCCACATCGCCGTCTCCTTTCTGCCATCTCACCTCACGTCACGTACAGGTAACTCCGCTGGTTTTCAGATTTATTTCCGTAACAGATTTAGTTCCGTTCTTGTTTAGCTTATAACTTTTGATCTAGAAGTCCAATGATGCTGATTCTTTTTGCGTTAGATCACAATTTTCTTGTAGTTTCCAAAAATATATAATTTGTCTATGTTTGGATTTATAAAAATTGAGTTAGATCAGATTTGAATTAAAGCTTGTTTTGCTTATTCCAGGAGTTTAAAAATAGGTTTTTAATTAATTCTTTTTTGCTCCTGGTCTCTAGGACCTTTGTTTATCCAGTAGTATTTAGTATTTTATTTTCAGGTTAATTTAAATTAGGTTTTAGCAAAACAGTACTGTTTTTAGTATTAGTTCTGTTTTAGCTTTTTCTTTATTGTTTTTATTAGTTTTAAAGTATTTCTTTTTGTCACTTTTGACAAAATTAGTTGTGTTTCTGTTAGACAACAGGAGAAAATTTATTTTTATTAAAAAAAAAAATTATTTTCCTTAGTTTTGTATGAAACCTTCTATAGGTCATAGTTAGAGTTTTATAAAAGCTTTTTATTTGTTTCTTTTTGCAAATAAAATTTTATGGAAAAAAAATACTTTCTGTTAAATTAGTTATTTTACATTCTATTTTCTGTTAATTTATTAGTTTAGTATTTTAATTGTTGTTAAGTTTTTACTTACGGCAAAACTATATTAGATGTTTGTAGCAAAGTCATAGATCTTCGTTAGTAGTTTTTCTTTGTAGTTTTATTTGAAGTTTCTTTTGATTTTTGTTTGAGTTTTATTATCGATTTTCCTTGCTGTTTTGATTGTTATTTCGAGTGCTAAAATTGTTTGCTAGGATGTTTGCTTATGTGAATGCTATGTTTGACTATATAGATTTTCAACGGAGTGACGATTAGTTCTACCAAGTCATTTTCCTCGACAAAAGCGTTGTTATCTTCATCAAGTATTACCGAGCAAGTTCACTTTGACCATGCTTTCTTACCTATGTTTTATTGCATTTAGTGGCACCTTTGCAACCACCCCTCAAGAGTGTTATTGAATCATTGTAGTTTAGAAGTATTCATGAGGCAGGAACCCATCACCCTGATACCAAGCCCGGGACGATATTTAAATTAATGATACGCTATAGTAGACGGGGATTGGTATGAGAGCACGAGAGTGGTGTGAGAATGCAGGATCTACGTCAATGGCGACAACTCCATGATGGAATCTGCAAGGACTGCATCTTCAAGGCCTCAAGACTTCAAGACTCGAGACAAGAATTCAATACACACTCTTGGGTGAAGGACGGTTGACGGGCACCTGGAGAAACCGATTGGTTGGCGGGATGCATGGAGAAGCGCCATGACATCTTGCGGAAAGCTTCACCCGGACACAAAGAGACGGAAGAATACTTCATGCCGAAGCTTACCTGTGCAACCGCAAGTCATTATGGGCTCGCTTGGTTGACCTTAGTGGTGAATCTGGCTGGGGCGGTGCTAGCAGATGTAGAACTACGGTAGGATTGGATGGGCACGGACAAGGTCGAGGAACTCTTGAAGACCATGTTTCGGTCATCTTGTTCTCAAACACCTCAAGTGCGAGAACGTAAAGAGGGATCGAATCTTGTGGGTAAAGTGTACAAACCTCTGCAGAGGGTTATAACCTAATCGATTAGCCGTGTCCCGGTTACGGACAATATGAGCAACTGGACTTTCATAAATCTAGGAACTCTCAACACCGGACTGATAACTTAATTGTGGGCAACTTATGATGATTTTTGGGCTATGAGACATCGGTTGGCGGAACCATGTCATGGTAGAAAACTCCATAGTACAGACTTCATTTATTCCTTTGATGTAGGGAAAATAAAACCAGCTTTTACGCCAAACAAAACTCAGACACCTGAGCCACAAAGCCATATTGCATATAGTATAGTTTTATCATCTGTTTTCTCATGTTGTGATCTTGCCGTACATTCAATGTAATTTGACCTACACGGCTGCAACGTATCATGTTGCAGATATTTCCTCGACGCAGTAAGAGTTACGATACAGGGTTACGGTTCACACTCAACTTTGCCGATGGCGTTGATGGGACTCCACACCCGACTAATTGTTTCATTGTGACTTATGAGGTATATATCAGTTTTACGTTAATTATACATGTGATTGCACTTTGATATATACATTGATGTACCGTGTGCCAAAGATACTGATCCAGTGGATGGCATGTATACGTGAGGCTTGACCGTCTGAGGTCGGGTCGCCATTCTGACCGCTGGGTTTCACGCCCTTATGCGCCCAATCGAGGGCCCTGGAGGAGAATACGCCGCGCAACACTGACGACGACGACGGCGATGCCGGCGAGTCACGGCGGTGCGCATCGTCACCCCTAGCGTCCACGCCGGGGGCTCTTCCCGCGAGTTCGTGCTTCACGCCGCTATGCCTCCGCGCTCTTGGATTCGCTTTCCTCCCTCCTTCACCTTTTAGATGCCGCCGAGTGGGTCTCTGGACCTCTGGCTGGAGCACGCTGACTGCAACACCCTTGCGACCGAAGTGTAGGTTGCGGTCGTCGCTCCGGGCAAGGTCTTCATGACCCGGGGCTGGGGCGAGATCGCCCGGGTGTGCTGGACAGGGGGTGCCCTCGTAATTCATCTGGAATACGATGGCGCCTCCTTGATGTTCTTCAAGGTCTTCGACGCGGAAGGACGCCGGCTGGATTGCTGCCCTAAGGAAAGCGGCCGGGGTACCAACGTGGCGAGGGCTAGGCCGGCCAATCGCCTCCCCAGCAGCTCCTCAGGTAGCAGCGGAGGAACCGGAGAATCCAGCGACTCCCAGAGCTTCATGTGACTCGAGACGAGCGGCGACAGCTGAGCCCCGAGCTCGCGTGGCCTTCAGGCCGGAGCAGGGCAGCTACATCAGGCCGTCGGGCGCCATCGATCTGGATGGGGTTGGCGCCAGGCGCTGACGGCCCACCTTGATGATGGCGTCTCCTGCGAGACACGCTGTAATTAATGCTCCCTTAGGATTGTCACCTTTTGTTCCCTGCGAGGAATCATAGTATCACCCCGCGGGGGTATGTAAGGCGTCTGCCATGCCTTTTGTGAATTATATATCCTTATTATGAATCAATGCGAGATGCGTGCCCTGTCCCGGCTTGGCTCCCCCTTTCTTTCCTCACGAGCGCTTGTTGCTCTACACTGACAGGTCCCGGTCCCCAGGCAGGCTTCAGCCGTCGCTGGTATGCCAGGTCGCGATGCCATGGTCAAGGCTAGGAGGTGAGCGGCCCAAGGTCCAGTAAGAGCCCCTGAGTCGCGATGCTCAGGAGGTCCCCTTTAGTGCTCAAGCAGCCTCCGCTGGGCGAGAAAGGCAGGCAACGTGGTTGCGATGTAGCTGCGCTTAGGCGAGGGTTTAGCGTTTAGTTGATTTAGCTTTTGCGCCGACTTATCTCATAAGTTTGGAGTAGTTCTTGGCGAGGTGCCGGGCCTGCGTGGCAGCCGTAGGGTGTTCTTTGGGTCAGGCCCTTGTGAGCTTCTCCCCTCTTCCCCGCACTTTCCTTCGTGCTCTACGTCCTCAGGTCCCGGCCCTTGAGTGAGGTCAGCCGCCGCTGGTATGACAGGTCGCGATGCCGTGGGTCAAGGCCAGGGGGTGAGGGCTCGAGAGCCAGTAAGAGCCCATGAGTCGCGATGCTCAGGCGCTCCCCTTTAACGCGTGCGGCCGGATCGTATGGGAGAGAGAGGAGAGGGGGCCCACGACGCCCCACGCTTATTCCTTACGCCGGATCCTGCACACCAATCACGAGGGAAAAAGGTCTGCCGTTACGGTTGCCAGCCAGCTGCTCGCTGTCTCGAGGGAGTGATTGAGGCACCGAGGGCCCGGGCGAGGTAGCGCTATGCGCGGGTTGCCACGCACCAGAGCTCGACCACTCAGATTTGTCGATGTTGCGAGGGGACGGACCCATGCTAGCACCTTTAATCGTGTCGAGCGAGCGGCTCCAAAGGTAGGTGTCAATCGAGCAGGCGATTATCTCAAGCAGGTTAGTCACGAAGAAACAAAGCAACTTAGATAGATGCAGAGAAAGCAAACGCCACTGGGTCAGGCCCGAGCGGCTTGGGGATGATGCAGCCCGAGGGGCGCCCCCAACGAGGTAAGCAGAAGACATAAGCAAAACGGATACATGCCGCAGGGACGGACCCACACAACACAGGAATGATGCGGCTGGGGCGCTCCTAGCTGAAACGAACTTGAAAGAAGTCACCGATACCATTGCGTAACGAGTGTCGGAGTAGCTGGCGGTGCGGGGGTGAAGAAGCCGATCCTCCACGAGCCCTCGGGGCTCGAGCCTCGGGAGGCCTCGGGAGGTCCGGGCGGCTCGGCCGAGGTCCATCTCCATCTCCTCCGAGGAACGCAGCGATGCTTGGCCACCTGAGCCTCAGATGCTCCTCATCAGCGCCGGTGGGCGACAGCCGCTCGGCAAGCCAAAGGGCATCTGAACGTAGCTGTCGCGGTGGACCTGCGCAACACCCCACGCCAAGGGCTAGAAGCACTCCTGAGACGCCGACTCGATTGAGCCTGGGTAGTCGATCTGAGCCACGCTGTAGCCCGCATCCTCGCTTGATGGGGGAGCTATCTTTGGGCAAAGGGCGGTTGCCGCGTGCATGACTCTCGATTCCTGCAACTCCCGAGCGACCTTGGTGATGACCTCCCGAGGGTTGGGTCCTCCTTTCCTTGCGCCTTCACGAGGGAAGCGTGCTGTGGCTCACGCCTCAAGTGGTGCCCAAGCGCCTCCCTGGTGATCTTGGCAAAGTCGGTGGCTCCTCAAGAGAGAGCCCCCGAGCCCTGCCCGAGGAGGGCGCCGGGCGCGCCCTCCTATGCGATGGAGGGTAGGCCCTTGGACGGGCGCATGTCCAGATGTGGCGCCTCCGGAGGTGCCTGCCTCCTGAGGCTTTGAGCCAGGTGACGTCTTCTTCTTGGGAGCTACTCCGGGGAGGTTTCCACTCTTGCTGTCCGGGTCCGCGATTGACGCGGCTCGGAGGGCGCCTTCGAGAGAGCACACCGCATCCTTCTCTTCACAGGGGACCGTGATGACCCCGCCACTTCCTGGCATCTTGAGGATGTTGTAGCCATGGTGAGTCATCGCCATGAACTTGGCCAGGGCGGATACCGAGGATGGCATTGTATGGCGGTGCGAATGTGAGCGACGTCGAAGTCAATGAGCTCGATCGGTAGTTGTTGTACTGTCCAAAGGTGACAGAAGGCGGACCTGCCCTATCGGGACAAAGTGGAACCATCGGTGACTCCTCGAGAAAGGCTTGGTTGGTTGGCTGAAGCTGATCATATGGCACTTGAAGATTGTTGAACGTCTCGACGGACAGAACGTTGAGTCCTGCTCCGCCATCGATGAGGGTCTTGGTGACTTGCACATTGCTGATGATTGGGGAACAGAGCATTGGGAGGACACCGACCGTCGCCGCGCACTTGAGCTGCTCAGCTGAACTGAACGTGATGGCGCACGCAGACCACTCCGAGAGGGCGCGTGGCCTCAAGCTTGGGAGGATCTGTATTCATCTCATGAGTAAACTGCTTGAAGATGCTTGTGAGGCTGGGGCTGGCGGCGCCCAAGATGCAAGCGATTGCACGTGGCTCTGGAAGCCCCAGCCCCTCGTCCGATGATGGTCTTCATTCCTTCTTGGTGGTGGCGGCGAAGAGGAAGGCTCATGCGTTGCCTTGCGGGCGATCCTCACGAGGCTGATCTCTCCAAGCTCCTCGCGAGGCTGGTCCTGCCACGTCCTCGCGAGGCCGGTCACGCCACCCTTGGCGAGGGCCACGGTCGTCCCAGCGTCCTCCACCTCTTGCTCTGCCTCGGCCGTAGCCCCGATCGTTGCACTCGGGACATCGACCGACACGGCCTTCTCGCACGGCCCTAAGCTCTTGACATTCGTTGGTGTTGTGGGTGTGAAGATCATGGTACACACAGTACCGTCTGCCCTTGGACGACTCCAGCTGGTCCCTGCCGCGCTTCGTGTCCGGCTCACTGCGAAACGGCTGCTCCTTTGCGCTTCACATCCTTGGCCTTGGCTTTCTTCTCCTCTCTGGGTCCGCCGTCGAGAGCTTGAGAAGGGAGAGGCGTCCCTCCTCAGCCCTTGCGCACTTGGTTGCCAGGTTGAACAACTCCAGTGACGTACACAGATCTTCATGGATCGCCAGCTCCTCCTTCATCTTGACATCGCGGACGCCATCAGAGAACGCCAAAATGATGGCCTCCTCGGTCACCCTGGGAATCTTGAGGCGAGTGCTGTTGAAGCGCTGGATGTACTTCTGCAAGGTCTCTCCAGGCTGCTGCTTGATGCGGCGTAGGTCACCCACGGCCGGCGGACGGTCGCGAGTGCCCTGGAAGTTGGCGATGAAGCGGGTGCGCATCTCATCCTGAGAAGAGATCGTGCCGAGGGCCAGGTTCAGAGCCAAAGGGCGCCTGGGCCTTGAGTGCCATGGGAAACCAGTTCGCCATGACCTTTTTCGTCCCCGTTGGCGGCTGATGCCCAGCTATCGTGAAATTTGTAGGAACTCCGCGGGTCGGCAGTGTCGTCAGTAGCGAGGGCAGGTCGAGCTTGAACTTTCTGGCCAGTGACACTGTGCAGCTCGGTGGTGAAGGCGCGGCAGCCTGCGGTGGCCACCAGAGCTCTCTGCTGATGCGGGGCTTGCTCCTGGGGATTCTCGCGCACTGCGGCCTGGAGCAACGCGGGGTCTTGACGTGGTGGCGCAAGGATGCGGTCGTGGCGCACCGGTGCCGGGAGCACGCGTGCACCTTCTTGGGGACGAGGGATTTCTTGGCAGCTCCTTTCTTGTCGCGCGGGTGCCGGACGCGGTGGATCTCGTCCTGGGGCCGCGCGCCTTGGAGCCAGGGCGCCTTCTTGGGGAGGAGGTGGTGGAGGCACCTCCTGATCTGCGCCTCCTGCGCAGGACGGAGGGCGAGGCAGCGAGAGGGACGGCATAGGAGAGCCCCCTGCGGCGCTGACGAGCTCGGTGATGCGGGCGAGCCAGTCCTCGTAGAGGTCGTCGACGGGACGGTAGTGCAGGGCTCACACGCCAGGAGCAACACGGCGAGCACGTTTGTGGGGGCACGACGGGCGTGGGACGACGAACCAGCTGGGGTCAGCGACGGGATGGCGGTGCGGCCTTCCCGCCGCACCGAAGGATGCAGACGAGGCTCGCTGCCGTTCCCAGCCGGGCAGGTGGCGGCAAAGCGACGGGAACGACGGGACACCACGACGGGAGCCGTCTGGGCGACGTGACGGGCGGCGAGAGCAGCCCGACGCTCGGCGAGAGCCCGGGGAGCGTCCGCCATGGACACGACGGAAGATCGAACGCGAAGTCTTGTGTCATCCGCCCCGCGAGGCTTGGCCCCTCGCGAGGGTCTTAAGTCTTGCGCTGATGAAGATGAGCCGTACTAGGCCACCACTTGAGCCACGCCGCAGGCCGCAGGCAGGCAAGTCTGGGGACCCCCGTTCCCAGAACGCCGACAAAGTCCTCCAGAATCTTCTGCAAACAAGGAGGAGTGGGTGTGGCCTCGAGTTCGTCGCTGGTGGCAAAATAGAGGTGTTGCACGTGGAGTAATGGCGTTGTTCTTGCATAGTCCCTTGAGTTGCACGCTGTTGACGAGGAAACAGGTTGAGGATGTGGCCTCATGCCCTTGCATACTGATGGTTCTGGGCTGCAACTCAAATTCCAGGTGCTTGGCGCGCCCGGTGTCTTGTCATCACATTGTTGGCTTCGAGCCAATCCATACCCAATATGGCGTTGTACACACCGCAGTGCAACACCTTCAGATCCATGGTTAACTCATGCCATTGAGATAACCACACACAGTTGGGAACGACTGCTGAGCATAGTATCTCCCCTCCGTCGGCGACCCGCACGCGATAAGCACGCGGAAGGAGTTGGGCGTCCGCCATTTGATTCGCCAATGAGGAATCGATGAAATAGTTCGTGCTACAAGAGTCAACTAACATGAGCACCTCCCGGCCTTGTATCCAAACTCGTAGTTGAAAAGCTTTGGCAAAAACACCTCCTGAGATGGCTGATTTGGAGATGGCCATCACCGTGTCATCTGGGGGAGGCAGTTGCATGTCGATGGTGTTGTCGATGCCGAAGAGGTCAAGGAACTCCTCGACGACGTGGAGTTAGAAGAGGTGGGGCACACGTGATCGTTCCCCCACCGCTCGCCGCACTTGAAATAGAGGCTGCGAGCACGGCGATGTTCCCGCATTGTCTTCAATTTTGCTGAATCCGCGCGCGCGACATCAGTACCGCGAGGGTCGGTGGCGCCCGAGGAAGTCGCTAGCCTAGTCGGTGGCGGTGGCAGCGGCTGTGGAGTAGCCGTATGCTGGAGCGGGTCGGGTGGCCGTGGAAGCGACCCGAACATGCCATCGGCCACCTCCTCTTGCAGCAAGGCGAGGGCGCACATTGTATCCAAGTCGGATGGCCACAGGACGAGCACCACCGCTCGGATATCCATCCTCAGTCCCTCCACAAATCGAGTGAGAAAATAGTAAGGATGAATCGAATAAGAATACAAACTCAAATGATTAATGATTAGCTCAAATTTCTTGATGTAACATGTAACAGATGACGTTTGCCTGACAGTGTAAACCTGTCGAATCAGCATCTGATGCCAATCGCGGCCAAAACCCGTGCACAATAGGGAGGTAAATGAATCCCAATCAAACTCGGGAAGCCGTTTCTGGATCATTTGTAACCAAACGGAAGCGGTGCCGGAGAAATTGAGGGCGGCCATGGGAACCCAGAAGGTAGCATGGATTCCAAACATAAAGAAATATTGCTCACACAAAGTTTTCCACAAATTTGGGCTCTCTCCCATGAACCGAGGAAACGAGATAGAAGGGTGTGCTTGGCCAAGATCGGCCAACATCTGACTTGCGTGAACAAAAGGGAACAAGACTGAAGGGGACAAGAGGGAATCAAACTGACCGCTGGTCGTGAGCGGTGGTGGTGTTTGGAACGACACCGTCGACGGCCCCCGTGGTAGATTGAAGACGTCGTGGCCATTAGTGAAGGAAATATGCCCTAGAGGCAATAACAATGTTGTTATTTTATATTTCCTTATATCATGATAAATGTTTATTATTCATGCTAGAATAGTATTAACCGGAAACTTGATACATGTGTGAATACATAGACAAAACAGAGTGTCCCTAGTATGGCTCTACTTGACTAGCTCGTTAATCAAAGATGGTTAAGTTTCCTAACCATAGACATGTGTTGTCATTTGATGAATGAGATCACATCATTAGAGAATGATGGGATGGACAAAACCCATCCGTTAGCTTAGCATAATGACCTAAAGTTTTATTGCTTTTGCTTTCTTCATGACTTATACATATTCCTCTGACTATGAGATTATGCAACTCCCGAATACCAGAGGAACACCTTATGTGCTATCAAACGTCACAACGTAACTGGGTGATTATAAAGATGCTCTACAGGTGTCTCTGAAGGTGTTTGTTTGGTTGGCATAGATCGAGATTAGGATTTGTCACTTCGAGTATCGGAGAGGTATCTCTAGGCCCTCTCAGTAATGCACATCACTATAAGCCTTGGAAGAATTGTGACTAATGAGTTAGTCACGAGATGATGCATTACGGATCGAGTAAAGAGACTTGCTGGTAACGAGATTAAACTAGGTATGCTGATACCGACGATTGAATCTTGGGCAACTAACATACCGATGACAAAGGGAATAACGTATGTTGTTATTGTGGTTTGACCGATAAAGATCTTCGTAGAATATGTAGGAACCAATATGAGCATCCAGGTTCTGCTATTGGTTATTGACCGAAGATGTGTCTCGGTCATGTCTACATAGTTCTCGAACCCGTAGGGTCCGCACGCTTAACGTTCGATGCCGATTTGTATTATGAGGTATTTGTTTTGGTGACCGAAATTTGTTCGGATCCCGGATGAGATCACAGACATGACGAGGAGTCTCGAAATAGTCAAGAGGTAAGGATTGACATATTGGAAGGTGGTATTCGGACATCAGAATGGTTTCGAGAGGTTCGGGTATTTTACCGGAGTACCGAGGGGTTAGCGGAACCCCCCGGGGGAAGTCATGGGCCACGTGAGAGAGAGGGGACAGCCCACAAGGGGTGCCCCCCCCATGGGAGCCCGAATAGGACTAGGGGAGGGGGCGGCACCCCCCTTTCCCTCTTTCCCTCTCCCACTCCTTCCTGTTCCCCTCAGATGAAGAAAGGAAGGGGGGATCCTACCAGGAGTGGAGTCCTAGTAGGACTCTCCCCCGCCCCCATTGGCTCGCCCCTCTTGGCTGGCCTCCTCCTCCTCCCCTCCTTTATATACGGGGGCAGGGGGCGGCCCATAGCACATCAATTGTTCTCTTAGCCGTGTGTGGTGCCCCCCTCCACAGTTTACTCCTCCAGTCATAGTGTCGTAGCGCTTAGGCGAAGCCTTGTGTGGATTACATAACCATCGCCGTCACCACGCCGTCGTGCTGACGGAACTCTCCCTTGACCCTCTTCTGGATCAAGAGTTCGAGGGACGTCATCGAGCTAAACGTGTGCTGAACTCGGAGGTGCCGTACGTTCGGTACTAGATCGGTTGGATCGTGAAGACGTTCGACTACATCAACCGTGTTAACCTAATGCTTCCGCTTCCGCTCTATGAGTGTATGTGGACACACTCTCCCCCTCTCGTTGCTATGCATCTCCTAGATAGATCTTGCGTGATAGTAGGAATTTTTTTGAAATTGCATGCTACGTTCCCCAACAGTGGCATCCGAGCCAGTTCTATGCGTAGATGATATGCACGAGTAGAACACAAAGAGATGTGGGCGATAATAGTCATACTGCTTACCACCAACGTCTTATTTTGATTCGGCGGCATTGTTGGATGAAGTGGCCCAGACCAACATTACATGACCACGTCCATGAGACCGGTTCTACCGGCGTGCTTTTGCACACAGGTGGCTGGCGGGTGTCTCTTTCTCCAACTTTAGTTGAATCGAATTCGACTACGACCGGTCCTTGTGAAGGTTAAAACAACACACTTGATGAAAAATCGTTGTGGTTTTGATGCGTAGGTAAGAACGGTTCTTGCTAGAAGCCCATAGCAGCCACATAAAACTTGCAACAACAAAGTAGAGGACGTCTAACTTGTTTTTGCAGGGTATGTTCTGATGTGATATAGTAAAGACATGATGTGATATAAGTTATTGTATGAGATGATCATGTTTTGTAAAAAGTTATCGACAACTGGCAGGAGCAATAGTTGGCGAGACGACAATGACACAACGATGGAGATCAAGGTGTCAAGCCGGTGACGATGGAGATCATGACGGTGCTTTGGAGATGGAAATCAAAGGCACAAGATGATGATGGCCATATCATGTCACATATTTTGATTGCAGGTGATGTTTATCTTTCATGCATCTTATTTTGCTTAGTACGTGATACGTCTGCAACGTATCTACTTTTTATCACCCTTTTCCTCTTGTTTTGGACTCTAATTTGCATGATTTGAATGAAACTAACCCCGGACTGACGCTGTTTTCAGCAGAACTACCATGGTGTTACTTTTTGCAGAAATAAGAAGTTCTCGGAATGGAACGAAACTTTGCGAGGATTTTTTATATCAATAATAAGAATTTTTGGAGCCAAGACCTGCCGGAGAGGGGCACCTGGGTGGGCACAACCCACCAGGGCGTGCCCCCCTCTCCCGGCGCGCCCAGGTGGGTTGTACCCACCTGGTGGCCCCGTAGACGACCCCCCTGATACTATAAAATCACATATTTCCAGAAAAAAAAACAGGGAGAAAGAATTATCATGATCCATGAGACGGCCGCCGCCAAGCCCTGTTCTTCCTCAGGAGGGCAGATCTGGAGTCCGTTTGGGGCTCCGGAGAGGGGGATCTTCGTTCTTCGTCATCACCAACCCATCTCCATCGCCAATTCCATGATGCTCCCCACCGGGAGTGAGTAATTCCTTCGTAGGCTCGCTGGTCGGTGAGGAGTTGGATGATATTCATCATATAATCGAGTTAGTTTTGTTCGGGCCCGATCCCTAGTATCCACTATGTTCTTAGATTGATGTTGCTATGACTTTGCTATGCTGAATGCTTGTCACTTTGGGCCCCGGTGCCATGAACTTAGATCTGAACCGTTTATGTTATCATCATTATATCCATGTTTTAGATCTGATCTTGCAAGTTATAGTTACCTACTATGGTTATGATCCGACAACCCCGGAGTGACAACAACCGGGTCCACTCTCGGTGATGACCGTACACTCCTAGGGAAAAGCGTAGCAGTAGAACGTGTTTTCGGCCTATCAGTAGCGCAGGCTGGAGCACTACTGGTACGGCGCTACAGCTAAAGGTTAGCAGTAGCGTGGGTTAACCCACGCTACTGCTATATTGACTTAGTAGTAGCGCTTTTTCCAAAGAGCGCTACTGGTAATTACTAGTAGCGCTTCTCCCAGCCCGCGCTACTACTATTATTCAGTATTTTATTTCTTTTTTATTTCATGTTGTATTCATACACTTTTATACAAGTTTTCATACAGCAACAATTTAGAGATTATTTTTACATCATAATGCGTTATTACATCACTGGGTGAAAGAGCCGTGTACAAGTTTCAAGTGGACGGACATCCACTTGAACCTAATCCGCGGTTCTTTCACCCAATGATATAATAAATATCATGATCATCATATCATTAACAACTTATCATCATAATACATCATTGTCATATAACACCTCCTCATGATCATCGTTTTCATCAATGAGACATCACATAGCAAGTTGGTCACTAGTCATAATCACAACTACTCCTCATCATCAACTCCAACACATTGTACCACATAATAAACATTGTACCTTATAGGACCTACAACATTCGCTTAGGACCTACTATATTCTCTTAGGTAAAATAGCATAAAACAAGATATCCCCTGACTCTCCATTACGGAGAATGGAGATTATCCTGTCTCCAATTCTTGCCTTTCGCACAGTGTTGCTTACAAGAACCTCCTTATGACTGTCCATACATTTTTTCCATTCTCTGATTACCATGTGTTCACCGGTTTTAGAAATCCGATATGGACAGGTGACATTCATAGGATGACCTGGCTGTATGTTCAAAACATTGAGGCGACCATTCTGATACATCAGATGAGGCACACAATCCATCAGGATTTTCTGTTGAAAAACATAGTAATAACTTCGTAGTTAGCAACGTAGTCAGTTTTAGAAGTATGCAAAAGATGCACGAATGTTGTAATAGTAAAAAATCTTACCATGGCATCTCCATGGAAGTTACCGTGGTTCAACATGTGCACTAGTGGCACATATTGACCATAATGTAGAGGAGTTTGATAATAGGTATTGTAATTCTCAAGTTCAGTACAAAATACGATCAGATGATTTTTCTCCTGATAAGTTAATTTGGAACCATCGGTGTAGTAGGTTCTGTCTACCATCTTTCGCACATTGTTTGAAGGATAAAAATAAGCTGTCAATGGAAATAAGATGTCAACAATTTTGAAATAAACAATATAAATTAGTTAATAACTATGTTTGAGAAACTCACATAGCGGTAGAATTGGAAGCGTATGAACAAGGACCCAAATGTCCATTTTGTTTTGCTCGATGTCAGGATCACCAAGATCCATGGTGACAAGCATATCCTCATAAAACCATACATCTTGCAAAGCGCTATCCAATTTGTGCAACCAAAATGGGTTACGCTCTGAGAATTGTACGGATTTACTTCAAAATCAATACCATGATGGGTCCTTAGGTGAATTTTATTTGTTTCAAAACATTCATGGTCTTGAAAACCCATCCTCTCCAAGACATAGCGTCTTGCATGGCATGGGATAAGCTAGTCGAATTGTAAAAGATGAAAATTACACGTTGAAATAGTTGAAGTCATGCTTAATTACGAAGAAAAACACTTGTAGTTGTTGCATACCGTTTCAACATCGAAGGTCTCCTGGAGCTCAATGCTGAAGCGCCGATCTTCATCCAGGTGAGGCCTGTCGAACAGACCTTGGTCGTCGTTGCACCAGTCGCACTCCCCTGGGGGACTTTAGTCATCCGAGTACAACATTTCCTATGTTTATAATTCAAATATTAAACTTGTACAATTAAGTATATGTACTACAAAAACTAAATTAGATCATTATTATTCATCACGGGTTGACTACCGGTCTGCCGAGTCTTTTCTTGCAAACTCTCAGCTCACGTGGTGTATACATTGGACCGTTGGTGATGGTCGGTCCTCCTTTCGTCCCCAAGTGCATTACACAAAATGTCTAGCACACGGGAACGAAGGAGAAGCGCCCCACGACAACGATCGGGATTCTTAAATCCTCTCATATATGGTGGAGACTCTCCCTCACTGATTCCTCTCTGACATTTGCGACCGTCGGTGATGGTCGTTACTACTCCTTCCCCTAGTGCATAACAAAGGTCTAACACAAGGAGAAGAAGGAGAAACAACCCCCACGACAACAGTCGGGACTCTTCGTCCTCTCATATATGGTGGAGCCTCGACAGACTTAAAGTCAACCCAAAATATCGCTTAATTATCTCTCTAGAAAATCCAGGCCACTCGATATTTCCTACATATTCTAGCACAAGTCATGCCAAAATTCACGAAAAAATCTGGCATGACCTTTGCTAAAAAGGACATATCGAGCGCTGAAATTGCCGTAACGGAAATTAATCAACACTCCGTGAAACATAGGCCACTGGAGGTGTAACACCTGCAAACATGAACGGCCACTTGGGCAAGCACAAATCCTAAATATAAGAGCAACACAAGATATACATATTTTTGTCTACATCATATCTTATAGGACTCATATTGACATGGAGATTTGGCTGGTCTCACCTCGAGGTCGGAGGGGGTCGGTGGCCAGGGACGGCAATGAGGGATGATGGAGGGGCTCCTAGATTTCTGCAAAAACAAAAACCCTATAAGCTATCAACTAATCAAATGCATACGACTTGCATAGTGCAGTCCAATTTGAGCATTCAAAATAGGAGTACTTCTACAATTTGAGCATTCAATAAGCAAAACCAAAACATAAAATAAATAAGTATTCAAATTAGCATGCATTCAATAAGCAAAAGTAAATCATCTCTTGCTTTCGTACATCGTCGAATATTATCACTAATACATCCCGAATAGTATCATACATATAACATCACTAATACAACTAAAACCCTAGCGAACGATGGGTATCGGCACGGGTGGTGGACACCCAAAGAGAATGAACCATCACAAGATCATAGCTCTAGTGAGATCCCTGGAGAACCTGCCAGGTATTGGAGAACCTATGCTCCAACACAAACAAGTAGCAACAGACATGCGCGTCCTCCTCGCTGACACAATGACGTACCACATCCGCGGGGTCCTCAAGCCTCTGCACCGTCACCGCCCATGCGACCGCCACCAAAGAAGGTTCGGGTCAACGACGGGTTGGCTCCTCACCAGGCTGTGCCCCCGGCAGGTAGCGCCTCTCAGTACCAGCCCGGCGGAGCCTAGTCCCGGACTTGGCCCATCTGGTCAAGCAGGTGTCCTGCGCTGAGTCGACGATGAGGATGCGGGATAGGCATCGTCGACGTTGATGTGGGAATAATTGCTTGAACTAAAAAAATAACAACAAATGTGACATGTTCAACTAGTTCTATTAATTCAACTAGTTCTTACTAAAAATAAACTAGTTCTTACTAAAAATGGACTACTTCTTACTAAAAATAAACTTACTATAAATAAAAATAAACTAGTTCTTGCTAAAAATATACTAGTTCAACTATTTATATTAATTTTCTTACTAAAAATACACCTATCCTATTAATTCAACTAGTTCTTACTAAAAAAACTAGTTCAGCTAGTTCTATTAAATTTCTTACTAATTCTATTAAACACTACTGCCCTAGTTCTTACTAACTAATTAGTACCTAGGAACTACTGCCCTAATTACCATCTAATTTTATGAACCCTAACTAATTTGATGCAATCTAAAATTTGAAGAACCCGAGGAAACTTAGCTAGGCAGAGGTAGGGGAGGGGGAGGAGGAGGCGTGCTCACCTCGGGTACCTATGGCAAGGGAGGGGCAGGCGGCGTCGAGGTCAGGGTCGGGACTCGGGCGCGTGGCGGAGGGCGGCGTCGAGGTCGGGGTCGGGGGTGGCGTCAAGGTCGGGGTCGAGGCGGCTTCGAGGTCGGGTTGGGGAGGTGTCGAGGGTGTCTGAGAGGCAGCGGAGAGGCGTCACGGTGGCCAGCCAGCGTCTGAAGGCGGCGAGGAGGAGTTGGGATTTGGGGGAAGTAGCCGTGGGGAAGAACGAACCACGCGGTTAAGTCAAAAGTAGCAGTAGCGTGTTCCAGGAAGTGCGCTACTGCTAGGTTAGCTATAGCGCGTTTCTGAACATGCGCTACTACTATTCCTTTCTCTTTTTCCCCCTTTTTCATTTATTTTTCTTTACATTTTATTTTTTTTCCTTTCTCCTTTTTCTATTTCTTTCATTTTCATTTACTAGTAGCAGTAGCGCCTTTCTACGTAAACGCGCTGCTACAAAACTAGTAGCGGTAGTGCTGTTTCTATAAGATCGCTACTACTATGTGTAACCTATCGGCTTAGCAGTGGGAATTTTAGTAGTAGCGCTTCTATTGCTAAACACGCTACTGCTACATATGTATCTGTAGCGCGGTTTTCGCCAACGCGCTAATGCTAGTTAGCACTAGCATGCTTTTTTAACAAGTGCTACTGCTAAAGTTCTGTGTATAAGGTTTTCCCTAGTAGTGATAGTTTGAGGAGTACATGTATTCACAATGTGTTAATGCTTTGTTCTGGTTCTCTATTAAAAGGAGGCCTTAATATCCCTTAGTTTCCAATATGGACCCCGCTGCCACGGGAGGGTAGGACAAAAGTTGTAATGCAAGTTCTTTTAATAAAGCACGTATGACTATTTACGGAATACATGCCTACATTATATCGATGAACTAGAGCTAGTACCGTATTGCCGTAGGTTATAACTGTCACATGATGAATATCATCCAACAAGTCACCGATCCAATGCCTACGAATTTGTCCTATATTGATCTTGCTAAGTTACTACTGCTGCTGCTACTGTCACACTTGCTACAAAATACTGCTATCACTGTTACTGTTACTATTGCTGCTGTCACTACTATCAAAACTATCATATTACTGTGCTACTGATCGCTTTGATGTACATAATTAATCTCCAGGCGTGGTTGAATTGACAACTCAGCTGCTAATACCTTCAAATATTCTTTGGCTCCCCTTGTGTTGAATCTATAAATTTGGGATGAATACTCTACCATCGAAAACTGATGCGATCCTCTATACTTGTGGGTTATCAAGACCTTTTTCTGGCGCCATTGCCGGGGAGCACAGCTATATTTGTTGAGTCACTTGGGGTTATTATCAATTTATCATTATGAAAAATCTGAAAGATCCAAAGACTAAGATATTTCCCTCAAAGACGAGGGGAGGTAAGGAACTGCCATCCAGTTCTGCTTTAGATTCACCTTCTGTTATGAGTAAACTTGCAACACCACCACATGCTATGAATTCCAATATGTTGCAAGTTATTGATGATGCTACTTCTACTATGAATGATGCTTATGATGATGCTAGTACCTTGCTCGATAATGATGATGTGCCACTTGGTGAATTTCTTGATAAACAAACTGCTAGAGTAATACAAATTATGTTGTTGAATCTGATAATGAGCTTGAAACTGAATCTTCTGGGAAACCTACTAGAGCTATCCCTCCTAGATATGAGTTGCCTAAAGTGCCGGAAGGTTATGTTATGAGTGAAGAAGCAACTACAGATATTCTTGCTTGTAAGGATAGAGATGATCTAGAGAAATTATTACACAAGTATAAAGAAAAATCTCTGAATGCTAGAATGAAATGTGATCCTATGTTTGCTACTTCACCTATCTTTATTGATGATAAGGATTATGAATTCTCTGTCAATAGGCCCGAGTTAATTACTCTGGTTGAATCTGATCCTTTCCATGGTTATGAAACTAAAACTGTTGTGTCACATCTTACTAAGTTGAATGATATAGCCACCCTTTTTACTCATGATGAGAAAACTTGATATTACTTTATTCTCAAATTGTTTTCTTTCTCTTTAAAAGGTTAATGCTAAAGCTTGGTACAATACTCTTGCTCCTGGTTGTGTGCGTAGTCCCCAGGATATGATTTATTACTTCTCTAAAAAATATTTTCCTGCTCATAAGAAACAAGCTGCCATACAGAAAATATTTAACTTTGTGCAAACTAAAGAAGAGAGTCTCCCACAAGCTTGGGGGAGGCTTTGCCGATTAACTTAATGCTTTGCCTGATCATCCTCTTAAGAAAAATGAAATACTTGATATCTTCTATAATGGACTAACCGATGCTTCTAGGGACTTCCAAGATAGTTGTTCTGGTTGTGGTTTCAGGGAACGAACTATTGCTCAAGCTGAAGAATTATTAAATAATATATTCAAAGTTTATGATGAATGGACTCTTCCTGAACCACGGGCTAAGCCCAGTCCAAAGAAGAGGGGTATATTATATCTCAGTCCTAAAGATATGCAAGAGGCAAAGAAATCTATGAAGGAAAAAAGGTATTAAAGCTGAGGATGTCAAAAATTTACCTCCGGTTGAAGAAATACATGGGCTTAATACACCACCAATACCTAAGGTGGTAGAGGTAAATTCTCTTATGAAGTTCAATGATAATGATAATCCTCACAATATGCATCCTGGTCAATGCCTTTATGAGTTTGAGAACTGTTGGGGAACGCAGTAATTTCAAAATTTTCCTACGATCACGCAAGATCTATGTAGGTGATGCATAGAACCAAGCGAGGAGAGTGTGTCCACGTACCCTCGTAGACCGAAAGCGGAAGCGTTATATCAACGCGGTTGATGTAGTCGTACGTCTTCATGATCCGACCGATCCTAGCACCGAACGTACGGCACCTCCGTGTTCAGCACACGTTCAGCTCGATGACGTCCCTCGTACTCTTGATCCAGTTGAGGCCGAGAGAGAGTTTCGTCAGCACGACGGCGTGGCGACGGTGATGATGAAGTTACTGGCGCAGGGCTTCGCCTAAGCACTACGACGATATGACCGAGGTGTGTAACTGTGGAGGGGGAACCGCACGGCTAAGAGATTGTCTGTTGTGCTTTGGGGCGCCCCCTTGGCCACGTATATAAAGGAGGGAGGAGGAGTCCGACCTAGGAGGGGCGCACCTATAGGGGGAGTCCAACTAGGATTCCCAATCCTAGTTGGAGTCCCCTTCCTTTTCCAAGAGGGGAGAAAGGGAAGGAGTAGGAGAGGGAGAAAGAAAGAGAGGGGGGCCGCCCCCTCCCTAGTCCAATTCTGACATGGGGCGCGTGGCCACCCCTTGAGGCCCTTCTCTCCTTTACCGCATGGCCCATTAAGGCCCACTACTTCCCCCGGCGAACTCCTGTAACTCTCCGACACTCCAAAAAATAGCCGAATCACTCGGAACCTTCCCGATGTCCGAATATAGCCTTCCAATATATCGATCTTTATGTCTCGACCATTTCGAGACTCCTCATCATGTCTGTGATCTCATCCGGGACACCGAACAACATTCGGTACATCAAATCACATAACTCGTAATATAAATCGTCATCGAACTTTAAGCATGCAGACCCTACGGGTTCGAAAACTATGTAGACATGACCGAGACACATCTCCCGTCAATAACCGATAGCGGAACCTAGATGCTCATATTGGCTCCTACATATTCTACGAAGATCTTTATCGGTCAAACCGCATAACAACATGCGTTGTTCCCTTTGTCATCGGTATGTTACTTGCCCGACATTCGATCGTCGGTATCCTCATACCTAGTTCAATCTCGTTACCGGCAAGTCTCTTTACTCGTTCCGTAATGAACCATCCCGCAAATAACTCATTAGTCACATCGCATGCAAGGCTTATAGTGATGATCATTACCGAGAGGGCCCAGAGATAGCTCTCTGATATATGAAGTGACAAATCCTATCTTGATCTATGCCAACCCAACGAACACCATCTGAGACATCTGTAGAGCATCTTTATAATCACCAAGTTACGTTGTGACATTTGATAGCACACAAGGTGTTCCTCCGGTATTCGGGAGTTGCATAATCTCATACTCAGAGGAACATGTATAAGTCATGAAGAAAGCAATAGCAATAAAACTAACGATCACTATGCCATGCTAACGGATGGGTCTTGTCCATCACATCATTCTCTAATGATGTGATCTCGTTCATCAAATGACAACACATGTCTATGGCTGGGAAACTTAACCATCTTTGACTAACGAGCTTGTCAAGTAGAGGCATACTAGGGACACTCTATTTTGTCTATGTATTCACACGTGTATCATGTTTCCGGTTAATACAATTCTAGCATGAATAATAAACATTTATCATGGTATAAGGAAATATAAATAACAACTTTATTATTGCCTCTAGGGCATATTTCCTTCAGTCTCCCACTTGCACCAGAGTCAATAATCTAGTTCACATCTCCATGTGATTTAACACCAATAGTTCACATCATCATGTGATTTAACACTCTATAGTTCACATCGCCATGTGACAAATACCCAAAGGGTTTACTAGAGTCAATAATCTAGTTCACATCACCATGTGATTAACACCCAAAGAGTACTAAGGTGTGATCATGTTTTGCTTGTGAGAGAGCTATAGTCAATGGGTCTGCCACATTCAGATCCATTTGTATTTTGCAAATTTATATGTCTACAATGCTCTGCATGGAGCTACTCTAGCTAAATGCTCCCACTTTCAATATGTATCTAGATCGAGACTCAGAGTCATCCAGATCGGTGTCAAAGCTTGCATCGACGTAACTCTTTACGATGAACTCTTTATCACCTCCATAACCGAGAAATATTTCCTTAGTCTTCTAAGGATAATATACTCCTAGATAACTATTGTACTCCCTTGCCAAACTCAGGGCAGGGTATACAATAGGTCTGGTACACAGCATGGCATACTTTATAGTACCTATGGCTGAGGCATAGGGAATGACTTTTATTCTCTCTCTATCTTTTGCCATGGTCGGGCTTTGAGTCTTACTCAACTTCACACCTTGCAACATAGGCAAGAACTCCTTTCTTTGACTGTTCCATTTTGAACTCCTTCAAAAGCTTATCAGGGTATGTAATCACTGAAAAAACTTATCAAGCGTCTTGATCTATCTCTATAGATCTTGATGCTCAATATGTAAGCAACTTCATCGAGGTTTTTCTTTGAAAAAACTCCTTTCAGATACTCCTCTATGCTTTCCAAAAAATTCTACATCATTTCCGATCAACAATATGTCATTCACGTATAATTATCAGAAATGCTGTAGTGCTCCCACTCACTTTCTTGTAAATACAGGCTTCACCGCAAGTCTGTATAAAAACTATATGCTTTGATCAACCCATCAAAGTGTATATTCCAACTCCGAGATGCTTGCACTAGTCCATAGATGGCTCGCTGGAGCTTTGCACACTTTGTTAGCACCTTTAGGATCAACAAAACCTTTTGGTTGCATCATATACAACTCTTCTTTAAGAAATCCATTACGGAATGCATGTTTGACATCCATTTGCCAAATTTCATAAAATGCGTCAATTACTAACATGATTCGGACAGACTTTTAAGCATCGATACAAGTGAGAAAATCACATTGTAGTCAACACCTTGAACTTGCTGAAAACAGTTTTGCGATAATTCGAGCTTTTTAGATAGTAACACTACTATTAGCGTCCGTCTTTCTCTTGAAGGTCCATTTTATTCTCTATGGCTTGCCGATCATCGGGCAAGTCAACCAAAGTCCACACTTTGTTCTCATACATGGATCCTATCTCAGATTTCATGGCCTCAAGCCATTTCACGGAATCTGGGCTCATCATTGCTTCCTCATAGTTCGTAGGTTCGTCATGGTCTAGTAACATGATTTCCAGAACAGGATTACCGTACCACTCTGGTGCGGATCTTACTGTAGTTGACCTACGAGGTTTAGTAGTAACTTGATCTGAAGTTTCATGATCATCATCATTAGCTTCCTCACTAATTGGTGTAGGAATCACTGGAACTGATTTCTGTGATGAAGTACTTTCCAATTTGGGAGCAGGTGCAATTACCTCATCAAGTTCTACTTTCCTCCCACTTACTTCTTCCGAGAGAAACTCCTTTTCTAGAAAGGATCCATTCTTAGCAAAAAATATCTTGTCTTCAGATCTGTGATAGAAGGTGTACCCAACAGTTACTTTTGGGTATCCTATGAAGAAGCACTTCTCCGATTTGGTTTTGAGCTTATCAGGCTGAAACTTTTTCACATAAGCATTGAATCCCAAACTTTAAGAAACGACAGCTTAGGTTTCTTGCTAAACCACAGTTCATATTATGTCGTCTCATCGGATTTAGACGGTGCCCTATTTAACGTGAATGACACTGTCTCTAATGCATAACCCAAAACGATAGTGGTAAATCGGTAAGAGACATCATAGATCGCACCATATCTAATAAAGTACGGTTATGACGTTCGGACACACCATTATGCTATGGTGTTCCAGATGGCGTGAGTTGTGAAACTATTTCACATTGTTTTAAATGAAGACCAAACTCCTAACTCAAAGATCGTAGAAACATTATTTTCTTGTTACGATGATTTTCCACTTCACTCCGAAATTCTTTGAACTTTTCAAATGTTTCAGACTTGGGTTTCATCAAGTAGATATACCCATATCTGCTCAAATCATTTGTGAAGGTCAGAAAATAACGATACCCGCCGCGAGCCTCAACACTCATCGGACTACATACATCGGTATGTATTATTTCCAATAAGTGAGTGGCTCGCTCCATTGTTCCGGAGATCGGAGTTTTAGTCATCTTACCCATGAGGCATTGTTCGCAGGCATCAAGTGATTCCAAAAGTCCATCCGCATGGAGTTTCTTCATGCGCTTTACACCAATATGACTTAAACGGCAGCGGCTCAAGTATGTTGCACTACCAATATCAACTTTGCATCTTTTGGCATCAATATTATGTGTCTCACTACGATCGAGATTCCATAAACCATTTATATTAAGTGTATGACCATAGAAGGTTTTATTCATGTAAACAGAACAACAATTATTCTTTGACTTAAATGAATAACAGTATTGCAATAAACATGATCCAATCATATTCATGCTCAACGCAAACACCAAATAACATTTATTTTAGGTTCAACACTAATCCCGAAGGTAAAAGGAGTGTGCGATCGTGATCATATCAATCTTGGAATTATTTCCGACACATGTCGTCACCTTGTCCTTAACTAGTCTCTATTCATTTTGCAACTCCTGTTTCGAGTTACTACTCTTAGTAACTAAACCAGTATCAAATACCGAAGGGTTTCTATAAACACTAGTAAAGTACACATCAATAACATGTATATCAAATATACCTTTGTTCACTTTGCCATCCTTCTTATCTGCCAAGTATCTAGGGTACTTCCACTTCCAGTGACCGTTCCCTTTGCAGTAGAAGCACTCAGTTTCAGGCTTAGGTCTAGCTTTGGGATTCTTCATGGGCGTGGCAACTTGTTTGCCATTCTTCTTGAAGTTCCCTTTCTTTCCCTTTGCCCTTTTCTTGAAACTAGTGGTCTTGTTAACCATCAACACTTGATGCTCTTTCTTGATTTCTACCTTCGCTGATTTTAGCATCGCGAAGAGCTCGGGAATTACTTTCATCATCCCTTGCATATTATAGTTCATCATATAGTGACTAGAGAATTTTTTCAATTACTATCTTATCTGGAAGATTAACTCCCACTTGATTCAAGCAATTGTAGTACCCAGACAATCTGAGAACATACTCCTTTGGTTGAGCTATTCTCCTCCATCTTGTAGGCAAAGTACTGTCAGAGGTCTCATACCTCTCGACACGGGCATGAGTATGAAATACCAATTTCAACTCTTGGAACATCTTATATGCTCCATGACGTTCAAATCATTTTTAAAGTACCGGTTCTAAGCCGAAAAACATGGTGCACTAAACTATCAAGTAGTCATCATATCGATTTTGCCAAACGTTCATAACGTCGCATACGCTCTGCAATAGTTGTGTCACCTAGCGGTGCATCAAGGACATAATTCTTCTGTGTAGCAATGAGGATAATCCTCAGATCATGGACCTAGTCCGCATCATTGCTACTATCATCTTTCAACATAGTTTTTCTCTAGGAACATATCAAAAAAATAAATGGGGAACTACATCGTGAGCTATTGATCAATAACATAGATATGCAAATACTATCAAGACTAAGTTCATGATAAATTAAAGTTCAATTAATCATATTACTTAAGAACTCCCACTTAGATAGACATCCCTCTAGTCATCTAAATGATCACGTTATCCAAATCAACTAAACTATGTCCGATCATCACGTGAGATGGAGTAGTTTTCAATGGTGAACATCACTATGTTGATCATATCTACTATATGATTCATGTTCAATCTTTCGATCTCAGTGTTCCGAGGCCATATCCGTATATGCTAGGCTTGTCAAGTTTAACCTGAATATTCTGCGTGTGCAAAATTCGCTTGCACCCGTTGTATGTGAACGTAGAGCATATCACACCCGATCATCACGTGGTGGCTTAGCACAAAGAACTGTCGCAATGGTGCACACTCAGGGAGAACACTTATACCTTGAAATTTTAGTAAGGGATCATCACATAAAGCTACCATCATGCTAAGCAAAATAAGATGCATAAAAGATAAACATCACATGCAATCAAACTATGTGACATGATATGCCCAATATCATCTTGTGCCTTTGATCTCCATCTCCAAAGTACCGTCATGATCTCCATCGTCACCGACATGACACCATGACCTCCATCATCTTGATCTCTATCAACGTGTCGTCACATGGTCGTCTCGCCAAGTATTGCCTTTTGCAACTATTGCTATCGCATAGCAATAAAGTAAAGCAATTACATGGCGCTTGCATCTTATGCAATAAAAAGACAACCATAACACTACAAAAAAAAGACACATCCGTGACATTTTTGGGCGAGCGATTTTTTTTCTGTCATACTTATGACACTTCTATGACGATAATTGTGACAAAACCCGGTATCATCATAGATGTGGTGGGCTCCTACTTCTATGACAAAAAATCATGACAGAAAATGGGATTTTTGTCCTAGGCGGGCCGGAGATGCAGCTGCATGACATTCTTTGGGCCGTCCATGACGGAAAACACCGTGGTAGGAGCGAGGGCGCGGAAAATATCGAGGAGTTCCCGGTTACGGTGGGTGGTCGGGGGCCGAGCGATGCGCGTTTCTCTCATACGTACGTGTGTGTGTGCGAGGCGTTGGGCTCTAACTGAACCCGAGCGAGGCGTTGGGCTCTAACTGAACCCGAGCGATTGCACTGCAGGCTACGCGTTACTGAACCCGAGCGATCGATCGATCCCTTGCTATTAACTGAACACGAGTGTGATTCCTTTGCTACTGCTGCTAACTGAAGCCGATCGAACACTGCTACCTCCTGACCTGGATGAAAAGTGAGCATTGTTGAGGGGGTATGGATAAACAGTTCCCGGTGGGGGGTTGGATGAACAGGACCCTGTGGTAGCAGAGGTCGTTGCCGCTGGATGAACAGTACCCCGATCGATCGAGCCGGTTGATGAACAGGACCCCGTGGAGGGCTGGATGAACAGGACCCCATGGAGGGCTGGTTGAACAGTAGCCGGTGGAAGGCGGGTTGAACAGTAGTGGGTGGAGGGCTGCATGAACAGTAGCCCGTGGAGGGGTGGTTGAACAGGACCCCGTGGAGAGGGCTGGTCGAACAGTAGCCGGTGGAGGAGCGCGTGGTGGAGGTTGGATGAATAGGAGCCCGTGGATGAACAGTCGCATGTGGAGGCTGGAGGAGGTCGACGGTGGATGAACAGTAGCCCGTGGAGGCAGTCGACAGTGGAGATGAACAATACCCCGTGTAGTACCGTTTCGCGGTACGCCACACCCCTCCCGATGAACAGGACCCATGTTTCAACCGTAGCACTCCAACACAAGTCCGTTTCCTCTGTTTTGTGGTACGCCACACCCCTCCCGATCAACAGGACCCCGTTTCGACCGTAGGAGGTCCGTTTCCTCCATTTTGTGGTACGCCAGACCCCTCCCGATGAACAGGATCCCGTTTCCACCGTGGCCGGTCGAACACAAGGCCATTTCCTCCGTTCTGCGGTACGCCAGGCCTCGTTTCCAGCACCTGTTCCGTCCAAGCCGGTTGGCTCCCGATGAACAACACACGTTCCGTTGCCTCCCGATGAACACGACGCATTTCGTTGCCTCCCCATGAACACGACGACGACGCAGTTTCTCCGTTCCGACCCAGCCACAACAATGTACACGAGCCCTGGCCATACGTATGTGCGAGTAGGCGCTCGAGACCCCGCCCGTATGTACGTACGTGGCCGTATTTACTTTCTTGCACCCTGGGTGTTATACGTACGTGTACATGCCACGTGCGCGTCTGTACTACCACACATGCGCGCCTCTTCTACCACACGTGCGCGCCTCTACATCGACCTGTATGTACGTACACGTTTGCGACCAGAATGACAATGCTACGTACGCTTCGACCGGGTGGGTCCCAACTGTCAGGCACTTCCTTGCGTGCGAAGATGTAGCTGGTGGGTCCCAGCAGTCAGGGGGAAAATCGTTTTTTCCCGTAATATGGACGCACTTCCTTGCGTGCGAAGATGTAGCTGGTGGGTCCCAGCAGTTAGGGGGCGAATCATTTTTTTGCCCGTAATATGGACGCACTTCCTCGTGCGAAGATGTAGCTGGTGGGTCCCAGCAGTTAGGGGGGAAGCGTTTTTTTTTGCAAAATACGATGGCCCGTCCGGTGGGTCCCTGGTGTCAGGTGGAGGAATAATTATTTTAGCGTAATAAGGAGGCACTTCCTTGCTGCGGCCTCTCCACGTACATTACTCTTCCGATGGAAGTCGTTCCTTGACCATGTTGACCACGCCGCGTCGAGAGCACCAAGGCGGTGGACGACGGCGAGGCCTAGGAAGGGGACGACGCGGAGCCGGGGAAGACATAGTAGTGGATGCCCACGCGGAGAGGAGTACGAGGGTTCACTGGTTCGGCTGCGGTGTGAGGATGCTATCGACGCAGGGCCTGGCCAGCGGTGGGAGTGGTAGGGGGAGGCGAGGCCTCCGCGGCAGCACAGGCGGCCGTGGGAGGCAGGAGCAGGCGGCACGACCAGCGCTGCTTTGCGGCTGGAGAAGAAGACCAGAGGTTGAAGAATCACAACGGTCGTTGGATGGACATCGTACGGTCACTACAGCTAGAATCATTTATATTGACTAAGTTGACAAAGCCCTTGGTACGCGTCAACTTAGTAGGCCCACAGGTCAGCCTCCGAAACGGTGCACCCCAGATGTCAGGGGGAGGAATCATTTTTTGGGCGGCTAAAGCTAGAATATCCGAGACTGAAGAGGAAGCACGACATCCGTTGGATGGACATCCAACCAGACCTTTGCTTTCGAACCGTGTGTTGGCTATAAGTTGACAAAGCCTTGCATACGCGTCAACTTAGTAGGCCCACAAGTGTGTGGCAGAGAACTTATAGCCCATTTGCGATTTCTAAGAATGCACAACCCATTTTTGAATTCTAATGGAATTTACTACTGCCCATTTACAGTTTGTTAAAAGTATAGCCATTTTCTAGCTAGGACAACGATTAATAATTTCAACCAACCGTTCAAAACAGAATTCAATAAAATTTCCCACATTTTGATAGGATCCGAAATATTTTTGTCCTGAAATTTCTAGTCAGATTAGATACAATTTCAATATAAATTTGTATTACGTAAAAATCCAACGAAACATTGTGTGCGCAACAATTAATGAAATTAACATTTTCAAAATCCAAAAGTAATATTTTATAAACTAATTACGTGTTTGGTGCATTTTTTTTATAGTTACTGCCCATTTTTTATAATTACATCCCATTTATTATTTCTTAAAGCCCATTTTCTTGTTAAGCCTAATGCATCCCTCCTAGGAAAGATTTGCAGCCCAGTAGGCGGAGAATAACAAGTTGACCGGATTGTGTACAACCTGTCGGCCCATTGCATTGCTGATGTTGAAAAAAAAGCCTGTGTAGTATAGTACAACCTTACATGGCTACTCAGCCCACATTCAGCAATGCCGGAAAGGCCCAAACAAGGCTTCAGTACAAATTTTTGAAGTCACTGAGCTCAGTAATAACTTAAGAAAAAAGTTAGAGTAGAGTGGAACCTAATTAAAAGTTGTCACGAGCGAAGAAATAATTCAACGGGTCCCGCTTGTGCGTGTGTGTGTGTGAGAGAGAGAGAGACCCATCGCACTAGTGCAGAACCGGGCAATAGCACCGGTTCGTAAGGCCCTTTAGTGCCGGTTCCACAATCGGCACTAAAGTGTGGTCACTAAAGGCCCCCCCCCCTTTAGTACCGGTTCAGCATGAACCGGTGCTAAAGGCCAACCACGTGTACGAGCCAGCTCCGGGGCAGGGAGCCTGTAGTACCGGTTGGTAACACCAACCGTACTAAATGTTTGTGGGTTTTTGTTTTATTTTTATTTTTCAATTAAATTTGTGTTATCAATTTAATTCTTTTTCGCTTTCTTGGTATTTTACGATACTACACATTGTACACGTTATGCATATATATATATATATATATATATATATATATATATATAATTTCTAATAGAACCAATCATGCATATATATATATATATCATCAATGTCTCACAAACCCTCATATTAATTAATTCACACATACACACAGGTATAGCTATATACAATTTCTCCTACATATGCATGTTGCCTTGGAGCCAAGTGGCATTAGCCTAATTGGTGCCTTGAACACGATGACAATTGGAAGTGGTTTTCATGGGGCGGTAGCGGGTAATAGTATTCTCCTTGGATTTATGACACAGTCGAGCAAAAATCCCGCTATTTCCTCTTGAAGTGCTTCTACGCGCTCCATTTCTAGGAGCTTGTCCCGCACCTCTTTGAACTGTTAAGAAGGAGATCAATATGCATGTGTATTAGTTGTGTGACTAGATATCGATAATGGTGTAAAAATTGTGAATAGTGTTACGACAAGCGTACCCATTCACATCTTTGAGATCTGCTCCTTTGGACGCCATCATGCGAATGTTCTCGCAAACGCAGAATGCACACAGATCAGTCCCTACCGCTTGAGGCCTTTACGAGAATGGAATTTGATCGGATAATAATTAATCAAGCATGATAATTAAAGAGATGGCAGCTAGCTAGCTAGCTAGCTAGTACTACTTAATTACTTACCTTGGGTCGAAACCATTTAAGCTTTTTTTCCATTACGCCTTCCGTGGTGACGATGAACCTTGCCCAAGCCCCTGCCCGCCGACAAAGAAAATGAATAAAGGGTTTATGAAATATAGTTCATATCATGAAAAATGACGAACTAAATAGGCCGAGATATATAGTTAATAATGATTGAAATTACACATTGACTATCCCAAACAAGATGTTATAGTCAGTTTTTCTTTGAGTAGTGAGTCCAAGATTTCAAGCATTAAGGCGTCAACTTTAATGATACACAAGACCAGTGAAATCTGCATGCACACAGGTTTGCATGTCTTAATTAAGCGGGCATATGTAAAGCAAAACATGTAGCTAGCTAGTAGGCAAAAGCAGAGAATTTGTAGTACAAGACAGTGTGACTCACTTTGGAAGTTGTAAGCAAGTAGTATATCTTCATTGTATTTGAGGCGCTTCAAGAACTCTAGCATGTTGTCCTCTCGGCCTTTTGATGACGTTCATCTATATTCCATGTGTATTCATTAACGGTGTTTGGGTCAATGAACCCGATGCCAAAGCGTCCACCTTTTCTCATTTCATATATCTTCATCCCGCATATAATACCACGAGAAAAGAATATAGTGAGGATAATTACAGGTAATGATTGATCAAAAGGATCCGTACAGCTAGCTTGAGACTTAAATTACGAAAGTAATCACTTACGTACAATAGCAACTCGACGATAGATTTGTCGAGTGCGTCTTGATTGTATAACTGAAACAGTTCAGGATACTCAACGGACAAAGCTTTCTCATGGAAGTAATGCTCCTCCTTGACATTCACCATGAGGGACACTCGATCGGAAATCTTGGTAATGTTCATGTACCATTGATGCAATTCATACATTCTCGTTGGGAGGTTCTTGACCTTGTCTGGATGGACCAAAGGTTGGCCCTGGACATATTTCCGTTTTATTTCATCCTCTCTAAGCACAGGCATGGGCTCGATCTCGAGGAGTTGTCCAACGGTGATTTTGAGAACTTCAAATGCATTATATGGTCCTCCGTTATTACCACATTGCCCACCTCGAGGAACGTAAACTGTTTGCCCACAATAATATTAGCAGCGTCTTTATCACGTGTTGTTGGCACAACAAGCGAGGGATCGATTACGCCGTGTTCTCCCGGTGGGAATGGTTTTCCGCATTTTTGACAGGCGCTTCTTGTTTGCTCGATCCCGAGCTCGCCTCCTACGTGAAGCGTGCTCGATTTAACTTCCTGATGTGGCGCTCGCAGTGCGTGTCAACAGGCTTGGGAGCTGGTGGTTGAGCCATCTGAATGAAGTGGTCAATCGTTTCCTTAGGCACTTTCTCCCTTGGCGGCGGTGGCGGTTTCGGTGCAAAATGGGCTTCCACCTCGGACTTGATATGGCTGCGATTTCCTCCTCGGACCTGTCATCGGACCTCTGCGGAAGAGGCGTGAGGCTTGGACCATATTTATATCGCTTGCCTCCGCCGATACTTCTGTACTACCTCGACTCGTACCGCTCGCACCATAGCTGCGGGGTGTCTCTTCTGCGATTCTTGAGGCGGCGAGAGACGCCGACGGGGCTGAGTTGGACGAGGAGGAGTGGCCGCTGAAGATGTGCTGGACTTGGAGGAGGAGTGGCCGAGGTTGTGCGGGACTTGGTGGAGGAGTGGGCGTCGGCTGTCGCGGACTTGGAGGAGGAGGAGTGGCTGACACTTTGCGGACTTGGAGGAGGAGTGGCACGACACTTCGCGGACTTAGTGGACTTGCGGAGGCGGGAGGCTGCTGACTCGGTGGCGGACTTGACGAGGGAGTCGATGATGTGGTGTCGGTGGCCTTGAAAGATGATGCAATCCTTTTTCCATAGGATGATACGATGGTTGGCGTCTCAGAAAGCGCTCGTCCTCACCTCCGGGAATGTCAAGCTCTAGCCCGAATATGGCTGCACCACCTCGTCAACCATGACACGAGCATAGCCCTCTGGAATCGGGATGCAATGGTAGGTTGCTTTGGGGGTAATGGAAAAGCTTCTCCGTCCGCCACCTTCATGGATATGTTCTTCATTTTGACGTGTAGCTCGCATGACTAGTGTTCTCCGTGATGTCATCCACGGGGTATCTACCAGAATTGCGTCGTCCGGCGGAACCCACGCTGCTTCTCTGCATGGATGGGGCGGTGCTATCCGATCTTTGGAACATCCGCTAGCTGCTGCCATTCTTTGAGACCCCCTTTGGCTAAGTGAGTCGATCTGCTCCTGCTTTGCCGCTGGAATTTGACCGCCAATTCCGCTTGACTTGCTTCTAGGCATTGAAGGTATTCATATTCCCGCTTCCTCTGCTCCTCCTCCATCTTCCTCTTCTTCTCCTCCATAATCTTCTTTCTCGCAGGTTACGTAGTCGTTGTTCGATCTGAAAACCCCTCATACCACGGAATAGCGCCCTTGCCTCGTGTTCTTCCCGGGTGTTCGAGATTTCCCAGGGCACGCGTAAGCTCGTCGTTCTCTCTGTTGAAATTTGGAACACCCCGATCGTGCCTCTTCTATTGCAACAAGTATCGCATCGTCGGCTCCGTTCGGACATGCCTTCGTCGAAACTTTGCACATCTTGGGTCCAACTCCCCCATGCGCATAGAACCAAGTCCTGCACTGGGGGCCAGCTCTTAGTATCCGGAGTGACACTGCATCCTCCATCTCTTTCTCAGACTTATCCCACTTAGGCATTGCCACCGTGACAGCCACACCGCCCCAAATTTTATGGAACTTATCCTTTTTTCGGCATTCTTCTTGTTTATTCTCGACCGTTCCTTGAATCCTTGAATTTCACGAAATCGTCCCAATGAGCACGTTGGTTCTCTAGTGTTCCCTCGAATCTTTGAGTCTTCCTTCCTCCCTTGACGTACTTGTCCCATTCCACGATTCTTGTGGTTCTTGAATGCAACCGCCATCTTCCTAAGAGCGGCGTCCTTGACTTTCTGCACATCTCGCCTTCGTGAAATGATCTGGTAGGGTGAAATGTTCCATGAGAGTATCCCAAAGCGAGATCTTTTTGATTCTTGTCGACAAAAGTAACATCCGGGCGTGGAGCAGCGTCCTCTTTGCCTTTTGTCCTTTGTCTTTTGCTGGCTCTCTCCATTCTTGAAGGGAGATCGGGAGTTGGTCCTTCACAAGAACTCCGCCTTTGGCGAATGAACTTGTCCGCAATCTTCTTAGGCGCTAATTGTTCGCCATTAGGTCCGATTGCCTCGATATTGTACTTTACGCCTCCTTCAACTTTTGTTCGGGCCTCGTTTAGTCCCTTTTGCCTGAAGATTTGCTCGACCCGGATGGCTGAAAGAACAAAGATCGATTCGTTAATATATCTTCAAGTCATTTAAAACATGTGATGATCACCAGAAACCTGCTTATATAAATATATATACCTCGCCGGTATTTGTCGTTTCAGGATCAACATGTTCTTCGTCATCGTCAAAATCGTAGTTCATGACTTCATCAATTCGGTCGTCGCGATCGAATATCATATCACCCTCTCCGGTGTTGTTTAGAAATTCGGAGCCGTCATAATCTTCTTCATTCTGATTATCATCCGCCCACAGATCATATCGAACATGGTCTGTTCTCCCTCTTTGTCGGTATTATGCGCCATAGCTTTTATTTAACTAATTCAAAAGAAATATAAAACAATTTAGTATTCAAATTACATCGTCTCGAATAATAGATATAATCTCGAATACTTTGTCTAGAATAATAGATACAATCTAGAATACATCGTCTCGAATAATATATAATATTGAATAGTACATCCTTTGGCTAGCTAATTAAAGATCGAATACTACGGAAGAATCTAGGACACTCGTGGTTCCTGCGTCATGAGCGGTGAACTAGGGCGTGCGTCATGATGTTGAAGAAGGATGGTGGGAACACCAACTCGAAACCGACAAGACATTGCACCAAATCATTCTGTAACCTTGGTATGATTTACGAGCGATTACCTTACGAGAGATTGCATTGAGAAATGCACATAGCTTCACAATGGCTAATCGAGCGTTTTCCGGTAGAAGCCCCCTCAATGCAACCGGAAGCGATTCTGCGTCATAATCACGTGGCAGTCATGAGACTTTAGGATTCTGGAACTTTTTCTACGCCATGTTTATTATTCCTTTATATTCGACGAAGCCAGACGGTACCTTAATATCGAGCAGGCATTCAAAGAAGATTTCCTTCTCTTCTTTGGTAAGAGCGTAGCTTGCATGACCACGATATATGCCGTCTTCTCTGTGCATACGTTTGCTGGTCCTCCCGTGCCTCGGTGTATCTTTTGACTTCGCATACACGCCTAAGAAGCCAAGCGAGGTCACGCAAAGATTCTTCGTCCACGTGCATCACGTCGATTGCGGAGGCGGACCTCTAGGTCTTTCCAATATGGCAGGTCCCAAAATATAGATTTCTTCTTCCACATGGAGTGCGCGTCCGTCGGCGTCCTTTGGAACAGGTTGTCCGCCAGACCCTTTCCAAATATCACCTTCAAATCCTTGACCATATCATGTACATCAGCACCGATGCGGTGGCGAGGCTTCGTCCGGTGATCCGCCTCACCTTTGAAATGCTTGCCTTTCTTTCTTACGGGATGCCTGCTCGGAAGAAATCGACGATGTCCTGTACACATTCTTCATACAACTATTCAAATATATCTTGTCGGTATCATCCAAACAGTGCGTGCATCCGCGGTATCCCTCGTTTATACGTCACGAAAGGTTCTTGAGAGCAGGCCAATCATTGATGGTCACGAACAAAGCAACGCCTTTAGGTCAAATTCTTCCCCATGTGCTCATCCCACGCCGTACACCTGTTCCATTCCACGGTTGTAAGAGTTCTTCAAATAATGGCCTTAGGTACACATCAATGTCGTTGCCGGGTTGCTTAGGGCCTTGGATGAGCACGGCATCATAATGAACTTCCGCTTCATGCACAACCAAGGAGGAAGGTTATACAAACATAGAGTCACGGGCCAGGTGCTATGGTTGCTGCTCTGCTCCCCAAAAGGATTAATGCCATCTGCGCTTATACCAAACCATACGCTCCTTGCGTCATCTGCAAACTCCTTCCCGTACTTTCTTTCGATTTTTCTCCTGCGACCCATCACCGGTACTCTCAACTTTCCGTCTTTCTTACGGTCTTCTTCGTGCCATCGCATCGCCTTGGCATGCTCTTTGTTTTGGAACAAACATTTCCACCGTGGTATTATAGGAGAATACCACATCACCTTGGCAGGAATCTTCTTCACAGGCGCTAGCCCCTCGACATCACCATGCTCATCGCGGCTGATCTTATAGCGCAATGCACCACATACCGAAGACAGCGTTCAAATCCTCGTACTCACCGCGGTAGAGGATGCAATCATTAGAGGCATGCATGTATCTTCCGCACCTCTAACCCTAGAGGCGAGACAGCCTTCTTTAACTTCGTCGTACTCTCTCGGGCAATTCGTTTGTCCTTTGGAAGCATATCCTTTATCATTACCGACAACTTTCCAAATCCCTTGTCGGATACACCATTCTCTGCCTTCCATTCCAGCAATTCCGGTGTGGTGCCCAGCTTTTCTTGTCACCTACACAATTCGGGTACCACAATTTTTGTGATCCTCTAACATGCGCTTGCAACTTCTTCTTCTCCAAATCACTTGCTAGTTTCTCTTTGCATCGGCAATGGCCCGACCTAGATCATCAACGGGCTCATCCGATGCCTCTTCTTCAGCCTTCTTCCCGCATTGCCGGCCCAGCTTCTTCCCGCATTACGGCTCGACTTCTTCCCCCATTGTTGTATCATCGTATTCGGGGAACCCATGGCCGGGATAGTCGTAAATGCCGTCCTCTTCTTCTTCATTGTCTTCCATCATAACCCCTCTTTCTCCGTGCTTGGTCCAAACATTATAGTGGGGCATGAAACCGGACTCAAACAGTGGACGTGAATGGTTCTTGACGAGAGTAATTGCGACCATTCTTACAACCAGCACATGGACAAGGCATAAAACCATCCGCCCGCTTGTTTGCCTTAGCCACAAGCATAAAAGTATACTGCGCCCTCAACGGCCCAGGAGAGCATCGGTCATCGTACATCCATTGCCGGCTCATCTTCATTACACAACACCGAATAGACCAAATTAATACAAGTTCATACATAAAGTTCATACAACACTTAAATGCAACAAACAAATAACTCTCTAGCTAAAGCATTTAAATGCAACAACAAATGCAATCAAGATCGCAACTAAGGTAACAATTGATCCAACAGCATAATGATACCAAGCCTCACTATCGATGGCATATTTTCTAATCTTTCTAATCTTCAAGCGCATTTTCTCCATCTTGATCTTGTGATCATCGATTTACATCGGCAACATGCAACTCCAATTCCATCTTCTCCCCTCAATTCTTTTCAATTTTTCTTTCAAGTACTCGCTTTCTCTTTCAACTAAATTTAACCTCTCGACAATAGGGTTGGTTGGAATTTCCGGTTCACATACCTCCTAGATAAAAATATCTATGTCAACTTGATGGGCATAATTTGTCATAAACACGAAATGCAACAAATAGTTTTAAAAGAGAATATACCACATCCGAATCATAACAAGGACGAGGGCCGACGGGGACGGATATCAAAACCATGGCACTATGTATAACAAACAACGTACAGGTAAGATAATTATTATACGAGTAACTATATATCCAAATCAGACAAACATCAAATTTTTATATAAAATTTCATGAACAAGAGGCTCACCACAAGGTGGTGCCATGACAGGGACGGTCTTGAGGCGATCGGCCGTGGTTACGACAGAGATTTAGAAGGCACTAAGTAAACCACACCTACATACGCAAACTAAGTGTTATTTTGACCTCAAATTGCATATAAATCAAATACTAGCACATATATATATTTCCTCCCAAATTACTAAACTCACAAATTAATAACTATATGAACCAATGCAAGAGCTAATCTAGCAATGAGTAATGAAAGGACAAAGTTGCTAACCTTTGTGATCACTTGAATGGATGGGGGCCTTCAAATCTTGACAAATTTTGGGCAAAATGTGTGATGAGCTCGAGGGAGAAGAGGAAGAACAGAGAGGAGAGGAGGGGGAAAGGGGAAGAAACGAGAGCGAGCTGGACGAAGGGTTTATATGCAGGAGGACCTATAGTACCGGTTCGTGGCACGAACCGGTACTAAAGGTGCCGGAGGGGCCCAGACCGACAACATCCTGCCACCACCCTCATTAGTACCGGTTCGTGGCACGAACCGGTGCTAAAGGTTAACCACGAACCGGTGCTAAAGGCTAGCCGTTGGAACCAAGCACTAATGTATACATTTGTGCCGGCTCTAATACAAACCGGCACTAATGTGCTTCACGTTTGACCCTTTTTCTACTAGTGTCGGTCGATGCTCGTAAATACATCTTTCAGCCATATGCATTGATGATGCTCAGTAAAAACTTATATAGCTGACACAATCATATAGAACATCATAGCACACTGAACTTGCATACAAAAATTTCACGCAGGTGGCACAATCAGGGTGGAAGCAGTGGATCGATACGGGTAGGGCTATTCTTGAAACCAACGAGCTCGTACATAACGATTCATCATCTTTATCAATGACGGGGAAATATCTTGAATGATGTGCAAAGAAAACAGACAGACAACACAATATATAAGTTCTGCTAGAGCATTAAGTTAACGTACAACCCTTTCTAAAAAAAGTTCAGGTAAAAAAATAGAATAGGTCATCTGACAAGATTTAGTTGTTACCTCAAATTAGAGCACATCTAGGCAGCCAGCCCTGCCTCTTCTCCCAAAGAAGTAGTGGCCTCCGCCGTGCGATGGAGTAGGCCCTGTGCCATCCATCATTCCGAGCAACACGGGGAAAGTCTGACGTTGACTCCTGTAATGGACGTCGTCGACGGACCCGGGCACCAGCAGCGGCGGCAGGACTTCGATTGATGGATTGACCACCTCTTCCACATGCACGAACACTCGATACAGGTACATCCCTAACGTGGTCCGTGGCGGCCTTGGTGGAGACGAATAGTACAACCCCGGTTCCTGCACCGGTATCTCAACACCAATCACCTTCGGTATGGTGGACGGCTTCTTCATCCATGCCATAACCGTCAGAGCCCAGTTGTTTGGAGGAACAAACATACTTACGAGCTCACCTGAAGGTCGTTGATAAGCTCATTCATGGACTCGTTGTTCCAAGCACGTCGAGGCATGCCGTGGAAGGTAAGCTTTGTTAAAAACTCAAGCTCAGAGGGCATCTAGCCCCATCCTGGGTGCCACCGATCAAAGACCACCAGCGCGCCATCGCAGAACAAATCCCGGGAAGATTCGAACACATGACTGCAGTCGAAAGATGTCTGGAACCTGACGAAGAAATCAGCTGGTGGCAGACAGATTTCGACGAGCAAGTCACTTATTTGGATGCCGTGCGCAATGCCAAGAGCTTCGACAAGGTCGTCCGGCGAGACGGGAGGCCAGTCACCATTGATGGTTACCATCAGCACTTTACCGACAAACTAGTCGTCAAGCGCCGCCATGCCACTGTTGAGCGACAGCACGCAGCACCCGAAGGCAGGACGGACCTCAGGATCTCCGGCTCGGAGATCCGTGTTGACCGGCGACATGATAGTGCACTTGAGTACAGGGAGTACAGGAGGGGGATTTGGGGGAACTGGAGTAGGAATCGAGATTCCAGAGGTGCGGGAGGGGCGGTTGATTGGCGATGAAAAGGTAGCATGAATTTCGAACACGCGGCAATATGCTCTCGGCGTGCAAGCGCACGAAAACACCGGTGGCGCCCACATGTCGGCCTAAGAGTTCCTATTCTTTCTTTTTTTGAGAGCCCGGCCTTTTTTTGAGGATCTTTTGAGAGCCCGATCTGAGAGTGATAATTGACCTATTTGGCATTGCGTTACTACTCGGCCCATATTCGACGACACCTCACTGGCCCAAACAAGTCTACATCATCGAAAAGACACTGAGCTCAAATTATAACTTGAAAAAAGGAGATATACTCTGAACACTTGAGAATGGTGATGCTCTCATTTAGCCCACCAGCAGTTCGAGACAATAAACAGTTCGAAACAACGATATATACAACATTCAAACACCGACTAGTGACTACTCTTGACATAAACAGCAAGACATGATAGTTCAGAAGAAGTCTTGCTACACCACTAAAATGCACCCATCTGCAGCGCTCAGACTCTCGTGATCCAGACGAGAATGCCATTCTAAATAGAGGCGACTATTACATAGTAAGAGTGACATAGACGAGGATGACCGAATGACAAGGAATATGCATAACAAAAGAGAGAACTACCCATCCAGAACAAGCAGCAAAGACAACAAGTCATTCGAAGAGGGATGATCCAACACCATATTAATTTGCCACCCCGGTTCAGCCACCAGTGATCCGGAGACACCAATATTCCACCCTTTCGACGCAACAGCCCAATTGCCTATTAACCTGAAGGCCTGAACCACATCACTGCCTGTCGGACTCGACACATCCAAGGATGAAAGTTAATCCAGATGCCTTTGTCATTCTCACCTTCTTTTGGCTGCAGGCTGTATCGTTGACAATCGGGGAGTTTGCTCCCGAACTCCTAGGGCTCGCCATGTATACACAGTTTTCCATAGCAAACAGAGCCTCTCTGCCATCAAGGTCCTTGCTAACGGTGATCTCCTGGTTAATCGGATAATTGAGTCCGAGAAACAGAGAGTATGAACCAAGGCTGTTTACCCACCACCAACTTAAAAATCCTGCAGGCCCCAACAAGCTGGTATCCTGCTCACAGACGTAACAGCCATTGTCCGGATACTCATGTATTTCATGGTGCTTGCATACAGTGGGGTTTTTGCAATATAACTTTTCCGGCTCATGTGTCCGAATGATCATCGGTCTTTTGCCGTCCTGTGATCGAGCGAGGAACCAGTTGTGCTTCCCTGTTTTTGGCAAAGGTGGTGTGATTACAAAGGGCAGTAACTGTATGGACACTGCATCATATCAAAAAGTACAGGCATTGTTAATGTAAGATCAACATTGTTCAGAGTATGAGTAGGATAATGCAAGAAATAGCATTAATATGTCCCTGTTGGAACTAGGAGGGAAATACAGGGAAATGTATACTGGGTTCGAAAATATAGAAGTGCCATGCATGGTTATACTCATGTTATCTCACAATCAATTCTTCATAGGAAACTACTATGTCATGCATGTTATGTATCATGTTCTGTCCTCACAAACAAATTCTTCAAGGAAACTAATGACCATGCATTGTTATATACTCATGTTCTGTGGGCAAATTTTTTGTGAGCATATTATTCTAGCTATTGATTGCTGAAGGGCGAACATAGGTATGTACACATGGTAAGAATTACATGATTTCACTACTTCAAAGTATAGAGTTCTCCATATGCACATTTGCTTCCCTAATGTATGGTTAGATGAAATCAATAGTGTGATGAATGTTTCTACATCATGAAAATGAGGAAACTAACATGGCAGTTGATACACACTCACATTTAGTAGTATATAGATTACTATAAAATAAGGAGAATATCAATATCTTCCTAACAGTTTTATTATTCAGGGGTACAAATTCGATGTAATAACATGGTCACAATCGCATGAATTAACTCATTCCAAATATAGCTGATTTACGGCGTCTCTAATACATTGCCATAGTTCTACTCAAATTCTGCTCAAACAGGGATATGTCAATCATCACAAAAAGTTCAAACAGTGTCATGGCGTCATCATTAACATCAGACGGAAACAACTTACACGCGTTGTCCCGGCAATATGTGGTGCCATCTGCTTGGTCGATCCCGTAGATGATGCCATTGTGTTCAATAGCATCACAGAAGTGTGTATAAGCTTTGACGACGGTCCACTGTGAGCTGAGCTGTCTCCAGCTAAAGAACGCACCGGCGGAAAGATAGGCGAGTCCCTTGTCGAACAACGCAATAGCTTGAAGTTTGCGTAATCCGCATGTCATGTGGGCACTTGGCAGATTACAATCTTCTGCAAAACAAGGTGCGTCCAACTGATGACGTAATCTAGATGACTTGGACTGTGAAGGTAAAACTCTATATCATCCAACGGAGGAAGGATAATCACATGGGAGGTCTGGAAGTTCACGAGCACCAAGTTTTGCCCGTCTTCTCTGACGGCAGCCATCCAGTGGGAGTTCATGCCGACCCAGTACATACCTGCAAGAAGTTTCGGGCGACGGTCATCGGATCGAAGTCGGGGAAATGATGTCTGGCGACCCACTACATACACCGCAGCGATGTTTGGCTAATGGAGGTCGGATTGAAGTCGAGGGGCATCATATGCGCCTCCGTATCATGGTGATAAAATCTCGCAAGACCAGATAGCAGCAAGCAGGGTGTCTTAAAAGCTTAGGCCTCGCTTGACGATGGCCGTGTGCATGCCCTCGAGCATGCAGCCAGCATGAGGCGCTCAACATATCCATACCACGAACAATAGAGGCCGAGGATGTCATGGGAGATTGCTCCAATCGCGGCTCATATGGATGCTCTTGTGGTTCGCATTGACCGTGGTGGAGTTTGGAAGGTGGGGTTTTGGGGGCTTAATTTACGAGGGAGAAGGCTTTTCGGTCTTTGGAAGCGGCTAGCGAGGGAATAGTGGTACTAGGGGAGGCAAGCGAGGCGAGGGTACGCGGGGGCACAGTTGAGATGATGAAGAGTGACCTCAGGATCTCCGGCAAGACGAACATGGAGATGGAGTGGTGCTAGGGGAGAGGGAGACGAGGCGAGGCATGCTATACAGCGGCGGTGATGTTGCCTGATTGCACAAGGTGAGGCTGACTTTGGTAAACCCGGACACGCCGCTGGGTGGTGTCACCTCGGCCTTAGGTCTTGTCACTTCAGTATGAGGACCGGATGAATAATAGTATTTTGACCATCAAGTGTACCATAGTTGTACTACTAGTACTAGTAGGAGTAGTAGGAACATGAGTAGTACTCCCGTGCTAGCATGCCTCTTGGTTCACTTCATCCTCCAGGTATCATCCATATTGCGAGCAGAACCAAATTCTCGTGCATGCGGAAGCACAAAGAAGGACTTTTCTTTTTTGAGGATAACCACATATTCCTTAACCGTAGTAGGAACATGAGTAGTACTCCCTCCGGTCCTCTTTTGTCTACGCATAACTTTTTTCTGTATTTCTCTAATTAGTCTGAGTATATACCCTTTTGCATGCGCCCATTTCCCTCCATGCCCCGCATTCACAGTATTAATTAGCATACGCATGAGCAGCTACAGCAGGACTCTAGCCAACAAACTGCAGCATGCAAGTGGGCCATTCTGTGCGCGTGGGAGAGAGAAAAGGCAACCGAAGAGCCCGTCCAATCCATTTCATGCAGCGGTCAAACCATGCAGCTCTCCTCATGCATGCGCATAACTTCTCCCATTTACTTCTCCATCAGGAACCGATTTTCCTCGGCTTCTTCACTACTCCTTGATCTTCATTTGCATCCATACCACACTGCATTCACATTGTTTTAACCTGTTTACATCCTCCTGGAGTAATTCCGAAGCCCCTATAAATAATCATCTTCTTCAGTTAGACTAGCCATCTAATCATAATTCTCCAAACCATAGCCCTCCGGTCCAGCGGTTCCAAATGGCGAAAGAGATCGAGATGCAGGTTTTTAGCGTCCAACATGTCCTCGTCAAAGGCTCATTGAGCATAGTTGCCACAGTCACCGACCACCCAATGGTTGTTCGGAAGTGGATCAACAATGTATCCAACACCCTCCAAAAGGTGGAGATGAATGTCATCGGTCTCGACGCAGAGTACACGGAGCGTGCCACTGGGAAGATCCAACGCGCCGCCGTCCTTCAGCTGTGCCTCGAAGATGATGTTTTGGTGTACCAAATCATACACGCGCCCTCCATACTAGGTGAGCTTCACGATTTCTTGTCTCAGGAGGACATATACTTCTGTGGGGCATCCATCGCAGGGGACAAACAGAAGTTGGAGCCGTACAACCTTGATTTGAAAAGCATCGCTGACCTACGAACCAAAATAAAAATTCCTATAGAAGATTGTGATAAACCGAGACCATCCCTATTCGACGTAGCAAATTTTGTGCTTGGAACAAATCTTTAGAAGGGTGACGAGACGCTGGCATTAAGGTCGTCTGGATGGGAGAATTATCCCTTGACGTACGAGCTGGTAAAATATGCTGCCCTCGATGCCTATGTGAGTTTCGAGATAGCTGCAAGGTCCAGAGAGCTTGTTGTGAAAATGAGAACAAGAAGAAGAAGAAGAAGAAGAAGAAGAAGAAGAAGAAGAAGAAGAAGAAGAAGAAGAAGAAGAAGAAGAAGAAGAAGACGATCTTTGCACCGGCAGGGCATTATGGATGGATGAACTATTTCCTCTCTTGTAAAAAAATATTCCCTCTCTATGTATATTGATATAGATGGACTATTTCAAAGGTGTGCATGTCTTTGGAACAAGTAGTAGCGTGGGTCTGCTTGACTATAAGGAACTATTTATCCGCCTAGCTTTCTCTACTACTCCTTCCAGTGATCGATATGCAATGCATGTGTCCGTAGACATGACAGCTTGTCCATGGAAGTTCAACTACGGCGACCATCACATTTCATCCACTACCACTCGCGATTCCCACGACGCCGCTCCAACCCACGGCACCACGTCCCCCAATGTGCGCCTCACCCCTCTCGGCCGCACCGCCCCTCTGCATTTGTGTGCATGACATGTGGGACAACTGAAATGCGGCGAGCATCAAGTTTCTACCACAGCCACACGCGATTCCCACGACGCCGCTCGAACCCATGACACCACACGTCCCCCGACCTGCGGCTCACCCCTCTCGGCCCCACTGCCCCTCTGCCTTCGGGAGCATTACATGTGGACCAGCCACCTACCGGGTCCACATGTTTTTGACTCAAAGGCAGGTGTCGTAAGGCGCTGAAGTTCAGACACGAGGGCCCCAAGAGGTAAATGTAACTCCTGTGCCAGGCCTTGTGGTGCTACCGCTGCACGAACTCGTGGCAAACTCGAGATTTGTTTCTTCACTATACATGCACGCAACGATTTAATGGACACTGTAATCTCAACATGTGATGCCGAGCTCTAAATTTGAATTTGAAACTTCTAAAACAGAAAAATTCAAAACAAATAAACTGGGAGAGAGGGAGTATACCACTACAAAAAAATACACTTCCGTGATGATACGTGTTTGTCACAGTAGGTCACGTTTTCTGTCATGCATGTACATCCATTACAATATTATGACAGAATCAAGATAGTCATACATGTGCTGTCGTAGAAGTGTTCCATGACATTACCAAAATTATCATCACGGAAGTGTCCACTTCCATGACGATAAATCGTGTGTCACAAAAGTGCTTTCATCAAGGGTGACCGACACGTGGCATCCACCATAACGGAACGCCCTTAAGCTATTGTGTCCGGTTTTGAATCTGATAACCCGTTAACAGCCCCGTCCAATGGGGATTTTCCACGTGTAAAATCATCATTGGCTGGAGGAAACACGTGTCAGCGCACCGTTGGGAGAGATGTCATCCACTCACTGGACACAAAGCGCCTATGATACGTCGACACGTGGCACGGCCCAATAGAGGCCCATTCCTGTGAAAAGGCTGGCCCGTTTGACTTGGTCAAAAGGTGGCGGGCGACCCTCGCAAGCCTATTAACGGCTGACCGATACGCGCCATATAGCCGATTTATAGCCCGCTAGCTCATGGCCCGTTTACGGCCTATCCGAATTAGGCCCAGTAGCGTCATCTGGGCCATCCAATATAATTCCAGCCCGTTTTAACTTCCGGCCCATGTATGGTCCATGACGTCTCTCGGTCCATATGAGGCCCTTAGTAATTCTCGGCCCATTAACGGCCTGTTGTAAAACTGGCCCGTAATGAACAGTGTATCACTTTATACCTATTAACGGCACATGGTGAAACTGGCCCGTAATGAATAGTGTATCACTTTATACCCATTAACGGCCCATTATTCCGTTGGGCCATTTCCATTATGTTACCTTTCGGCCTTCTCGGGGCCCATTTATTCTTGGGCTCATTTCGGCATTGTTTATTTACGGCCCGTTCTTGTCATTTTTACGCTTGGGCCAAATTCAGCAGATAATTCTGATCGGCCCGTTAAATGGCCCGTTAATACATTGGGCCGTTTTCATAGCGTCATCAAATACGGCCGATTAACGGCGGCCCGATTTCAACTCTAGCCCATTTACGACCATAATGTGGTCTGTTATTGGCCCATGTTTGGCCAACCGATCATACGGCTCGTAGAAGGCCCATTGATGATACGGCCCGTAGAAGGCCCATTGTGTTTACGGCCCGTAGAAGGCCCATTGTGTTTACGGCCCGTATAAGGCCCATTGTTTCTACGCCGCAGAAGGCCCATTGTTTCTACAGCCCTTAGAAGGCGCATTGTTTCTCTACGGCCCATAGGAGGCCCATGTTAACTATAGTAAATATGTAGCCCATGGTATTGTGGCCTAGTTTTAAAAATAGGTTATTATGCCAAGAGCAAACCGGAAAAAAGAACTGCATGACTATAAGAAAACAAATAAACAAGACAATAAGGAAATAAATAAGCAAGCAACTTACGCTAGGCCATCACGGCTATTACACATATTACATCCACTTGGGCATCAACGTTAGCCACCGGTGCAAATATAGGGAACAAAGCATCATATAAATGCATGACAAAACAAGTCCGAACTGAAACCACTTGAAGAGCTCAAGAAACAATATCCCGGGTACCCATAATCTTTGGAAAGATGCTTAGCAAGGTTATTAACTTTCTCTTGTTCGGTGCTTAAATCCTCCGACTTGTCGGTGCACCAGAAAGTATGCATCTGAATTCTGCAGGGACTTCCTCAGTCCTTCGGCTTCCTGTCGCATAACATCTGATCAATGTCTTTCAACTTGAAGTTGAAACTCAAGAAGCCGAACTGATTCAGGTATCGAGTTCGAAGAGCTAGTGCCAGCAATAGTAGCCATTAAATCGAACACTACATCAAGACATGACTTTGGGGTTGTCTCAGTGTCTTCATTATAGTTTTTATCAGCTTTCTTGGAGACCAACAGGGATGTCTCACTATCTTGAACCTTATCTGCATTACTTCCTTTACCATTGCATAACGGGGTAGTCTTCTCCAATATTTTATCCGTGTTCTAAAAGAGAAACAAACAAACACATCACATGTTTACAATGTAGTATATGAAACTCATTTTGGTAAACCAGTTCAGTAGTAAGGTGGACAGGATAACAAAAGTAAACAAACATATATCTATGTAGTATGGCCACTGTATTGTCTATATCATTCTAGTTTATGTTGCCAAATCAAGATGGATACAGTTCGAATCATATCTATTTAAGACAAAGCAGCATAGACAGAATATAAGTGCGGGAAACTACACAGCAATAACAACACTTGTAATGTGCATGGCACAAGAACATAACTGTTTATTCAATTGAAACCGAACTCAACATAGAGAAAGTTACAACAGCAAACACGTTAAAGAAACAGGTTTAAAACATACCTGCTATACTGCTGGAGTTTCAATTGCATCCTTCAAATTTGAAATTAGTTGGTATGAGTAAATACAGGTGATGCAAGAGCAAAGTAGTATGAACCATAGCTACGGAACCTAACACGAGAACAATTCTTCTTCTACTTTAAGCATTGACTTGGGGTTACGAGTGGTGGTCCTCGTGCTGCAGGCACCTGCAGGTTGCCTTACTAACTGCTCGTGTTTGGGTGCTCTGTGGTGGAGGCGGTCTTTGTGTCAACGGGAACTGGGTTACTATTTGCTGGGGTTGGGGTTAGAAGGGGTGTAGCTGGTTCTCTGTCCAACTAGGTAGGGGTACAATCTACGTGAGTCTGGGTTATGTGTGGTGGGGCTGGTTCTTGGGCAAGTACAACCGTGGTTCTATCTCCATCGACAGGTAATACGAACTTTTCTGAAGACAGTGTTTTTACTCCCACAGAATCTTGCCATCACCCTCCAATTGAAATGGCTGATAAACAAGAAAAGTAATTGAATGTACATACATTGTAAGATTGACAGGTGCAATGGATAGTAGGGAAGAAAACAGGGCATGAAATAATTCAAATTTATGTTGTCTAACCAAACAGAATAGCATGACATAATTTCACATATATGATGGCTAATTAGACAGGATAGCATGACGGAATTTCACATGTATGATGGCTAACTAAACAGGATAGAATGACATGCTTCAAAATATGATGACTATGTAAACAGGATGACATGATATAACTATACGATGTGTCTATTGAAGTGGTTGGCATGCCATAAATCACAAACATCCCGTCGATGGAAACATGATGGCATGATATAATTCACGGATAGAATGACATAATTCAAAATATGATGACTATGTGAACATGATGAGATGATATAACTATATTATGTCTTTAGAAAATGGGTTGGCATGCCTTAATTCAGATACATCTTTGTCTATGTAAACATCATGGCATGATATAATTCAAATATATGATTTATATACTAAGGAAGTGGGCAGAGGGCAATCGCATATATGATGTGTCAACTAAGGAGATGGCATTCAATATCGTGTATATGATGTAAAAACTAAGCATTGCAATACAACATATGCATGATATGAGTAATATAATCCTGCCAAGTTTGAGCATACACCTCAGGGGGATAATAGGACTGGTCATCTGCCTATGAATCCTCCTCTGGAGAGCTATCTGTAACCAGTAAGATATCTGCTTCAGCAGGTAGTATCGTCTGCTTTGAAGACCTTGTTTTCACTCCAGATTTCTCCATCATCAATTCAAATGGCTGATGCACAGGAAGAGCAGTTGAATATACAAACATTGTCGACAAAAGCAATGAGAAATACAAACAAAGGACGACATGATATAATTCACATATATGACGCTTGGCTAAATGACATGGCATTGCATAATTCACATATATAATGTCTTGCAACAAGATGGCATTGCATAATTCACATATATGGTAATTAGACACTAAGCAGGTGACATTCACACAAAGCATGTCTAAACTAAGCAAATGACATAGCAATGCAAGACACCATACATACGATATGAGCAACATAACCACCTGCCAAGTTAGAGCATGCACCTCGGGGGAATAGGACTGGTCATCTGTCTACGAATCCTCCTCTAAGGAGCTATACGTAACCGACAAGAAGACGTGCGCTTCTTGAGATAGCATTATGCGCTCACGAAGACCTTGTTTCCACTCCAGATTTTTCCATGACCGTGCCGAATAGGCGGCCTTACGGGAAGAGTAATTGAATTTACTAAAATTGTTGACAAATTTAACACGTAATAAAAAAATGATGTCATGATATAATTCACATATAAGATGGTACCGGCTAACCGGTGGCATTGCAAAATTCACATATATGATGCCTGGCTAAACAAGATGGCATTGCATGATTCACATATACGATAAAGAAACTAAACAGATGGCATTGACACAAAGCATGTCTAAACTAAGAAGATGACATCTTTGATGTATACAGTAAGCAATGCAAGGCACCATATGCATGATATTACCAACATCATCATGCTAAGTTAGAGCGAAGACCTCATGGGGTAAATAGGGCGGACATACGCTTACGAATCCCCTCGAATAGTTATCTTCCTCTTGATTACGATCCGAAATGGGTGGAGGGGGGCAGCCTTTGCACCCACCATGGAGCGACGTCTGCATGATATTTTATTGCCACGCAAGGCTCGTTTCTTTTGCTCTACATGTTCAGTTCCATTGTGTACAATTACTGACATGCATAGGAATAAAACATAGTGAGATCATGTAAGGAGTGCATGCACAAATCCAGAGTGATGGTAGCAAACTATGGATAGAACCAAAACCAATGATAGCAGCAGATAATAGCTTTTGTTAAAAAATACAGATAATGGCTCCATTAATGTTTGTTTGCACCCAACATGAAACTCATAGTAGACACCCGAGATTAACCAGATAGTAGACAGATAGTACTGATTGCTGCCCCAATAAATACCCCACAACCATTTAAAAACTCAAGTTTCAGCATAAGTTTGGACCTGACTCGGAGTCTAATAGGTGAACACGACGATAAAGTAGCATGTCATCATATTAAGCGATGGATAACGTGGCGGAACCACGGAAGAGTGCGACCTCTTTTGCGGACCCGTGTAGTCCTCAAGGTCATCTGCTCGATTGATGATGGTAATGCAGTTATGTCGTGGCTGCCGTGAGGGAAGAAGATCTGAGGCGGCGAAAGAGCGATCTGGAGGCGGATCCTCTTTGTGGGGAACCCTTCTATCGTTGGAGCAGGTGAGCTAGGGTGGAATCTGACACCGCGAGAGCAGGACAAACCACACAAGGTTTTCTTTGACACATATCTGTAATAGAAGTAATTGTGTAAGGGCTTGTTTGAATTTGAGGATTACGACAATGCGGGGATAGCAAATAGACAGAATAGGATAGAAATGCACGTGCAAAAGCAGAGAAATTAACAACACGAGTTTACGCCAATGCGGGTGTTTGGTTCACAAGAATTGGAAGATCACAGGATGCAAAGAAGCATGATGAGATTAAGTCAAACCACAAGAAAATGTACGGTTATAATGCTATTATGCTACTATCTCTTAGTCTTGTGCTTCCTGAATAGGAATTTGAAAAGGAGGACAAGTGGAAATTAAAATTCCTACGGTTTTTCTTTCAAGGAGACACTAAAGGAACAAATCCTATAGTTTTTCTTTGCTCCATTCCTTTGCACCAAATTCATGAAAAGTGGTACCATACCAAACTTTCCAATTCATATGTTTTTCATTCACTTTTCCTTTCAAGCACTGGCGATTCTAGTAGGCAGGCTTGAGCAAGGAAGAGCCTACACTAAAAAAATGTTTTTGTGCTACTTCTATTACTTTCGACCCAGGCCACTGCCCTACTAGCTCAACTCCCAGGGCCATCGACAAATGCACAACTCAAACACGCAGAGATAAATAATGATGGCGCTCAAGAGAGTCCATCATGGATAGCTAAGTTGCCTGGTACCTCACTGCTTGTCATATAGTAGGATGAAATAATCGTATTTCCCATTACTCCATGTGCTCAGTGGACAATAATATATATAACATGTAGAGTAAAAAATGTATGCAACAAGTGTACAACCTCTTTGGCGAAGCCATGTCGATCTCAGCGTGATTGGGTTGGCCGGTGAGGATGCTCCGGCTGACTTGGTTGTCGGGGGAGGGGAAGAAGATCTTAGGCCTTTGGAGATGGATCCCGAGGTATCTTGCTCTTTGTGATGGAGGGTTTAAATCGTTGGAGCAGCTCCAGTGAGTTGTACGACGCCGAGGCTAAAGCAGGACAAGAGAGACAACGTTAACCTGAGTGGAATTCTAATAGCATCTCCAACAGATGACGTAAAATACATAACCACAAAGTGCTAGATGTAAAATACATCAGCCGCTCATCTCTGAACTTAACTGTCCAAACTGAATTTAACTGTCAAAACTGAACTTGACTATCGAAACTGAATTTTGCTGTCGAAACTGAATTTTACTGTTGAAACTGAACGCACTAGAGTTGAGACTACACGTCAGTCGACTAACTTTTTCATCTCTGGTCAGTCGATTTTGCAGCCGTTGGATATGAAATCAAGGGCCTGAAGTTCATCTTAAACCTCCACCTGAGCCGCCGACCACCACTAGCCAAACAACCGCCTGGCGGCAGTCTGCCCGCCCGCCCCGAAAACACTCCCCACCGCCAGTCTGCCGCCGCCCGGCCATCCCTCTAGGCCCCCCCGTGCCGAGCTTTTTCTTCGGTGATCCCCACGCCACTGCCCCACCACCGTCGGCGACCATCGCCCCCACCCTGAACCCTAAGATAGATAGTGGGGTACCTCTCCGGTGAGCCCCCCTCCCCACTGCGGCTGGTTCTTCCTTAACTCCGTGAGCCCCACCCCCCTGAAAATTGGTGACCCAAAAGTCGATTCAGTCGACTGAAGTGTAGCTAAATCGGATCAGCATCGCAAGCAAGAGCAAGAGCGAGAGCAGCAGGAAGAGGAAGATCAAGAGAAAGAGCAGACAAGGCAGGGACCGAGAGCAAGAGCAGAGTAGCAGCGCGAGCGAGAGGTAAAGCAGCAGCAGCTCCTACTGATGTGGACGTCGCTGCCGAGGGAGCGACACCGTGGTGGAACTGGCCAGCGATGCCGCCGTGGATGGAGTTGTGCCGTGTTGGCTCGGGACCGAGCGCCGGCAGCACCGTGAGATCGAATCAAGAAGAAAATGCGGCGATTAGTGTACAACCTCTTTGGTGGCGCCGATTAGGCCGCAGCTTCATCCGAGGAAACGGTGATGATGATGCTCTTCCGGTGGTGCAGGTGAAGACGGCAGTGTGGGAATGGAGGTGGTGTGAAAGACGAGGGGAACGTCAGGGCAGCTCCTTGGAGGTGGAGGACGGGGTGGCTGAACCGGTGGGACGACCAGATCGACGACGGATCCTCATCCGGTACGATGGATGAGGAATGTCGAGGTGTTGCTGTGGACAACATCGTCGGGGAAGAGGCTTTGGCTGGGTGGCGGACGAAGGAGAGTGTGGGGCTTCGCGGGTTTTCCGGGCCTCAGTGTACGAATTGGTGGGCGGATGGGATGGGAGTGGGGAACCATGGCTTAGGGACGCGCTTGTCCGAAATGTGGGGTAAGTTACGAGAGTACCCCCACCGATTTGAGGCGGTTCTTTCGGTTCAGGGGTATCATGGGCATTTCGCGTGTCGGGATTTCACAGAAGGTGGGAGTTTTCGCGCGCGTTGTAATTTTGGAATAGCAAGGTGCGGGTTGATATGGAGGGAGTTGTCAGAGCACAACGAGACAAAGATTTATCTTAAATATTTCGGGGTAACATGGCGCGGGTTGAAGAGGTGGGAGTTTCGCAGCACGATAGATAGAGACGCTAGCTTGAAATTTCGGAATAACAAGGCGCGGCTTGAAATTTCGGGAGAACAAGCTTAACATGTACCAAAAAAGACAATTTAGACTAGTATGATATACTACGTACAATGTGTTTAACACGCACGGCACACACACAGACACCATTTAGACTAGTAAGGTACACGTGCATTGCACGCATGAGATTTGGCAACCAAATTATGAATAAATACCACATTATAGCATGTAAGCTTTGAGTCATATATGCATGATGTAGATGTTCTTTTAATTCTTATAGTTCATTTCATTCAAAATCATCTAGTTTTTATAAGAAAGCTAATCTATTTTAAGATTCATGGAATTGTACGTTGTCAGGCATAAAGTAAAAACAAATCATGTAGAAAAACATTTGGGCAATTCTGATACGGAAGATTCTAGAACAAAGAAGAAGTGCTTGTGTTTTGAGGTTTGTGCATTATGCTTAAGTTCAACCATAGAGTCTTCTAGATTGTACATGTGGCAAAATCTGGTGGAATCTAGATGATATCCAACGGCCGGTAGTGCTCAAATTTCCCAGCTCTGCACCATCGGATTGGCCTCATCCAACGACCATCTTTCAAAGTTAAAGTTATCTGCACACTATGTATAAAATATAAAATATAATATATATATATATGGGTATAGATATAGATATGTGATGCGAAAGCCACCCATCATCTCCAATTAGAATAGTGCGTCCATGCACGGACGCAATGTGGCCAAACGATGTCTGCCATCGGTATCTCAAATTCAAACCAGTCTGACCTTGTTCAATGTGTATACATTACAACATGCTCGTTTCCAAACCACCTTTGCGTAGATCTACATTATATTCATGCACGCATGGGTTTCAAACATCATGATCTCTTATTCAAATATTTGAATTCAACTTTACATTGATTATGACCTCACCTAGTCTTTTACACCCACACATTGGTCTTCTCTTTATAATTGTACCACTAACTTTCTCTCGTACATGCATGCACACACACTACCGATGGCATTATCCATCGCACACATGCAATCTTTTTCTTCAGGTCGGTCTCCCATGAAGGCACACACACACACACACATCCCCCTCTCCATCATATCGGCCATTCTTTATCTCTCACGTGCATGCGCAATGATCGATGTTCCTCTATGTGTGTGTGTGTATAGCTAGGTCTTTCATAGTTTTCCACATAAACCAATCAATCTATATATCTAGTGAGGTCTCACCCTCTTTCCCACGTCCACATCGATCAATCTATACCTCTCTATATAGGATTACATATATAGCTAATACACCCACATTAATTATATATCCAACGCCCCCCTCCCATCATCCATGCCTTCCGCTTCATCTCTCAGACGCGCGCACAATGGAGAAGACAGGGGGCAACAAGGGCCCTGCCCCCCCTCTAACATCACTATATATCGAGGCTAATATGAATGTGATCATTAGACAATTGCTAAGTTGATGAATTGGCCCTCCTCATAAAGGATTAGCAATGCTTGGCGCCCTAGCTCATGGGACACTTTCATGGCTCCGCCACTGCGCGCAACAGCGGACATTCTCGCCCCCTCTCTCTAAATATCAATCTCGCAGTTGTGCACTCCTTCATAGTCTCCCTCCACTCGGCCCGTCGCACCATCTTCTAGCCCCCCACCGGATTTTCCACATGTACAATCTAGCAGACTCCATGGTTGAACTTAAGCATAATGCACAAATCTCAAAACAACAGTGGTTCTCCTTTGTTCTAGAATCTTCCGTATCATAACTGCCCAAACTTTTTTTCTAGTTGAATTGCCATTATTTTATTTTTACTTTATGTTTTACAAAGCACAGTTCCATGAATCATAAAATAGATTAAGGGCTTCTTTTATTCAAAGGATTCTCAAAGGAATTTTGGAGGATTCTAATCCTTAGGAATTTTTCCTATCTTGGTTGTTTGATTCGTAGGATTGTAAACCATAGAAATTTTTCCATATGATTCATTTGCACTAGATTTCATAGGAAACATCCCATCCACTCAAACCTCTTTGAAAGAATTCTGCGTTTTTTCTATGCACAATCAAGCAATCGTAAAATCCTGTAGGATTCAAGACGACATTCCACTCTAATCCCATGTTCTTCCTATTCCCGCGTTTTGGAAATCCTACGAATCTAAGAGGCCCTAGGTTTTTTATAAAAACTAATTGATTTTAATTGAGATGAACTATAAGAATTAAAGAAGGTCTACATCAGGCATATATGACTCAGAGCTACATGCTATAGTGTGGTATTTATTAATAATTTGGTTGCAAAATCATGGCGTGCAATGCACGTGTACCTTACTAGTACTTCGGTATGTGCAAAACACAATGGCACGCTACATAGTGTCTCTCTTACAGTTCATGAAGCCACGTGGCACATGTGGAGGCGTTGTCGCGACATCCTTGTGTGGATTGATCACAGTGACGTGCTACTGGTTCCAGAAGAATGTACTCGTCTTCCCTGAGCCACACTGGCGGTACATGCACAAAGCGAAGATGTGCACGCACGCCACGCACCCGCTCATTCCCTCGCACGCACACGCGGGTGCATGGGCGGACGCAATTTTTGTACCAAGATCCACCCCATGTGATAATTTGACGCGTGTAAAGTCCTTCACTTCATTGATGGTCAATTAATACAGCGCATGCAAATTGAGTGGAGGGCGTGAAGAAGAAAGACATTACTACTCCACTGCGCGCATGCGAGTAGTTAAATCATGGGTTGCAAGTAGTACTTCCATTGGTCTCCTCCGTATTTTGTGCCAATTTTTGACAGTAACATAATATTTACGCATCTTAGCAGTGTAGTCTACTTGACATTTATGTTCCAGTAAACACATCGGGAGCCGTTTCGGGCCTCAAAACCAAAACCCATCAATTTATCTTTACTTTCTTCCCATCAGAGCAAGTATAATAAGGTACAGTTAGCAGGCTGTAAGGATTAAACTATTATATCTTTGCTGAGGTGGATGAGAGAGAAGAGGAGAGAGAAGGGAAGCAGACTGTAGATTAACAGCCGGCTGCAGCACGGACTCCAAGAAACATTGTGAGAGTGTAAGGTGGGCCATGCATTTATAAAGTAGTACTACTTAGCAACTAGCTATTATACACACTACTGGAAAAACGGCTATAGCTAATATGGACATTAATGGCGCACCACGTATGTGGTGCGCCACTGCTAAATAGCAGTGGCGCACCAGGTACAGGTACGCCATTATTGACATATTACTAATGGCGCACCTGGTGTGTGGTGCGCCATTACTAGTTTTGAAAAAAAAATAAAAATAATTGTTAGTGGTGGCGCACTGTGATAGTGCGCCATTACTAATTGACATAGTAATGGCGCTTTTGTACAAAGTGCGCCATTACTATGTGTATGACTGGGTCAAACGTTGGTCAAAGTTAGTAATGGCGCACTTTGCATAGGTGCGCCATTACTATAAGTGCGCCATTACTAACTTTGACCAAGTCATACACATAGTAATGGCGCACTTTGTGAAGGTGCGCCATAACCAATTGCACCCCCACCCCCCCATGGACCGCCTTTTCAGTTTTTAAAAAAATAAAAAAATGATGGAAATGTCAAAAAAATAAAAGAAAATAAGTTTCCCACGTGATACGTGGTCTAGTTGTTGGGAAAATTTACAAATATGAATTTCGACTTTATTTGCAAAATCTCTCTGGAATTTAGTAAAATGGGCATAACTTTTGCATACGAACTCGGATTAAAAAGTTTTTTATATGAAAAATCATCTACTCGAAAAGTTACATCCGTGGAACCTCGTTGAAGATTTTCAGAATCCCCAAAAACCTAACAGAATAAAAGATATGGGGCTTTTAAGATGTAGAGGGGGAAAATGGAAAAAAAATTCATACTTATTAATGGTGCACCATTTGGTAGGTGCGCCACTAGTAACAGAAAAAAATTGGTTTCAAATTTTTTTTTTTGGAAAAAATGCTCAAAATATAATACGTAATATGACCGGGAAGTTTGAAATATTTTTTTCAAAATTTCATCACACTCATGAACATGAACAAAGTCATAGACATCAACAAGGTTTATTAGGATTGATATGATAGATATATCAGCAAGTGCCTGTTATGTGAGCTGGTGCTGGGGTTGGATAGAACTGAGAAGTTAAGCATGCTCGGGTTGGAGTAGTGTGAGGATGGGTGACCTTCCGGGAAGTTTGACCATGGAGTGCGATTTCACTTGAGATTAAGCATATTGACCTGAGATTAAGCCATAGTGACCCGCGTAATGACCAAATGTGCGCCATTACTATTTGTTACTAGTGGCGTCGTAATAGTGGCGCACCTATTGTGCGCCATTAATGGCAAAAATAGGTGCGCCACTAACAGGCCTTTTTCTAGTAGTGACATGTTGACTATTAGGTTGACTATATGTGAGGTGGCAAGATCATATAGCCAGTTGTTGGCTATACTATTAACCATGCTCTCACAATCGAAAGTACTAGTGCCACGGGCTGGTGATGGCTCCCAGGAGCGCCCTAGCCGCGGAGGCGAACATGCCGAGCTGGCGGTGCTAGATTCGTTATCCCTCGACGGCATGCCCGATAAGCTCAATGAGCACCTCAATAAGCAGAAGGAGTTCATCCACGGCTTGGTGGAGCTGCTGAAGGAGAGCCTTGACGACATGCCCGCTGAGCTCAATAAGCAGGGGGAGTTGACCGCCGGCTTGGTGATGCTACTGAAGAAGAGCATGGCCTCGGAGAATAAAGGCGACCAGAAACACCTGCAACCGGAGGACAAAGGCGAAGCTCTTCCACGAAGCTCGACCTCTTTGAAGGAGAAGAACACCCGGCTGGAAGAAGCTGCGTGAGAGTAGTAGTTCCTCGATGAAGATGTTGCAGGCCCTCATCATGGAAGCGAAGCAGGAGTTGGCGAAGCTCCGCGCCGAGCACCCGGCCCTGTCAAAAGATGCGTAATGCGTCCATGGAACAGATGATGAAGGCTCGCATCGAGAAATCCCTCGTCATGGACAGAATAAAGAAGATTGCGGAGCAGACGCGCAAGGAGATGGAGGTCGTGGAGGCGATGAAGAAGAAGTTACAACTCCGCGGCGAATTAGATCATTTGGCGTGATAATCTTCCTTCTTCTTTTGCTCCTGTGTTTCTTCTTTTGCTTCGGGTGTTTTGCCGCACATGTCACGTTCTCTGGGAGGCATGAATAGAACAATGCTAACAATGAGATGACTAGCAAATTAGATCATTTTTTATCGTCATATGGCACTGGGCTGTCGTGTTTCGTGCTCCTCCGTCGTAGTACTACTCTAGTGGAAAACTTGAGTATACCGCATGCAGTTCTTTGCTCCTCCTCGAATTAAATAGCCACATTTATACGAGCAGTCAAATCACAAGGCCCCGCCTTCCAGCGATAATGAGTAGTCAAATCACAAAGGCCCTCGCCTCTTGTGAAAAGGACCAAGCTAGACTGCCCGCCCTCTAGCCTTTTAAAAACTGTATACATTTGTACAAGAGTAGTATCGATGGATTGCACCATGGAGCAAAAACTAACAAGGCGAAATTAAAGAAAAAAGGTGGTACATATAGAGAGCTTCGTGCCGCCAAATTATGCATATACTATATGACACTACCCACTATGAAGGTACTAGTAACATAGACTAGTAACTAGTCTATCTTACTCTCCACTATAACCAGCCAAAGTTGAGGCACGGATACCAACGAGGGTCTGGTTGTGTCTATACTTGGACAACTCACCCCATTTGCATGCGCAGGCGAGCATGAGCTCGTGTCGTGTTGGTGCCGTGTGCAGCGCGCACATTAACCAAAACCTCGCGCCTCCATCTTAGCCTCCACGTTTTAAACTTCTCAATCTCAAGGCCAAGGAGCAATGTGAAACCTATGATAGAGCCAATTGGATGGTTGAGAACACTACAATTCATAGCTACAGATGCGTGTGTGAGAGGGCGAAAGTGCGTCGTGCGTGCACCTGTTCTCAGAGTACAAGTGTATGTGGGTGGCATCGACCTAGGGAGCAGTGATGGTGCGTGCGAGAAGTCCCGAGAGATAGGTGTAATACGTCTGAAAAAAGACTAGTCTATAGCTCACCACAAGGCTATTCCTGTCGAACGCCAAGCGTAAGATATGTATCCGACGGTGCCAGTTTTTGCAAGTACATAGCAGTAGAAAAACAACTAGTACCATGGCATATGCTACACCATGGTCGAGAAAACGTGCCGACGTTACGCCATCTGGGAATAGTGCTGCACTTCGAAACTAGAACCGTCAATAAATTTTGAGCGTGTCTCGTCACATTCCAAATTACTACTACTACCACGCTATATTTGATTGCAAACCTGTTCACACTGATCACAACCTAAACGGTTTCCCACTTAGGAGCGTATTAGTAGTACTCGGTTATAAATACTACTATGCTAAGATGACTGCACATTCCTCCTCAACTCCTCATCCACAATAAACAATCAAGTCAATCAAGCAATGGCGGTACGTGAGTTATGGGTCGCGAGATTTCCACCAGGGAGAGGTGAGCATGGACGAGGAAGCACGCAAGATGTCCCGCCTCGCCGCGAAAGCAGCCGACATGTCAAGCCGCGTAGCAGTAGCAGCAAAGAGGTCCCACCGCGCCGCCGAAGCAGCACGGAGGTCCCGCCGCGCTGTCGATGTAGCAGACTGGTCCAGCCACGCCGCGGAAGCAGCAGAGATGTCGCGCCGCGCTGTCGAAGCAGCACGGAGGTCCCGCCACGCCGCGTTGGCCTGGGAAAATATCTCGCAGGCAGGCAAGGACTCTTACAGGCGCATGCATGCGATGGTCCATAGCCAGATGGATCAGATCTCCGGCTGGGCGAGGTTGCAGGACGAGGCTACCGGCGTCATCCGGCAACTAGGGGAGGGCAATGCGAAGCTCCGGGGTGAGCGCGACCTGCTGAGGGCGAAGATAGCCGGAAGGGCGAAGCAGGAGGAGGAGACCGCTGCCTTGTTGCAGAGGATGGGCGTCATCATCAAGAAACTTATGGACGAGAATGCCATGCTCCGCATCAAAGCCTTGACAAAGCTGGTGGAGGAATCCATGGATGCTGCCAAGCAGCATATTAAGGACATGAAACCGATGAAGGAGATCATCGCCCGCCGCGAGAACTAGTCTTCGACCTGCAACAAGATAAAAGTAGAGATCGGCCGAGCCAGATCGTTGTATGCGTCTTCCTTCTTCTTTTGCCCTTGTGTACTTCGGGCATAGCCGCATGTGCCTTTTTTAATTATCTTCCTAATTATGTAAGACAATTATTATCCACTCTCGTTGTCCTTATGTATATTCGTTAGTCTTGCTATAAGTCGCAGTAGATGCTATATAGGTCCGTCGGATCTTACTTCAAGATCCGTGCAAAATTTTCTTTTCAAATTTTCTTTTCTCTCTCTTAAATCTCAGTCGAGTGAGACATTGCCACGCCATTAAACAGAGGCTCGGGCGCCATTAATGGAGACCTTGGGAGAGAGGTGGACGGCAGATGGAGGTCAAAGGGCTCTCTGCCCGATAAGCACGCTACAGGGTCTGATCGCACGCCTCCCGTACTCAAATAGCTACCTGCACGGCGCCTCCTAGCTAATAAAAAAAAGGGGACGCGACACGAATGGTACATAGAACGCCCATGCGATTTCAATAATACTTGTGTTTCCGATTGTAACGTGACAGAACTTGTTCCAAAATGACTTTGTTGATTGTTAATGTGTGCGCCTTCGCAAATCGGACAACAAAATTACCACAGCATGTTGGTGCCATGTCATGACACCAAGCCAAGTTTCATGATTTTCATGCGTGTTTCGGATTTATAGGAATTAAAAAACCAAGTTTCTCATTGTTTCCAGCCGAGCCATGACGCCCAGATGTTTGAATTTCATTCCCATTTCTGGCATGGGACTTAGAAATTTACCCGAGAAGACACATGTGATTTTTCAACCAGCTTTGGTGCACCGGAGCATTTGCTTGTATTTAAAATTTGAATTATGCACACAAAGGTGACATGTTCCCTCCCAGAACCACGAGCCTTCGTGAGAGAAGCTCCTGTTTGCAAGAAACTTATACCAAAACTTGTTCCTATTCTGCAAAAAAGTTTACCACAGCATGGTGTACCATGACATGACACCATGCGAAGTTTCATGATTTTCAGGCATGTTTTGGATTTACAAGAATTTTAAACCAAGCTTCTCAATGTTCTCGGGCGAACCACGATGCCTAGATGTTGGAATTTCATTCCCATTTCTTGCATGAGACCTATAAATTCACCCGAGGACACACATGTGATTTTTCAATCAACTTTGGTGCACGGGAGCATGTGCGTGTAGTTCAAATTTGAATTATGCACATTAAATGACCAGAAACTCAATTAATGTATAAAAAAGGCCAAACAAACCTGGAATAATTCCAAAATTTAACAGGCACTCATATAGTTATATGTTGCCTCTATAAAGAAAATGCTGGGGAGGCAACAGATATAGTTTCGAACACAAAGTATAAAGAAATAAAGAAATTAGCATACCTATTTAATTCTTGGGTTCTTATTATTTATGCCACTAGTTGTGTATCACTACTCAGTTTTGCCATTAGAAGTTACAACTACTCAAAAAATGCCATCGATCCGTGAGATGCCTGCTCAAAAATGCAATTAGATATCGAAAAAATGCCATCGTTAAGTTAGATGTTTGCCCATAAATGCCATTAGACATTGTTATTTTCACGTCAAACCAGTTGACCATGTTACATGAAAAAATAAGCCGATTCTCACAATGATAGGTTAATGGTGTCCAGCACAACACACCCCTCAAATAAAACTGAGCATCCTGGAATTCTTTGACAAAACTAAGCACCCTGAAATTCTTTGACAACTAAACTGCTGGCTATATGATGTTGGCCATATATATTTTACGTATATAATGTGAAGAAACTAGTGGTAGTACTATACCAACTAAAAGATGAAATGTACGAAATATAACGAGAAGAAACATAACATAGTTCTCTTGGGGGCTCAGCACAACACACCCCTCAAATTAAACTAAGCACAGCTGAAATTAAACTATGCAACTAATCCGGTAGACACTGCATTAGAACAACCATGAGCAATGATACTCCCACCTTACTTGGAGTCCTCGTCCACGTCCTTGACTTCGTCCTTGTCCCTCTTCCTCTTGGCCGATACTTCTTTGCTTGAACCGCACACTTGGCTCTTGCTCTTCAACCAACCCTTGTAGATATTGAAGCAAAGGTAGCCATCCATTGCAGCATAGTGGATCTGGTCTATATCTAGTACATTCCACTGCCATGCATGACGATGAAACGTGTACGGAGGTTTCTCTAGTTTACCATATGAAGGATGAATCATGGCTCCTGCCAGGGTCAGCATTGAAGGCTAACCACGGGAGGGCAGCAGCCGATTCTTCTAGAGGTCGAAGGGGTTGCATACAATGAGGCCTATCCGACCCAGGACTCATTTGTCGTTCGTAAAGTCTACGGTAACGAATTTGACTAGGCCGCCCTTGAGGAAGTTCTTAAATTCCTCACACTCAACGTCGGCATGGCATATGTGGTAAACCAAGCATAAGTCATGGACGCAAACCTGGATCACGGCGGGCTTCTTCTTCTCTTCTTCCTTTAGATCCTTCTCTTGTCCCAGGACTGTGGTGTACTCAACATCTAGCCCAGCGACCCACTCATCATTTGAGTTTTCGAACATGCGACTGAAGTGAGCAAGGTATCCGTTCACCGTCGCGGAAGAACGGGTGTAGATGACGTCAAACTCATCGCCGGTGATGGTTCTAACCTTGTACTCACCGCCGATCAGGGAGAGTTAGGACGCCATGACGTGGGGCGGAGGGTTAGGATTAGTGGAACTGCCATAATGTGAAAGGACGGGACGAATAGGAGCGAACTGCCGTAATGTTAAAGGGCGTCCCGGGACGCAGTAGGAAGCGAACTGCCGCCGTTTTTTCAATTGTAAAAATTGCTGAGTGGGGCGTCCAAATGGCAGGGTAGTGGCTTGCCTGCTGGATAAATGGATTCATGCAGAGTGCTATGGGGGCCCAATTAGATGTCATGTCTACTCGAAGCCCAATTAAATGGCTTTCGATGTTATGTCAAGCGTCGGGAAAATTACAGGTGATACGAAGCTTTCCATTCTCCGATGATACGGGCTTCCGAGAGCCCTTGGATCTGAGATTGAACGGTTGCATTGCGTGATTCTAGACCTATGGGTGAATATCCTATCCTGGAGGGTTATTCTGCAAATTTTCAGCAACTTAGCATGCGATCGTTCGATCTCAGATCCAAGGGCTGCCAGCAGCACGTATCATGGTCGCGCCGCCTACCACGACCGTCGCCTCGCTCGCGCGGTCGCGCCCTTGGAGATTTTACACGGTCTGTTAGGCTATTTGATGTTGTCATGTCATACATAGTCATCACTTAGTCACTCGTACTACAACAAGGTTAGCAATAAGCTTGGCTATAAGAGTTTTTTTTACTTCTCTCTATCTCTTTCTTCATAGTATTTATTGCATTTGCCAAGGAGTGACCTCTTTCAATGAAATGGTGCTTAGATGAGGTGCTAAGGGCATTAAATGGCTTAGCAATCAAGTCCCCAATGCATAGGTGCTTAGTTTTTGTTGCTAAGTTTGCTTCATTTAATTAACTACAGACTCAAAATAGTCTTGTCACCTAGGTACACGCGCGGAGCACCATTTCTTCCTTGGGTCACCAACCTAGTCTCTCTCTTCTTAATTAACGGGCCACATCATACTTTATGCCTATGTGGCAAGCTTAGCACCTGTAGGAGCAAGTAAGTACTCCATCCGTTACAAAATAGATGACTCAACTTTGTACTAACTTAACTTTAAGTTAGTACAAAGTTGGGTCATCTATTTTGGGACGGAGGGAGTACAATAGTAGGCTATAAGCCCGCTTTACATGGCATTTTTACATATGTGGAGGAAAGAGGCAAGGAAAAAGTGGAGGAGTAGGCTCTCATGCAAGAGCCAGCCTCTACATGGTGGAGCATTGGGAGAGGTATGGATGTGGTCAGGAATCGGGAGACTCACTCTGGTCATAGCACCGCAGTTAAAGTGTTAATGGAAAGTCAAATCACGGGGCCCCACCTGTCCAGCAGTAACTCGCTGTCAAATCACACAGCCCTACGTTTGCAACAGCCTATTCCCTCATCTTCTCGCGTCTCTGTCAAACCGACTAGCCGGAACTGCCACGCCTACCGCGCAGGAAAAGCCCCGCCCTTGACTTTTAAATAGTACAGTATACTAATTTTGTATCCATGGATTGCGCCATGAAGCAAAGCCTCAAGAAATCGGTGGTACACATGTAAGGAGTATACAGCACGCCTGTCGCGTTCGCATCGCACCCCAGACGGTCGGTCGGTCTGGCACGCCGCTCTCCGAATGGAACACACGTCATATTGCATTTGCACACACATGTGGGACCGCAATAGAGAACCGACCATAGGCACACTCCCCGACCCCGTAAGTCGGGTGAGTTAATAGAAGAGAGAGACGAGCGATATATAGTACTACTAGAGAAGTGTTGTAGGAGTACATACGTTGGTACCTGGACGAGCTATGTTAATTAGGACATCTATTGACGGACCCCTTTTCTACGAGTTTATCTTTAATTTGAGCTTTGATCCTCGTCTAGTTTGTCCGGGACTCATCTTGTCTCCTTTGGGCAGTGAGGTTATCATTTCTTGTCATGTGGCATTTTTTCGTGTTATATCTTATAATCCGGTGCTTCAGATCAAAATGACGACAACAGCTCCTCCGGGGCACGTGCATGAAGACTTCTTGACAGTCATTGCCGAGGTCAAGCCGGCTCCGGCCGGTAGACAAAAGAAAACTAGTACTCCACTATACAGGCAGGAGCCTCTGCGCTTGCTTGCTAGTGTTGCTCTCTTCACACTATCTCGTCCTCTCCAGATCTAAACATTACAGCGGTGGCCACACTCTCTCTCTCTCTGCTCACCGCTGGTCACAGATCCAGACAGATCCTCTCCGTCGGGGAAGGTGAGAAGGTGCAATGTTCACGCGGTCGTCCTCGGCGACGGCTCTTACCCACTGCCGGCGCGTCCCGATCAGCGTGCCTTGCCGTTCTCTCCCAAGCATCACTGGCGAGGGAGGGCCTCCCACCCCTTCTTCCTCGTTGTCGTAGTGTGGGCAGATCCGGCCTCCCGCCGCCCACCTAGCGACATCCCGGCGACCCTCGGGTATAACTTCCTTCGAAACCGGCCTTGCTCTACTGCCCGAGCTCCTGGCGTTGCTGCATTTGTATCTTTTACTGTTTCTCAGGCCCCCTCATAGATAGGATCGATCGGCTGTTCGAAAACCACCTAATTTTTTACTGTTAAGAGGTAAAACTAGTTCATGCACTCGAATCTAGTACTACTTGGTTCAAACAAGGAAGAAAGGGGGTGGGGTGGGGAAGATTTGTTGCCCGAATCTAGGACTTGGTCGAAAGAGGAAATAATGGGGGCGAAAAGTAGCAGAGACTGGCTATCCAACTGGTCTCTAGGTCTAATAGGGAAATAAAGGGATGCGGTACAAACTCAATATAAACCCGGTCTATTGGTTGAAAAAAGGAAAGAAAGTGGGGACTGGGGACAAGTCAATGAGTAAGTCCGGCACTAGATTTGCTAGCCTCACACAAAGTATAAGGTGGCTATATGTCAACAAAAATGGGACCAACCCGGATATCCTCTTCGATGTTTGTTGCCCGAGCCGCTCTTATGTAATGCCACTTTGGTAAAATGTAGCAGATCGCCTTTGTTAAAAAGTAAGGACACGTTAAACCAATGTTGTTTTAAATGTAATGCCTCCATGTCTGAATCAATGGCACTTTTTCATGTCCTGCTAAATTTCCCATTAAGATAAGTTGCTTCTTTTGTTAGAGATGCAACTATCCTGGTCCGCCTACTCTCCCGCACAAATACCGACTCAGAAAGCAGCTGTTAATGTAATGTTGCTGGTAAAATGAAGCAATGGCACCATTAAAGTAATGTCGTATTTAACGGTTGTCATAGTTAATCCTAATGCCCACACTAATATCTAGCAATGCTGCTAGAAATTGCTATTGTCCTTGTACGATTGCCATTCAAATAAGGAACATGCTTTTTTCATTTGATGCATGTTTCATCACTTGTTAGTCACCCTCCTTTCCACCTTTTTTTTGCAAACAAAGATATACATTTCACGCTTGATCTGAGTTGAACTGCACAAATGATATCCAAATTATAGTTGAACATTCCAGGAGCTTCACGACCAACCTTGATGTTGCTCAATTTTATTGCAACTAATGAAGAAGAAGCTCTGTGGGTTTCATTTTCTGATGGAAATGGAACTGGGGCTGGAGCCCTTTTCTTAAAAGAAGAAGAAGAAGAAGCTACTCGCTCATGGGACATTGCTTCAATTTAGGTGAACTGCACCAAAAGGTCCCATGAATTGAATCATCCGTGTTAGTGACTGGTGTCGTCCCTTTTAGGATGGCGTTGACTGCAGATATGGTTCCCATCACAAGGTATGTCCCTTTTTGGTCTGACAGTTTGCCAAAGATCCTGCATGTTGATCCTGCTCTTACGCTCTTGTTTTGGCAATTGCCATGATAAAGCGATAATGTTATTATTTTGCACCTTAATCTAGTGGCACTAGTAATTTGAGGCCATGTTTTGGCACCGCTAGTGCCACTATTTTTTATGTATCGAAGAGGGTTCCCTCTGATTTCATTAAAGAAACCCAACCATAGAAAGCCATTATCCGACAACATCTCAAAGGTAAACGGCAGTTATGCAACTACTACTAGAACGTCTGAGTACTAGCGAGGAGACAAGTTCGCCGCATAAGCTATCCAGGTAGGCGGACGCAGCACCAGCTCGACCAAGTTTGGATTACAACCCAAATGCTACCACAGAAACATCAGGGGGAAGATAGGGACTGAAAGAGCCAGCTTCAGCATCCCAGTCTAAGCACCCCCGGCCTTCATCCTTGCGACGCACGATACACCTCGTTTGCCAACTGATCAACCCTAGTGTCACTGATAAAATGAAGTAATAATGCAGTTAAAATAGAGCGAGTGTCCTCTCTATCATTTCATTTCCAATGTAGATAAAGAAAGTGCTTCTCTTTGTTAATGTATGTTTCATCAACTAGTCCCATTGTTAATGATTAAGCGTTTCTGCAAACTGCGGTGCTTAATTTTAGTTGATCTGCAAAAAAATAGAGATTTGAATGTATCAAGGCCCCTCCTTGTACTACCGCTGTACATTGATGTTCATCACTGGCAGAAGGTGTATCGGGGAGACTTGGGACGATTTCCAGTATGAGGCGTATGCATCAGCATGAGGCGTCGCAGGGCCCATCTCGCCCTCGCAGCATGGCATACTATGATACTATCACAATATTTTCTTCTATTTATTTTGCGTGTTTCATCAACTAGTGCCACTATAATGTAATCACACTTTTTCATTATCTATGCAAACAGGGTTATTCAGCTGCATTTTGGTGGAACTGCACAAATGTATGGATGGAACCGGCATATATGTAGAGTGCGAGGTGTGCCAAGTAAAAATTGCCGACACCAACCATGCTCCATGCACGCATTGGCATCCACCACCACCAGTGAGATGTGTGGCGCTCTCTGTGGACGGATCTTTCTCGGCAGCAAATCCTCTAACCAAATACTAGTAGCTTATATTGGCAGTTTTCTAGGAGTACTCTTTTCCGAAAGAAGCACCAATCTATTTTTCTTTATTTGTACACAATTGTCGTAACTTTGACCCAAAGGTCCAGAGCTATTTAAGGGTGATTGGTGTAGTACTCGGAGACTGATTGTAATCATTATTTTCATTAGTCATCACACCGATTGTAAGCATGAGCAGGTGGAAGATTAGGTTAGTCTGAAGCTTACCTTAAACCGTCTTGCCGCCGTTGAAACAAGGCGGCGTCGAGGGAACCGTGGAGAACGATGGGGAAGCAACGTCGCGCCATCCGGCCTCCTCTTGCGGTGGGAGAACGAATACTCCTCTGGCTCCGTCTGGCTCTGCACCCTCACGAACGGCACACCGTACTCGATCAATTGTTATCCTCTGGGTGCTTGACCTTCGACCTGTACGCTCACCACCTCCACCAGACTTTCGCCTCAGGCAAATCTGTCTGCTCCATCGCCCAGAGGAGATACTCGATGAACTTGAAGGACTGTGGCATGACTGCCGCTGAGGAGTACATGTACATCGCCGCCCTCATCGCCACCGTCTCGATCTTTCGCATACATTGCCACATGGCCCTCACCGTCCTCGAAATCTCCCACTCATTGTCAAACCAAGTAAGGATCTCCTTCAACCTGGCTAACTTTGCCTGGTCGCCGCCGGCGATCTGTCACGACCGGTTTTCCGGAGATTGATTTCCAGAAAATGGCGTTTGTGCTCACCAGCCCCAGGATTACTGTTAGCTGATGAGGCACCAACTTGATACAGAAATGCCAAGCAAAACACAAAAATATGTAGTACAAGACCATTCTGGTCTGTGAGTATAACAAGTGGTTTCTAGTGGTTGATAGCGGAAGCGGTTTGTGGATCATCAGTGTCTCTGGGACTCCATTTCCCACAGGAACAGCTGACCAGGATAACTCCTATCTTCGCGAGGTGGCTATCACCATTGCTTGGGTTCCGTGGCTGTCATCACGATCGCTTCCTCCGGCGCAAGAAATCTGGCCAAGACAATAGCCAGGGACAAGCCAGTGAGTACTTTTGAATGTACTCGCAAACATTATGAACACGGGTATAATATATCAACGATAATTATAACTGAAATATTTTACGAACATGACGTCAGTCACAAATTAAAATCCCTGATGCATGCAAGCAGGTCATTTATTTATATACGTATGCCATAACAGCATAGTATTAAAATGCACCGATTGGGTGTCTGAAGCGACGCCACATAAAGGGCTTATAAAGTAAATAGATAACAAGCATGCCATAGTCGGGCGTCTAAGCGACACCACATAAAAGGGCTTATAAAGTAAATAGATAACAAGCATGCCACAGTCGGGCGTCTGAGCGACACCACATAAAGGGCTTAGAGGGTAAATAAATAACAAGCATGCCACGATCGAAGGCGTGCGAGCGACACCACATAAAGGGCTTATAAAGTAAATAGGTAACAAGCATGCCACACCAAGCGTCTGAGCGACACCACATAAAGGGCTTATAAAGTAAATAGATAACAAGCATGTTACGCAAAGGCGTCGGCGACACCACATAAAGGGCTTATAGGGTAAATAAATAACAAGCATGCCACAGTCGGGCGTCTGAGCGACACCACATAAAGGGCTTATAAATAATCACAGTGAATATCCAGGAGGTAAAACCCTCCCAGGGATATTCGATAATGCCAATAATATAACGGATTAGTCCATAACAAAATAATAATCATAATCATCATAAGTCTCAAGTCGTGATCCCAGCCTGCTTTTAAGGTTTCTCCTCCAAAGACCGACACTAAGACCGACACTTGACCCATCCCAGACTGTAATCCTTAACCATGGACACGGCTATTCGAATAGGTTTAATCTCTGCAGAGAGTGTACTCTTTACCACGAGTAACGGATTCCTTTAGTCTTTTCCTTTAGTCTGACGGGACTAATTCCGTCTACGGTCTTTTAATTGAAAACACACCTATCCGCACACACCAGCCTAACTTACCGGTGTCTGGAATCACCCACGACACCCGTTAAGCGAAACTCTAAGTGGGGAGGCTACAACCTCGACGTAACATGGGATCACAAAATTTATACCACACAAGAAACTAGGGGAGCTACCCTTCGGCTACAACCGAAACACCCATGCTCCCGGACCAGGTGGCATGCCTACCGGATGCCTCCCAGATCTTCCACCATGGCCTCTTTATGCGGTGTGTACTAGGAGAGGGGTTGACAACTTATCGAACTGCACTCCTACCTATGGCAGGGGACGAGTGGCGTCTGAAACAAGTATGGGGGTTACTGAACAAGACTCGATCTGATGATCGACTCAGGAGGTTTAAATATTCCCTGCATGATTAGCATAGCAATATATATTTCAACCAATAGACAGAAAACACCACGCAAGATACCCCTCATGTCATACGGACGCCACTGCCCTCGACGGAGGACTAGGGGCAAGACCGTGTCTACCCAAGACAGAGGCCTTCCTGGATTCCCTTCCGGTATGCATGAAAGGTACATGACGGTGAATACCATCACAACCATATCAAACTCCAATAGCATCAAATCATTAATATGCACTCATGAGTAGAAACACATCATCACATAAAATGATGTATGCCCGTGTCGGGGTGGTGTTGTCACCGTGTCAAATAACACACACAATATTATACCAGGGTTCAGAATGCTTGCCTTCAAGGTGTGGAAAGGTAGGGTGCACTCCAAAACTTTTGAAAGTTTGCTTCTCTCTCTCCAAAGTCCTATTTTAAATAAATTTGAATCAACACACAATTTCAAAACAGCACAAAAAGGTTGTTTGAAATTTTTTTAAATAAATCTTAAAATAAACTAGATTAAATTTGAGAGAGGTAGGAAAAAGAATCAATTCATTTGGAGCTATATTTAAAAAGTTATAGCCAGTCAAAGTTTAGTCAATATTCTGGTTTTTAAATAAAACAGAAAAAGAAAACGGTTCGAATATACGTACACGTCGAAGGCGTATTTCGACTTTACGCTTCCACTTATCCAGCGTGGACTGCTGGGAGTCGCCGACAAGGTCCAGGGGCCCACTAGTCATGTTTGACCTGGTCTCCCTCCTCTTCTTCTTCTCGACCGAGGCGGGACTCCGGCGACCGTCGCCGGCGAACAACGGTTCCTCGCGCGGAGCTGAGGGCGGGGATGGATCCGCGGATCAGGGGCGGTCCTTCCGATGGTCGTAGAGTCGTCGGAGGTGGAGGAAATCACCGTCGGTGAGCTCTGCGGCGGAGGAAAGCTTCGGTGGATTTGGGGACTCGGGCTTCGGTGATGCTCCGTCGTCGTTTGGGGTCTGGGCGGCTCCGCAAGACGATGTGGAGCAGAGTGGTGGTGATGGCAGGGTGGGGGAGGCTCTGGTGGCGCCGGAGTGAACCGGAACGAGGCGGCGTCGAGCTGGTGGAGAGAGGTTGAAGACGGCCTTCCCATCTTCAATTGATGGCAACGGGCACTAGGGGACGGCGTGAGGCTGTTTGAGTGATCGGGAGGCTTGGGGCTCCTTTTATAAGCGCTTCAAGTCGGTTTCTTGCGGCAGCCGTGGATGAGCTTCGTCGGCGGACCGCCTCTTTATCGTGCCGCAGGCGTGGCGGTGGCTGGCTAGCTCCGAGGGCTAACGGCACCACTCCACTGCCGAAGGAGGCGAAATGGGCTGGCCGTGGTGGTTTTGGGCGGTGCTGCCCATGGCGGTGGTGGCAGATTCGGTCATGAAGGCAAGCCGCCAAGCGGCTCGCTGGCGACGCTGCAGGGGGCGAGGAGGCGGTCGGAGCTTCTAGCGTGACGTGGCGAGAGGGAAAGGATTTGGATGAGCTCGGGGAAACTTATCCAGGGGGGGTGTTGGCTCGGGCGCGAGCACGTGCAAAACGCGTGCTCTGCTCGTGCTCTGGGCGTGCACGGCACTCGTTCGACAAAATGCCAGGGCGACTAAACTTGCTGGAGAGCCATTGCAAATCCACAGGCCTAAGTTAGAGGCATATTGAAGGCTACTAGAATACTTGGTTTGGGACAAGGGAAAAGTTCACAACACAAAACCTTCAACCATGCCAAATCTGTTCATGCACACAGGGTGTTCGACCAAATGCCAGAGGCATCTAGGAAATACTTGGGGTGGTCAAAACTTCCAGAGTGGGGTCTCTTTAGATGGATGAGAGGGTGGTGAGGTTAGTTTGCCAAATGTAGAAACTTGTTAGTGCAAGTTTTGCAAAACTTCAATTAGACGGGGGTAATGGCATTATTTCATGAACCAAAAATGTCCCAATGGGTGCATGCTCCTGGACTTAGGGGTTTGGTAGGGTTGACTACAAGCAGAAGAAAGCACAAGGTCACTAGAGAAAAAATAAATAGGGTTGCAGTAGAAATCACAAGGTTGGACCAGAATGAAAAAGAGGTTGTTTCACTCAATTTTTCCAAAGGATAACACTAGGTTTTTGCATAAAGTTGGATTGCATGCTACCACTGACATCCCATAATTTTGGTGGAGGCTTTAAAGAAATATTTTAATAGGCTGTAGTGCAAAACTGCCCACTGGACCAGATTTGAAAATCAGGTGTAGAACTCAAAATATGCAATGAATGAAATATATTTTTGCATAAAAGTGATTTAGAAACCTCACATGACATCTCCAAATTTTGGTTGGAATTTTAGTTAAATTTATCAAATGGTGGTAGTTCAAAAAGAGCTCCAAAACTGATGGAAGTCATTTTAAGGAATAAAGCTCAGAGAGATATAATTAAATAAATAAAATCTACTGATTAAAAATTGTTATATTGAGAGAGCATAGAAGTCTAAAACATTTTTGGAAAGTTTTCACTTGGGTAAAACTCCTCAATATTAAAAAGAAAGGTTCTGAAATCAACAGAAAAACCGTAAAGCAAAGTTTTAAACTCCTGGCAAGATTCTAATAATTAAAACCTGGTTAAATTTTTGGGGTGTTACAATACTACCCCCCTTAGGAAAAATCTCGTCCTCGAGATTTGCTAAGGAGTGTTTTTTTTGAAAATGATACTTTTACCAGGTCAAAACAATTTACTTTACTCAAGCGGTAAAATGCGGCTACAGTAAAAGGGCAATAAGTGGTGTAAAACTATAGTGTGGAACACCGGCATTGTGTGGAGAAATCCACGTTTTAGGGAAAAACGAGCGATTTCTAAGTCGGACGCAGTAAATTTAGAATGTATTCTAAATTCTAAAATACGCTGGTCGTGCCGAGCACAAGGTTCTCCCTGGTCGACAGTGGACCCAGGCCCACCGCCGCCTCTCCTTCTTCCTCTCGCTCTCTCTTCTTCCTCTCTCCAGCGTGCTTTCTGCGCTTTCTCCACCGGGCGATGTCTAGCTCAGGGCATCTAGGCCGTCAGCGTTAGTGTGCGCTGGGCGTGCTTGCTGCCGGCGCGCGTGCACTCAACTTCGCAGCCGGTCTGCCGTTGTCGGCCTGCTCGGCGGATTCGCCTCCGAACACCGGGCGATCGGGCGACGAGCGGCGCTGGTGGACCTCGCCCACCGTACACCGATCTCGAGCTATAAAACGACCGGGGTGCTCCTTCTTCTTCTTTGCACCTGGCCTTGCTTCTCCTCCTCCTTCTCCTCCATTACTGCTTATAGGAGCTCGAGATGAGGCGCTAATGGCGGAGGCGGTGCGGACTGGTACGTGATCCTGGTGTGCGGAGGGCTGGCGGCAGTGCTGGGGCTCTCCGTGCTCCTGTGCGCGATGATCCTCGATGATCGCCGTGATGCTGCCGCTCGGGTGCTGGCTCTCCGCGGTGGCGGTGATCACGAGGACTAGGTGTGATGCTGGGTGTTAACTGTTGTCGGTGTGCCGGAGGTGATTAGTATCTGGATGATTATCCGCTAATCTCTCCTTTGGAGGTTGTGGTGCGCTTAGGGAGGAGTCGGTGAGATGCAACATGGTTACGTGCCCTTGTAAGCAGTGTATGAGTCTGAGTGATTGTGGGTCTGCTGCCGTGGTGTGGCGTGAATAAAAATAATCCATGTCGCGAGAAGATAGATGATGCAAGAACTCGTGGAAAAGAAATCTCACCCAGGATTTTTCGCGAGAGAAATCAGAAAAATCTAGCGTTAAACCACATCAAAATTACTCAATTAAATAAAAGACTAAATAATTTATTCGCCGCACCACCTCGGGGTACCACGCATAAGTTACAATGCAATAATAAATGTTGCAATAATAAACACAGCAGTGACGTCTAAAATGAAAGCAGTGGCTGATCGGGGTCTCGAGAAACGTCTCGCATCGGGACACACTCTTCTTCTATCGGGGGAAGTGGATTGACAAGTCGAAGTATGTGTCTCTCCTGGTCGGGCCTCAGTGGTCTGCCGATGGTAATCTGAGGATTCAAATCAGCGAGACTCTGGAGATAACCCATTACTCGCTGGTTCAAACGTTCTTGAGCGATGACGTCTTGGGACGAGGTTGGCCAAGATCTTGGGTCCCTCTCAATTCGGCTCCATCGGAAAAGATATTACTTCTCCGGGTGCTTTGCGGCTCGGAAAGTAATAATATCCTCGTTCGCTGGCATAGGGTACCGCGAATTGAAGGCGAGTAATTGCTTCGTACGCAGCAGCTTCTATGGCCATATGTGGGGTCGGCATAGATTTGCCCATGAAGGAGACCTCCGTTGGGTCTTGGTTGGAGTCTACGGGAGGGATGTGTACTGCTGCCCAATATTTTGAGGTGGAAGGAGTGATTCTCGATTTGAACAGCTCGTACTGGGGTGGCTGGGTAGAACCCATGGTACCGCAGTATAGTCCCACAATATTTTGACAAAGCTACCCGGGGTTGCATCTGGGGTTCTCAGATAAATACTAGGGCTCGGCATGGCAAGAAATGATTGTGAGGGTGGTGCACAAGGGGAAGGGGTGCTTGGCAAGGTCACGAGGTGGCCTTCTTATATAGCATCCGGGCTGGGTTATTTACCGTGGTAAAAGGTAATAAATTTGCTAGATCAGCTCCAATGATCGGGGTCAAAGCCACAGATACATATCTCACCAACGTGACGTATCACTGTGGGGGTCGTCGGGGTAGTTTTTGGTAGCTGTGCCTGAAATAAAAAAAAATGCAACTGCAGGCTGACACGATTATGTGAGGGTTACTATTAAAACAAAGGCACAACAACAGGTTGCGTTTATTTACAAGGTCACGTGATTACAAAGCGAGGATACACTGAGACTCGTCTCTACTCGGGTGACTTAGTCTACCTCGTTTACATCCAAACGGGCGTGCCTTGTGGATGTCGAGGCTTCTCCACGGGTTTCACCGTCAGGATTAGCTGGGGGTGGTTGAGGGGCTGCAGGGTCGGGGTGGCGATGATGACCATCACGGGGATTGTTGGCCACAATCCCGTTGGAGTGTGCTCCCAAAAGGCGACGAAGCACTTCTGGGGTCATCAAAGTACCTTGGTTGATGGCTGGGGCTGACCTCAGGGTCTCGATCGGGTGTCCGAACAGCACGACTGGGTTGTCGGCTTCGGGTTCATCTTCCCTACTTGCCGGGGCTCGGCGAACCAGCTCTCCATGAGCTGCGATCAGATCAATGGTGATTTGATCGAACAGTGCCTCTAGTGCACCTACATAGCATATTAGGTGCAACAATGCAGGATCCGTCTCGTGATCTCCGTTGGCAACTTGGGGTGGTCTACCATACCCTTCACGTGCAGGGTAGTAGTAGAATGAGCTGACGCTAACTCGGGCGACAACCGCCGGAGTTGAACTATAGCCTCTCGAGCAGCTAATTTGGATGGCTTGTGGCTCGAAGGAAGTTGTCCTTCCAGTGAACCTATAGGGGCGCTTACGGGCGACAAACCCCTACGTGAGATGTGCACAAGGCCCGTGAATCGACGGCTCTCACCGCTCATGGGTCCTTGGTACACAACATATTCTGGTGGCTCTTCTAACGCATAGGCACGACGGGTGAGGTTTGCGAGTATGGTTACAAAACCTCCAAGGTTGGTTGCTGTGATCTCATTGTGTACTACGGGGCTAGGCATTATGGCTTGGTTCGGGGGAGAGGTTGTGCTGTGCTGGGTTGAGGCTAGCGTGCCCCTTTTATAGAAAAGGGGACGGAGTCTTCCTTCGCACGCTTGCGGATGGGACATATTGGGCGTTGGTCACTGGCGCGTGATTGTTAGGCTAAGATGATAGGGTGGGCACCGACTATAAAAAGGTGTCGGGCTCACTGTGTGGCTATCTTGCACGGGAAGCTTGCTCGGGTTTGGTTAAGGTCCGATGGGTTGGTTTATCTAGGTTTTTCGACACAGCTAAGATAGGATTAGCCAATGGTCAGCCTGGCTCGATACCAAAGTCTCATCACGACCGGTTTTCCTGACATTGATTTCCGAGAAAATGGCGTTTGTGCTCACCAGCCCCGTGGATTATCAAGAATGATGAGGCACCAACTTGATACGTAAATGCCAAGCAAAACACAAAAATATGTAGTACAAGACCATTCTGGTCTGTGAGTACAACAAGTGGTTTCCTAGTGGTTGATGGCGGAAGCGGTTTGTGGATCATCAGTGTCTCTAGGACTCCATTTCCCACAGGAACAGCTGACCAGGATAACTCCTATCTTCGCGAGGCGGCTATCACCATTGCTTGGGTTCCGGGGCTGTCATCACGATCGCTGCTCTCCGCGCAAGAAATCTGGCCAAGACAATAGCCAGGGACAAGCCAGTGAGTACTTTTGAATGTACTCGCAAACATTATGAACACGGGTATAATATATCAACGATAATTATAAACTGAAATATTTTATGAACATGACATCAGTCACAAATTAAAATCCCTGATGCATGCAAGCAGGTCATTTATTCATATATGTATGCCATAACAGCATAGTATTAAAATGCACCGATTGGGTGTCTGAAGCGACGCCACATAAAGGGCTTATAAAGTAAATAGATAACAAGCATGCCACAGTCGGGCGTCTGAGCGACACCACATAAAAGGGCTTATAAAGTAAATAGATAACAAGCATGCCACAGTCGGGCGTCTGAGCGACACCACATAAAGGGCTTAGAGGGTAAATAAATAACAAGCATGCCACAGTCGGGCGTCTGAGCGACACCACATAAAGGGCTTATAAAGTAAATAGGTAACAAGCATGCCACAGTCGGGCGTCTGAGCGACACCACATAAAGGGCTTATAAAGTAAATAGATAACAAGCATGCCACAGTCGGGCGTCTGAGCGACACCACATAAAGGGCTTATAGGGTAAATAAATAACAAGCATGCCATAGTCGGGCGTCTGAGCGACACCACATAAAGGGCTTATAAATAATCACAGTGAATATCCAAGAGGTAAAACCATCCCAGGGATATTCGATAATGCCAATAATATAACGGATTGGTCCATAACAAAATAATAATCATAATCATCATAAGTCTCAAGTCGTGATCCCAGTTCTGTTTTAACAGTTTCTCCTCCAAAGACCGACACTAAGACCAGGCTAACTTCTGACCCATCCTGCATCAGTAATCCTTAACCATGGACACGGCTATTCGAATAGGTTTAATCTCTGCAGAGAGTGTACTCTTTACCCACGAGTAACGGATTCCTTTAGTCTGACGGGACTAATTCCGTCTACGGTCTTTTAATTGAAAACACACCTATCCGCACACACCAGCCTAACTTACCGGTGTCTGGAATCACCCACGACACCCGTTAAGCGAAACTCTAAGTGGGGAGGCTACAACCTCGACGTAACATGGGATCACAAAATTTATACAGCCAAGAAACTAGGGGAGCTACCCTTCCGGCTACAACGAAACACCCATGCTCCCGGACCAGGTGGCATGCCTACCGGATGCCTCCTAGATCTTCCACCATGGCCTCTCGATGCGGTGTGTGCTTGGAGAGGGGTTGACAACTTATCGAACTGCACCCTACCTATGGCGAGGACGAGTGGCGTCTGAAACAAGTATGGGGGTTACGGAACAAGACTCGATCTACGGTCGACTCGGGAGGTTTAAATATTCCTGCATGATTAGCATAGCAATATATATTTCAACCAATAGAGTAAAACACCACGCGGCATACCCCTCGTGTCATAATGGACGCCGACCGTCTCGACGGAGGACTAGGGGCAAGACCGTGTCTACCCAAGATGTAGGCCTTCCCGGATTCCCTTCCGGTATGCATGAAAGGTACATGACGGTGAATACCATCACAACCATATCAAACTAAAATAGCATGAAAGCATTAATATGCACTCATGAGTAGAAACACATCATCACATAAAATGACGTATGCCCGTGTCGGGGTGGTATTGTCACTGTGTCAAATAACACACACAATATTGTACCAGGTTCGTAATGCTTGCCTTCAAGGTGTGGAAAGGCAGGGTGCACTCCAAAACTTTTGAAAGTTTGCTTCTCTCTCTCCAAAGTCCTATTTTAAATAAATTTGAATCAACACACAATTTCAAAACAGCACAAAAAGGTTGTTTGAATTTTTTTTAAATAAATCTTAAAATAAACTAGATTAAATTTGAGAGAGGTAGGAAAAAGAATCAATTCATTTGGAGCTATATTTAAAAAGTTATAGCCAGTCAAAGTTTAGTCAATATTCTTGTTTTTAAATAAAATGTAAAAAGAAAAGCAGTTCAATATACGCACACGTTGAAGGCGATTTTCGACTTTTACGCCCACTTATCCAGCGTGGACCGCTGGAGTCGGCCGACAAGTGGGTCCAGAGGGCCCACTAGTCATGTTGACTGGTCTCCCTCCCTCTTCTTCTTCTCGCCGAGCAGAGGCGGGACTCAGCGACCGTCGCCGGTGAGCAACCCAGTTCCTCGCTAGCGAGCTGAGGGCGGGATGGATCCGCAGATCGAGGCGGTCCTTCCGGTGGTCGTAGGGTCGTCGGAGGTGGAGGAAATCGCCGTCGGTGAGCTCTGCGGCGGAGGAAAGCTTCGGTGGATTTGGGGGCTCGGGCTACGGTGATGCTCCGTCGTCGTTTGGGGTCTGGGCGGCTCCGCAAGACGATGTGGAGCAGAGTGGTGGTGATGGCAGGGTGGGGGAGGCTCTGGTGGCGCCGGAGTGAACCGGAACGAGGCGGCGGCCGAGCTGGCTGGAGAGGTTGAAGACGGCCTTCCCCTCTTCAATTGATGGCAACGGGGCACTAGGGGGACGGCGTGAGGCTGTTTGAGTGATCGGGGAGGCTTGGGGGCTCCATTTTATAGCGCTTCCAAGTCGGTTCGCGGCGGCCGTGGATGAGCTCGTCGGCGGACCGCCTCTTGTCTTCAGGGCGATGTGGCGGTGGGCTATTAGCTCGAGGGCTAACGACGACCACTCCACTGTCGAAGGAGGCGAGCTGGCGCGCTGTGGTGGTTTGGGTGGTGCTGCCCATGGCGGTGGCAGATTCGGCCGCGGGTGTGCCGCCAAGCGGCTCGCTGGCGATGTTGCAGGGGGCGAGGAGATGGTCGGGGCTTCTAGCGTGACGTGGCGAGAGGGAAAGGATTTGGATGAGCTCGGGGAAACTTATCCAGGGGGGGGGTGTTGGCTCGGGCGCGAGCACGTGCAAAATGCGTGCTCTGCTCATGCTCATGCTGCAGGCATGCACAAGACTCGTTCGATTTAAATGCCAGGGCGACTAAAGTTGCTGGAGAGCCATTGCAAATCCACAGGCCTAAGTTAGAGGCATATTGAAGGCTACTAGACAACTTGGTTTGGGACAAGGGAAAAGTTCACAGCACAAAACCTTCAACCATGCCAAATCTGTTCATGCACACAGGGTGTTCGACCAAATGCCAGAGGCATCTAGGAAATACTTGGGGTGGTCAAAACTTCCAGAGTGAGGTCTCTTTAGATGCATGAGAGGGTGGTGAGGTTAGTTTGCCAAATGTAGAATCTTGTTAGTGCAAGTTTTGCAAAACTTCAATTCTGGACAGGGGGTAAATGGCATTATTCCATGAACCAAAAATGTCCCAATGGGTGCATGCTCCTGGACTTAGGGGTTTGGTAGGGTTGACTACAAGCAAAAGAAAGCACAAGGTCACTGGAGCAAAAATAAATAGGGTTGCAGTAGAAATCACAAGGTTGCACCAGAATGAAAAAGAGGTTGTTTCACTCAATTTTCCAAAGGACAACACTAGGTTTTTGCATAAAGTTGGATTACATGCTACCACTGACATCCCATAATTTTGGTGGAGGCTTTAAAGAAATATTTTAATAGGTTGTAGTGCAAAACTGCCCACTGGACCAGATTTGAAAATCAGGTGTAGAACTCAAAATATGCAATGAATGAAATATATTTTTGCATAAAAGTGATTTAGAACCCTCACATGACATCTCCAAATTTTGGTTGGAATTTTAGTTAAATTTATCAAATGGTGGTAGTTGGAAAAGAGCTCCAAAACTGATGGAAGTCATTTTAAGGAATAAAGCTTAGAGAGATATAATTAAATAAATAAAATCTACTGACTGAAAATTGTTATATTGAGAGAGCATAGAAGTCTAAAACATTTTTGGAAAGTTTTCACTTGGGTAAAACTCCTCAATATTAAAAAGAAAGGTTCTGAAATCAATGTAAAAAACCGTAAAGGAAAAGTTTTAAACTCCTAGCAAGATTCTAATAATTAAAACCTGGTTAAATTTTTGGGGTGTTACACGATCTGCCTGATTCGCTGCTGCATCCTCTCCATAAATGTCCTTCTGAGTGGTCCGGTGCTAGCTTTGGAAGATGGGAGGAGAGACGGTGGTCTTACAATAGAGAAGAGGGAGAGGCGAGACGGTGGTTTTGGAATGGAGATGATGGAGAGGAGAGGAGGTGGTTTTGCAATGGAGAAGAGGGAGATGCGACATGGTGGTTTTGGAATGGAGATGATGGAGAGGAGAGGAGGTGGTTTTGCAATGGAGAAGAGGGAGAGGAGAGATGGTGGTTTATGAATGGAGATGATGGAGAGCAGAGGAGCTGGTATTGCAAGGTAGAAGAGGGAGAGGAGCGTGTCGCGGCGATTTAGGATTGGACGAGAGGGTCACAATGTGGATCGGATCAAAATCAAAATAAATTTACCCTTCAATTAAGAATTATTAACTAGTCTCCCTTTTATTCTGGGTCATAATTGACCATGGTTTTCACAAATAAAATATATGTTATACGTTGCAAAAATAATATAATTTGAAAGTACATTCTGATACGAACCAAACGATACAATTTTTTGTGACATGCATTCACATTTTGCTTGTCAAATACAGTACGTGGTCAAACTTTGACCCAAAGTAAGCAAAATAAAAAAAACTTCCAAGACCAGCGTCGCTCTTCCGCTCTTCTCCTCTTAAACCACCGCCGCTCCTCTCATGTTCCAATCTAAATCCAGCGCAGCTCCTCTCCTCTTCCATTTCAAAACCACTACCCCTCCTCTCCTGTTCCAATCCAAAACCAGTGTCGCTCCTCTCCCGTTCTAATCCAAAACCAGCGCTGCTCCTCTCCTCTACCATTCAAAAACCACCGCCGACGAGTGAAGATGCTGTGGAGAAGTAGATCGATGGAGGAGTACAACCGATACGAGAGGATAGCGAGGCCAGCGACCACAATGAAGCTAGCTAGGATGTTGGAGATACAGTCTTGGTTTGACAACAAGGACCAACTAGCGGGGAAGGCGACATCCTTGGCCAAATATCTGCAACAGAGCGAAAAGGCGGCGATACTCCCGGAGGGAGTCGCGCCGGACTACATAGAGCTGCTCCTCTAGGCCATGGAGCAAACAGATTCACCGAATCCGATCGTGAGGGAGCTGTGGTGGGAGTATCGATCCCAGATGGAGCATCAACCAAAGATTGAAGGATCGAGCATCTACAGGGTGCCGTTTGTGAGGGTGTCATGCCAGAGCAAGCCGGTGGAGTCTTCGCCGACCGAACCCAACTGCACAAGGAGAAAAATAGTTGGCCCGACGACGCTTCCCCGCCATCCTCTCCCTCGCCGATCACATCGTCTCACGGGGTGGCTATCTGCCGCCGAGGAATAGGAGGGACTGCCCCCCCAGCCCAATAGTCGGGCAGGTTGTGAATTGTCAGGAGGAGCTTAGGTTGTCAGTATTTGTAGGTTGTGAATTGTGTTTTGTGTTGTGTATTTTGAGAGTACTTTCAGATACGAATGTCTTTTGAATTTCAGATTTGCATTATTGAGCATATTAAGTATTTTTATCAATTCTAGAGATTTATTTTTAGCACTTAAAAAAATGTAGTTTCATAGGAGTATAAAAGTGCAGACAATGTGATTCTCAGAGAAGAAACTGCAAGTTTCAGTTTCAGATAAGAAACTCCAAGTTCAGTTTCTGATAAGAAACTGTAACTTTCAGAGGCAGAGCATTTATATTAACACGGCTTTTTCAAACAGTGTTAACATCATGTTGGAAGTTTTATTCATGGTCGAAATTGGAACTACCAGCCAGTTAACATCATGCTGATCAACATTCATGCATAGCACATCTTCATATGATGCACAGTGAAAAAGATATGCTATTTTCAAAATTCCCACACAATGTCGAAAAAGTAAAAACAGAGAAAAGCGAGGGAAGAAGTTTTGGCAAGTGTTGGACGTGGTGTGCGTAGATGACAATTGGGACCCACACGTCAATAAAGGCGAGAGGCAAAAATTTGGTGATATTTTCTCCAAGCAGGTGGAATCGAACCCGGGCGGAACAGGCATTGCCGGGTAGTGTCACTTTCGGCCACTAGGCTAGTTCAGTTGGTTCGTTACTAATAAGGCACTTCCTCGGTGGTTGGATCTCCTCCTGCGCCTTTGTCTTGCCGCGACGTCATTGCCGTTGCTAGAACATGCTGAACAAACGAGAGGAATCTGGAGAGGCTGCGTGGAGAGGCGGGGTGGGGATCCACCAGGTCTATGGCCGTACGCAAGCAAGTGCCTCATCAAAAAAATACTTCCTCCTAATGCTGTACTGATGTTGGGGCCCACGGGTTTGTCAACATAGTTACATTTTTTTAGGTGCTTCAATGTAGTTACTATAGGAGATAAATTCACACAAAGCCGGGGAGCTTGCAGGTATCATTTATTATCACTGGGGCAGCAAGTATTAGCTGGGTTTTGGGCTGCCCCATCTAGGCTTTTTTTTTAACATGCGCAGCCCACGACCTCGGATGGGAGGTCCATAGGCCTGTTTGTATTTTCTTGAGGGCCGTCATGTATCGACCGGCCTATGGACCTCCCATTTGAGGTTTTATTTTTCCTGAAATATCGACAGCCCAATTTATGTATTTTTTTTGAAGAAAACACAGAGGTCTGTTCTATTTTTCTATATAAGAATAGGAACGCCTGGTCCAACTTATGTTTCCCTTCTAACTATATTATATATATTTAAATTATTTTATATGTTATTATATATTATTGTTATTGTCATCATATATTTAACAGATACTTACATATGTAAGAAAATAATATCCCACATCTTATTAACTTATAAAAATAATTTCTTAATAATAAAATCCTGGATTTTTTTGGCAACGAAAATCCTGGTGATTGTGTACAAAAGCTTGTTAAGATTTAAGGAAAAATGTAATAATAAATCACTAATTATTTTAATATATATATATATATATATATATATATATATATATATATATATATATATATATATATATATATATATATATATATAACAAAAATGCTCAGCCCCTGTTTATTTTTTTGATAACATTGCTGCGCCCATCCCAACATTATAATTAGAATCAGCCCAGCAAAATCGTGTATTTCGAGAAAGTGCAAATGGCCCGTAATTTTTTAGGAAAAACATAAATGGGCCGCATGGACGCTACATTATTTGTTCACCCAGCCCAGCTAATGGACTGTAATTCGAAAAAAAAATCAAATTGACTGTAAATTTTACCCCGCAAAAAAAAGATTGTAAATTCTGAAAAAATGGGTTGAATACGTGCCACATTTTTGGAGGCTGAAATGTGGGCCAGTAGGTCGAAGCCAATGCAAGTCGTTGTCAACTTAGTCAACAAATGATTCTGACATCGTTAGCCACTAGATTTACATCCAACGACCGGCATCCATCTTCGATCTCTCGTCTTCTTCCTCCAGCGCCGCCGGGACCACCTGCTCCGCCTCCCCGCCGCTAGCGCCTACGCTTAGCATGCTTCGCTGTGAAGCGCTACTCCACCGTTGGCCAGGCCATCCCTCCACCCCTCCACACCTCCTGTTCTTCTCCACCGACCGCCGAACCACACCGCACCGGAACCATTTAACCCTCGTACACCTCTCCGTCTGCGACTCTACTCCCGCGTCTTCCCATGTCGGGCTCATTGCTGTCCGGGGCCTCGCCGTTGTCCACCACCTTGGATGCGGCGCTCGGCGAGTGGTCAACGTGGTCAACGAACGACACCATCGGAAGTAGATCGTGTGTGGAGAGGTCGACAACTGGTCCACGGCCGCATGCAAGGAAATGCCTCCTTATTACGCGCAAGAAATAATGATCCTCCACCAATTACGCCTAGGACCCACCGTAAGGGCCTCTATATTTTGAAAAAACGCTCCCACCGCCGATGTGTCGAACACACCCAGCTATATCTTCGCACACAAAGAAGTGCCTCCTTATTACGCACAAAAAAATGAATACCCCCCTGCTAGCTGGGACCCACAATAGTGGGAGGCTGACTTGTGGGCCAACTAAGTTGACGGGGACGGAGGGCTTTGTCAACTTAGTCAATATGAACGATTCTAGCTCCAGTGACCGTACGATGTCCATCCAACGGCCGTAGTGCTTTTTCAACCTCTGGTCTGCTTGCTCCAAATTTACCAAACCAGCGCCCGGTCGTGCCTCGTGCTCCTGCCTCCCATGGGCGGCTACGATGCCGCTGGAGGCCTCACCGCCCCTACTACTCCCACCATCGCCGTGCCATCCCTCACTCACCCACACCCCCTGTTATTCTGCGGCGATGACAGCCTCACACCGCACCTGAACCAGTGAACCCTCATACTCTTCTACGTGTGGGCATCCACTGCCACGTCTTCCCCGGCTCCGTGTCGTCCCCTTCCTAGGCCTCACCGTCATCCATCGCCCTGTTGCTCTCGGTGCGGCGTGGTCAACGTGGTCAAGGCACGACTTCCATCGGACGTGGATCAGACGTGGAGAGGCCGATACCGTCCACGGCCGCAGCAAGGAAGTGCCTCCTTATTACGCCGGAAAATAATGATTCCTCCACATGACAAGAGGAACCCACCAGACGGGCAACCGTATTTCACTTAAAAAACGCTTTCCCGATCGCCGGGACCTACCAAATACATCTTCGCACGCAAGTAAGTGCATCCGGTCAAAAAAAAACGATTCGCCCCCCTGACTGCTGGGACCCACCAGCTACATCTTCGCACGCAAGGAAGTGCCTGACAGTCGGGACCCACCTAGTCGAAGCATACGTAGCATTGTCATTCTGGTCGCGAACGTGTACGTACATACTGGTCGATGTAGAGGCGCGCACGTAGCATGTACACGTACGTACAACGACCAGTGTGCAAGAAAGAAAATACGGCCACGTACGTACATACGGGCGGGGTCTCGAACGCCTACTCGCGCATACGTACGGCCAGGGCTCGTGTACATGTCTGGGCCGGAACGGAGAAACTGTGTCGTCATTGTGTTCATGGGGAGCCAACCGGCTGGGTCGGAACAGAATGTGTCGTCGTGTTCATCGGGAGGGCTTGGACGGAACAGCCGATGGAAACGAGGCCTGGCATACCGCAGAACGGAGGAAACATCCTTGTGTTCGACCGGCCACGTTCGAAACGGGATCCTGTTCATCGGGAGGTCCGACGCATCTGTAACGGCGGAAACGGACCTCCTACGGTCGAAGGGGGTCCTGTTCATCGGGAGGGGTGTGGCGTACCGTAAAACGGAGGAAACGGACTTGTGTTGGAGCGCTACGGTCGAAATGGGGGTTCTGTTCATTGGGAGGGGTGTGGCGTACCGCAAAATGGGACTCCACGGGATACTGTTCATCTCCACCGTCGACCCCCTCCAGCCTCAATGGGCTACTGTTCATCATGCGACTGTTCATCCACGGGCTCCTGTTCATCCAGCCTCCACCGCGCGCAGCTCCACCGCCTACTGTTCAACCAGCCCTCTCCACGGGCTCCTGTTCAACCACCCCTCAACGGGCTACTATTCATCTTGCCCTCCACCGTCTACTGTTCATCCAGCCCTCCACGGGGTCCTGTTCATCCAGCCCCAACCGGCTCGATCGATCGGGGTCCTGTTCATCCAGAGGCAACACCACGGGGTCCTGTTCATCCACCCCCACCAGGAACTGTTCATCCACCCCCCCCCCCCCCGCAACGCTCACTGTTCATCTAGAGGCAGCATCGATCGGCTTCGCTAGCGTAGTAGCGAAGAATCGCTTCGATCGAGTTCAGTTAACAGCCATCGATCGATTGCTCGGGTTCAGTAACCCGTAGCCTACAATGCAATCGCTCGGGTTCAGTTAGAGCCCAACGCCTCGCTCGCGTTCAGTTAGAGCCCAACGCCTCGCACCCACGCGCGTGCGTGTACGAGAGAAACGCGCATCGCTCGGCCCTGACCATCCACCGTAACTAGGAACACCCCGATATTTTCCTCGCCCTATCTTCTACCACGGTTTTTTCCGTCATGGACGGCCCAAAGAATGTCATGCAGCAAGGCTCCGGGTCCGCCGGGACGAAAAGCCCATTTTTCTATCATGATTTTTTGTCATAGAAGTAGGAGACCACCACATCTATGATGATACCGGGTTTTGTCACAATTATCGTCATAAGTATGACAGAAAAAAAATTCGTTCGGCCCGAAATTTCACGGATGTTTCTTTTTTGTAGTGTACCGTTGGACGTGTCCCATATGAAACAAGTCCCCTGGTTTGTCACCGCGAAGATGTCGATTAGAAAGGAGCACAGCGTCTTCGTACTCTTATGGCAGCAAATCGGCCGCAGACAGCATCGCCCACCTTTGACCACCATGTGCAAGGTTCGTGCCATCTTCTTCAATCTCACCGTGGTTCCATCGTACCAATTCAGGCGGTGGCCCGTTGCATGACTGATCCCAATGTTGGACAAAGGTTCTACGGGAACGGTGTCACCATTGTAAATGTTGTGCAAATTGATGTTGGTACCCTCCCGCACATATGCAAGCCAATCTCCACTCAAGACCGAGCCTAACTCGTGAAACAAGGCAGGTGGGGGAATTAGGAAATGGACACGGAAGTAGTCTTTAGAATGCATTTACTACGTGATCAAACTCATCTTACCTTCTCATCGGACAAAATCTGAGTGCCCCTCAACATCGGCATCTCAAGGGGCGTCAACTTGCAACTATGGCCACGCCGCGCTGGAGAGACCCCCAAGGAAACATCCTCGTGCGTTGCATAGAACATCAAGATGCATTTGTATGAGTAGTTTATCTTGTGAGAGAAAAGGATGAGCAAGGGAAGGCCTTATTTGCAAATCTGGAGAGGGGTGTAGGTTTCTTTTTGCAAAATTTCCACAATTTTCTTCCTATCCATCATATATAAATCGAACGTCCTATAAAAAGCAGAGTTGGTGATGATGGTGTGCCTGCCATCCTGCAATATGGGCCGTCCGATCTATATCTAACGGAACTGTGACAATTTACACGCACTCCTCTCCACATTTGCAGATAAGGCCTTCCTTCATTCATCCTTTCCTCCCACAAGATCTTGATGTTCGTGTACAGCATCGCATCTTGCTAGTATAAGTGTGGGTATTTTTGCAAAATTTCCATAGTTTCCTTCCTATCCGCCGATATAAATCGGACGACCTATACTACAGGATGGCAGGCACACCATCATCAACAACTCTATTTTTTTTATAAGAATAAGAGTAGAGTAGAGATAGAGATAGAGACTACTACTACCAATGTGCTTGCCCGTGCATTGCAATGGATCCAAAGTAGTAGAATAATACTTGTTCACGAGCTTGAAATATAAATACTCTAGTTTTGATATACATATATCAGTAAAAGTAAATCATGCTTCACTCAAAATATATTCCTTGGGCTGTTTTGATGGCATGAAGATAACAGGTTTTAAAAAATTTGGAGCTATTTTATTAACATTTTGTAGCATGGCAGGGCATCCGATGCACCTAATCATCTGAAAAGAAAATTGAAGTTTGGGTCGGTGGCACACCCTACGGCAAGATGCCCGTGTGGCCTTCTTCTATAACTAGAAAGATGCCCGTGCATTGCAGGGAACATCAAGATGCATTTTTTTACAAAACAGCTGTTGTGATTGACCCTTGCAGGAGTAATCCCATGTGCAAAAACTAATGATATCTCGAGAATTTTATCGGAAAAATGGTATCTTTGGAACAAGTTTTCTCTACTACTGCTCCTTGCAGTGAGCGGTATGCAATGCATGTGTCAGCATACATGACAACTTGTCGATGTAAGTTGAACCACGGCGACCATCACGTTTCTTGTTTCTACCACTTCCACACCCACACGCGATTCCCACGACGCTGCTCCAACCCATGGCACGACGTCCCCCGATGTGCGCCTCATCCCTCTCGGCCCCATCGCTCCTCTGGCTTTGTGTGCATGACATGTGGGCCACCAATCAGCGGCGACCATCAACTTTCTACCACAACACACCCGATTGGGCGCGGTTTGCCCGCTCCGATCCGTACTCTCAACCATCGAATTTTCATCCAGCCGTGTGACACATTTCGTCCGAGCATCAATCCTCGGCTGAGTACTTCAGACTACATGTAGTACCCGCCGGGTGTGGCCATCTACGCCAGAACGCCGACGCCAAATTGGTGGCACCTCGCCACGACCACGCCACCACCGGCTGGTTCATCTCGAACGAGTGAGTCACGAACCATGCCACCACCATGAGAATGACATGTGGGCCAGCCGCATTTAAGGTCCGCCTGTCATTGACTCATAGGCTGGTGCACTAAGCCACTTATGCTCGATCCCGTGGGCCCCGAGAGGGAAATGTGCCTGTGAGTTGCGACGGATAGGAAGGCCTTGTGGTGCTCCCGCAGTTCGAGCTCGTGCCAAACCCGGATGAGATTTGGTAACCAACTAGTAAGCTATACGTGCATTGCACGCATGAGATTTGATAACCAAATCTCTACTCTCTATATCTATATCTATATCTAATATCTATATCTATATCTATATCCTATATCTATATCTATATCTATATCTATATCTATGTCTAACTATATCTATATCTAAATCTACATCTATATCTATATCTATACTCTTATAAAAAACAGAGTTGGTGATGATGGTGTGCCTACCATCCTGCAATATAGGCCGTCCGATTTATATCTGACGGATAGGAAGGAAACTATGGCAATTTTGCAAAAAGATGCCCACCCCTCTCCACATTTGCAAATAAGGCCTTCTCTTGTTCATCCTTTTCTCCCACAACATAAACTACTCATACAAATGCATCTTGATTTTTCGTGCAACGCATGGGCATCTTGCTAGTTATGAATAAATAACACTCTATCAACGAGCCCCATCAGACACCAAATTTCTTGGCTTCCATGCTACAGCTAGATCTTCCCCTCGTTTCTGCTTTCCAACCCAAGCCGGCAAAGGGTGCGGTTTGCCAATGGTCGGTTTGCTCAACGGCGGTCCCACATGAAAGTGAAAATGCTAGGCAACACGCCTTCCCTAGCTATGTGGCGTGTTGGATGGGCCGTGGAGTACTCCCGATTCCCGGGCGTGTGGGGGTGCGATGCGAACGCGGCAGGCCTTTTCCTTTTACTGGCAACATGCCCGTGCGTTGCGACGGATTCAAAGTAGTAGAATAGTAGTACTTGTTCACAAACTTGAAAGAAATCACTCTTGTTTTGATATACTCCTAATATATTACTTTTTACTCAAAATATATTTCTTAGGTTGTTTTGATGAGGTGAGGGAGGGATGTGCTTGCTTTCAAGATAATAAGGGGTTTTCTGCAAATTGGAGCACAGAAGTGGGCTATTGTTGCAAAAATGCCACAACTTACCTCACAGCCGTTAGATGCAGATCTAATGGTCGAAACGATGGATGGCGTATACACCACCATCACCAATCGAAGTCTTTTATAGGGGTAGGAGTAGAGAAAAATGTATAAATTGTAACATTTGGTTCTGCTCCTTGGCACGGTCGATAGATAGAAATAACGATTGGAAACGCTAGGGCGGGGCTATTTCCGCCAGATAAGCAGGGTACGTAGTAGCTAGGTTGGCGCATCGTCGGTTTGGTCACATGCGGTCCGACTTATTCTAGTGTTTCTAGCAAGATACCCATACGCTGTAACGGTTGATGGAAAAGGTAAGCACAACTTATAAATTGACCGGATGGAGTACTAGTTACGTTGATGCATATAATTAAGCAAGGGATCGCATATGTCGGTATTGACTGGAACGAGAATGCAATAGCACAATAAGAATTAAGGCCATGATGATGCGATCGCAGTGGTGGTTACAGGAGGCAAGAAGAAGGATGCATCCATCAACGTACGACCTCCTCCTCCTCAACTTAGTGCGCTGGGCCACCGACCGGCGGCTAAGGAGTGGCGGCTTTTGTGGCGAGGTCAAGGTGCTTCTCAGGAAAGGCATCCAAGGCTTCCAGCCGATTGAGGAAGGCCAACATCGTAGCGTCCTCAATGGCCTTGTAGATACCTATGTACATGATTTGCTTGTACATGTGGATGTGTAGGTCGATGGATTCTTGCAAGGCGAGGCGCCTCGCGGCGAGCGCGACCTCCAGGTGGACATTCTTCGTGGCGTTCGCGGGCAGTCGCAGGGCCACCAGTGCTTATAAGAGGTTCCGGCCATGCAGGCCGATTAGAGTGGCAGGCAATGAGGATACCGGGCGCGCGGGCTTGAGGAATACGACGATGTCGTCCCTGAGCTTCTTGAGGACGGTGAACTTGTTGGTGGTGGCAACGATCATCTGGTCCAACTGAGAGTCGTAGTTGGCATCGACGGCGGCCATCCACCAGCCGGTCGCGAACACCGTCTGGAGACGATCCTCGGCTCCATGCCGCAGCCGTGTCGTGGACCATTCCGGCATGCTCGCTTGCATACGCCGCGCATACATCGCCGCCATGGGTCCGAGGAGCACTTTTGCGCTTAGTGTAGGTGCTTTGGCAAATGCTTAGGTGAGTACGATGTGGTAGATGCATTGGAATGGAGGGGCGCCTTTATATGAGTGCAAACTGCATTGCATTCACATCGTGCAGCCTCTTTTCTCGGTCCTCCTCCCATTACTTCCCTCATGCATGCACGATGCTAATTGCAGGAGGGTGCATCATTGGGCGTTCAACATTTCGGGAACCGCTACCGCTCCCTCGTCTGCATTAAAGCTGTATCGGGAACTGCGCCGCCCGCTGTCAAATCAAATAGTACTGCGCCGCCCGCTGCACGCCCGGCTGAACACACCTCCTCGCCTCCATCAAACCCCTCCGTTAAACCCGCATGCAAACCGAGAAACCTACTCCGCCACCACGACGCTCATGAGTGAGCGAATTAAACGCAACACCGGCCGAGCTCCTCCCGTCGCCTCGCTTAAACTAGGCGGAGACACCGGCTGAAAGCTCCTACCGTCCGCCCTCTATTTAAATGAGGCCAGACAGACAGCGGGCAAGAATCACACCCCTCCGCCGCTCCCTCATCTCCTCCTCCACCAATTTATCCACTCTTCCGATGGCTTCCCAAGAGACATTCTCTGGCATACTACCCGGATGGGTGGCCCGCCGAGCACTCCGGATACGGGCGAGGCTGCTCGGTGCTTCATCAACCTCGCTGGCTCGACGGAGCTGCCTGCCGCCTCTAATCTGCGCGTTGGTAGCCCAGAATCACCACTCAGCTTCAGCTCGATGAGGAGTGGCGAAGTTGCTCCATGCCGCACGGGCGGCGAAAGCATGCCGCAGACGGGCGCTGGCTATCGCTGGTCGCATCGCCACCAAAGAAACCGCGGTGGCCACGCCCTGCGTGTTTGCGGCCACAGTTTTCCCGTGCTCGGGCGGGGTAACGCCATGCGTGCAGATGTAAGCCGGTGTGGAGAGTGACGAAGTCGGTGGCCAGCTGCTCCGTTTCCGCCGCCATCACCGAGGAGAAGTAGAACACGGGAGGCTGCCGCCACTTGGGTCCCATGAAGGCCACCGCAGAGGCGACGACTGCGCATTCATGTGGTTTCTTTGCTGCTTCGTCTCTTCCGAGGACCTTCGTCGAACCCGCAAGTGTCTACCGGACATGAGGAAGACAATGGGATCCGCGGGCGGCCATTTTGATTAGGTACTCCCTCTCCTTTGGCGAAATATTTGTTCTAAGAATGGATAAATTGGATGTGTCTATAACTAAAATAAGTCTAGATACATCATTTCTAGGACAAGTATTTCCGGACGGAGGGAGTATTAATTATACCAAGAGAGCCGGATTAGCACCACTTAGTTCATGTAAATGTGATGAAATCTATCGTGTTTATATGAAGATCCGGCTTTTTCATACGAAATCCTGCATGCTTATATGAAAACAGTCCATGTTTTCACGAATTTCATCTGGCTGGTTAGAGTTGTGAAAATGTATGATACTGCGCTTGATGTCGTCCTCCGCGGAAGGAAGCGGGAGGAAATTTCCCGGCTGCCGTTGGAGATGCTCTTATGCTGGAAAAAATAGAGTCACATCCAATCCATTTGAGTTAATTGCGTGTATGATTATCCCTCTATTAAAAGTTAATTGCATGTATAGTGTACACGTGACTTGCGGTGGTGGCTACAACAGACTTATGTAAAGTTAAAAGAAACAAGTCCATCCTTAATCTTGTATTCTAAGTACTGTGGGTTCCATCGTCAAGACAAGATGCGAAAGAAGTATATATTAAATAAGTAATATATATTATAAAAATCTAAAGTTAAAGACAGAATTCGAACTCAGGTCATCGCGTTGCGAGCATCCGACGCTAACCAGTCCAGCACAATTTTTGTTGTAGACCATGCTGGAGATATATATCCATGTCTACTCTTATACTCCATCTGTTCCTAAATATTTGTCTTTTTCAGATTTCAAATGGAGTACCACATACGGATGTGTATGTAGACATATTTTAGAGTGTAGATTCACTCATTTTGCACCGTATGTAGTCACTTGTTGAAATCTCTAAAAAGACAAATATTTAGGAATGGAGGGAATAGAAAACAGATTTGGTGATGATGGTGTGCGTGCCATCCTGCAATATAGGCCGTCGGATTTATATCTAATGGATTGGAAGGAAACTATCGCAATTTTGCAAAAAGATACCCACACCCCTCTCCATGTTTGCAAATAAGGCCTTCCTTCGTTGATCCTTTTCTCTACTCTTACTAGCAATGTGCCCGTGCGTTGCAACGGGTCCAAAATAGAAAAATACATGTTCACAAATTTGAAAGAAAAACACTCTAGTTTGGTGTATATATCACTAAAAATATACTCGTATTAGGTTTCACTCAAAATATATTCCTTGTGGTTGGTTTGATGAGGTGGGGGAGGGATGTGGTTGGTTTCAAGATACTAAGGTGCTTCTGCAAGTTGGAGCAGAGAAGTGGGGTCTTGTTGCAGACATGCCACAACTTACATCATAGTCGCTAGATGCAGATCTGATGGTCAAAAATGACGGATGGCAGACACACCATCATCACCAACTGAGTCTTTTATAGGAGTTAGACATAAAAAAACAGAGTTGGTGATGATGGTGTGCCCTCCATCCTGCAATATAGGCCATCCGATTTATATCTGACGGATATGAAGGAAACTATGGCAATTTTGCAAAAAGATACCCACACCCCTCTCCACATTTGCAAATAAGGCCTTCCCTCGTTCATCCTTTTCTCTCACAAGATAAACTACTCATATAAATGCAACTTGATGTTCTGTGCAACGCATGGGCATGTTGCTAGTCTCTCACAAGATAAACTACTCATACAAATGCATCTTGATGTTCCGTGCAACGCACGGGCATCTAGCTAGTTTCTTTTAAAATAGTTAATGCGATAATTGGATTGAAGTGATATATTATATGTCTACCCCGAATTATTTCAGATTCACTAGTAGTAACAACGAAAAGGTTGTCTTGTTAATTAACAGAAAATAGGGTGAAAACTATCGCATGAGGCCGGTGAAAACAAGGCACATTGGGTTCAGCGTCATCGTCACTACTCTGTTGTCTTGTAGCGATAAGTCTACATATCGAGGGGCTACAGAGAAAAGACGATCTCGTGTGTTTGAGCGAGGCACAGAGAAACAATGTTTGAGAGAGAAACCGATTGATGATTAAGATCAGATCGAGTTGTCACCCTTCTGTTTTCGTTTTTGGGGTTGGGGTGGGGGAAGGGGAGGGAGAGAAAGATGTATCGAGAGTGTGCACGGTAGGCACAGAGGCACAACTAGCGAGTGTGTGTGTGTGTGTGTGTGTGTGTGTGTGTGTGTGTGTGTGTCTGTGTGTGTTTGAAAGAGGAGTAGATAGATTACTATCAAGATCGAGGTGCCACCCTACCTTCCGTGTCTGTAGTGTGTGTGTGTGTGTGTGTGTGTGTGTGTGTGTGTGTGTGTGTGTGTGTGTGTGTGTGTGTGTGTGTGTGTGTGTGTGTGTGTTTGAGAGAGAAGCCAGCTTGATAGATTAGTATCAAGATTGAGGTGTCACCCTACTCCTCCGTGTCGAAGTGTGTGTGGGTGGGTGGGTGGGGGGCAGTGACACTTACATATCTCTACTCTTATAAAAAACAGAGTTGGTGATGATGGTGTTCCTGCCATCCTGCAATATAGGCCATCCGATTTATATCTGACGGATAGGAAGGAAACTATGGCAATTTTGCAAAAGGATACCCAGACCCCTCTCCGCATTTGCAAATAAGGCATTCCCTCGTTCATATTTTTCTCCCACAAGATAAACTAATCATACAAATGCATCTTGATGTTTCGTGCAACGCATGGGCATCTTGCTAGTAGGGAGAAGGAGCTTGTGTGACCCATATCTATATTAAGGGATAGGTAGATAGGATGTGTGTGAGGCATACTTAAAGCATCACGGAGATCAACAAACGGTGTGCATGCAAGTGCCGGAAAAAATGAAGCGATAAACAATGTCTATGCGCGTGTGTGTGTGAGATATATATATATATCTCAAAACAAAAGGTGCTCTGCTGGAATCCCATTGTATGTATTCATATGGTTCCGGAACTCGAGTTAACCTTAGGCATATGTGTGAGAGACATAATCTATTATATAATTAAAATAGAAGACAAATCAGCCATCACGTTTGTCCACACGATTAAATTATCTTGACCATTAGTTTTATATATTAATGGCTAGGATTTACAAGATTAACGTTACATACAAATATTATTTGCACGTACATAAAGCAGTACAACATGTCACGTAGGAGTAGTCTTTTTTTTGGAGGGGACACGTATGAGTAGTCTGACATGATGTTTCATCTGGACTCCTGTGCCTTTCTCCAAGAAAAAGAACGTGACCGTCCCTAATAAGAAAAGGAGTCCAACCAAAATACATGTATTGACGTCATCTATATGTCAGGGTATAGGAAAGAACAGCATGTCTAAGAAAAAAAAACTAAGAAAAAAGAATTCCACGTAGACCTCTAGGAAAAAACATGTCTCCCACGGCCTCTATCACGTCGCCGCCCTACCCGGCGATGCATCATCTAGCGATCCTCACCACCGTTGGCTCATCGTCTTTGAAAGTTCCATCTGACCTGGATCGATTCGATCCAAACAAAAGGTACCATCAAATCAAGTATGTTCAACCTTCTAATCACGTTCCTAGGTTGTTTCCACTCCTACCCTTGAATCTCAGATTTCAAATCCAGCAATCTGACATGCATATATTCCAGTACATGATGGTGATTTAGCAGGTACAATCCAGTCTTGCGTGTTCGTCTCAAATATTTGAATCTCAGTTTTCAAGTTCAGCAATCGATGGTGATTTAACAGGTACAACCAAGTCAACCGTGTCCTCTCCAATCTTTGAATTTCAGTTTCCAAGGTCAGTAATCTAGCCTGTATATATGTTCCCACACATGATTTTTCCCCACACTGGATGTTATAGCAAGTAGGATCCACTCTACTCAAGTGATCTCAGTTTCAAAGTTCTGACCTAGGAGCAATCCTGTACGTATATTCAATTACATGATTTAGTAGGATGTACAGACCGCTATATGAAGCATATTTTGGTGGCCGTGGCTCAAACAAAATTGTTGAGCTCCTCTACTTTCACTCCATGTCCGTAAGTGCTATATATGCAGAATAGCTTGAGTAAACACCTGATAGTAATTTCACTACAAAAGTCTACTCTTCCACACTCTTGATTTAAATCTTGCATCCACACTGTCAAATTGTTTTTTCATGTAGCATGTTGATGCGTATCATGGTCTGTCGGGTAGACATTCATTGAAAAAATGTAACTATTGTTGTATAGTGATTGGTTTTGTTACCACTTCTAACCTTCAAAGTTCATATTTTCTCATGTCCGGTTCTAGCAGCAGGTGCCAATAAAGGCATGATAGCGTGATGCAAGCAGTCAGGCCCTCTGTTGTCCCATCATGCAAGTTGTTCGACTCTGGTCAGCAGGGTCGCTCCCATTATATCAGGTAAGAAGCTCATGTCCCCATTGGAACAAAGCTAAAGTATCCATCTGGGCAAGAGCTTCTGATCAGTTTGTCTGTTATATTAGTTGTAGTTTTTTGGATATTTCTTATCAAACAATAATCGCCTGTGAAATTTGAACATCTGGAAGTATGCATATATTTAGTATTGAAACATCCTTCTCACTATTAACATAGTACATGGATTGTAGTGCATATGCTACAGGCATATCATGAAAAACCTTAATTATTCCTTTTTATCATAGCCAGAGTAAGTGTGGCTACTTCTACATCATTCTTACATTTAGTAATGCAAGGCACATTTTGAGACAATTATTGGAATATTGATCTAATCCATCAATTCTGTATTAACAACAATATAAACGATCCAGATTAAATGTTGTAGGTGCAAGAGTTTGGCTAGACTATGCTGCAACTTTGAATAAGGATGGCCGCAAGGGTTTGGCTAGAGTGCTTTATAAGTCCGAATAAGCATCTCTAGAACAAAACTTATTAGGCATGTAGTGCATCAGGAAACCTTGAGATCTACATTCCCTAATAAAATATCAAGATCTATTGCAGAAGAAAGCCGCACGGCACTCCCGAATCAAGCTGTGGCGTTGATGAACATCTCCTTGGCACTAAGGTGGCCCACACGAGGAGTCGACATCAAGTGTTGATTGGCAGCAGCTTCATCATCTTCTCCTGTTTTGTTTGCTGCACATTAGTAAGCACTTAAGTATCTCCTAATGCAGTCACGTTGATGCCATGAATCATGCAGGTTCGATTATATGTTTTACCCCAAAAGTATGTAGAATCATATCTTTAATCTTAGAGAAAATATCAATGCCATCAGTAGACAAGATAAAAATTCAGGCCATATGTTAGGTATGTGATAAATTTTAAGAAATAAATAACCAAATTCTATTTAAAGAAAAAGTATATAAGATAATTTAATGCAAACAGATACACACAATCTCTTTTGAAGTAATATAGGTGACATAGATATCGCGCATGTATACTCAGAAAATATTCTGAATAAACTTGGTGTCTATCACAAGAAAAAAGAGAATGTCCTCGTGAAATCTGGACAAAGCACTTACAAAAAGAAAATATCTCGAAATATGACAGTAGCAGACCAAATAAAATCCATGTCATATGTCAGTTATGTGATATCTTTCAAGGAATCAATATGTCAAGTGTATACTGCCAGAATATTGTGAATACCTTTGGTGTTTATCAGCAAGGAAAAAGGAATGTCCTGTTTAACTCCGGAGCCAGAAAATCATATTATACCATATATTTAATAATTGGAGGCCTTTTTTAATGCTCCATGTTAATTATAGGAGTAAATATTTTATCCTCGACATTAAGTTTAACAGGTTTGCTATTTCACATCTAGATATGAAATAGTATCTCACATCTAAATCTAGAACCCTTAGATCTTGTTTGTTTTTAAGGTTCGTGCAGACTGTTCGTCTCGCTCGTCCGCTCGCTGGCATCGTGTTTGTCGCTCGTGGCAGCCTGTGTCCAGGTCCATGCGAGGCGGGCAGCTCGTGTCCAGCCCGTGTCTTGTGTCGCTTGTTTTTTTTTTTTTTTTTTGAGCTGATGTCCTGTGTCGCTTTGTGGCCTCTTGTCGCTAGGTTGGTTACGTTTTCTGTCAAAAAAAGTATGTGCGCACACCCGCCTGCCCGTTGTGGGCTTTTTTGTTTTTTGCGGGTCCCCCGTTTTTGTGCTTTGTGGGCTTTCAGCCAGGAAAACGCGAATTGTTGAAGGAAAATGTGTCTAGTCGTTGTATGTGAGTGTGTCCTTGTGAGATTTTTTGCTTTCTACCAGTTGTTTGGTTTTTTGTCTTCCCGGAGCGTATGTGTGTGAATGAGCTTGATCCATGAAGGACTCTGTCTACCGGGTTTTGAGAGAAGCTTCCAATCGCTTTTTTCTGTTGTTTTTTTTGTTCGATTTTTCTCTTTTTATTTTTGTTCTATTTGTCTTTAAAATTTTCATGATTTTTGTTCGTGTCAGATGCATGTCCATCATCAAACATGTAATTACAGTGTCGTCTTCATCCCGCAATTGCATACCTCCAATGCAACTGCAATTCGAGGCAAAATTGTTTGTCGGGAGGGCAGCTGAATGTATTCTACTATACACACAGTTGCAAGTATCATCCAGAATCGCAACTAATGTCTTTTAACACGACTATAACTTTGTGATACAAAATGAAAGTGTTTGTCGGGTGTCCATTGCATGTCCACCAACAAACACGCAACTACATGTCTCGCCTTTGCCACGCAACTGCATGTGTTCACTTTTTCATTTTCATTTTCCATTTTCTTTACTTTTAATCCACAACACTTTTTGTGCATGACATGAAATAGCTATTTAGAATTTACATTTCCTTGAATGGGTTTGCTATTTCACATCTAGATATGAAATAGCTACCTCACATCTAAATCTAGAGTCGTTAGATCATCTGTCTTTAATATTTGTGTAAAACGTGGTGGTCTGGATGGTGCGCTGGCTCGCGGCGCGTTGTCTCGTGCGCTGCCTGTCAGGTCGTTGCTAGTGCGAGGTTCCGTTGTTGATTTTCACAAGCCTATGCGTTGCTAGTGCCACGTCGATTGCTTTTTTCTATTTCTTTTCATAAGTTTGTGCTACACCGTTCTAGTTCCTCTCGTTTTTCTACACTTCCATTTGACTCCCAGTATTTGTTTTTCCCGTTTCCGTTTTGTTTTCCTTATTTTGTTTTTTCTATTTCATTATTTGTTTTAAATTATAAACTATTTCAAGTTCATAATTTTTTTGTTTTTATTTTTTTTCAATTTTCACCTTTTTATTTATTATTTTTCTTTTTATTCTTTATTTCTTCGTTTAAAAATCATGAGCTTGTTTTCACTCTGTCATATGTTCGCTTTAAATGTCGTGCAAATCTTGATTGCGGGTTATTTTGTCACACGTGCTCTATGTCGTGTCATGTGTTTGGTGTCTATTTGTCGACTTGTTCACACGTGTGTCTTTTGTTAGGCCATTTTTGCGACGCGGTCTGAGGTATCGTTTCGGATTGGTTTGCTAATTATTATCTAAATGAGAGTTAACAATTTTTCATATAACTCATATACCGTTAGATACACGTGCTTCTGATTCATGCTCAGTGTCCTTGCGTCGTGGTTTTCTGTTTGTCCTTGGCGAAGCGTGAGACCCGATATGACATTTTTTAATGGGCCTTTATTATGTTTTGCATATTGATTTTTGTGTGGGCTTAGCCTTTTGTGGAGGAACACGTGTCTCTTTGTTCCTTGTTTTTTCTTTTATTTTTGGTTTCACCGTGTAGCTAGGAGGGAGTGTAACTAGATGTTTTGATTTCAGATTTGCTAAATCTAATCTAGATAAGTTTTAGCTCATCTAAATCTATAATTGTTTGATTTGTTTGGTTTAATGTTCGCACAAACTTGATCATGCACGTCTGTGTCAGCTTGTTCTTTTTGTCGCCCGTCCTCTTGTTCCGTTTTGTTTTGTGTGTCATGTTCTCGCATTTATTTTCACATGAACCTATATATGTTGGTGTTTTGGGGCTCGACTATGAAGCTTATTCCCCATCTTCTCACTGACCGATCTTTGACCCCGGTTATTTTGCCTATGTTTTATTTTTCATCCCAGTTATAGGTCCACCCTTGACATACAACCTGCATGTAGTTTGTTTCATCCTAGTTACAAGTCGACTATTGACTCTGCAACCGGCCCTGTAGTTCAGAAGTTGTCCTGTGTGCAAGTCTACCATCGACTCGCAACTTGGAGCATGTGTTTTTGTTTTTCATCCCTGGGCCAGGTGTCTACCATTGACACGCAACTTGACATGTAGTTTGTCTCATCCTAGTTGTAAGTCGACCTTGACTCAAGAATCGGGCTTTGTAATTGTCGGACTTGCAAGCCCACTCACGACCCACAATTTGAGCATGTGTTTTGTTTTTCATCCCAGTTGCTAGTCTACCCTTGACTCTCAATCGGGGCCATAGTTAGTTTCATCGCAGTTGCAAGTCAACCCTTGGCTCAAGAATCGGCTCAGAGTTTGGTAGTTGTCCCAGGTGCAAGTCCCCCTAGACTCACAACTGGATTTGTAGTTGTCCAAGTTGCAAGCCCTTCCTCTACTCACAACTAGAACATGTGTTTTGTTTTTCATCCCAGTTGCAAGTCTACCTTTTGATTGCAACTGGCTCATAGCTTGTTTCTGGCTCGAAAGGTTGTCGGTCATCCCTTAACTTGCAACTAGGCTCATAGTTTCGTAGTTGTCTCAGCCAGCATGTCCACCCTAAACTCGCAATTAGGCTCGTAGTCGTCTGACGTGCAAGCCCACCCTCCGAGTTGCAAGCCAACCTTTTGACCCGCAAGTGGGCCTGTGTTTTTGTCTTTCATCTCATTTGCAAGTCCACCATTGACTCGCAATTTGGAATGTAGTTTGTTTCGTCCTAGTTGCAAGTCGGCCCTTGACTCGCAACTGGACTTGTAGTCTTGTAGTTGTCCCAATTACAAGTCCACCTTGACTCATAGAATCGGGCTCATAGTTCTCTCAATTGCAAGCTCACCCATGATTTGCAACTAGGCACTGTTTTGTTTTCATCCCGCCATAAGTCCAAATTTTGACTCACAACCGGGACCGTAGTTTGTTTCATTCTATTTGCAAGTTGACTCTTGACCCACAACTCGGGTGATTTGTTTCATAGATGTCTTAATTGCAAGTCCATCCTAGACTCAAGAATCGATCATAGTTTGTTGTTGTCCTAGTTGCAAGTCCACCGTCGACTTCATAGCTGGTCCCATAGTTCTGTTGATGTCCCAGCTTGCAAGTCTACGCCGACTCACAACCTGGGTGCGCTTTTGTTTTCATCTCGGTTGCAAGTCCAACCTCTCAACTCGCGAACTCAGATTATAGTTTTATATACTAGTCTCAGGTATAAGTGCACCCTCGACTCGTAACTAGGCCCGTATTTTTTTATCCTAGTTGCAAGCCCACCCTTGACTCGCAACCGGGCCTTTGTTTTTGTCTTTCATCCTAATTGCAAGTCCATCCTTGACTCACAAGTAAGATCGTAGTTTGTTTTATCCCAGTTGCAAGTGGACCCTTGACTCGCAACTGGTCTCATAGTTTGTAGTTGTCCTAGTTGTAAGTCCATTCTCAACTCATAACTGGCATTTTTTTCTCCAGTTCTAAGTCCACCCTCGACTTGCCACTTGCCTCGATGTTTCTTTTGAATCGTAACCGGGCCTTACTTTTTTTGCATCAGTTGGAAGTTCATCCTCAAGTTGCTACCGAGTCTCACTTTTTCCGTGTCAATTGTAAGTCCACCATGTCTCACAACTAATGTTTTTGGCCCTTGCGTGTCCACCATTGATTCGTGAATCTCGTCTCGTAGTTTGTTGTATCCTAGTTGCAATTGGACCCTTGACTCAAGAACTAGGCTCGTAATTTGTGTAGTTGTTCCAGCTTGCAAGTCCATCTCCTCGACTCGCAATTGGGCTCGTAGTTGTCCACCCTCGACTCGCAACTAGTTCATGTGTTTTGTTTCATCCCATTTGCAAGTCCATCCTTGACACACAACTGGACCCATAACTTGTTTCATCCTAGTTGCAAGTCGACCATTGAGTCGCAATCTGGTTCATAGTTTCTTAGTTGTCCTAGTTAAAAGTCCACATTTTACTCAAGAACTAAACTTATAGTTGTCTGAGTTGCAAGCCACCCCTCGACCAGCAACTGGAGCCTGAATTTTTGTCCCAGATGCAAGCTCACCCTCGACTCACAACTGGGTCGGGGGTGTATGTTTTTATCTCAGTTGCAAGTCCACACTCGACTCGCAATTATGCCCATAGTTTTTATGTTGTCATTCTTGGCCAGGTGTCCATCCTTGACTCTCACAACCGGGCTCGTAGGTTTTAGTTGTCCCAGCTTGCAAGTCCATCATCGACTAGCAACCTGCTCAGAAGTTGTCCGGAGTTGCATGTCCACCCTCGACCAAGCAACTAGTGCATGTGTTTTGGTTTTATCCCAGCCTGTAAGTCCACCCTTGACTTGCACCGGACCCATACAACTTATTTCATCCCAATTGCAAGTTGACCCTTGAGTCGCAACTAGGCTCATAGTTTCTTAGTTCTCCTAGTTGCAAGTCCACACTTGACACGAAACTGAACTCATAGTTGTCTGAGTTCTAAGCCACCCCTCGACTCGCAAATGGAGCCTGTGTTTTGTCCTAGTTGCAAGCTCATCCTCGACTCACAACTGGGCCGGTAGTATGTTTTTCATCTCAGTTGCAAGTCCACACTCCACTCGGGACTGTGCCCATAGTTTTTATGTTGTCCTAGTTACAAGTCCACCCTCAACTCGCACCTAGGTTCATTGTTGTTTTCCCTTAGTTGTAAGTCCACCCTCGACTCACAACAAGGCCCATAGTTTTTTCTTTTTTTTATGTCAGATACAAGCCCATCATATTCATACTACTACCGTGTAGTTGTGGTTTTTGTCCTAGTTGCAAGTCCACACCCCATCTCCGCAACCTGCCATGTTGGTGTTGTGCCCCACTTGCAAGCCCATCATCGACCAATAACTGGCCCCATAGTTATTTTCATCCTAGTTGCAAGACTAGCCTCGACCCGCAGCTGGACCACGTAGTTGTTTTTGTCTTAGTTGCAAGTCCACCGTCGACTCGCAACTGGGCATGTAATTGTGTTTCATTAGTTGCAATCTCACCCTCGACTCGCAACTGGGCTCATAGTTGTTTACGTCCTAGTTGCCAGTCCACCCTTGACACGCAACTGAGCTCATAGTTGTTTCAGTTACAAGTGCATCCTCGACTCGTAACTAGGCCCATATTTTTTTTATCCTAGCTGCAAGCCCACCCTTGACTCAAGAATCGGGCCCGTGTTTTGTCTTTCATCCTAGTTGCAAGTCCATCCTTGACTCGAAATTATGATCGTAGTTTGTTTTATCCTGGTTGCAAGTCGACCCTTGACTCAAGAATCGGTCTCATAATTTGTAGTTGTCCTAGTTGTAAGTCCATCGTCAACTCACAACTGGCATTTTTTTGTCCCCAGTTGTAAGTCCACCCTCGATTTGCCACTGGCCTCGATGTTTCTTTTGAATCGTAACTGGGCCTTACTTTTTTGCATTAGTTGCAAGTTCATCCTCAACTAGCTACCGAGTCTCACTTTTTCCGTGTCAAATGTAAGTCCACCATGTCTCACCATGTCTCACTTTTTGCATTAGTTGACTTTTTTTGCCCCGGTTGCAGGTCCACCATAGCTAGGCTCGTAATTTTGTAGTTGTTCCAGTTGCAAGTCCATCCTCGACGCGCAACTAGGCTCGTAGTTTTCCACCCTCGACTCGCAACTAGTTTATGTGTTTTGTTTTTCATCCCAGATGCAAGGCCATCCTTGACACACAACTGGACCCATAACTTGTTTCATCCTAGTTGCAAGTCGACCATTGAGTCGCAATCGGGTTCTGTAGTTTCTTAGTTGTCCTAGTTAAAAGTGCACATTCGACTCACAACTAAACTTATAGTTGTCTCGAGGTAAGCCACCCCTCGACTCTGCAATCGGAGCCTCACATTTTTGTCCTGGGCTTGCAAGCTCATCCTTGACTCACAACTGGTCGGTAGTATGTTTTTATCACAGTTGCAAGTCCACACTCAACTCACAATTATGCCCATAGTTTTTATGTTGTCCTAGTTGCAAGCCCGCCCTTGACTCACAGCTGGGCTCGTAGTTTCATAGTTGTCCCAGTTGCAAGTCCATCATCGACTAGCGACCGGCTCGTAGTTATCCGAGTTGCATGCCCACCCTCGACTCGCAACTAGTGCTTCTTTTTATCCCACTTGCAAGTCCACCCTTGACTTGCAACTGGGCCCATATAATTTGTTTATTTCCTAGTTGCCAGCTGACCCTTGAGTCGCAACTAGGCTCATAGTTTCAGAAGTTGTCCCAGCTTGCAAGTGCACACTTGACACGTAAACTGAACTCATAGTTGTCTCGAGTTGCAAGCCACCCATCGACTCGCAATCGAGCTCTGTGTTTTGTCCCTAGTTGCAAGCTCACCTCGACTCACAACCGGGCCGGTAGTATGTTTTTCATCTCAGCTTGCAATTCCACACTCAACTCGGAATCGCTACTGTAGTTTTTATGTTGTCCCAGTTATAAGTCCACCCTCAACTCGCACCTAGGTTCATTGTTGTTTTTCCCTAGTTGTAAGTCCACGCTCGACTCACAACAAGGCCCATAGTATTTTTCTTTGTTTTGTGTCAACAACAAGCCCATCATAGTCATACTCACGCCTCGTAGTTGTGTTTTTTGTCCCAGCTTGCAAGTGCACACCCCAACTTTGCAACCTGCCCTGTTGGTGTTGTGTCCCACTTGCAAGCCCATCATCGACCAAAACCGGCCCCATAGTTATTTTCATCCTAGTTGCAAGACTAGCCTCGACCCGCAGCCCGACCACGTAGTTGTTTTTCTCTCAGTTGCAAGTCCACCGTTGACTCGCAAGTGGGCATGTAGTTGTGTTTCATTAGTTGCAATCTCACCCTCGAGTCGCAACTGGGTTCATAGTTGTTTACGTCCCAGTTGCAAGTCCACACTCGACACGCAACTGAGCACATAGTTGTTTGCTGTATTTTCTTGTGCGAGTTGAAAGCCCATGCTAGTCTATCGCAATTGGGCCTCTGTGGTTGTTTTCTTCCCAATTTCAAGCCCACCCTCAATAGATCCAAATTATCATTGACTCACAACGGGTCCGTGTAGTTGTTTTTGTCCCAGTTGCAAGCCTACCTCGACTCAAGAATCAAGGCCCATTTTTGTTGTTGTTACCACGCTTGCATGCCCGTCCTTGACTCGCAACTGGGGCCCATTTTTTCTTGTTGTTATCACAGTTGCATGTCCCCACTCAACTAGCAACTTCCTCTTTTTTTTATTTTCTCTTTGTTTTCAACTTTTTTCAGATGCATGAACTTTTTCCAAATTTGTTTTTTAATTCATGAACTTTTTCCAAATTTCTTTAACCCTTTTCAAATTGTTAACTCTTTTTTCAAAAACAATATGAACATTTTTTATTTTCACTTTTTTCCTCAAATTACGTCATTTGCCAAGTCGAGAACTTTTTCCAAATTCGTTAAATTTTTTTAGATTTTTTTAAAATTACGAACCTTTTCAAGTCATGAACTTTTAAAACAATTATGAACTTTTTAAAATTCATTATATTTTTATTTTAATGAACACTTTTCAATTATTTGTTTTTTAAGTCAGCGTTTGTTGGTCAAGAGTCAATGCTTTTTAAATTCACAAACTTTTCTAGATGTTCGTGAGGAAAAAAAGAGCTAGCAACGCCCGCAAAAAAAGGAGCTAGCAAGCAACCTGTAGCTACCTAGCAATGCATGTGTCACAGCCTGTAGCGACTTCCCTCAAAAAAGAAAAAACCTGTGCGACCTAGTGACCTAGCGACGTGTAGCAATCTAAAACGCGGCCTAGCAAAAAAACTGTAGCAAAAAACCTTTAACAACCTAGCGGTCAACGAGGAGAGAAAACCAGTCAGCGGTGGTGCGAGCTGCCAATGGGCCACAACCCGCGGGAAGGGCGTGAGCATCAAGCGAGTCTCCGGCGCTTCGTTAGGTCCTGATTTCGATTCATAGGATGTGCTGAGGGTTGTAATTTTTTTGTTGCAGTCAAGCCGGCTGTGCAGCGCGACGGTTCAGAAAAGAAACAAACAAACAATAGAACGAAGCATAAAAAAAAAGAAACAATAGAACGATATTTGATGGGCATACCTTGATTCCTGCTGATGTCACAATTTAGATGTGAGATATTATCTCACATCTAGATGAGATATAGATAGACCCTAAGTTTAATCTGTTAGATGTTTGTTCGGTAAGATTAAGACTACCCAATTGAGATGTGTGACGGCTATAAAGTCTCGACACCATATATTCCCCATGGCCTCCTAAACCCCACCTCCAATGCCATCGGCAAACCCGCTCCCTCTCCTCCTTGGAGGTTTGACGACTGATGGTATGATCAGTTAGTAGCAGCATCCAGAATAAGACGTGGATCAGCCGGCTCTTATTCCATGTCGATTCACCAGGCCCCAGCAGCCGCATCTTCTGAGGAGGACCATGATATTTATGGAAGAGTGAATTAGGTAAGCATCCAACTTTAAAGTATTCGTAATGTTCTATTGGCAATTCAGATTACATGGTTGTCATTTTTTGAGTCTGCAACAGACTACGTTTGCACATATTTGAGGTTTGACTTAAACTTTTGTGTAGTTAGCAGTCAGCAATGAGAAATTGAGAATCTAATTATTTTTCATGTAAATTTGCATGACCAAGTTCAAATTCTCATTTAATGGGTCTTTTTTTCTTCCAGAAGCAGGTTTGTGAATGTTTATCCAGCTTTCAGAATCAAAGGATATAAAGTTCACATGAATAAATGATTGATTTGGAGAATCCGATATTATACCCATGGTCGTGCACCACGTAAAGTTGTTTGGTAGCTCATATAAGCATCCCATCCTCCCAGTTGCCTATTTCATTTTTCTGACACCAATATTTCTAGGTCAATGGTTGTAAAACGAAATTCTGTACTGAACCTTTGGTAACCTCCAAGGTAAAAGATCTGTTTAAGAGGCCAACAGCAACCAGACAAGCCCTGTTAATTAGATTTTGTTCTGCACCATTAAGATGACAAGAGAGCTGCCTTAGCATATATTCTTCAATGCTCCATTAATTTAGACAAGAATTAGCACGCATTCATCATGACTCATGTTCGCATATGCTGAGTTGTTTCGAGTATAATTTTCAACAGGTGAAAGCGCATCATTCTATATATTTTCACCATTACTTAATGTTATAAAACTATCACCTTCTATGGATAGTTAAAGCAAAAAGGCTAAAATGTTTATGTTCACAACATAATATTTAAACTACTGAATAGAAAAACTGCTCAATAAGAGGGACCTAAATGAGGCAACGAATATAATGCAGAATTTCCACAAATAAAAATAGTTCTTTTGAGGATCAACTAAAAATAGTTTCAAACATTAGCTAAATGGCCCACATCCAATACACCAAACTAATGAATATACCCATAATTTGTAAATAATCGCGTACACAAAATATATGATAAATCTAGCCGCGCAAATGCGCGGGCCACCCTGCTAGTTATCCTTTGAGACATTAGTGGCCGTGGGTGGGCGGAATTAAAGGGGTGGGCATGTTCAACAGAGAGAGTGTGTGTGTTTCTGTGTGAGAGACTTGTAGGATGGAGTATAGAAAGACGAATTCTAACCTTGACGGAGGGAGAGAAATACATGAAGTGTGCGTGTGTGATTCCGATGCCCACGGGGAAATGAGATATGTATGCGTGTGAGAGAGATTGCACAATTCATTCATGTATCACTATCTAGCGATCGTGGACGTGCATCGCTTGAACATAAATCAATATCTACTTTGTATCGTGCCCAAAGGTACAACATCGATTCAACGTTATAAAGATTAGACACTCACATATCACATTTTTTTCTATCTAAATAAACCTCTTCAATTGTGCATGCCAAAGTTACAGTGATGTTTCTTCAAACAACCAATGTAGCTATCATGTACATGCACCATTGTTACTCTTGCATTCAAATTCATTACTCTTGGATGATTTAAGGTTCTATTATGAAGTAATATATGTAATATTCATATATGAATTCAAGGGTACACAGTTTATGAAATGGAGGCTATGTAATCATATGAGGCAACATGTTGGGGATATTACCACTGGGCGTAAACCGGCTAGGAGAGGCCGGGTTAACCCCATAAGTAATTCATTATATCTGAAGCCCATGAAGACAGACGGTGACGCTTTATGAAGGCCCAGGGCCCAGAGCCGGTTTAAGGCCTATAGACATAAACCGGTGTTGATATGTAAACTTGTGTTGTAAGATAGAAAGAGCAGAGACCGGGCCGGACACGTTTATGAGCCTGCCTCGGGATTCTGTAAACCGACGGGCGTCAACCCATGTATATAAGGGGACGACCCGGCGGCGGTTCAAGAACAACAGACAACAACTCGAGACTCAGGCAAAGCATATTCGCTCCCTGGTCATTGAATCCCCAGCAAGTCCATCACAACTAGATGTAGTATTTTACCTTCATCGTAAGGGGCCAAACTAGTATAAAACTCTCGTGTCCCTTGTCCGGTTTAACCCCTTTAAGCTAACCCGTAGCGATGGCTCCACGAGTATGTCCTTTCACGAGGACATCTGCCGTGACAAAACCACGACAGTTGGCGCCCACCGTGGGGCTATCGCACGATGGTTTCGAGTTCTTAGAGGGCACCTTCAAAGGACTCAAGGGCTACGCCGTGGGCCGGATGACCAAGAGTCGACGCGGCAAGCTCTACATCAACGATGCGGGCTGGGGCCCCGAGGCCGGCTCAATTGAGTACGGGTACCGGGTCCCCTTTGGTGGCATACACGTTTTCATTGGCAAGATCGGCGAACCGGGCCCTGAGCCGGACATCTGCACCGACCTCGTCGAAACGGCTCAGCGTGCGAGATCTGCCCGGGTCAAGCCTGTCATGAAGCGTGCCTTCGTGGGAGTCATCCACGGAGGGGAATCTGAGGATAGATCGGAATCTGGTGGTGAAACCGTCGTTTATTCCGGCGACGAGTCATCGACCGGAGAGACCGAGTCACTGTATCAGTTGTAAGATGGCCGGATTGAGGGTTGTTCCGATGGCGATAGTATTCCGGACCCCTTGGATCTGCCAAACCGGGTTGCGATCTTCATGGCCGGTACACAACCAGCGCTCCACTCTTCGACTGTGGCGGCGATGATTTCCGGATCAACAGCAGCAACAGCGGCCGGGGCGGGAGGCCCTGTGCAACCGCCGGATCAGGTCCTATCTGACTTGTTTGACGCTTTGGCAACGCTGATGGCGGAAGTTAACTCGGTGGATCAGGATGCACACAATGTGGAAATTGCAAAAGTGAAAGATCAGATCACTCAGGCCAAAGCCGACTTGGCAAACCGAGGATTCCGTGGATGGTCGCAGAGCAGGCCGTGACCGATGCACAGCTTACCGCTTATGCCGGATCGAGCGTCGAAGATGTCCTGAGGAGGAGGTACCGATCTCGCCTGCCGCCAGTTTACGAAGCTAAGAACCTCTTTAATACCACAGGGGCAGGGACCAGTAATCCGCCGGTGGTAAACCGGGCGGAGGCACCTGGAGCGGGGGCGCCGGTTCACCCGCGTCCGGTGGATCCGCCTCATCAAAACAACATTGTGACACAGCATGTCCCGACGCCACCAGGTCATTACTCTAACCCGATGGACAACATTGTCGCTGCCGCTTCACGGCTGGCGGCCATCCCGATCGAAGGCGAATCTCCGGCGGCGGTCGAGACGCGTCGGGTTAGGGAGCTTCTTCAGACAGCTTTGGTTCAGCAGGAGGCTTATTCATATAGTCGTGATCCGTATCCATTCCACTCCCCGCCCAAGCCGGAGTTACAGCAGGCGTATGGATGAACTGCAAGATCAAGCAACGCGCGGAACCGTGATCCGCCCCGTGGCAATAACCTGGCGGGTGGTGCTGGTGATGCTCAGGAGGTGGTGGACCGGGCTCGGGCACATAGAGAGGCCGAGGTAGCGGCGCACCATGAAGCCCGTCAGCTTACTCCGGTTCATCCAACTACATCGGTGGAACCAGGAGTTACTTCTAGTTCTTTGGGAGTACCATGTCTTGTCCCAGCGTTGCGCAACGTGCGCCTGCCCAAGGATTTCAAAGGCCCGCGCAAGGTGCCGAATTACACCGCTGATTTGTCCCTTGAGACATGGGTCGAAAGCTATAAGATGGCCATGGAGATGTTGGATGTGGATGATGCGGCGTGCGCGAAATACTTCACCATGATGCTAGAGGGGACGGCCCGCACTTGGCTAAAGAGCTTACCGACTAATTCTATCGTGTCATGGGCGAGTTGAGTGCCCGGGTTTATCCAGAATTTCAAGTATACATGCAAGCAGCCCATGTCGATTGTGGACTTAGCTGCTTGTGTCCAGGAAGAAGGAGAGTCAACAACCCGTTGGGTGCACCGGGTTTCAGAGATTTTGCATTCATCGGACTGCATCAACGCTGATACCACAGTTTTAACATTGGAAGGCAATTGCCGGTTTGAACCCCTGAAGTTGAAGTTGGGACGACTCAAACATCATTGTAATGACATGGGAACTCTCATGGCCGCTCTGGTGAAGTATGCCGACTCTGATAGTACCAAGGACCCCGAGTCTGACGATGATAAGACAGAAGGAAAAAGGAGCGGCAACGCCTAAGGCGCGACCACAACCCGGCGGGTCATGGAAACGGCGCCAAACGTAAAGGCGGACCACAGTTTAGACTTTGTGGCTAATACCAACACACATGACAAGGGCCCGGTAAGCGTGAGGTAAACCGCCCCAGTCAGTGGAGGACCGAGTCCTAACCGGACCGCTGTCTTATGTGTTGAACCAGCCTTGCCCAAAGCATGGGATTTAAGGAGGTACCATTCACGCACCTCTGGAAGAATTGTTATATCATGCAGAGTTCAAAAATTCTGATCTTTTTCGGTATGCTCATGGACCGGGTGGCGGTTCGTGCCACGGATCTCATTGGTCGTTATGGTGGAGGAAATTCGGTTCGTGATTCCATGGTAATCGTGGTGGACATAACAATCAAGGTAATCAGTGGCAACCAAGGTGGCTATAATCATCGTGGTAATCAAGAAGCAGCAGCAGCAATGGGTTACCGGAGCAACCAAAAGCAAAGGAATAGCGGACGGATTATCATGTCTTCACCACTAGTTTGGACAAGCGCGGTCGAAGCTTCATAAAAAGGGCGGTGAATGCCGTTGAACCGGCGGTGCCCGTTATTTGCTCTGGTCGAAACAGCCGATTGTGTGGAGTAGAGAAGATCATCCGCCCCGGGGTGACAATCCGGGTCATCTAGCACTGGTGGTGGCACCTCAGGTGGTAGGCTATAAGTTCACTAAGGTACTCATGGACGGAAGGAGTAGTATCAATATCCTTTATTATGAAACTTTTTGTCGCATGGGGTTAACAGATAAAAATCTTAAACCGTCCAATACGGTGTTCCATGGTGTGGTGCCCGTAAATCGGCATATCCTGCTGGTAAGATAGCTTTGGAGGTGGCTTTTGGAGATGAGCATGACTCGATCGTAAACTTTGACCTTTGAAGTGGTGAAAATCGAAAGCCCGTGATCATGCCCTTGTTTGGACAGCCAGCTTATGCTAAGTTTATGGCACGGCCTTGTTATGTCTATCTGCAGCTCAAGATGTCGGGTCACAAGGGAACTATAATCGTGCATGGGAGCCGCAAGATCGCCTCGAGTGTGAAGAAGGTGATGCGCTTATGCTAAGTCGGTTTGTGCAATGTAAGAGTTAAAGTTTTACAAAGACAATGTTGATCCGTGGAGATATGACTTCATTGAAGAAACCAACTACGAGCATGATCCGCCCTCAAGTTTATATCACCGATGAGACTAAGCTTGTTGACTTCGTGCTGGCGATTCGTCCAAGCATTTTAGCATTAGCGCTTAACTTGGATCCGAGGAAATAGGAAAGCGGCTTCATCGAGTTCATCCATGAGAATCGGGACATTTTTGCATGGAAACCTTTCCGACATGCCAGTGTACCGAGAGAACTCGCTGAAGCACACTCTCAATGTTGATCCCAAGTATAAACCGGTCAAGGATTTCTCCGCCCGATTCAATGAAGAAAGATGCAAGGCTATTGGAGAAGAAGTAGCGAGCTCTTGGCGGCTGGATTTATCGTTGAAGTATTCCATCCTGAGTGGTTGGCTAATCCGGTGCTGGTCCTTAAGAAGAAACGGCACTTGGCGTATGTGTGGACTACAGATCTCAACAAAGCTTGTCCACAGATCCTTTTGCCTCCCCGTAATGATCAAATTATTGATGCTACGGCGGGTTGCGCAGCGTTAAGCTTTTTGGATGCATATTCGTTATCATCAGATCAAAATGGCGCTTAAGGACCAGGAGAAGACAGCCTTCATAACTCACTTTGGAGCCTTACGCTGTGTGTCCATGCCCTTCGGGCTCAAGAGTGCCCAGGCGACTTATCAACGGTGTGTGCGTAATTGTCTTCATAAATGATCGGCCGCAATGTTCACGCCTTTGTTGATGATATTTTGGTTAAATAAAGGAAGCAGGAGACATTGTTTGTTTACTTGATGGAAACCTTCGATAACTCAAGGGTTTACAAAATGATGCTTAATCCGGCCAAGTGCGTCTTTGGTGTACCTGCAGGCAAGCTTTTGGGCTTTTTGGTGTCTAACAGGGGCATTGAGGCTAATCCGGAAAAGATCAAAGCCATCACCTCCTTGGCCAAACCGAAGTGTATCAATGATGTTCAACATCTGGCGGGCCGGATTGCCGCGTTGAGCCGGTTTATCAGTCGCCTTGGCGAGAAGGCCATCCCTTTATATCGAATCTTTGAAGAAAACGGATAACTTCGTCTGGAGTGACGCCGCTAATGAAGCGTTTGAGGATTTAAAGCGGCAGCTGGCTAATCCGCCGGTTCTTGCTGCTCCGGTTGACAAAGAGCCATTGTTGCTATATGTAGCAGCTAATGCTCGGGCTGTTAGTGTGGCTATTGTGGTGGAGCGCATGAGGAGGTGAAAGGAATATCCGGTTCAATGACGGTTTACTATATCGCTGAAGTACTTATCGAGTCCAAGCAGAGGTACCCACATTGGCAAAAATTGGTGTATGGGGTTTTTATGGCAAGATGGAAGCTTAAGAAGTATTTCCAAGGTTGTCCCATCACGGTGGTCAGCTCTGCTCCTTTGGGGGATATAATCCAGAACAGGGAAGCAACCGGCGGATTGCTAAGTGGGCTATCGAGCTCGGGCCTCACGGGTTGAAATACATACCCGAACGGCGATCAAATCTCGTGCACTTGTGGATTTCATCAATGATTGGACAGAACTACAAGCGCCGGAAAGAGAAGCTGGATCATACTTATTGGACTATTCATTTTGATGGGTCCAGCAATTGAGGGCTCGGGGTTGGAGTCGTATTAACTCCCCACGAGGTGATAAGTTTTGTTATGTTCTCCGTTTTATGTTCCCTTGCACTAACAATGCAGCTGAATATGAGGCCTTACTCCATGTTCTTCAGATGGCTAAGGAGATGAACCTAAGCCGAGTTAAGTGCTCCGGTGACTCGGATCTGGTGGCTCAACAAGTGTCCGGCACATGGGATTCCAAGGACCCACTCATGGCAGCATATCGTCGTGAGGTGGATATTGTTGCAGATCACTTTAAAGGTTATCAGGTGGATCATGTGGACCGGCGGAAGAATGAAGTTCACGCTTTTAAGCCGCTGGGTTCCCAACGTAAACGGTTCCACCTAATGTCTTCCTGGATGTTCTGCATAATCTGTCCGTCAAGCTTCCTGGTGAAGAGGATTTGGCGGTTCCTGATCCGGAAGCTCAGTTGGTGGCAGCTCTTCATGTTATCTCGGATTGGACGGTTCCATATTTGGCGTATATGAACCAGGCGAGTTACCAGAGGATGAAACTTTGGCCAGGCAGATAATCCGGCGGTCCAAGTCCATGACTATTATCAATGGAGAGTTACATCATTGCAGTGTGACAGGGGCATTTCAACGCTGTGTGTCTCCTGAGGAAGGCCGTGAAATTTTGTGTGAGATCCACGAAGGAGATTATGGTCACCATGCCGGTTCAAAATCTTTGGCGGCCAAGGCATTTCGTCACGGTTTCTATTGGTTGACAGCTCATGCTGATGCCGAGGACTTGGTCAAAAGATGTGATGGCTGTCAGAAATTCTCAAGACGCGCTCATGTACCGGCTCAAGAGTTGAGGATGATTCCAATCACCTGGCCGTTTGCAACTTGGGGGCTGGATATGGTTGGGCCTTTCAAGAGGTCCAAGGACAAGAAGACCCACCTTTTGGTGGCGGTTGATAAATTCAGCGGCCTTTGTCGAAGCAGAGGCGAAGGACGATGGCGGCGGCAGAACTCGAGGGTCGATCGGCGCGAGGAAGACGACGACGCGAAAAGGCACGAGGGGGAAAAGTGAAAGTGACCCCTCGGCCCTATTTATAAGATGAATGGATAAAAGACAGGCGCGAGAATCGAGGAGCCCGAAAAATGGGGTGTGTGACAGCTTTGTTGCCTCGATCCTCGGAGGCCCATTAATGAAGATGGGTTATACACAGTTTTAAATAACAGATGACATCATAGCGGTTTACCATGGTCCTGGAGGATGACGTCACGGTTTACAAGATTATGAGAAGATGTTGAAGACGAAATTTTCTTAAGTATTGAGGATTGACATGAACCAGTTCAAATCAACCTGGGGCCTAATGTTGGGGATATTACCATCAAGCGTAAACCGCCAGAGAGGCCAAGTTAACCCCATAAGTAATTCATTATATCCGAAGCCCATGAAGACATACGGTGACGCTTTTATGAAGGCCCAGGCCCAGAGCGAGTTTAAGGCCTATAGACATAAACCGGTGTTGATATGTAAACTTGTGTTGTAAGATAGAAAGAGCAGAGACTGGGCCGGACACATTTATGAGCAGGCCTCGGGATTCTGTAAACCGACGGGCGTCAACCCATGTATATAAAGGGATGACCCGGCGGCGGTTCAAGAAGAATAGATAACAACTCGAGACTCAGGCAAAGCGTATTCGCTCCCTGGTCATCGAAACCCCAGCAATTCCATCACAACTAGACGTAGGCTTTTACCTTCATCGTAAGGGGCCGAACTAGTATAAAACTCTCGTGTCCCTTGTCCGTTTAACCCTTTAAGCTAACCCATAGTGATGGCTCCACGACTAAGTCCTTTCACGAGGACATATGCCGTGACAAAACCACGACACAACACTTTTAAGTAGTGGACTAAAATATCCATTTCTTTTGTGGCACTACAATATCCATTTCTTTTTGTGCTCCTCTACACTAACATGTCAATGTGTTCATTTTAAAGTAAATAACCAATGGCACTAAATTATCTATGTACGCGAGAAATACATAGGCTGAGCGTTTGATCCCTTTTTTAGTGAATGCGCCTCTACACCCGTACGATTGGTTGCGCCCGTGTGAACGTCCAAGTTATCGGTGCATCATCCTAAGTTATTGTGTTTTTTTTCTCAGGGTGGACTTCACAAAGAAGTTAATAATCACGACGCTGCGTCTCTGGTATTACACACTCAAGATGACCTTCCCGCTAGCACGGTAAAAATTAGTTGAAACTGGATATGAACGATCCCGCGGGCGGAAAAATCTCCTGCCTCCTTCTTAAATTTTCGCCACCTAGTCTTTAGCATGCGAAATTCCTCTTTTGTCCTTGGTGCACGGAGAACAATAGTAACAATACCGCCCTCATCTACATAATAGGTCGGGGCTGCTTTCGTAACTTCCGGTTCCCCCCACCACACAGCACCCCCATTTCCTCTCCACCTCCCGCAAAAACGACTAACTCCACAGCACCAGAGCATCTGACATAACGTCGTCAGTACTTCATCGGCCTTTCTACCCTCCCTCTCGAAACCCTAGATCGCTCATCCACCGCATACCAGAGCCCATTCATCGCTACCAAGCGTCCACCTCGCCGGATCTGCTTCATGTCAAGCATCTACCCCTCCCACCTCCACTAGAAACAAGTAGAGTGCTCATCCACCACTGTACCATAGCCCATTCGGTGTCGGCCTTGTCCACGACGCCGGATCTTCTTTGTCGGTACTCTCGTCAACCGCAGCACATCTGCAGTGGCTCATTCGTACTCCCCACCGGAGACGCTTCGTCCACACCCCCCCGGAGCCGCCCCACCGACGGCCTCTGATCCTCTTCGCCGACACCTTCCTCAACCCTACCGGAGCCGCTTCGCCGACACCATCGTCAACCCTACCAGAGTAGCTTCGCCTATACTATTCTCAAACCTACTGGGGTCGCTTTGCCAACTCACAAGTCCACAGCCACAGATCCGCTTCGTCGCACCCTCATCCAACCTACCGGAGCAGCTTCTGACGCCCCGTCCACGGCCGCAGATCCGCATCGTCGACACCAGCCTTAACCCAACCACCGGAGCAGCTTCACCGACGCCCTCGTCCACGGCCACAGATCCGCTTCGCCCACACCGTAGTCCACCCTACCGGAGCCGCTCCACAAACACCTACTCGACGGTTCTAGATCTCCTTACCGGACCCCCGACAGCCAGCACAGCGTCATCACCCTTGACGTTTCTAACCTGATTCCCATTGTCTGGCAAGATGCCAACCACGCACCACAGCCTAGGTACTTGTCACCATTAAACCCGTCCAGCATCACCTGCCCGATGTACTTCAAATATACTAACAGGTCACTGTTACCTTTATGCAGCTGGCAAAAACTACAAGGACGATGTTTCTTCTGGATCTAACAGCTTGGCCAACCAAGATCCTGGACTGAGGCATTGCTAAGATCTTGTAAGTGTGTCTCTCTCTTGTATTGTTGTGTGCTCGCCAAATAAGTGCTTTGCTAGGATTTTTCACCAAGAATCCCTTTATGCAGACAATGATTTCTACTACTGGCTGCTAAATTAGATATGTAGATGTCATACATGATACTACCTCGTACCTCCTTTCCTAAATATAAGTCTTTCTAGAGATTCCACTATAGGCTACATACGGAGCAAAATGAGTGAATCTACACTCGAAAATGCATCTATGTACATCTCAGTATGTGGTCCATACCGAATCTCTACAAAGACATATATTTAGGAACAGAGGCAAGACATTACACAAAATCGTAGGGTGGTATGTAGGAATTCCAAAGTGCACTACATTACACAAAATCGTGAGGGTGGCATGTAGGAATTCCAGTGCACTACATTAGGCTCCCTTTAGAGTGCCGCTAGTCCGACACGTAGTCATGGCTAGTTTATTCTACGCACACAATCATTAATAGGTGGTTTAAATATTCGCAAGGGATATGCAACGTATTGTCATGTAGAGATGTCTGAAATTAGCCGTGTCAACTTGCAGATAGGGTTACACAATGAAAAAGTACAAGATGTATGTGGCAATTTCATGGAACATCGTAAAAAAGGAGAGGCAGCGGTGAGCCTATACAGTGTGCTATGGTAGGTCACTCCTCCATTGCAATCACCGTGACATGTTATTTGTATGTCAGTTCTATTGGCCAAGTTTCTTAGGGACAGTTATTACGAGTTATCCTAAGCAAATAAGTACCTGTGAATATAAGCTCCAGGTAATAAGCCAACCAATTCTTTTCATTGCCTTTCTTTTCAGCTTATCTTTGGTATGATCAAGAAAAGTCTAGATTGCATTATATTTTTCATTTTGCTACCCATATGAAAAATAATTTGACTTGCAAACATCACAAATTGAACCCGGTCAAAGAATTAATATGATAGGAAAACAGATCATCACTATTTGTTCAAAATGCAAATACAAAGATACCATCTACTTGGCACAATCTACTTTGGTCAATGTCTTCCATAGAGATCACATTGCCTAATTTAAACGAAGAACGCATGACCCACATTTAAATGAAGAACAATTATTTATTGAAACTCGATGGTCCAAGTGGCTGGTTATTATCATATAGCAGCACCACCTGGAAGCATCATATAGCAACAATAGCAACTCATCATACAGCAGCAGTAGCAGTGTGCAATTCATCATATACCAGCAGCAGCTCATAACAATTCATCATATAGCAGCAGCAGGAGCAGCTCATAGCAATTCATATAGCAACAGCAGGAGTAGCTCATAGCAATTCATCATACAGCAGCAGCAGGAGCAGCTTATAGCAACTCATCATATAGCAGCAGCAGCAGCTCATAGCAATTTATCATATAACAGCAGAAGCTCATAGCAATGCATCATATAGCAGCAGCAGGAGCAGCTCATAGCAAATCATCGTATAGTGGATCAGAACGAAAATTTGGCAGAAAATCAGAGGAGATCATCACCTTGTTGGATGAGCTCATCATTCAACAGCACCTCAAGGCCATGGCACGGGAGGAAGCGGAGAATAAGGTGCCTTACGCTGCGGTGTGGCATCGGCCGTGGTTGTGCGGTTCCCGCCGGAGTAGTGCGTTAGACGGACCACAGGTGGAGCATTCTTGGAGACCATGAGAATGAGGGCGGCGCCAGAGGAGGCGGTTGTGAGATTTGCCCTTACCTGCCGGCCATGTAGCCTAGCTGGACAGAGCATTGTCGAGGAGCAGTGTGACGCCCGGATAATTAAGCTACAGTAATTCCATGCTAATGATGCCTTGTCACCTTGGTTACTGTTCTTAATCTCGCGTTAGTTCGAAACCGATTCAAATTCGAAATCAGAATTAAAGTCAAACGATAAAAGTTTTCAAACATAGAAAAATGAAATGTTCATCATGTGGAAAATATTCATTTGTTAACATTGGTGGTGAACCAACATTAAAAAAAGGTGTTTAACTGCCCTAAACTATCCAAAACTGTGGCAAACAGCCCTAAATTTTATCATTTCTATTTAAACAAAATTTCAAATGAATTCAAGTACCTCTCGAACTTTTTGTGGGAGTGCCTAAAAATGCAACAGCAATTTTGGACCAAGTTCCATATTTTGCAAAAATCATTTGATGGCTTAGTTAAATACAAACAGTGCATATTAAAAGAAAAAGAAGAAAACAGAAAAGTTTTAGAAAAGGAAAAGAGGTAGAGGAACTGCTACTGCTGCACCGGGCCCTAGTGGCCACAGTGCAGGCCCAGCCCATCCCCGGTCACCCCCTTGCTCTCTGTTCACCAGGCACCCCGTGGACGCAGGAGCGTCGTCCATGGCCGGATAGCCACGGGGCGGCCATCCCGCGCCTCCCCGTCGTCTCCCTGCATTGGATAAGAATGCCCCGCGCCCCCTCTGTCAACCCTAGATCGCTGGACAGAGCATCGTCGAGGAGCAGGCCAGATGAGACCATAGGCGACGACTCGCTGGAGGAACCCTAGGGTTGCAGGCAGGGGATTGGGGTAGAGGGAAAGGGGAGAGGAGATGCAAGCGGGCAGGGCAATGAACGCTTGCGTGTTTGTGTTTACTTGAGGGTCAAGTGTGACGCATGCGTGAGCAGTTGCATTTTGAGTGTAATATAGGCGGACAACGGAGTCATTTCACTGTTCCCCTTTCCTTCATTTTTAGTGAGCTTCTACCCGAAACACACCCTCCAAAGAGAAATAAGTTAAGCCCAAGCCCATAACTCAAAAACGACTTCTTTACATCTTTTATGGCTTATTTTGACAATAAGCCCTGAAAAGGCGGAATCGAACTGGCCCTTAACCTGCAATTCAATTGTGCGTGCAATGATGAATCACTCCTGCCTGCTATAGTGTACATTTAGGCATCATCATACATGGCATAACCTAATACATGTGCATTCCATTGTAGAATCTGGAATATGCAATGTTTATGTTAGTTCATACGTTGCACATGATGTTTAAATGCCCTTAAATATGGTCAGTCAAGTGATGGTCTTTAAGCCTCCTTCTTTGCTTCTTTTCTTGATATGTACGATTTGCTCACACATCTGTTCAATTGTTGTTTGCATCAGCCAGCCATACTAGGACTGTTTGCTTTGATTACTTGTTCTTGACCTAACACTCTAACAGAGCTTGTCAACGATTTAAACACTAAGGGCTGCTGTAGTGGGGCCTTGTCTAACTCATAGGTGACGTAAAGGTTTGGCTTTACCCTAAAGTAGGCTCTCCAAGAGTACCTGGAGATCCAGTTCAAAGGTATGCCTCGTTTTTACATAGTGCAGACATAGTAAATGCTCATTTCATTGTGTGCAAGTGCAAGAGATGTGGCATGTTTCATTATGTGGTATTGTTTTGTTATAATCTCATCCTTTTGTGTTGTTCATGCACCGGAAAGTACCATATTTATCTTCCAATGAGACGAGTAACTAGTTTGTGTGACCTTGCAGAGGGGGTGCAATGAAGATAAGATTGAGGATTTCCAAGTACAAGATGTTAGGAAGGAGCCTTGCAAGAGAAGTAGGAGTTGCGCTAAGCCTTGAAAGAGAAGTAGGAGCTGCGCTGAGCCTGTTCAACCAGATAAGGTAAGTCACTGTATCCAACTCAACAGTTCAATTCCTTGTTTATTTCAGGCATGGTTAATTTGCTCTTTTAAATTACTTTATTTGTCCTCAGTTAATGAGATGCCCAAACAATGATGCCTGATGTTGGGTACTTGTATAACTATTAGTTGACATAAGTAAAGGCCTTACCATTTAATTACTCTGGCGAAGTGTGCCTGAAGCTTTGAAGTCTATTAACCAACTATTATTGCATGAGGCTCACAATCTAGTTTATACTAGGCTAATGATTGCATAGTTTTGCTTGTTGTAGTAGGTTTGTATGAATCCCTCTATGTTCATTATGCTCCCTAAGACTTTAATTGAGCTACAGAATGGCCAACTGCTTGCTTACTTATACACAACGTGTTGTCCAAATTTGTAACTTGTCTATGTTTTGGATTGGGCCCCAACATCATGCTCCTCTGGTGAGCTAAGAGAGATTTCTTTATGCAGGCTGCACAGACTACCTTTTTATAATTTTTAAAATATCACCTGCTTATACTTCATGACGTGTAACATTATTGTTAGTCCTGTTTTGCCATGTACAAAATAGTTTGTCTTGCTCGCTTCACTGTTGTAACTATATTTTGCCCTGGTCATGTGTACTTACAGAAACATTTCGTGATGAAGTGACATCAACACAAAGATCTGCGAGCAAAGGTCGGCATGGCCATTACCGAATGATTATGGATTGGAATTGGAATGTGCTGATGTTCTCGAGCATCAACTAGAGGTGGCAAGACACCGTGTACATGATTCTCAACGTACAATCAACAAGTTGAGACTGGACATGTAGGTATTTGATTCAGGAGTCAAAAAATATAACAAGACACTGAGGTAACCATGAAGGAATTGGACATTTTGCAGACTGAAATTTGTGCTATCTAAATCCGGCCAATCCTTTTTTCTGAAGAGATTATAGTTCAAATGGTAAGTTCTGTTGATGCGTGTCCATGATGTATGAGCTTTATTTGTCCAGTGTATGTAATTTGTTGTTTGTGTACGCTTTATAATCACTGGTGCCGAACTATAATGCCCAATGGGTATATTCGGCTGTAATTTCTTTATTGTATAGTGTAGGATTATTCTATGTTTCTATGCTTTTTATTGTATAGTGTATGTTTTTTAGAGGCGATAGTATAGAGTAGGATATTTGTTGAATATGCTATATCGTTGAAACGGGGGCCAACACGCCCAAGCATTTCCTGGACGCCATACAAACGAACAAACATGTGCAATCAAAGTGGGCCTTAATGGGGCTGGTCAAACTAATATTAAGTGGATCCCAAATGGCCCACCTTAACAACGGCTCTTAGCAGGCCGTCAATAGGCCTAAAGGTCGATAGGGCCATATAAATGGAAATGGCCTGCGGGCCTTTAGCGGGCCGAAATAAATGTCAATTTTGTCTCGGCCCTTTTACTTTACGGGCCAGTAAGAGGCCGAAATTGTTACGGGCAAGAGGAGGCCCAATTTGCAAACTAGGCTTTTAACAGGCCGAAAGTCGCGTTGGGCTGAAACGATGCCCTGCGGAACGTGGGCCCCTAAAGGACCTAAAGTAAAAGGCCCAACTATTGTGCGGGCCGTTAACAGGCCGAGAAACAAAATGGGCTAAGAGTTGGCCCATTTATCGAATGGGCCGAGGACAGGCCTAACGTCACAGCAGGCTAGAATTGGCCCAACTGAGAATGGAGTCGAGAAAGGCGAAAGGCATTCCGGGCTGTTAACGGGCTGGAACTGATGATGGGCTGCTAACAGGCCGAAAGAAGCTCGGGCCGCAATTGGGCCCAAAAACGTAGCGGGCCGTTAACGGGCTTAAACTGACGATGGGCTGGAAATTGTCGAATCTAGAATGGGCCTTTGATGGGCCAATTCTGTGTAACTTGTATGGGTCGTACTTGTAAATGGCCCTGACTCAAGTAGGCCGCTAATGGGCCAGCCCGCTTATTTTGACAGGCCCGACCTTTTTACCGGAATGGGCCTCTGTTGGGCCGTGCCACGTGTCGACGTATCATAGGCGCCTCCTGTCCAATGAGTGGATGACATCTGTCCGAACGTTGAGCCGACACGTGTTTCCTCCGGCCAATGAGAATTTTACACGTGGAAAATTCCCATTGGTCCGGGCTATTAACGGGTTATCGGATCCAAAATCGGACCCGATAGCTTAACGGCGTCCTTTTACGGTGGATGCCACGTGTCGGTCACCCTTGACGAAAGCACTTCTATGACGCGCGATTTATCGTCATGGAAGTGGACACTTCTGTGATGATAATTTTCGTAATTTCATGGAACACTTCTACGACGAAGACGTGTATGACTATCTTGGTTCTGTCATAAATTTGTCATGGATGTACATGCATGATGTAAAACGTGACCTACTGTCACAAACACGTATAATCACGGAAGTGTCTTTTTTGTAGTGTAAGGATCCTGCAAATTGCCGATAACTTAACAAAACATGATCATCTCATATAACAATTTATATCTCATCACGTCTTGACCATATCACATCACAACATGCCCTGCAAAAACAAGTTTAGACGTCCTCTACTTTGTTATTGCAAGTTTTACGTGGCTGCTACGGGCTTCTAGCAAGAACCATTCTTACCTATGCATCAAAACCTGGCAATTTTTCGTCAAGTGTGTTGTTTTAACCTTCAACAAGGACCGAGCGTAGTCACACTCGATTCAACTAAAGTTGGAGAAACAGACACCCACTAGCCACCCGTGTGCGAAGCACGGTGGTAGAACCAGTCTCATGAACGCGGTCATGTAATGTCGGTCTGGGCTGCTTCATCCAACAATACTGCCGAATCAAAGTATGACATGCTTTGGTAGCAAGATGACTATTATCGCCCACAACTCTTTTGTGTTCTACTCGTGCATATAACATCTACGCATAGACACAGCTCGATACCACTTGTTGGGGAAGCATTAGTAATTTGAAAATTTTCCTACGATCATGCAAGATCTATCTAGGTGATGCATAGCAATGAGCGGGGAGAGTGTGTCCATGCACCCTCGTAGACCAAAAGCGGAAGCATTATATCAACGCAGTTGATGTAGTCGGACATCTTCACGATCCGACCGATCTTAGCACTGAACGTACGGCACCTCTGTGTTCAGCACACGTTCATCTTGATGACGTCCCTCGTACTCTTGATCCAGTTGAGGCCGAGGGAGATTTCCGTCAGCAGGACGGCGTGGTGATGGTGATGATGAAGTTACCGGCGCAGGGCTTCGCCTAAGCACTATGACAATATGACCGAGGTGTAAAACTGTGGAGGGGGCGACCGCACACGGCTAAGAGATTGTCTGTTGTGCTTTGGGGTGCCCCCTTGGCCACATATACAAAGGAGGGAGGAGGAGGCCGGCCTAGGAGGGGCGCGCCTATATGGGGAGTCCAACTAGGATTCCCAATCCTAGTTGAAATCCCGTTCCTTTTCCAGGAGGGGAGAGAAGGAAGGAGTAGGAGAGGGAAAGGGAAGGAGTTGGAGTCCCCTAGTCCAATTTACACTTGCCATGGGGGGGCCACTCCTTGAGGCCCTTCTCTCTTTCCCCATATGGCCCTTTAAGGCCCACTACTTCCCTCAGCGAATTCCGTAACTCTCCGGTACTCAAAAATACCGAATCACTCGGAACCTTTCCGATGTCCCGAAATATAGCCTTCGAATATATCGATCTTTATGTCTCGACCATTTCGAGACTCCTCGTCATGTCCGTGATCTCATCCGGGACTCCGAACAACCTTCGGTACATCAAATCACATAACTCATAATATAAATCGTCATCGAACGTTAAGCGTGCGGACCCTACGGGTTCGAGAACTATGTAGACATGACCGAGACACATCTCCTGGTCAATAACTAATAGCGGAACCTGGATGCTCATATTGGCTCCTGCATATTCTACGAAGATCTTTATCGGTCAAAATGCATAACAACATACGTTGTTCGCTTTGCCATCGGTATGTAACTTGCCCGAGATTCGATCGTCGGTATCCTCATACCTAGTTCAATCTCGTTACCGGCAAGCATCTTTACTCGTTCCATAATGCATCATCCCGCAACTAACTCATTAGTCACATTGCTTGCAATAGTGTTGATCATTACCGAGAGGGCCCAGAGATACCTCTTCGATATACGGAGTGACAAATCCTAATCTTGATCTATGCCAACCCAACAAACATTATCGGAGTCACCTATAGAGCATCTTTATAATCACCTAGTTACGTTGTGAAGTTTGATAGCACACAAGGTGTTCCTCCGGTATTCGGGAGTTGCATAATCTCATAGTCAGAGGAACATGTATAAGTCATGAAGAAAGCAATAGCAATAAAACTAAGCGATCATTATGCCAAGCTAACGGATGGGTCTTGTCCATCACATCATTCTCTAATGATGTGATCCCGTTCATAAAATGACAACACATGTCTATGGCTAGGAAACTTAACCATCTTTGATTGACGAGCTAGTCAAGTAGAGGCATACTAGGGACACTGTGTTTTGTCTATGTATTCACACATGTATCAAGTTTCCGGTTAATACAATTCTAGCATGAATAATAAACATTTATCATGGTATAAGGAAATATAAATAACAACTTTATTATTGCCTCTAGGGCATACTTCCTTCACTCTCCCACTTCCACTAGAGTCAATAATCTAGTTCACATTGCCATGTGATTTAACACCAATATTTCACATCATCATGTGATTTAACACTCTATAGTTCACATCGCCATGTGACCAATACCCAAAGGGTTTACTAGAGTCAATAATCTAGTTCGCATCGCCATGTGATTAACACCCAAAGAGTACTAATGTGTGATCATGTTTTGCTTGTGAGAGAGGTTTAGTCAATGGGTCTCCCACATTCAGATCCATATGTATTTTGCAAATTTCTATGTCTACAATGCTCTGCATGGAGCTACTCTAGCTAAATGCTCCCACTTTCAATATGTATACAGATCGAGACTCGGAGTCATCCAGATCGGTGTCAAAGCTTGCATCGACGTAACTCTTTACGACAAATCCTCTATCACCTCCATAAACGAGAAATATTCCCTTAGTCTTCTAAGGATAATTTTGAACAATGTCCAGTGATCTACTCCTAGATCACCATTGTACTCCCTTGCCAAACTCAGGGCAGGGTATACAATAGGTTTGGTACACAGCATGGCATACTTTATAGAACCTATGGCTAAGGCATAGGGAATGACTTTCATTCTCTCTCTATCTTCTGCCGCGGTCGGGCTTTGAGTCATACTCAACTTCACACCTTGCAATACAGGCAAGAACTCATTTCTTTGACAGTTCCATTTTGGACTACTTCAAAAACTTGTCAAGGTATGTAATCATTGAAAAAACTTATCAAGCATCTTGATCTATCTCTACAGCTCTTGATGCTCAATATGTAAGCAGCTTCATCGAGGTTTTTCTTTGAAAAAACTCCTTTCAGATACTCCTCTATGCTTTCCAGAAATTCTACATCATTTCCGATCAACAATATGTCATTCACATATACTTATCAGAAAGGCTGTAGTGCTCCCACTCACTTTCTTGTAAATACAGGCTTCACCGCAAGTCTGTATAAAACTATATGCTTTGATCAACTCATCAAAGCGTATATTCCAAATCCGAGATGCTTGCACCAGTCCATAGATGGATCGCTGGAGCTTTCCACACTTTGTTAGCACCTTTAGGATCAAGAAAACCTTCTGGTTGCATCATATACAACTCTTTTTTAAGAAATCCATTAAGGAATGCAGGTTTGACAACCATTTGCCAAATTTCATAAAATGCGGCAATTGCTAACATGATTCGGATAGACTTTTAAGCATCGATACAAGTGAAAAAATCTGATTGTAGTCAACACCTTGAACTTTCCGAAAACATTTTTGCGACAATTCGAGCTTTGTAGATAGTAACACTACTATCAGCGTCCGTCTTCCTCTTGAAGATCCATTTTATTCTCTATGGCTTGCCGATCATTGGGCAAGTCAACCAAAGTCCACACTTTGTTCTCATACATGGATCCTATCTCAGATTTCATGGCCTCAAGCCATTTCGCGGAATCTGGGCTCATCATCGGTTCCTCATAGTTCGTAGGTTCGTCATGGTCTAGTAACATGACTTCCAGAACAGGATTACCGTACCACTCTGGTGTGGATCATACTCAAGTTGACCTACCAGGTTTAGTAGTAACTTGATCTGAAGTTTCATGATCATCATCATTAGCTTCCTCACTAATTGGTGTAGAAATCACTGGAACTGATTTCTGTGATGAACTACTTTCCAATTTGGGAGCAGGTACAATTACCTCATCAAGTTCTACTTTCCCCCCACTCACTTCTTTCGAGAGAAACTCCTTCTCTAGAAAGGATCCATTCTTAGCAACAAATATCTTGCCTTCGGATCTGTGATAGAAGGTGTACCCAACATTTACTTTTGGGTATCCTATGAAGACGAACTTCTTCGATTTGGGTTTGAGCTTATCAGGCTGAAACTTTTTCACATAAGCACCGCAATCCCAAACTTTAAGAAACGACAACTTAGGTTTCTTGCTAAAGCACAGTTCATACTGTGTCGTCTCATCGGATTTAGATGGTGCCCTATTTAACATGAATGCAGTTGTCTCTAATGCATAACCCAAAACGATAGTGGTAAATCGGTAAGAGACATCATAGATCGCACATATCTAATAAAGTATGGTTATGACGTTCGGACACACCATTACGCTATGGTGTTCCAGATGGCGTGAGTTGCGAAACTATTTCACATTGTTTCAAATGAAGACCAAACTCGTAACTCAAATATTCGTCTCTGCGATCAGATCGTAGAAACTTTATTTTCGTGTAACGATGATTTTCCACTTCACTCTGAAATTCTTTGAACTTTTCAAATGTTTCAGACTTGTATTTCATCAAGTAGATATACCCATATCTGCTCAAATCATCTGTGAAGGTCAGAAAATAACGATAGCCGCCGCGAGCCTCTAGGGCATATTTCCTTCAAAAACTACATTAGAAAGCAAGATCACTTCAATGCAAATGTTATGAAACAATTGAAATATAATTCTGATATGATTGCTCGCTTGAGTGACCTGTTATTTAGAATCTCAAATGATGTTAGAGGTCTTGGAAAACATGCTTCTATGGTTCAAACTCTATTAGAACAAGTTCCTAAATCTCAAAGAGAATTACTTGATGAAATGAATCATAATATGCATGACTTTGCTGTTAGAGTTGCAACTAGAGGAGGTAAAATGACTCAGGAACCACTTTATCCTGAGGTACACCCAAAAAGAATTGAACAAGATTCCCAAAGAAACAACACTAGTGCACCTAGTCCTTCTAAAAGGAAAAAACAAGAAAAAAATGATAGGACTTTGCACACTTCTAGTGAACCTGAAATAGAGAAACCTCCTGAGAATGATAATGAAACTTCTATCTCAGATGTTGAAACTCGGCCAGTAATGAACACTCACCTAGTGATAATGAAAAAGATAATGATGAGGTTCATGAAGACTCTCAACCAAACAATGCTAAAGAACCAGATAATGATGTTGAGATAGAACCACCTGTTGATCTTGATAACCCACAACCTAAGAATAAAAGGTATGATAAAAATGACTTTGTGGCTAGAAAACACGGTAAAGAAAGAGAACCGTGGGTTCAAAAACCTATGCCTTTTCCACCCAAGTCAACTAAAAAGAAAGATGATGAAGAATTTGAACGCTTTGCTGAAATGCTGAGGCCAGTCTTTTTGCGTACTCGCTTGACTGATATCCTGAAAATGCCTCCTTATGCAAAGTATATGAAAGACATCATCACAAATAAGAGAAAAATACCAGAAGCTGAAATCTCCACTATGCTTGCTAATTATACTTTTAAAGATGAACTACCTAAAAAACATGGAGATCCAGGTATACCAACTATACCTTGCTCTATCAAAAAGAATTATGTGAAAACTGCTTTGTGTGATTTAGGAGCTGGTGTTAGTGTTATGCCTTTATCATTATATAAAAAGACTTGATTTGAATAAACTCACACCTACTAAAATATCTTTGCAAATGGTCGACAAATCAATCCGCCATATTTCCTATCGGTATATGTGAGGATGTGCCCGTTGTTGTTGCTAATGTTACTATTTTGATGACTTTGTTATACTTGAGATGCCCGAGGATCTACAATATATATGGACTATCCTTGGTAGACCCTTCTTGAACAACTGCAGGGCTGTTATTGATTGCAATAAAAGTAAGGTCACTTTTCATATCAATGGCAATGAGCATATGGTGCACTTTCCGAAGAAACAATTCCAAGTGAATGGTATTAATGTTATTGAAAAATCTCCGACAATCAATATTGGAAGTTTTCAAATACCTGCACCATTGTCAAAAGAAATATGAAATGCTTATTGTTGGGGAAATGCATATCCCCATTGAGGTAACTTAGTGATTTACGAAAGTTCTTCAGTTTCATGCTAATCGGAAGTGGTTGTCAATAAGAATTGATCAACCTTATTAATGAATCATTTTTTAGCGGTATGAAGTTGATGAATTTAGTAAGCACTACTTTCTTTCCCTACTCTTTGTTTTCGGTTTTTATTAGTTAAATAAAATAAAATGCCATGTTTTGTCTGTTTTCTGAATTTCCCGTGCAATAAAAAAATGACCCAAAAATAAAAGTTCTCAGAATGCTCTGAAAATTTTACATGATTTTTTTCTGAATATTTAAGAATTCTTGGTGCAAATAATATCAGAGGGAGGTGCACTGCTACGTCTTGAGCTTGCATTGGTTTTCCCCGAAGAGGAGAGGATGATGCAGCAGAGTACCATAAGTATTTCCCTCAGTTTTTGAGAACCAAGGTATCAATCCAGTAGGAGGCCACGCGCAAGTCCCTCGTACCTACACAAGCAAATAACTCCTCAACCAAGCCTTGAATAGGGTTGTCAATCCCTTCACGGTCACTTACGAGAGTGAGATCTGATAGAGATGATAGATAATATTTTTGGTATTTTTTGGTATAAAGATGCAAAGTAAAATAAAAGGCAAAGTAATAAAAGCAAAGCAATAATAAAAGCGTAGGAAGATTAATATGATGAAAATAGACCCGGGGCCATGGATTTCACTAGTGGCTTCTCTCAAGAGCATAGGTATTTTACGGTGGGTGAGCAATTCATCGTTGAGCAATTGATGAATTGAGCATAGTTATGAGAGTATCTAGGTATGATCATGTATATAGGCATCACGTCCGAGACAAGTAGACCGACTCACCCTCGGTGCATCTACTACTATTACTCCACTCATCGACCGCTATCCAAAGATGCATCTAGAGTATTAAGTTAATGAAAAGCAGATTAACGCCTTAAGCAAGATGACATGATGTAGAGGAATAAATTCATGCAATATGATAAATACCCCATCTTGTTATCCTCGATGGCAGTAATAATACAATCGTGCCTTGCAACCCTTTACATCCTTTGGGTAAGTACACCGCAAGATTGAACCCAAAGCTAAACACTTCTCCCATTGCAAGAACTACCAATCTATTTGGCCAAACCAAAGCGGATAATTGAAGAGACTTGCAAAAGATAACTCAATCATACATAAAAGAATTCAGAGAAGATTCAAATATTGCTCATAGATAATCTTGATCATAAACCCACAATTCATCGGTCTCAACAAACACACCGCAAAAAGAAGATTACATCGCATAGATCTCCACGAGAGGGGAGAACATTGTGTTGAGATCCAAAAGAGAGAAGAAGCCATCTAGCTACTAACTATGGACCCGAAGGTCTGAAGTAAACTACTCACACTTCATCGGAGAGGCTATGGTGATGATGTAGAAGCCCTCCGTGGTGGAATCCCCTTCCGGCGGAGCTCCGGAACAGGCCCCAAGATGGGATCTTGTGGATAAAGAAAGTTGCGGCGGTGGAATTAGGTTTTTGGCTCCGTCTCTGATCTGTTGGGGTTACATAGGTATATATAGGAGGAAGGAGTACGTCGGTGGAGCTTCGAGGGGCCCACGATGCAGGGGGGCGCGCCCTCCACCCTCGTGGCCGCCTCCCTCCTTTGTTGACCGAGGGTCCAAGTCTCCTGGATCTTATCTGATGAGAAAATCACGTTCCCGAAGATTTTATTCCGTTTGGACTCCGTTTGATATTCCATTTCTTCGAAATACTGAAATAGGCAAAAAAACAGCAATTCTGGGCTGGGCCTCGGGTTAATAGGTTAGTCCCAAAAGTAATATAGAAGTGGAAAATAAAGCCCAATATAGTCCAAAACAATAGATAATATAGCATGGAGCAATCAAAAATTATAGATATGTTGGAGACGTATCAGGCATCCCCAAGCTTAATTCCTACTCGTCCTCGAGTAGGTAAATGATAAAAAGAGAATTTTTGATGCGGAGTGCTACTTGGCATAATTTCAATGTAATTCTTCTTAATTGTGGTATGAATATTCAGATCCGAAAGATTCAAGACAAAAGTTCATATTGATATAAAAATAATTATACTTCAAGCATACTAACTAAGCAGTTATGTCTTCTCAAAATAACATGGCCAAAGAAAGTTCATCCCTACAAAATCATATAGTTTAGTCATGCTCCATTTTCGTCACACAAGAATGCTCTCATCATGCACAACCTCGATGACAAGCCAAGCAATTGTTTCATACTTTAGTAATCTCAAACCTATAAACTTTCACGCAATATATGAGCACGAGCCATGGACATAGCACTATGGGTGGAATAGAATATAATGATGGGGGTTATGTGGAGAAGACAAAAAGGAGAAGGTCTCACATCAATCGAGGCTAATCAATGGGCTATGGAGATGCCCATCAATTGATGTTAATGCAAGGAGTAGGGATTGCCATGCAACGGATGCACTAGAGCTATAAATGTATGAAAGCTCAACAAAAGAAACTAAGTGGGTATGCATCCAACTTGCTTGCTCACGAAGACCTAGGGCATTTGAGGAAGCCCATCGTTGGAATATACAAGCCGGGTTCTATAATTAAAAATTCCCACTAGTATATGAAAGTGACAACATATGAAACTCTCTATATGAAAAACATAGTGCTACTTTGAAGCACAATATATGAGACTCGGTATATGAAGAACATGGTGCTACTTTGAAGCACAAGTGTGGAAAAAGAGATAGTAACATTGCCCCTTTTATTTATTCTTTTTTTTGGCCTTTTTTTTCTTTGGCCTTTCTCTTTTTTTGGGGGGACAATGCTCTAATAATGATGATCATCACACTTCTATTTATTTACAACTCAATGATTACAACTCGATACTAGAACAAAGTATGACTCTATATGAATGCCTCCGGCGGTGTACCAGGATATGCAATGAATCAAGAGTGATATGTATGAAAGAATTATGAACGGTGGCGTTGCCACAAATACTATGTCAACCACATGATCATGCTAAGTAATATGACAATGAGAAATGTGTCATGAAGAACGGTATGGTGGAAAGTTGCATGGCAATATATCTCGAAATGGCTATGGAAATGCCATAATAGGTAGGTATGGTGGCTGTTTTGAGGAAGATATAAGGAGGTTTATGTGTGAAAGAGCGTATCATATCACGGGGTTTGGATGCACCGACGAAGTTTGCACCAACTCTCAAGGTGAGAAAGGGCAATGCACGGTACCGAAGAGGCTAGCAATGATGGAAGGTGAGAGTGTGTATAATCCATGGACTCAACATTAGTCATAAAGAACTCACATACTTATTGCAAAAATCTACAAGCCATCAAAAACCAAAGCACTACGCGCATGCTCCTAGGGGATAGATTGGTAGGAAAAAGACCATCGCCGTCCCCGACCCGCCACTCATAAGGAGGACAATCAAATAACACCTCATGTTTCAAATTTGCTACATAACCTTTACCATACGTGCATGCTACGGGACTTGCAAACTTCAACACAAGCATTTCTCAAATTCACAACTACTCAACTAGCACGACTTTGATATTATCACCTCCTTATCTCAAAACAATTATCAAGCATCAAACTTTTATTAGTATTCAACGCACTCAAAAGAAAGTTTTACAAATCTTGAATACCAAGCATATTATTATTTTAAGCAAATTACCATGCTATTTAAGACTCTCAAAATAATCTAAGTGAACCATGAGAGATCAATAGTTTCTTTAAAACAAATCCACCACCGTGCTCTAAAAGGTATAAGTGAAGCACTAGAGCAAAAATATAAAGCTCAAAAGATATAAGTGAAGCACATAGAGCAAAACTATAAAGCTCAAAAGATATAAGTGAAGCACATAGAGCAAAACTATAAAGCTCAAAAGATATAAGTGAAGCACATAGAGTATTCTAACAAATTCCAATTCATGTATGGCTCTCTCAAAAGGTGTGTACAGCAAGGATGATTGTGGTAAACTAACAAGCAAAGATGCAACTAATACAAGACGCTCCAAGCAAAACACAAATCATGTGGTGAATAAAAATATAGCTCCAAGTAAAGTTACCGATGGAAGTGGACGAAAGAGGGGATGCCTTCTGGGGCATCCCCAAGCTTTGACTTTTTGGTGTCCTTGGATTATCATGGGGGTGCCATGGGCATCCCCAAGCTTAGGCTCTTGCCACTCCTTGTTCCGAAATCCATCAAAAAAAATCACCCCAAACTTGAAAACTTCACAACACAAAACTCAACAGAAATCTCGTGAGCTCCGTTAGCGAAAGAAAACAAAAGACCACTTCAAGGTACTGTAATGAACTCATTCTTTATTTATATAGGTGTTAAACCTACTGTATTCCAACTTCTCTATGGATTATAAACTATTTTACTAGACATAGATTCATCAAAATAAGCAAACAACACACGAAAAACAGAATCTGTCAAAAACAGAGCAGTCTGTAGTAATCTGTAACTAACGCAAACTTCTGGAACTCCAAAAATTCAGAAAAAATAGGAAGACCTATGCAATTTGTTTATTGATCAGCAGCAATTGGAATCACTATTTTATCACGTTCTGGTGATTTTTAACAATTGTTTTCGTGAACCGAAAGTTTCTGGAAATTACAGCAAGATCAAATAACTATTATCCAAGAAGATCCTATAGGTTTAACTTGGCACAAACACTAATTAAAACATAAAACCACATCTAAACAGAAGGTAGATGGATTATTTATTCCTAAACAGAAACAAAAGCTAAAAGCTAAAAATAAAATTGGGTTGCCTCCCAACAAGAGCTATCGTTTAACGCCCCTAGCTAGGCATAAAAGCAAGGATAGATCTAACGGGTGCCATCTTTGGCACTCGGAGAGGTTTCCTTTCTATGGCATTATTCTTCTATTTAAGGTAAGCACATGGACATTAATGGAAGAAGTAAGATTAAGCACGTTGCGGAAGTTTGCCTCTAAACTAGACTTCATCTCTTTAATAATTTCATTTTTGATAAAAGCACAAGAGAGTAGTTGATTCGACCTTATCATTCATGGGGTGCCCAAATATAGTTTTCATTCTTTCATAGGTATCTATAGCATCCCCTTCAAGAAAACCTTCGTAAATAATAGAGTCTAGAACTTGTTTGAAAGAAGCGGGCAATCCAATATAGAAACTTTTTAGGTAAACCTCAATTTGATATTGTGGTACATAGCTAGCCCGAATCCTAAGTAACCTATCCCAAGCATCTTTTAAAGACTCATCAAGTAAATAGCGAAAAATTCCAGAGTCATCTTCATCAAAATTATTCAAGCTCTCATTGGAGACCCCGGTAGGTCTTTCTTTAGCATCATTATTCATGAGCTTAGAGAGGATAGAGGGGTTATCCAAGGTACTATAACCTAGGAAAGGGCCCTTAGTTCTTTTTGATTCGGCCATAACAAAGGAGACTCAAACGTGAAAATGAGGAGGAGATTGGGAAAGAGAGGGCGAATAAAACGGCAAGGGTGAAGTGGGGGAGAGGAAAAACGAGAGGCAAATGGCAAATAATGTAATGCGAGCGATAAGGGATTGTGATGGGTACTTGGTATGTTGACTTGTGCGTAGACTCCCCGCCAACGGCGCCAGAAATCCTTCTTGCTACGTCTTGAGCTTGCCTTGGTTTTCCCCGAAGAGGAGAGGATGATGCAGCAGAGTAGCGTAAGTATTTCCCTCAGTTTTTGAGAACCAAGGTATCAATCCAGTAGGAGGCCACAGCGCAAGTCCCTCGTACCTACACACAAGAAAATAACTCCTCCCAACCAACGCGAATAGGGGTTGTCAATCCCTTCACGGTCACTTACGCAGAGTGAGATCTCGATAGAGATGATAGATAATATTTTTGGTATTTTTGGTATAAAGATGCAAAGTAAAATAAAAGGCAAAGTAATAAAGCAAAGCAATAATAAAGCGTGGGAAGATTAATATGATGAAAATAGACCGGGGCCATAGATTTCACTAGTGGCTTCTCTCAAGAGCATAGGTATTTTACTTGGGTGAACGAATTACTGTTGAGTAATTGACAGAATTGAGCATAGTTATGAGAGTATCTAGGTATGATCATGTATATAGGCATCACGTCCGAAAGACAAGTAGATCGACTCACCTGCATCTACTACTATTACTCCACTCATCGACCGCTATCCAGCATGCATCTAGAGTATTAAGTTAATGAAAACAGAGTAACGCATTAAGCAAGATGACATGATGTAGAGGAATAAATTCATGCAATATGATAAATACCCCATCTTGTTATCCTCGATGGAAACAATACAATACGTGCCTTGCAGCCCTTTACATCATCGGGTAAGGACACCGCAAGATTGAACCCAAAGCTAAACACTTCTCCCATTGCAAGAACTACTAATCTAGTTGGCCAAACCAAACGGATAATTCGAAGAGACTTGCAAAGATAACTCAATCATACATAAAAGAATTCAGAGAAGATTCAAATATTGCTCATAGATAATCTTGATCATAAACCCACAATTCATAGTCTCAACAAACACATCGCAAAAAGAAGATTACATCGAACAGATCTCCACGAGAGAGGGGGAGAACATTGTATTGAGATCCAAAAAGAGAGAAGAAGCCATCTAGCTACTAACTATGGACCCGAAGGTCTGAAGTAAACTACTCACACTTCATCGGAGAGGCTATGGTGATGATGTAGAAGCCCTCCATGGTGGAATCCCCTTCCTGCGGTGCTGCGGAACAGGCCCCAAGATGGGATCTCGTGGATACAGAAAGTTGCGGCGGTGGAATTAGGTTTTTGGCTCCATCTCTGATCTGTTGGGGGTATGTAGGTATATATAGGAGGAAGGAGTACGTCGGTGGAGCTTCGGGGGGGCCACGATGCAGGGGGGCGCGCCCTCCACCCTCGTGGCCGCCTCCCTCCTTTCTTGACGAGGGTCCAAGTCTCCTGGATCTTATCCGATGAGAAAATCACGTTCCCGAAGATTTTATTCCATTTGGACTCCGTTTGATATTCCGCTTTCTTGAAATCTTTGAAATATGCAAAAAAACAGCAATTCTGGGTTGGGCCTCCGGTTAATAGGTTAGTCGCAAAAGTAATATAAAAGTGGAAAATACAGCCCAATATAGTCCAAAATAATAGATAATATAGCATGGAGCAATCAAAAATTCTAGATACGTTGGAGACGCATCATGCACCAGGTGGGCACAACCCACCTGGGCGCGCCAGGACCCCCAGGCGCGCCCTGGTGGGTTGTGGTCCCCACGTGGGCCCCCTCACTTATCTCTTTAGCCCACATCATCACTCACCTCCAGAAAAAAAATCCCCATTGCTCTCTCTCCCATGTTCTCGAGCTCAAACCCATGGATTCGATCTCTTTGCTCAAGCTCCATTTTACAAACTGTTTGAGGATTGTTGCTTGGTATGTGACTCCACCATTTGTCCAATTAGTTTTTGTTTTAGTGGTTTATACTTTGAATAATTAGCTACTCTTGGTACTTTGCTTTGTAGATGTGCTTGCATGTTGAATTCTTAGTGTTCTAAGTAGTTTGAATGCTTGCTATGGCCTCTATGTATCCCTATGAGTAGTTGCTATCAGTTTATAAAGTTTTGTTGACAAATTTTGTCACCCCAAAAATTTTATTTTAGAAAATTATGCGCATACATGAATATCTTCAGGAAGTTCGCTCTAAGAAGAACTCCAAGAGGCGTTATTAGGGAGTCTTCAGTAGTGATCTCCACCCTCGGAGGTTGGCGGAGATGAGGGCGGATATAGGATTATGCCTACAGACATCATCGCCTACTGGAACGCTCACCCTGCTGCAGAGGCTGCACAGGTACCTCAGCAGTGGGATGAGTGGATGTCTGCTCCCCAAGATCCCTACTACCATCTAGGCTACTGATCTACTACCAAGTTAGGCCAAAATCCTAAGCTTGGGGGAGTACGTGTTTCTCACCAACATTACATTCATGTTCACATATCATTCTATTTGTCGGTGTTCACACTTTCTCATTGTATTATCCATGCTTAGATTTATTTTCTTGCTTTCTTCTTGTGTGTTTGAAAAACTCTAGAAAAACCAAAAAAAAATTAGTTGTAGTCAATTTACTTTCTATGCATGCTTTGTAGTAGTATTAAAAAGAAAACCGAAAAAGATTCCCTTGTTCTTCTTTTACTTGTTGGGAGCTTTCCCGTGTAAATAGTTTTTCTTGTTTTTGCTTTTTATTTGCTTGTTGAAGAAAACCAAAAACTCCAAAAATATTTCAGAGTGTTTCTCTGAACTTCTTTTCTTTTCATTCGAGTCTTACCAAGGAGAAGACCACGATGAAAATGTTGAGTGGCTCTCATATGAATAACTGTTGAACTAATAAAGAGCACATTTTACCTTGTCTTCTCCTGTTGAATAAAATGTGTTGCAGATTCCAGCTTAGTCCATGGCACTCTTGCACTATTATTATTTTCATATCGTTCGGTCATGCAAGTGAAAGGGAATAATGACGACATTCATTGAACTGGCCGTGGCAGAGAGAAACTAGTATGAACTCAACTTGTTCTGTTTGTGTAAATATGTTTAACCTAGTATCCATTATTCAGCCCGTTATGATTAAACATGTTTGCAGTGACAATTAGAGATTATAGTTTCTCATGCCATGGATAAGTAGCTGGGAGTTCATAATGATTTATCTTGGATATCAACATAGTGCTAAAATGATTGTGATGTAGTATGATGATATGGTATCCTCCTCTGACTGTTCGAGTGGCTTGACTTGGTACATGTTCATGCATGTAGTTGAATCAAAACCAACATAGCCTCTATAATATTTATGTTCATGGTGTTCATATCCTACTCATGCTAGTGTCCAATGTTACTTATGCATAATGCATGGTTATGATTGTTGTTGCTCTCTAGCTGGCCGCTTCTCAATCTAAATTGCTAGCCTTCGTATGTACTAAGCGGGAATTCTGCTTGTACATCAAAAACCTTGAACCCAAAGTTATTCCAGATGAGTCCACCATACCTACCTATATACGGTATTACCCTACCATCCTAAGTAAATTTGAATGTGCCACCTCTAAAAACTTCAAAAAATTATCCGTTTTGTGTGCCTAGATCGTTCATGGAATGATAGGAGGTGGTCGATATCTTCCATGCTAAGCGGATTATTCTCAGGTCGAGTGTTTATTAACTCGCCATCACACGAGAAAATGGGCGGTAATAGGGATTCCCAGTCCCGAACTCAAAAAATGCAAATAATTAAACAAAACTCCCGGGACTGGATGTTGGTATGGGCGGCACCGTTGTTTCGGACAAGCCATGGAGTGTGATTGATGGTGGAGGGGGAGTAAACCTTTACTTTTATCGCTTGGGAACCGCCACTAGCGTGCTTAGCATGGAAGATGTTGATAACTGATGGTCGTGAAGTGAATAAGAAAGGTGCATGTCTCAAAATAATCACTTATCTCTGCTTTATAAATTGAGCTCTAACACCTCACGCAAATCACTTTGCTCTCCCTCTGCGAAGGACTTTCTATTTAATTTTTATGTTGTGTTATCACCTTCTAAATCAAGCACCAGAAACTGGGTAGAGCACAGCTGTCATGATTTATGCATTATGTGTAGCTAATGTTGGGTGCATCATGATTGCATCTTTTCTACCATGAATTACAATCTTTAGTCACTGCTTGAACTTTGGAGGTGCTCTCCATTTATGTTTTGCGGTCTCAGAAAGGGCTAGCGAGATACCACTATTGTCATATTATATCATGGTTATTTTGACAACGTGTTGCTGTTTGAGATATATTATTATTGCTCGCTAGCTGATTATGTCATTGATATGAGTTAATATAATCTTTAAATATTATTGTCGACATGGTTAGTTATAATGATGGATGAAAACCTGGGTGCTATTTAAGCTTATTTGTGCAAACAAGAGCAAAAGAGTTCATAAAAGTTTTTCTTTCTCACTTTCAATTAATCAACTGAATTGCTTGAGGACAAGCAAAGGTTTAAGCTTGGGGGAGTTGATACGTCTCCAACGTATCTACTTTTTCTCACGCTTTTCCTCTTGTTTTCGACTCTAATTTGCATGAACTGAATGAAACTAACCCCAGACTAACGCTGTTTTCAGCAGAACTACCATGGTGTTGTTTTTGTGCAGAAATAAAAGTTCTAGGAATGGAACGAAACTTTGCGAGGATTTTTGTTATCAATAATAAGAATTTTTGGAGCCAAGACCTGCGGGAGGGCACAGGTGGGCACAACCCACCGTATGCGTGCCTCTCTGCAGCGCCAGTGGGTTGTACCCACCTGGTGGCCCCACAGACGACCCCCCTGATACTATAAAATCACATATTTGCAGAAAAAATCAGGGAGAAAGAATTATCGCGATCCACGAGACGGAGCCGCCGCCAAGCCCTGTTCTTCCTCGGGAGGGTAGATATGGAGTCCGTTTGGGGCTCTGGAGAGGGGGATCTTCGTTCTTCGTCATCACCAACCCATCTCCATCGGCAATTCCATGATTCTCCCCACCGGGAGTGAGTAATTCCTTCGTAGGCTAGCTGGTCGGTTAGGAGTTGGATGAGATTCGTTATGTAATCGAGTTAGTTTTGTTAGGGCCCGATCCCTAATATCCACTATGTTCTTAGATTGATGTTGCTGTGACTTTGCTATGCTTAATGCTTGTCCCTTTGGGCCCCGGTGCCATGAACTCAGATCTGAACCGTTTATGTTATCATCATTATATCCATGTTTTAGATCCGATCTTGCAAGTTATAGTCACCTACTACAGTTATGATCCGACAACCCCGGAGTGACAACAACCGGGCCCACTCTCGGTGATGACCGTAGTTTGAGGAGTTCATGTATTCACTATGTGTTAATGCATTGTTCCGGTTCTCTATTAAAATGAGGCATTGATATCCCTTAGTTTCCAATATGGACCCCGCTGCCACAGGAGGGTAGGACAAAAGATGTCATGCAAGTTCTTTTAATAAAGCACGTATGACTATCTACGGAATACATGCCTACATTATATCGATGAAGCTGGAGCTAGTGCCGATATCGCCCTAGGTTATAAGCTTTGTCACATGATGAATATCATCCAACAAGTCACCGATCCAAGACCCTACAATTTGTCCTATATTGATCTTGCTAAGTTACTACTTACTGCGCTCTTTGTCACACTTGCTACAAAATACCGCTATCCTCAAGTATACTTTGTTACTATTGCTCTTACATCACTACTATCCAAACTATCATATTACTGTGTTGCTCATCGCTTTGCTGCAGATAATTAATCTCCAGGTATGGTTGAATTGACAACTCAGCTGCTAATACCTTCAAATATTCTTTGGCTCCCCTTGTGTCGAGTCTATAAATTTGGGTTGAATACTCTACCCTCGAAAACGGTTGCGATCCCCTATACTTGTGGGTTATCAGTATGATGGTAGCATTATAAGATGACCCCTTACTAAAATTTCAAGGTATAAGTGTTCTCCCTGAGTATGCACCGTTACGACAGTTCATCGTGCCAAGACACCACGTGATGATCGGGTGTGATAAGCTCTACGATCACATACAGCGGGTGCAAGACAGTTTAGCACATGCAGAATCCTCAGGTTAAACTTGACAAGCCTAGCATATACGACATGGCCTCGGAACACTGGAGACCGAAAGGTCGAGCGTGAATCATATAGTAGATATGATCAACATTGAGATGTTCACCATTGAAAACTACTCCATCTCACGTGATGATCGGACATGGTTTAGTTGATTTGGATCACGTGATCATTTAGATGACTTGAGGGATGTCTATCTAAGTGGGAGTTCTTAAGTAATATGATTAATTGAACTTTAATTTATCATGAACTTAGTCCTTATAGTATTTGCAAATTATGTTGTAGATCAATAGCTCGCGTTGTAGCTCCCTTATGTTTTTTATATGTTCCTAGAGAAAACTAAGTTGAAAGATGATAGTAGCAATGACGCGGACTGGGTCCGTGATCTGAGGATTATCCTCATTGCTGCACAGAAGAATTATGTCCTTAATGCACCGCTAGGTGACAGACCTATTGCAGGAGCAGATACAAACGTTATGAATGTTTGGCAAGCATGATATGATGACTACTTGATAGTTTAGTGCACCATGCTTTACGGCTTAGAACCGGGACTTCAAAAACATTTTGAATGCACAGAGCATATGAGATGTTCCAAGAGCTAAAATTGGTATTTCAGACTCATGCCCGTGTCGGGAGGTATGAGACCTCTGACAAATACTTTGCCTACAAGATGGAGGAGAATAGCTCAGCTAGTGAGCATGTGCTCAGAATGTCTGGGCACTACAATCGCTTGAATCAAGTGGGAGTTAATCTTCCAGATAAGATAGTGATTGACAGATTCTCTAGTCACTATCACCAAGCTACTAGAACTTCGTGATGAACTATAATGTGCAAGGGATAACGGAAAAGATTCCCGAGCTCTTCATGATGCTGAAATCGTCGAATGTAGAAATCAAGAAAGAGCATCAAGTGTTGATGGTTAACAAGACCACTAGTTTCAATAAAAAGGGCAAAGGAAAAGAAAGGGAACTTCAAGAAGAATGGAAAGCAAGTTTCCACTCCCATGAAGAAGCCCAAAGTTGGACCCAAGCCTGAAACTGAATGCTTATACTGCAAAGGAAATGGTCACTGGAAGTGGAACTGCCCCAAACATTTGGCGGATAAGAAGGATGGCAAAGTGAACAAAGGTATATTTGATATATAGATTATTGTGTACCTTACTAGTGTTCGTAGTAGCCCCTGGGTATTTGATACTAGTTCAGTTGCTAAGATTAGTAACTAGAAACAGGAGTTACAATGAACATAGACTAGTTAAGGGCGAAGTGACGATGTGTCTTGGAAGTGGTTCCAAGATTGATATGATCATCATCGCACACTCCTATACTTTCGGGATTAGTGTTGAACCTAAATAAATGTTATTTGGTGTTTGCGTTGAGCATGAATATGATTTGATCATTTTTATTGCAATAAGGTTATTCATTTAAGTCAGAGAATAATTATTGTTCTATTTACATGAATAAAACCTTCTATGGTCATACACCCAATGTAAATGGTTTATTGAATCTCGATCGTAGTGATACACATATTCATAATATTGATGCCAAAAGATGAAAAGTTGATAATGGTAGTGTAACATACTAGTGGCACTGCCGTTTAGGTCATATTGGTGTAAAGCGCATGAAGAAACTCCATGCGGATGGACTTTTGGAATCACTTGATGCTTGTGATCCATGCCTCATGAGCAAGATGACAAAAACTCCATTCTCCGGAACAATGGAGCGAGCCACTGACTTATTGGAAATAGTACATACCGATGTATGCGGGTCCGATGAGTGTTGAGGCTCGTGGCGATATCGTTATTTTCGACCTTCACGAGATAATTTGAGCAGATATGGGTATATCTACTTAATGAAACACAAGTCTGAAACATTTGAAAAGTTCAATGAATTTCAGAGTGAAGTGGAGAATCATCGTAACGAGAAAATAAAGTTTCTACGATCTGATCGCGGAGGCGAATATTTGAGTTACGAGTTTGGCCTTCATTTAAAACAATGTGGAATTGTTTCACAACTCACGCCACCTGGAACACCACAGCGTAATGGTGTGTCCGAAAGTCATAACCGTACTTTATTAGATATGGTGTGATCTATGATGTCTCTTACCGATTTACCGCTATAGTTTTGGGGTTATGCATTAGAGACAGCTACATTCACGTTAAATAGGGCACCATCTAAATCCGTTGAGATGACACCGTATGAACAGTGGTTTCGCATGAAACCTAAGCTATCGTTTCTTAAAGTTTGGGGTTGCGATGCTTATGTGATAAAGCTTCAGCCTGATAAGGTCGAACCCAAATCGGAGAAGTGCGTCTTCATAGGATATCCGAAAAGAAACTGTTGGGTACACCTTCTATCACAGATCCGAAGGCAAGATCTTTGTTGCTAAGAATGGATCCTTTCTAGAGAAGGAGTTTCTCTCGAAAGAAGCGAGTGGGAGGAGAGTAGAACTTGTTGAGGTCTCTCGAATTGGAAAGTAGCTCATCACAGAAAACCATTCCCGTGATGCCTACACCAACTAAAGAGGAAGCTAATGATAATGATCATAAAACATCGAATCAAGTTACTACCAAACCTCTTAGGTCAACTAGATCACGTTCCGCACCAGAGTGTTACGGTAATCCTATTCTGGAAGTCATGTTACTAGACCATGATGAAGCTACGAACTATGAGGAAGCGATGATGAGCCCAGATTCCGCAAAATGGCTTGAGACCATGAAATCTGAGATAGGATCCATGTATGAGAACAAAGTATGGACTTTGGATGACTTGCCCGATGATCGGCAAGCCATAGAGAATAAATGGATCTACAAGAAGAAGACTGGCGCTGATGGTAATGTTACTGTCTACAAAGCTCGACTTGTTGCGAAAGGTTTTCGACAAGTTCAAGGTGTTGACTACAATGAGATTTTCTCACTCGTATCGATGCTTAAGTCTGTCCAAATCATGTTAGCAATTGCCGCATTTTATGAAATATGGCAAATGGATGTCAAAACTGCATTCCTTAATGGATTTATTAAAGAAGAGTTGTATATGATGCAACCAGAAGGTTTTGTCGATCCTAAAGGTGCTAGCAAAAGTGTGCAAGCTCCAGCGATCCATCTATGGGCTGGTGCAAGCATCTCGGAGTTGGAATATATGCTTTGATGAGTCGATCAAAGCATATAGTTTTATACAGACTTGTGGTGAAGCCTGTATTTACAAGAAAGTGCGTGGGAGCACTACAGCCATTCTGATAAGTATATGTGAATAACATATTGTTTATCGAAAATGATGTAAAAATTTCTGGAAAGCGTAAAGGAGTGTTTGAAAGGAGTTTTTCAAAGAAAGACCTCGGTGAAGCTGCTTACATATTGGGCATCAAGATCTATAGAGATAGATCAAGACGCTTAATAAGATTTTTCAATGAGTACATACCTTGACAAGATTTTGAAGTAGTTCAAAATGGAACAGTCAAAGAAGGAGTTCTTGCATGTATTTCAAGGTATAAAGTTGAGTAAGACTCAAAACCCAACCACGGCAGAACATAAAAAGAGAATGAAAGTCATTCCCTATGCCTCAGCCATAGGTTCTATAAAGTATGCCATGCTGTATACAAGACCTATTGTGTACCTTGCCATGAGTTTGGCAAGGGGATACAATAGTGATCCAGGAGTAGATCACTGGACAGCGGTCAAAATTATCCTTAGGTACCTAAAGAGGACTAAGGAAATGTTTCTCGGTTATGGAAGTGACAAAGAGTTCGTCCTAAAGGGTTACGTCGATGCAAGCTTTGACGCTGATCTGGATGACTCTGGTTCTCAATCTGGATACATATTGAAAGTGGGAGCAATTAGATAGAGTAGCTCCGTATAGAGCAATGTAGACATAGAAATTTGCAAAATACATATGGATCTGAATGTGACAGACCCGTTGACTAAACCTCTCTCACAAGCAAAACATGATCACACCTTAGTACTCTTTGAAGTGTTAATCACATGGCGATGTGAACTAGATTATTGACTCTAGTAAACCCTTTGGGTGTTGGTCACATGGCGGTGTGAACCATGGGTGTTAATCACATAAAGATGTGAACTATTGGTGTTAAATCACATGGCGATGTGAACTAGATTATTGACTCTAGTGCAAGTGGGAGACTGAAGGAAATATGCCCTAGAGGCAATAATAAAGTTGTTATTTTATATTTCCTTATATCATGATAAATGTTTCTTATTCATGCTAGAATTGTATTAACCAGAAAATTAGTACATGTGTGAATACATAGACAAAACATAGTGTCCCTAGTATGCCTCTACTTGACTAGCTCGTTAATCAAAGCTGGTTAAGTTTCCTAACCATAGACATGTGTTGTCATTTGATGAACGGGATCACATCATTAGAGAATGATGTGATGGACAAGACCCATCCATTAGCTTAGCATAATGATCGTTAAGTTTTATTGCTATTGCTTTCTTCATGACTTATACATATTCCTCTGACTATGAGATTATGCAACTCCCGAATACCGAAGGGTACAACTTGTGTGCTATCAAACGTCACAATGTAACTGGGTGATTATAAAGATGCTCTACAGGTGTCTCCGAAGGTGTTTGTTGGGTTGGCATAGGTCGAGATTAGGATTTGTCACTTCGAGTATCGGAGAGGTATCTCTAGGCCCTCTCGGTAATGCACATCACTATAAGCCTTGCAAGCAATGTGACTAATGAGTTAGTTACGGGATGATGCATTATGGAACAAGTAAAGAGACTTGCCAAGAATCTAGATTGAACTAGTTATGATGATACCGACGATCGAATCTCGGGCAAGTAACATACCGATGACAAAGGGAATAACGTATCTTGTTATTGCGGTTTGACCGATAAATATTTTCGTAGAATATGTAGGAACCAATATGAGCATCCAAGTTCTGCTGTTGGTTATTGACCGGAGATGTGTCTCGGTCATGTCTACATAGTTCTCAAACCCATAGGGTCCGCACGCTTAACGTTCGATGACAATTTGTATTATGAGTTATGTGTTTTGCTGACCGAAGTTTGTTCGGGGTCCCGGATGAGATCACGGACATGACGAGGAGTCTTGAAATAGTAGAGAGGTAAAGATTGATATATTGGAAGGTGGTATTCGGACATCGGAATGGTTTTGAGTGGTTCGGGTATTTTACCAGAGTACCGAGGGGTTACCGGAACCCCCCGAGGGAAGTCATGGGCCTCATGGGCCACGGGAGAGAGAGGAGACAGCCCACAAGGGGTGCCCCCCCCCCCCCGCATGGGAGTCCGAATAGGACTAGGGGAGGGGGTGGCACCCCCCTTTCCCTCTTTCCCTCTCCTTCCTTTTCCCCTCCGATGAAGAAAGGAAAAGGGGGGGGGCGAATCCTACTAGGTGTGGAGTCATGGCAGGTGAGGGAGTCCCGGACTAGGGGGTGTCCGTATAGCTGGACTATCGTCACGGCCGGACTCCAAGACTATGAAGATACAAGATTGAAGACTTCGTCCCGTGTCGGGATGGGACTTTCCTTGGCGTGGAAGGCGAGCTTGGCAATATGGATATGTAGATCTCCTACCATTGTAACCGACTCTGTGTAACCCTAACCTATCCTCGTGTCTATATAAACCGGAGGGTTTTAGTCCATAGGACGAACAACTTCATCATCAATAATCATACCATAGGCTAGCTTCTAGGGTTTAGCCTCCTTGATCTCGTGGAGATCTACTCTTGTACTACCCATATCATCAATATTAATCAAGCAGGAGTAGGGTTTTACCTCCATCGAGAGGGCCCGAACACAGGTAAAAACATTGTGTCCCTTGTCTCCTATTACCATCCGCCTAGACGCCTGATTCGGGACCCCCTACCCGAGATCCGCCGGTTTTGACACCGACATTGGTGCTTTCATTGAGAGTTCCTCTGTGCCGTCGCCGTCAGGTGGGATGCCTCGCCTCGTCTTTAAAGACGACACCTTCGCCAAAGAAGCCTTGGCCACTGGTCAGACTCTTCGGCTTGGCGGTTTTCTCATGACCGCCAGTTCGGCCTCTGCGCCGACGATGACCTCTCGAGTCATCAAATCCAATCTTCATGTTAGTTCGAATTGGCGAACAGTTAGATCCGATCGATCTCTCCTCCATAAACGAAGCTCTTGGATCGCGCATCGGCTACTGAGGAGTCGCCATAGATTACGACCGGATCGGGCCTAAAACCGATCTAAGAGAGATCAACTCTCCCTGTGCTACCCATCATGTTACCGTGATAGAGGAGCAATGTGGCAATTCTTCCCTACCTTAAGGACTAGTTACGTCCGGATTCCCGATCCCTCCATGCCGGACTCTGCGGAGGGACGGATGTTAGTCAAGCCACGACCCTAAAGTCAGCGGGCAGGACTCATTGGATTGCACTCAAAAATCCGGAGATCCGAAGTTCGTAAACTTCTCAGCCCTTGAGTCCTAAATTGACAGGGTTCCGATTTAGTGCCACCCGCCCACCCAAACATTGGCGATCTCTCTCGAATTCGGCAAGAGCCAAATGAAAGCGATTACATCATTCTTGGGCGATTCCTCCTAGTTATGAACAGGATAAAGGACTCCCGAGAGGAGGACGCAATCCCAATTTTTTGCAATAATTGCATGGACAAGGGAATACTAAACGCCATAAGCCGTCGCGAAATCACACACTTTGCTGACTTGGCGACCATAGTACAAAAATATTGTGCAATGGAGAGCGCCTGGAAAACCGAAAGTAAATTTTGGGATAATCCGCCCTCAATACATCCCTAGTCCTAATAAAAGGGTGCATCATTATCAAGCACCGGGGTTACATACCAAAAACCAAAAACCCCTAAAGGGTGCGGAACCGTCATCGAGGGTTGGCTAAACGGACCTCGCAAAATTCATAGCCTTACGAGGGCGCCGCTCCAACTCATAGCCTTCGAGCATGTTGGATACTACGGCGGTGGCCAAAAGTGGCGAAGAGCTTCTAGCTTCGTAATCCCAGCCCAAAGAACACCAGACGGTCTTAACAGTCTTGAGACTTTCGCATCAAATAACATGCGAAAATGACAACTCCATAACCTTGCGAAGTCTACCAAGTAGCAACAATGAATCCATGGAGGACACGGCTATTACCTTCAATGCTAGTGACGAACCTAAATTCGAACTGCGGGCACCACCACATTGGTTCTCGGCCCGATAGTAGACGGCTTTACGCCTCACTAAGGTACTCATGGATGGCGGCAGCGGATTAAACCTCATCTATGAGGAAACTCTCCGAAGATGGAAATAGACTGGAACCGCATTGAGCGAAGCAAGATAACCTTTAGAGGAATAATCCCCGGTACCGGAAGTATCTTTGCACAGGAAAAATCACGTTGGGACGTAGTGTTATTTTCGCCGGACAATTACAGTCCGAGGAGGTCACATTTCAAGTGGCCCCATTCAACAGCGGATATCACGCGATACTAGGACGAGAGGCATTCACAATTTTCCAAGCTATACCCCATTACGGGTACATGAAGCTAAAATGCCGGTCCGAACAGAATCATCACTCTCGCTAGTGATCCGAGCATAGCGCTCCGCGCCAAAAATAAGACAGCCGCACTAGCCCTCGAGGCGCTATCCGAAGCCCTAGCGGCCGAGGAACTCACCGCGATGCGCTCCACGGTGAACAGGGACGATGTGATACTTGATAAAAGATCCAAGTCCACTTCTTCTAAACCAGCGGATGAAATAGTCAAATTCCAAGTCGACCCAACGGACCCAAAGAAAGACGGCCTCCATCGGGCACAATTAAATCCTGATGTAGACGCGCTTTTCGAAAATTTCTACAAGAAAAGCGGGACATCTTTGCTCGACACCCTTCAGATATGCCAGAATCCCACGTCGGTGGCCGAGCACAGCCTAAATATCCTAAAAGGATTCAAGCCGGTCAAACAGGCTCTTGGCGCTTTTCCAACCCAAGAGATGGCCATGGGAGAGGAGCTAGCCAAACTTTTGGAGGCCGGATTCATCAGAGATATAAAACATCCCGGATGGCTAGCGAACCTGGTGATGGTACCAAAGAAGGATAAATCCTGGCGCCTATGTGTTGATTTCAAAGACCTCAATAAGGCTTGCCCAAAGGATCCCTTCCCCTCCGAATTGATCAAATCATTGACGCCACAAAGAGGACACGACTCATTGTGTTTCCTCGTAGCGTACTCGCTACCACCAAATCAAGATGGCAGAGCCAGACCAAGCTGCAACAAAGATTCATCACTCCATACGGCCCATTCTCGCTTCAACACAATGCCCTTTGGGCTCAAAACGCCGCCAAGAACATATCAAGCATGATTCGTATATGTCCGCCAACCAGATCGGCAAAACGGTGGAAGCATATGTAGATGACGTGGTCGTCAAAACCAAACACGTCGAAACTCTAGTAGACGATTTGAGGCTCACATTTGACAATCTTCGAAAATATGACATCAAGCTCAATCCGGAAAAATGCGTCTTCGGCGTTCCAGCCGGAAAGCTCCTGGGCTTCATTGTGTCCGGTAGAGGAATTGAAGCAAACCCAGCTAAGATTCGAGCTCTGTCACAATTGGATATTCCAAAAGACCTCAAACAAATACAAAAATTGACGGGATGTGTAGCGGCTCTAAGCCGCTTTATCTCCCGTTTAGGAGAAAAGGCATTACCTCTTTACCGCCTCCTCCGCCGCACCGAACACTTCGAGTGGACGGATGCAGCCACGGCCGGACTCGAAGAAATAAAGGCCATTCTGGCAACAAATCCGGTCCTGGCCGTGCCCAACGCGGGCGAACCAATGCTATTATATATCGCCGCAACACATCAAGTTGTCAGCGGTGCTCGTCAGTCGAACGGAACGGACGGACACCGGTTCCCTGTTCAAAAACCGGTCTATTATGTGTCCACTATCCTCACTCCATGCAAGTCCCGGTACCCACACTATCAAAAGATAGCATATGCGGTGTTCATGGCATCCCGGAAGTTGCGACACTACTTTCAAGAGTGTTCGATAACGGTAGCCTCCGAAGTACCTCTTAACGACATTATAAACAACCGCGACGCGACGGGCCGGATTGCTAAATGGGCCATAGAGCTCCTTCCATTCGACATAACTTATAAGCCACGACGAGCTATTAAGTCGCAGGTTTTGGCCGATTTCGTGGCCGAATGGACTGAAGCCGAACTCCCTAAAGAGTACGGCGCATACCCCAATTGGATCATGCATTTTGACGGCTCCAAAATGTTGGCGGCACAGGGGCTGGCGTCGCCCCGACGTCCCAAAACAGAAGAACCACAAATTCAATCGTCCTTCAGATAATGTATACGGACTCCAACAATGCAGCCAAATACGAGGCCCATACGCACGGCCTCCGGATGGCGATCTCCATGGGCATTCAACGCCTAGAGGTGCGCGATTCAAACCTCGCAATATCTCAAATAAACGGAGACTTTGGCGCCAAAGATCCGAATGGCAGCATACCGCAATGCGGTCCTAAAAATGTCAGCACGGTTCGAAGGGCTAGAATTTCATCATATAGCCCGGGATAACAACCAGGCGGCGGATATATTGGCACGCATCGGCGCAAAGCGCGATGCCGTCCCACCCAATATCTTTTTGGAACGGCTGTTCAAGCCATCCGTACTATGGGACATTCCGGCAATAATAATCCGGACCCAACCGCACCGCCCGATGCCGAACACTCTGACACAACCGGAGGCTCTGCCCCCGAGATAACACCCTCTGCTCACGAAATAATGGCGGTTATCGCCCCATGGACGGAGCCATTCCTAGCCTACCTAACTAGGCAGGAACTCCCCGAAGACCAAAATGAGGCCCGCTGCATAGTACGGCGCTCTAAAGCCTATAAAGTCCATGAGGGAGAGCTTTATAAGAAAAGCACTACCGAGTCCTTCAAAGGTGTATCTCCGAAGAGGAAGGGCGAACCCTCCCGCTGAAATTCATGCCGGACTGGGTGGGCACCATGCCGTAGCCGGGCCCTTGTAGGCAAGGCCTTCCGTACAGGATTTTATTGGCCGACGGCCCGCACGCCAAGCAGGACTTAGTACAACGATGCGTCGGTTGCCAGCTTTTGCTAACCAAAGCCACATGCCAGCCACCGCCCTTAAAACTATACCCATCACCGGACGTTCATGTCCGGGGCTTGACATGGTTGGACCCCTTAAGGGAGGAACCCTGGCAGAAATACCTATTGGTCATGGTAGATAAATTCACCAAATGGATAGAGGCCAAGCTCGTTAAAGCGGCGAATTCGGACCAGTGATAGACTTCAGATCGTGGGTTGTACACCGTTACGGTGTTCCCACAGTATCATCACTGATAACGGCACCAACTTCACAGCCGATGAAGTCAAACTATGGTGCAAAAACATGGGCATCAAGCTCGATTATGCCTCAGTCTACCACCCTCAAACTAATGGCCAAGTCGAGCGCAAACGGTCTAATCATGAGCGGCATTAAACCCGGACTAGTGCGGTCCGTCAAGGAATCTAACACGACCGGTCGAGGAGCTCGACTCCGTACTCTGGGGGCTGCGGACCACGCCAAATCGCACTACCGGTTTCACACCATTTTTTATGGTGTACGGCGCAGAGGCAGTCTTACCCTGCGACATAATTCATGACTCACCTCGAGTGCGCATGTATGAAGAAAGAAGCCCGAACTTCGATCGGCGGTGACAGTTTGGACGACCGGAGGAGGAGCGCGACGTGGCAAAAGCTCGTTCGCATTTTATCAACAGCGAGGCTCGAAGATATCAAACAGAGAGGTACGGGCCAAAGCTTATAACGTTGGCGAACTAGTCCCTACGCCTGCCGGACAAGAAAAGGACAAACTCAAGCCCAAATGGGAAGGTCCCTTCATCATCGACCAGGTCCTGACGGCGGAGCGTCATCGCCTCACGAAAATGCATCGGATAAACCGACTTGAGCCGAACCCATGGAACGCAGCCCGTCTCTGAAGATTCTCGCCCTAAGTGCTTGGGACTTCAAGTTCGTCTCCTTCCTCCGTCCGCATTCTTTATTTTTGTTTTTGCTGTCTTTTATTTCTCTCCTTCTTCCTTCTTCTTCTTCCTGTAGCCTTTCGAGGCTCGTTTGCGCTTTATCCGCACTAATTATATACCTGGGGCTTCTTTAATGTAAGCTTATTTATACGGGCTTCATGCCCAAAGACATGTGTTAAGCTTCCATACGTACCTTTTATTCGCCATTATATGCATCGATATGACTTAAGTTTTGGCCAAGCTGGGTTGCACGGCTCCTGTGCTTACCCCTACGTTCCGTTCGCTCGGCTAGGTGGTAAAGGGAGCACCTCTGCGATTATTCTTGCCGGGTCAGCCGGATGTGTACCTCAGACTGGGTTAAGCCGAAAGCTAGCGTTCTTAAGGGAATATTCGGTCGGTGAATGGAAAGATGATTTTTTAAAACTTTTTACCCACCTGCCCCCATATGATTTTCTGCTTTCACAGCAGCTTTGACATGCACTTTAGGGCATGCACCCCAGCGAAAGGAACCCTTAACGGAACTATTCTCCCTGGAAGATGCTTCTTACTACCCATGTAATATCGCATAACTAGTTGGGCACTTGTCTGATACAGCAACTATGACCCCTACGCCTTGTCTCCATGCATACCATGGTTATTATATAACCACGAGGGTATTCGGACACACTCCGGACTTTCGGGTCCGGAGGTTGAAGCGAAAAGGTCTGCTACGACAAACGATCTACAATCCGGCTAGAAGACGTTTCTTTAAATGTCATATTTTTACATAGTCAATCCGACTCATTGTATTCCTCCTCAACGCCATCTAATAAGCTATCTAACTTACAATCTTGCTGGGAATACTTGGCGGCCAATTCTACTTGGTCGTAGACTAAGCTTACACGGATCTCCATCCCATCCGGCCCCACAGGTCCGACCTCGGCCATGTGGTTCGGATCAGCCTTTGTGTACCATGTCTTCACCATGGCCCGAGCCTCCCTAAGCGCCTTGACGGTGAGCCGATATCTTCCATAGCGGAAGCGCCGCCGTGCACCTTGAAGTCGCCTCCGCCCGACTCCCCAAGGCCTTCGGGTAGGGAGATTGATGGCCACAAGGCTTGACCGATGCCTTTCATCACTGGCCGGACTCGTCCCTGCAATCGACGCATAATTCGGAAGGAGATCACCCGAAGAATTTGGCATCTCCTCCTCGGGGCGACTGTGAGCAAACCTACATACATGTTTATGTTAGTCGCCTTCCTCGCCGAACTCTTTCAAGGTTCGCTCAAGCACTTATCGAAAATGCTGCGGCGAAGCCGCTGATTCTCCTTCACGGAGTCAGATAGCTGGGCACGAACGTCTTTCAGTTCCTCACCCAGCTTGGTGTCGGCGTCCTGGAGGTTATTCTTCTCCTGCCGCACCCTTGTAAGCACGCTCTCGCCAGCCTTTAAGCTGACGCAAGAGTTGTTGCTTGTCCGGATCCAGTCCGGCGCCATCTCGCAATGTTTTTGTCGACTTTACACATATGCCGCACTTCATAAAGTATTTATTCGAAGCATATATTACCAGTGGGGGTCTCGGTAGCTCCCCCTGCAGCGGCTAGTGCGGCCTCAAGTTGGGCTTTGCACTCTTTGAGCTCCTGGGACAGTCGGGTATTCTTTTTTGTAAGATCCTGCATAACAAATGATCCTTAAATCAGTTATTCTAACTATTTTAAGTCTCGAGACTCTTGGCACATATAAGCATCAAAATTACTTACCCGTATGTCCTTCACATACTGCTCCATGGCTCAGGCTAGTCCATCTTGAGCGGCACGGAGGTGCGCATCTCCCGATTCAAAGGCATTCAAGGCCTCCGGGGAGAAACACGCGTCACCAAGAACTGTCCGTGGCGCTTTGTGGTTCATGGCGCTCTCCACCTCGAAGTTGGTGGCGGACAACCTGTCGGCATCCTCTGTCAGAGGAACGTCCGACGCACGTCTCGTGCTCGCCTCAGCCTTCGGAACTGGCTTTGAAGCCTGTCCGGTGAAGGTTCGATCGGCAACCTCTCCGGATTCAGTCCGGCGAGCGCTCCTTTTCCTGAAAAGGATATCGGCGATTAGTTCGCCTTCCAGGAATCAATCCTGGGTGTACGGTGACATGCTATACCGTTGCGGCGGAGTTTCGGTCCGGACCGCACTTCTTTTAACCTGCGGGGCTGCACTGCCTTTTGTTGGTCAGCCGCGAGCTCGGCTCTGCCTCGAAGGTACCCCTGCGAAACACCATTGGTGTACGGTGATCAATAATAAAGCACGGATGGGTCGTTATCAGAATTTTGGGATCTCGGCCTCCTTTACCTGTGAGGATGGAAGTATTCCAGGGTAATCCGCCGTAATGGCGACCAACGCGTTGTCGACGCTAAGTTGGTAGAATACCCCATCGATCAACTCCACCTTTATATCTGGATCCTCTTCGGAGGTCGGGTCGAGGGACCGTTCCGGATCCTCGGGTTGTGGAGGCGGGCTGTATCTTCTCCTGATCCGGCGCAGGTCCTGCGCAAAAAAAAAACCATCAAATGATACATTTAACTACGTGAACATGGATCGGACAGATCGCAAAGATGTTTGCTTATCCAGCTTCGAGGATAACTCAAGAAAACTCCTTCGATGGGTTGAGACGGAGGAAATCCTCCTCCTCTCCTTTGTACATGGCGCATAAGGTCTTCACCAGTTCGGTGACCGATTCCGGCCCTTTGCGGCCATGACGGGTGGCGTCGTCCTCCCGTTGAAGTCCCAGATGGGGTGGCCTCAGATTGAAGCGGCTGCACTCCCCTCATAATGCAGATTGCCATGACCCCACGCATGGTCAATCCGGCATGAGCCAAGAACCTTATTCGCTCATCGACAATCGGACGTCCTGGTCATCTTCTCCCCGGAGGCTCCGAGGGCACTAGCTTAGGCGCTTCTTCAGAGGAGCATTGTTGAACTCCGAAAGGCCGATCCGAACAGGATCCGGCAGCGGGACGTCCTCCATATAAAACCATTCCGAAGGCCAGTCTTCGGACGCCTTCTTTGGGGTTCCGGACAGGTATCCGGTCCGGCCGATGCGCCATAGCTCGGCTCCGCCCACTTGATATATTGACCCCTCATGAGAACGGGGCACTAGGCAGAATATTCTCTTCCACAATCCAAAGTGAGCTTCAACGCCCAGGAATAGTTCGCAGAGGTCCACAAAGCCCGCGATGTGCAGGATGGAGGCAGGAGTAAGATGGTGCAATTGGAGGCCGTAGAACTCCAAGAGCCCCCAGAGAAACGGATGGATGGGAAATCCGAGGCCTCTTACTAGATAAGAGATGAAGCACACCCGCTCTCCTTTAGAGGGATCGGGGACGCTCTCCGCTTGCTTTCCGCCCTTGTAGGTGGCAAGTCCGGCTCGAACCGAACCAAGAAGGCTGGGGGGAGAAATCCCTTGGTTTGGAGTATAACTAGCTCGTTATGCGGGACTGAGCATCTCTCCCAATTTCCTGGCTGAGGGCTAGGAGCGCGAGAAGAGGAGCCGCGTCGACTGTCCATGGTGGAATGGGCTTGGGTCAGAGGCGCTCTGATGAAGGCTTGCCAAGGGAGAGATGGTGTGACCCAGATCTAGATCCTTGCCCCTTTTATGGGCGGCTCATTTGCGCGGCTAGGGGGGTGATTGTAAAAATACCACTGGCTGTTCACATTCATTCAAACACGTGGAAGATTGCCATTATTGGGCGTAGAAGCTGAAGAGCGCAGCATTTATCAGAAGCCGGACACTATTTGACAAGTGTATGGAATTTGGAGAAGAACCGGCCTCGCAATGCGAAGACAATCAACGCCGGACTCATCGTCATTGAAGCCTAGTTCGGGGCTCTTGAGGAGTCCCGGACTAGGGGTGTCGGATAGCCGGACTATCGTCACGGCCGGACTCCAAGACTATGAAGATACAAGATTGAAGACTTCGTCCCGTGTCCAGATGGGACTTTCCTTGGCGTGGAAGGCGAGCTTGGCAATACGGATATGTAGATCTCCTACCATTGTAACCGACTGTGTAACCCTAACCTATCCGGTGTCTATATAAACCGGAGGGTTTTAGTCCATAGGACGAACAACTTCATCATCAACAATCATACCATAGGCTAGCTTCTAGGGTTTAGCCTCCTTGATCTCGTGGAGATCTACTCTTGTACTACCCATATCATCAACATTAATCAAGCAGGAGTAGGGTTTTACCTCCATCGAGAGGGCCCGAACCCAGGTAAAAACATTGTGTCCCTTGTCTCCTGTTACCATCCGCCTAGACGCACAGTTGGGACCCCTACCCGAGATCCGCCGGTTTGACACCGACAGAGGAGTCCCCCCATGGCGCGCCCTCTTGGCTGGCCGCCTCCTCATCCGCCCTTATATACGGGGCAGGGCCACCCATAGCACATCAATTGTTCTCTTAGCCGTGTCGTGCCCCCCTCCACAGTTTACGCCTCCAGTCATAGCATCGTAGTGCTTGGCGAAGCCTCGCCGGATCACATCACCATCACCGTCACCACGCCGTCGTCTTGTGGAACTCTCCCTCGACCCTCTGCTGGATCAAGAGTTCGAGGGACGTCATCGAGCTGATCGTGTGCTGAACTCAGAGGTGCCGTACGTTCGGTACTAGATCGGTTGGATCATGAAGACGTTCGACTACATCAACCGTGTTAACCTAATGCTTCCGCTTTCGGTCTACAAGGGTACGTGGACACACTCTCCCCCTCTCGTTGCTATGCATCTCCTAGATAGATCTTGCGTGATCGTAGGAATTTTTTTGAAATTGCATGCTACGTTCCCCAACAATTAGGCCGTGGAGGGTGGGTCGCCACGCCAATCATGGGTCCAACAAGGACGGCGTGTGTCGCGGGCGGTGGTTGCAGAGGATTGCAAGCAGTCGTGCCCGCGTGGCCGTCCTTGGGCAGCGGCGGTTGCGCCAACTGCAGTGTGGTGACCGCATCGCTGAGATCCACGATGCGGCGCTCCAGATCAGGACGCCAAGTGAGGAGGTCGTCGATCGTGGTGGAAGTGACCTGCTAGGCCTTGGTTTGGGCGTCGATCTTGGATTCGAGGTTGGCCTCCAGCTTGGTGAGGAAAGCGGAGACGCTGGGATCCATCTTCCAACTGCGCTCGGGCTTGGCGCGGGATTATGGTCTCGATGAGTTTTGCCAAAGCAAACAGAGAGAGAGGTGGGTGGGCTCTGATTCCAGATGATAGGGACGAACTAGACTCTCGATTACTTGGCATCAATTCTCACAGGAGTATGATTTAGGTGGCGATTACAACTCGACTGCAAGGTTTGTGGCTACGGTTTATGCGAAATGGGAACGGGGTAGGTAGCCGAGCCGCCGGGTGCATGATCCTCTGGATGGCTTCCCTTTGGAGCGATGCAGGTTAAGTAGCAGGAGGAAGGAGTTGGGCCGCTGTCACCTATTCCGGCCCGCTGAATTGATATTTGATCTACATCACGGATTCAAGAATCAAATTGTGGTGGAGTAGATACGAACATGCTTTGACTTACTATTCAAAATTTGGAACCACTAATGCACTAGAGACAGGGTCTGGGTAAAAACAGAAGTAGACTTCATGCTCTACACCTGATTTAGCCTAAGAACATGCATGTACCACACATGTTTGTTTGAGATTTTGCCTAAATCAAAGATTTTAAAACTCAACAACAACAAAAAAGCATGGAGCAGATTGAATATTTAAAGCACTATAGATTAGCTAGCACATGCTAGATCTCATACATACAACTTTGATACAACTAAAATGCATTGGAGCATCTTGCTTCTCATACGTATAACTTTGATACAACCAAATGAGGATGAAACATGCAGATCATTTCAGTCGTTGCCAAATATAGGGAAACCCACTCATATTTATAATTTTAAACAAAATGCATTTGATGATTCGTGTCAGTTACAATCATCGACATGATACATGGGGGTACATTCTCGTCAACTTTACTTTTTTACTTCAACAAAGGTACAAGTATTACCTTTCATCGAGTCTAGGAGTTTGTGTTACGTCTTCATTTAGTCATAATGGGAGGGTAGGCCTGGCGCAGTGGTGAAGTCCTCCCCACTTGTGCTAAGAGGTCCTGGGTTCGAACCAGCCTCTCTACATTGCACTTTGTAGGGGTAAGACTACGTTCATATAATCCCTCCCTAGACCCCACCTTGTGTGGGAGCTTCTATATGCACTTGGTATGTCCTTCATTTAGTCATAATGGAATATTCGACATAATGTTATTGTGAGATAAATGAGCTTTGAACATGGTGCACATCGACTGTGAAGTCACAAGGAACCAATACATTGATCCTATGTCAAAACCCTAACACATTACACCAGCCTAGAGCAGTGGTCATCCAATGTGCATGCAGATTATATTGAGCTTGCATTTTCATAAGAAAAAAAGTATCTTTCTAATAGTTTGTAGAATAAGTTCTATCAAATGGTATAGATTTCATAAATAGTGACCTCTACGGATTTTCAGGTGTCGCGCCAAGAATAGCTTGTCTCAAAAAGGTAATCATTTTGTGATTTACCAAGAATGTTTAGACATACTCCACACACCCACATTTGGTTTATAATACCAACTTCAAGAGAGTGATGAATATATTGGTCCTCCCATCTGATACTTGAAGTTGTCGGAACTAACCCACTCTGCACTCACTCACTCAAATGTAAGATAAAATTTGGACTAAAACAAAGTGGATTTCATGCTCGGCTTGTCATTTGTCATATAAACTTACACTACACATGTTGCAATAAGATTTGATCTAAGATCATAGTAAAAATCAAATACAAGAAACCAACAGCATAAAGCACACTGAACATTAATCTGAACTATTACGAAATAGATAGATAAAGACATTGACAAACTTTCTGGGAAATAGGGCATGCACGCTCGATGATCTCTTGTTCCATTCAAATTTAGAGTAGTACGTGCCCATCAAGATAGACATACTGATCCTCTATCAGGTTTTCAACAAAAATTAACATAAGAAAATCATCATGTGTGCATACCAACAGTACATTGGTCAAGTTTTGAATAAAGGGATTGTAGGGAAAATATCGGGTGCATCGGAGCTTGCGGTGCTACCGGTGCTACCGGTGCACTGAACTCACATTGTGTTTTTAAAATGTTAAAAAAATTCTGAAAAAATAGCACACTCACACAATATCAATGTAGATTCTCACAAAATTTCAAGACAAAATTCAAAACATAACTCGGAAAACAAAATTGACAAATTCAACACTGAATTGTACATAACATAACTTGGGCTTCAGAATTGGCCCATTGTCACACTGATGTCAAATTTGTCATTTTTGTATCTCAAAAACACATTTCAAATTTCTATACGAAATTTTGTGACATCATATACATTGATGTTGCGTTAACGTGCTAGATTTTTTTTTTAGATTTTTTAAAATATCCCGTGGCATCCGGTGCACCGGTAGCACCACAAGTGCGGGTGCACCGGATACATTCCCTTTGTCTATAGTACCATGTGTTCCATTCGATGTACAAGGAACTTCTTTCCTCATAGAACACAAAATTTTACATCTATATGTAGAATGGATTTTGTGCGTAGACAACATAAAACTTTGCATCACAATGCATTGATATCATTTGGGAACCCAAAACATAGTGATCAACTATACATGCACAAAATAACTAGGTCGTATTTGTGCATGGCATGGGAGCAACAATCATCGTGGAATTTTTGACCAATTAGTTTTGAAAATTCTACCATTTGATTTCATCCATCGTCCATGATACATAAAAGAAGTACAAGAAATCTGAGCTGCGGTACAAGGAAATTAAGTGAAAGGAGAAAAACAAGGTGATCTAAATTTGCGACACCGCAATTCGTTATAGGTTGAATTCCAGGAACAACTATCATAGCCTAGTCAATTGGAAAAGTAGTGTTTGAACCCCAGCTCGATGCACTCATGATGCACCCACGCAAGAGAACATAGCAAAACATTTCGAAAATAATCTGAAACTTCGTGGGAATGATTATGAACAAATGTTCTGGATGTTTGCAAATTTTGGTAGTCAAATAACATGCGAGTTCTGTACTAAAAAAGAAAATTATAGATTCTTCTCAATCAGTGCACATACATTTTGAGTAATTTTTTTTGTACAGATCTCTTCAAATGTTATTTGACCACCAAACTTTGCAAGCATCAATAACATTTGTTCATAAGCATTCCCACAAAGTTTCAGATTTGTTTTGAAATGTTTTGCTATGTTTTCTTGTGTGGGTGCACCATGGTTGCACCGAGCTGGGATGTAGAAAACCCACTCTCTAGTCAATTATGAGAAATCCTCACTATAGCATTGAACATCCATCCCCGCTGCTGCCGGAGTCGACATCTAATCTGATGTCCCATGTGCAAGGAATTGCTTCAGCCACCTCACGACCAACGCAGACACCTCCACCCACCCCCGGCGGCCTCCTATAGATTGAATCACAAATTGAAGGGCATATGTTGCATTATGATTCGATCTAGCTAGATCACATATTCAAAGTTAGAACACAAGAAAATAAAACGAGCATCAAGGACACTTTGAACATTTAAATTATTCTGGTTGTGGAATAGTCAGGTGCATGCTATGTCTGGGACTCTTGTAACTTATTCATCTCTAAAATGCATGAGGTAGTTCGTACTTGACACATCATTTACCAAAAAAAATACTACACCAAACACGAGAAAACATGAAGAGCATAAAGCACTTCGAACGTTTGAACTCATGTGGTTCTTGAAATAGCTAGGCACATGCTATGTCTGGCAATTCAATCTTTTACATGACTAATATACCTAGGGATGAGGAGAAAAAGGTGTGCCTAACACCGGGTGTCCACACCACCCCAACCGGGCGTAATTAGTTTAGACAATCCAAAATGGAAACTTGTCATTTTGACACCTTCCATTTTGAAACTTTCTTATTAGCACATTTGAAATTTGTAGTAGGGCCTTATAGAAAACCCTACGTCGTCTTTCTTAATTTGAAACTTTTGGAAAAGTTTTAAAATTTCAACTTTCACCTTTTTTAACTTCTACATATTTTAGCTTTAGATTTTTTTTAGAGTTCTGAATTTTAACTTCCAGAATTAATTGAAGCTTTAGACAGAAAAAGGAAATGCTAGAAGAAAAAAAAGACATGTCGACATGGTGAGAGAGAGGGGACATGCCCATATGGTTGGGCCCCTCATCCCACCGCGTCCCCATGCAGGGGTGCTCCCGCGGGTGGTCCATCGAGCATTATGGCGGTTGGAATCGCAGTAGTCGTTTCAGAAAATGAAAACAAGCGGGTTTCGTGCTCGGCACGTCATTTGCCCAAAATACCTACACTTGACATGTCACGTTGAGAATTTATATATCTAAATCACGGATTGAAAGTTCAAACACATGAAAAGAAAACAACACTAAGAAATATGGATATCTGCACTATTGTAATTAGCTAATAGGCACTTGTAGTGCATTGCGCACTCCTAACTTTCACATGACTAAATTTCATTGGAAAGTGATAAAAGGCTCAGTTTATCGTGGCTAACTTTTTGTGAACGGCAGCACGCACTGTCCTTCGCTGGTGACAGATGCAAAGTCTCTCAAGCCCATCAAGAATTCGACAGACATATTGATCCCCTTTATAGCAAAAGGAAAACAACATCGTGATCTATATGGTTGTGCAATTGTACGTGCTCCTTATGTATCCACAAGAATTTTCTACTCCTCCAAAAAAAAACAAAGTTTTTATCTAGCTAGATGCATCTCGAAAATAAAAAGTAAGTCATTTACGAGCCTAATTAAGATATACTCACCCACACAGGGCCACAAAATACACACAAAAAAAACTAATTAAGCACGGGAGCAACAACTATAATGGCAGAATTTCTGACTAATTTCGATCTTCATCGGATCCATGAAAACCTCTTCTAGATGGAGGAATTGCTAGATGGGCGAGGAACCTCTCCTGCGACCTCACGATCCACGGCCATCAACAAGAGTTTTTCTTTCCTCCCAGAAATCCAGAAGTTTTCGTCTGGATGGATGCATGGATCGATGGAAATAACAAGAAGGCATTTACGAACAAGCACGGGAGCAATAATAAGTACTCGCAGGATTTCTGACAAATTTCCGGGTGGATCTTCATCGAAGCCACGATACAAAAAGAGAGTACACGATAGTTGCGCTACAACGAAACTGGAAGAGAAGAAAATTAAACGAGAGCTAAAAGATAAATCTGGGACGGCACAATTCGCTATTGATCGAATTCTAGGAGCGGCAAGCCTAGCATATCCTGGTTAATCACTGGATCCTGCATGGCCGCGGAGATGGAGGGATCCCCGCCATCGCCAACGTGATTAACGTCTGATCCGATCCCCTCTGCGCGAGGAACCGGTCCAGCGACCACAGGAGCGACGGGGACTTTCCCCCTGGCAGCGCCCTTCTCCACCTCCAGACATATCTTGGCCCAGCGTTCGATCGCCCTCGCCTTCTCCTCGGTCCCCCAAGCACAGCGAGCTTCTCCTTCAAAGCCGAGGGCGTCGGCGGCGAGAGCGGCAGCCTTGTCCAGCACCTCGGTGCTTTTCAGCGTGAATTCCATCGTGAACTCAGCAAGGATCTGGATAGAAAGGAAGGAGAGAGGAATAGCGAGATGAGGTCGAGGATTGCTCGACGTCGAGTGAGGGAGAATGTGGGGGTGGAGCTGGCTTTTATAGAACTCTGAAGATCCTGAGAATGGAGAAAACAGTGTGCGGTAGGTTTTTGCACGTACCTTCACTAGAAGAGCTAAATTCTTTCTTCGGATACTAATCTCGTCCTACCCGTTCGATCACTCACATCTAGTGCCCCCACCGCACAGTGGATCCAAGCACCTGCCGCCCAGCTTGCCGTGCAGGGCGTGTGGTGCTCGCGCGCGTCTCTCCCTCGTCGCAGTGTTGTCGGTTGTTTGCAGCTCCGCTACCCCACTATTGAAGCTCCAACACACCGTGGTTCCTGCTTCACCAGGCAGAAGTTTCAACACCGCTTCACAGCCTTTCGGTCGGCCGTCATAGCATCGGCTAGCTACACCCGTAGCTCCAGCCGCTCGTGATTGCAGCACAAATCACTCCACTCATCGCCCTGTGGTGGGGACATCGGTCACCGTCGATCCCAGCACCATACCCCTCTGGTTGTGACGTTCGCATTGCCTAGTTGATGCTTCACCTATTGCCGGTTCCAGTATCAAACCTCGTGTTGGTTACAGCTGCAGCCCCATAATCGTAGATTTCGCGTGACGCCGGTCCCAAGTATACCCCTTCGTTGGTTGTAGCTTTGGTGTGGACTATTCATAGAACTCCCATCGCCCCTCTCCCCTATCACATCCATCTCCAGTGCCACGCGTACTAGTGCAACACCGTCGTCTGCTCACAAGCGCCCACACCGAGTGTCTCTCCGAGGTCGGTAGATCACCACGCACGTGTTGTTGTTTCCCCCTTGGCTCAGCTAGCAACACCCAACATGCGTCCCTCGTAGAACCATGCAGCAAAACTCACGAGCGGTTCAGGTGACGAGAGGCGGCTGGCCTATAGCACCGGTAACCCTCCCCCGTCAGTGTTAAGAGTGTGCCTGTGTCATTGCTCATAGTAGGTGCCAACCAGTTCACCCTGACCACACATTGAAGCAGATTGGAGAAGACTAAGGCATGTTGGTCACGAGATAAGAAACCTGGATGAACGTACGACTATGGAGGGAGGTCGTTCGCTAGAAGGAAGGTCGAGGTTAGCGATAACAGAGCAAAATCGTGACATGCGTGTTGATTTGCGGGAGAAGGTTATGAGGAAACAGGTGTCCTATCGAGCGAAGGCATATGGAAGGGAGAGCGCTAGGATGTCATAGGCAACGCCAACGAGAGAGATGTTGCATGTGGTGGCGATCGAACGTTTGCTCGATCACCATACCTTTTCTTCCAAGATTTATGAAGTCAACACAGATGTGTTGCCATGGGCAAGAGTATTTATCTTCTATCACAGAAGGAATTGTCCACCTTAATGTGCATACATGGCATCAAATCTAGGGTTTGATACCTAGTGGGTTGGAGGGACACAAGTCCCTGTGATCATTCAGCCATATGTATCACACTAATGGGGAAATGTTCCTTCTTTGAGGAAACATCAAATTCAACATAGATGCATCGTGGAGAGGTCTTACGATGAACAATAGCTTTAGTGTTTAGCCTTTCAAAGGGCAACATCTGCCCTAACTTTTAACCTTTGTTTGTGACGGCTGCTAGTGTAGCAACTGCTAGTTTAGCACCACGGTCGTTCACAACTGCCCACCCCGGTATCGCTCCGGGTTGCTGCTTCACCACACACAAGTTGTTGTTTACCACGGTTGCACCATGAACTCCCCACAGTGTTAGAGTGTGCCGCATCATTTTCTCACAGTAGGGTTTCGACCAGCTCACCATCACCCTGACCACCCATTGAAGCAGTTGAAGAAAACCAAGGGATGGGGATAGCGAGATATGAAACACGGATGGGCATGCATACGGCTATGGAGGGAAGTCATTGGTCAGAGTAGCGTAGGGAATGTCGAGGTTAGGGACAGTGATGCAAAATCTATTAATGTGCGTTGATTTGGTGCAAAAAGCTGCGGGGGAAGAGAAGTCCTATTGGCAAAGGGAAATGGAAGGGATAAGGAAGGAAGAGTACTAGGATGTTGTGGCAGGGCCCATGAGAGAGACGTTGCATGTGGTGGCGATGAATTATTCCCTCGATCGCCGTCACTTTGGTTTCAAGATTTATGAAGTCTGCATAGATGTGCTGCCATAGGTGCAAGTTTATTTGTCTTCTCTTTGAGAAGGAATAGTCCACCTTAATGTGACACACATGACATCAGATCTAGGGTCTGATACCTAGTGGGTTGGAGGTATGCAAGTCCTTGTGATCATCTAGCCATATGGCATGACACTAACGGGAAATGTTCCCTACTTTGACAAAACATCAAGTACAACATAAATGCAGTGTGGAATGAAGATTAGCTTTGGTGTTTAGCCTTTCAATGGGCAACAACCATTCTAACTTTTGACCTTGTTAGCGACGCGGGAACTCCAAATGATGTACAACTTGTATTCCGATAGCTGGCAGGAGATGCCGGTGTACGCACTCTGCGTGTTGAAGCTTGATCAATCAAGCAGTTTTCTAGAGTCTAGTCCTACTGGAACGGCAATGCCCTACAATAAACATCAAAGAGAAACAAGCTCATCGATAGTCGTCAAGATTATAGCCGGCTACGCAAGCTATATATGTTCGACTCCATCTTCAATAACCTATGAGACTAAGGCATTCTGGTGGAGGTGCTATCTAAATAGAGATAGGATAATGGTGGTCCGCGGATCTGAGAAATAATATCCATATCTATCTAGCCAAAAAAAGTGGAGGTGCCATTTCCAAATTTGCACTGGGAAATATGTGCAAACTATTTAAGACTTGGGTTATAGGTAGTGGTGATTTGAGTACTAGGCTCAATTCTTTTCTGGCTTATGGACGACTTACGATGGAAAATAAGCCCAAGCTGAAAAGAACTCGTTTTTTGTATCCGGCTTAATTTCTAGCCACAGCCGGTCCCTTCATGTTTGGGAGAAGCCAAGGGAGAGCAGTTAAGTCCAAATTCCAGACGGAACAGCCGCCGCGAGCAGTTTTCCTCTCCTCCCTGGCGGCTGGAACCCTAGCCGCCGCCAGGGGAGGCCGATCTTCCAACGCCGCTCTCCGGCGGCTCCCCTCCGCCGGCGACCTTGGTTGTCGGTGGTGAGGGGGTCGCCGGATCCACGCGTTTGGATCGCTTTTACTCTCTGGTAGTTTAGGTTTTTAGATTGTTCATCGTCTTTGCTTCGGTGGCGACGATGACAATGCTGAATAAAGATTCTTCGGATCCTTCCCTGACGAGGCCATCAGTCTTATGGTTGGGGATGGATTTAGAAACCAGTCTGTTCAAGCAAGGATGGCGTGGCGGCGGCGGCATCCTCGTGGTGGACCTGTGTCCTCGGGCTCCGCCGTTGCGACGACGTTTGCTCCAGCGTCGGCGCGGAGCTTGGGAGGTAGTCCAGGAGCGGATGCAGATTGTGGTCTGCATCGACGACATCTGGAAGACGGAGCATGTGCTGGGCTCGTGGTTGGTGGATGGCAGATATGGTTTCCTCCTTCGGCGTTTTAGTCGTGGTGGGTCGCCATATCTGGAGTTCGATGGCGTGTCCGGGGTGTTGCCCCGGTCTGATTCGTTCAACGGTAAGGGTTTCACTTTTGGTGAGCCACCTTGGAGGTCCGCAAAGCTGCATATCAGCGATGGAGCCGCGTCGAGCTCGGGTGAGGAGGTGATTCGTCATTCTTTTCTTCGGTGGCTGCTGTGGTGGTGCCGGAGGCAGGTGACGGGCGTTGGTGTCAAGCTCAGAGATGTTCTGCTATCTTTTCAGTTTTGTCATTTCGGTCTTTACGTGACTTGTACTTTGTTCTTTATGATATGAATGAGACACGTATTACCATGCAAAAAAAAGAGCGCAGCCCTTTAAAAACTGAAGCGGTACATCGCTATGCCCTCGGCGTTGGCAGTATTTACAAGAGAAATGCCACCCGCGAAAGATATAACCCCAGGCATCGAAGGCATCTCTCCCAACGCTGAAGGAAATATGCCCTAGAGGCAATAATAAAGTTATTATTTATTTCCTCATATCATGATAAATGTTTATTATTCATGCTAGAATTCTATTAACCGGAAACATGATACATGTGTGAATACATAGACAAACATATAGTCAGTAGTATGCCTCTACTTGACTAGCTCATTAATCAAAGATGGTTATGTTTTCTAACCATAGACATGTGTTGTTATTTGATTAATGGGATCACATCATTAGGAGAATGATGTGATTGGCATGACCCATTCCGTTAGCCTAGCACTTGATCGTTTAGTATATTGCTATTGCTTTCTTCATGACTTATACATGTTCACGTAACTATGAGATTATGCAACTCTCGTTTACGGAGGAACACTTTGGGTGCTACCAAAGCGTCACAACGTAATCGGGTGATTATAAAGGAGTACTACAGGTGTCTCCAAAGATACATGTTGGGTTGGCGTATTTCGAGATTAGGTTTTGTCACTCCGATTATCGGAGAGGTATCTCTGGGCCCTCTCGGTAATGCACATCACTATAAGCCTTGCAAGCAATGTAGCTAATGAGTTAGTTACGGAATGATGCATTACGTAACGAGTAAAGAGACTTGCCAATAACGAGATTGAACTAGGTATTGGATACCGACGATTGAATCTCGGGCAAGTAACATACCGATGACAAAAGGAACAACGTATGTTGTTATGCGGTTTGACCGATAAAGATCTTCGTAGAATATGTAGGAGCCAATATGAGCATCCAGGTTCCGCTATTGGTTATTGACCGAGAAAAGTTCTAGGTCATGTCTACATAGTTCTCGAACCCGTAGGGTCCGTACGCTTAACGTTACGATGACAGTTTTATTATGAGTTTATAAGTTTTGATGTACCGAAGATTGTTCGGAGTCCCGGATGTGATCACGGACATGACGAGGAGTCTCGAAATGATCGAGACATTAGATTGATATATTGGAAGCCTATATTTGGATATCGGGATGGTTCCGGGTGAAATCGGGATTTTACCGAAACACCGGGGGGTTACCGGAACCCTCCCGGGGGTTAATGGGCCTTAGTGGGCCATAAGGGAGAAGAGGAGGGCGGCCGGGGTAGGCCGCGCCCCCTCCCCTCTAGTCCGAATAGGACAAGGAAGGGGCGGCGCCCCCTTTCCTCTTTCCCTTCCCCTTTCCTTCTTCAACAAGGCAAGGGGAGTCCTACTCCGGTGGGAGTAGGACTCCTCGGCGCACCCCCTTGGGGGCCGGCCGCACCTCCCCTCCTCCTTTATATCACGGGGCAGGGGCACCCTAGAACACACAAGTTGATCTACGTGATCGTTCCTTAGCCGTGTCGGTGCCCCCTCCACCATATTCCACCTCAGTCATATCGTCGCGGAGTTTAGGCGAAGCCTGCGCCCGATAGAACATCATCATCATCGTCCTGCCCGCCGTCTTGTGGAACTCATCCCGACACTTTGCTGGATCGGAGTCCGGGATCGTCATCGAGCTGAGCGATGTGCTGAACTTCCGGAGGTGCCGTCGTTCGGTACTTGGATCGGTCGGATCGTGAAGACGACGACTACATCAACCAGCGTTGTCATAACGCTTCGATTCTGATCTCACGAATGCGTGGACAATACTCTCCCCTCTCGTTGCTATGCATCACCATGATCCTTGCATGTGCGTAGAAATTTTTTTGAAATTACTACGTTCCCCAACAAACGCATCATCCACTTTGTGCGTCTGCTAGGTTTCCTCGCCGCCGCTTCTTGTCAAGCTAGCCGCCGCCGCCGTCCTTCCCGACGCCATGCGGGGAGGTTAGCCAACGACCCTGCCCCAATGTCGCAATCGCTGGCCTCCACCCGTCCCTCTGCTGCTTCCCGTCCTGCTACACATCCGACCTCCACACTACTCCCATCTTCACGGCAAGCTCCAGTCCGATCGTCCCCGTCCAAGCTCTTACCAAGGTAAGCACCGTCTGTCCTTTTATCTTTCTCCTCCGGACTTCTTTCCAGTTCTGCATGTGATGCATGATGTTATGAACCATGTCATGCGATGGCATCTATCTGTGTCCGGGGTTCAATACATGTGTACGTGTCTGTGTAGGTTTGAAGAATTGTCACCGAGTACGATTGCTAGTTGTCCGGGGTTGTCTAGCCAGCTTGGGGCAGAAACAACTAGTCAGCTTAGCTTTGTTCGTGCTCGTCGTTGTCGTGCTTCGTCGCCGTCGTCGGAAGTACTCGACGCATGGACTGGGCCAACATATGCCACATTAGAGAGTGAACAAAAATACTTCTAATTGTACACTGATTGCTATGTACGTGTATTTATATGACCAAAAATACTGTCATGTATGAATTTGGTGTTGTGGCAGTGAGCTAATATTTTTATTAAATACATAGTGGGATTTTATTACTGCTAAGGATTATCTGGTATGGGGTATGTGCTATTTGATTAAAATTGTAACATTCATTTTATGATAGATGGATAAAGGTAAATCTGGGAAAGCAAATTGGGATCCTGTTGCCCATAAAATTTTCCTTGACATTTTTGTTGAAGAAGTGAATGCAAATAACCGTTCTGATGGACATTTGAGCCCAATTGGTTACGAAAATATCATAAGAAAGTTCAATGAGCGGACAAACAGAAATTATGTTCGCAAGCAATTCAAGAATAGGTGGGAATTACTTTAAAAAGAGTACAATTGTTGGAAGACGTTGAACCAAAAGGCATCTGGAATTGGAATATATCCTGTTACTAGGAGCATTGCGGCTACTGATGAATGGTGGGCGCATGAGATACAGGTATTGAAGCATTCATATTACTTTTACTTGTTACTTTGCCATCCAATTTATTAATTAATTTATTTGTGTGATATTTTTGCAGAGAAATGAGATTGCCGCCAAGTTTCGATATGCTCCATTAGTTGATGAGCAAAGAATGAGCTTTATATTTGATGACCATAGTGTGACGAATGCATATGCAAGGGTCGCAACTCCCTCGTCTCAAGTTGATGCCTCTCAAATTAACATTGAAGAGGATAATGATGCCGGCTCGGGATGTGAGTTAGATGTTAACCAAGTTACACCCACCAATGTTGCATCTAAAGGTCGAAAGAAGAGATCATGCCCTTATTCACCGAGTCCCAAGATGGTCCAAAAGGCGGCAAAAGATAGTGATGATAAAATGGTATTTAACCATATGGTTGACCTTTGGAGAGGAGGGAGATTAGCCGCAATTCTGCGACGTCTCAAACAAATGTGGATCATGTGAGATATGAGATAAAAGAGATGACGACCATGGTGGTGAACGATGGAGGTCGGCCTGAAAGTGATGTGTATTTCTATGCTCTACAGCTGTTTACGAAGAAGGAACATCGTGATGTATTCAGTGCCCTCAAGGATGAGACTGCTAGTGTGAGGCTTGAATGGATCAAGCGGACATGGGATCTCTTTATGAAAAAAGATTAGAACTTCTGTGATGTTATTTGCTTTGAACAAAATTACTTGCTATCTACTTGTATTGTCGTGAACCTATGTTTTTTTGGAAAATCTTGTTTGCACTCAGATTGTAATATAGGGAAATTGGATTATTTGTCATCAATTCGTATGCATCATGGATCTTTTTTCTACTCATTTTAGTGCCATGTATCGTGTTTGATGGATCACATTATTTTGTTTTTTTGTGTACCAAATTATAATGCATCTATATTGTGTTCTTCATGTGACAGATGGATATCTCTGTTGAGGATGAAGATGAAGAATTAGATTTCTGCATTCTTGCAATGGCACATTATCTTCAAAGCAAAGAGAGGGTGCCATATGCACCTAGAAGAGCACCAATGATGACGGGGTTGCAATGGGTGCAAGAGAAAGAGGATGAATCCAAAAGCATTTTACTCAATGTTTAGGATGCGGAGCTCAGTGTTTTACCCATTGATGACATGCTAGTTGAGAAATACGGTTTAAAGTCAACTTGCAACATGTCAAGTAAAGAAGCATTAGCACTATTTTTATGGACTTTGGGGACATGCCAGACCACCGACAATATTGCAGATCGATTTGAACCTAGTTGGTCTACCATTAACAAAAAGTTTAAAGAGGTTTTAATGTGTGTATATCGTATGGCTGGTGATTACGTACGACCCAAAGATGAAAATTTCACCCAAGTTCACGACTCACTTAAAAAACCAAGATTTGCCTCACTTCAAGGATGCCATTGGGGCCATAGATGGAACACACATACCTTGTATTGTGCCTGAAAAAGAGCAGCCCAAATATCGCAACAGAAAAGGTGTCACCACTCAGAATGTCATGGCAATATGTGATTTTGATATGAGGTTCATTTTTGTTGTTGCTGGATGGCCTGGATCTGTTCATGACACCCGTGTATGGGCTGATGCACGAGCTGAATATCCCAGTTTCCCACACCCTCCGAATGGTAATGACTCGTACATGCATTATTTTTTACACTAGCCTTTGCTTTAAATTACCGCTCCTCATTGCATTTTTGTTCCCTGTATAGGAAAATACTATCTTGTCGACTCAGGCTATCCAAACGGAGATGGCTATCTAGCACCGTACAAAGGACAATGGTACCATGTACCTGATTTCCAGCAAGTACCTCCACGAGGGAAAAATGAGACCTTTAATCATCTACATTCCTCACTACGAAACATCATCGAAAGAACTTTTGGTGTTCTCAAGATGAAATGGTGAATCCTTCTTGGCATTAGGCCTTACAAAGTTGAAACACAAACAATGATAACTACGGCATGTACTTGTCTTCATAACTACATCCGTGAGAGCAAACTACCTGATGAGCATTTTGACATGGTTGAGAATGGATCCTATGTTCACGAGGAGAGCGCTTCTCATCACTTTGCACCCTATGATGAAGGCAATATGGGTAGCGTACGAGATGCTATTGCTGCGAGTGTCTTTCCTTGATGACTAGCTTTATTGTGTATGCTTTTGTTGGGAGAACCATGTAATATTTAGAATATCTTTCTTTCTTCTCAAGTACTACGCACATTGATTTTTTTTTCCGTATGTGCGACAACAATCTTCCTTATGTGGACTTTTTACAATTAAGTGATGTTTCAAAATAAATTTTATGTTCGTATGTGTGGCTAAGCACTACAAAATAACCCAATTATTATTTCATCAAAACAGAATTTAGGGGGTATTAAAGACTTTTTATTGGGTATATAGAAAATAAGCTAAACGGATAGAGGCTAAAAAGAACTGTATGGCTTATCCTCACTGGGCTTATTTTCACAGCGGCTTGTCAGGGGCTTATTTCCACAGTGGCTTCTGCATAAGCCAGAGGTGAAAAGAACTGGCCCCTAGTCTTCCTAGGTAGTTTGGACGAGTGCAAGGACTTGTAAGCAAACTTCAACTTTCAGAAAAAAATTGAGCTCTCGAAATTTAAAGTTCTATATTTGTTGAACTTTCATAACTATTTGAAGTTGTACATAGAAAAAGGAAATGTTTGAAGAAAAAGACACGTGGGTGCCCACATGGGTGTTCCCTGACCCCATCAAGTTTTTGCATAGGCGCGCTCCCGTGCATGGTCCCTCGTGCGCTCGTGGCAAGTGGACGCGAGAGAGTTACTTTTAGAAATATAAGATGAGTTCGTGCTCGGCACGTCATTTGCCCTAAATACCTATATTGGACATGTTGCATTGAGATTTGATCTAGATCACAAACTTGAAATTAAAACATATGAAAACAAAAAGAGCATGAAGCAATATAAACATTTGCAATGTTGTGGATCATCTAATAGGCGTAGCCTAGTGCGCAGTTATAACTTCTACACGGGTAAAGTGCTCGGGGAAGTGGTAAAAGGCACAGTTCATCGTGGCAAACTTTTTGGGAATCAAAGTATGCACACTCAGTTGTTCGAGTCAGATCCAAAGGGTCTAATGCCCATCAAGAATTCAATATTGTCATATCTATCAAATTTCAACAAAAAAATAAGGCATGATATACTTGCTTGGTTAGATTTTGAATAACTGAGTTCGGTATCCGTGTGCGTCTACAAGAAAAGTTTTTGTACGGATGTGATGAATCGATCGAATTAAAAAGAAGCCATTTCAGTAATAGGAAAACAATTTTGAATGACGATATATGTGGTCATTAAAAGTATGATGTCGTTAAAGTTCATGAGCGACCACAATTTGGCGGTCCTTGTAGGCTCCATCGTTAGAAGTATAACGACCACATACCTTTTGTGGTCATTATTCTTGTAACGCTGAGATGATGTTTAAATGCGTCCCTCTCGAGGCAATAACAACCACAATTATAGTGTTAACAACCAGTTTTTAAATCGCTAATAATGTTCGAAGGGCGACTAAAGTATCATTAACGACCACTCTTTTCACCATTTTGATATCCATCAAAACAAACTATATTTACTGCTGCTTTCCATTCAGCGATCACTTTATGCAGCATCCACATTTGAATATTAACATCCACATGAATATAAAGACAGAAGAATCTGAATTCAAAGGATCATAGCCTCTTTTAATAATAGGAATCAGATAAAATAACAAATTCCAATATACAATTCGGGAAGTAAATCCCATTTAAGAAATTTGGTCAAAAGCACTCTTTATATGGCCAATGTACTTGCTCATATCTAACTGGAGAACGAAACAACTACAAAAGATAATATGTATTAATCTTCAATCAAGGGGCACAGTCATTGTTTGAATGGGTATCATTCTTCATCGGTGATTGCAGTGCTTCCAAATACTTTTATATATTATGGTGGACCAACAGTCCTACAAAATATTCCCGTCAATATTTTCAAACTTGTCCAAAATAGGTGTTCATAAGCAGAATATCATAAATACATCAGCACGGAAATTTGGATTATAGTGTTAGAGCCTTCAACAAAACTTACCGTAATTGAGTCAATACTATGTTCGAGAGTTGTACCAGTAATATTGGACCATGCCTTTACCCTCACCGGGGTAATTCTAGGATTACGAACAATTCTACCCAAGTGATGTAAAACAAGATATAATTTTTTTGGTACTCCAGAAAATCATCTACTTCCTTGAATTTATTCATCCCATGAACCCTGCACTTTTGACCAGTTTGAAATTCTGCGCATTCAAAACACATATGTTAGTCAAGTACAAATCAGGGAAAAACAATGAAGCAAAAAAAAAAATATTTTAGCAAGCCGAATGGAGTATCGACAAATCCAGTTGCGTTGTTAAGCTTACTAGTCTTTGATGTAACTCCAAGGCTATGGTTACCCTGCGCTTCTTTTTTTTTTTTTTTGAAACGGAGGCAAAAGCTTTGCCTCATCCATTAAATAAGAGAGAATAGAGTTTGTTACAAGCCACCGAAATACACCACATGCGGATTACTCGCGCGCGATAAAAGACCCTAATTTCTTAGCTCCGGCGATGACCCAAAGGTTTGCCTCGGTAGAGATGAACGAAAGCAAGATTGGCGGTGGGGCACTCTTATGCTTAAAAACTCTTGCATTCCGCTCGTTCCAAATTGTCCATGAGACTAGCATGGTGATGGAGGCCTTGGCTTGACGATCTGGCATTCCTTCGACGCAAGTGCTTGCCCACCAGTCTTCAATGGTTTCAAACAAGGGCCAAGCGGAAGTGTCGAGCCCGAGCATGGGGAATTTCCTAATGACCAAAGACCAAAGGCGCCGGGTGTAGCGGCACTTGTAGAAGAGGTGGGGCCCGCACTCTTGCACTCTCTTGCAGAGGGCAAACATCACAATTTGGCCATCCTCGCTTTGCCAATCTATCCGCCGTCCAGATTCTATCTTGAAGAGCTAGCCAAGCAAAAAATTTAACTTTTGGAGGCGCCCAAACCTTCCAAACCATCCTGGCCATGGGCGACAGGACCATCCCTAGGAATTGCGCTCTGTATGCGGAAGTCGCCGAGTACTGCCCATTGCTCGTATGCTTCCAAATGATTTCATCCTCGGCGAGCTCGTCAAGGTGGACCTCATTAAGAAGCGTCCAAAGAGTGAAGAACTGTATGATGTGCTTGGCAGTTACGTTGGTGGGGGTTTTGATCTTGAGGATCCAGCGTTGTGCTTGAGGGCCTCCTGACTTTCCAACTTTTTCTCTTGGAGGCTTTGAAGATGAGAGGGCAATGTCTTTGGCGAGCGCCCAAGAAGCCAAGGAGAGTCCCAAAAGGATGTCCTCGCTCCGTTACCAACGGTGATGGTGGTTGAGGCATAGAAAAGTTGAGGTCCTCCGCATCACATGGGTTTCCCATCCCCACCCACATCTTGTTGGGCTCTTTCCATTCGTACCACGGCCATCGTAACCGGAGAGCCCTCGTAAACTTGGAGGTGTTCAGTTGCAACCGGAGAGCATTCGTACCCTGCGCTTCTTCACTTTCAAGATTTTCACCAGCTAATCCAGTTGCATTGTCGTACTCACTAGTCTTTTAGGTAGCTGCAAGTCCATGGTTACGCCGGGCTTCTCTACTTATCTTATTTTCATTACTTGCTAATTCATCTACACCATTTGCAGTGTCTAAAAATATACAACCAATGAGTAAGCAGGGTGGATGAAAGAAAAAAATTGACATTTTTTCATGCCATAAAGTTAACCCATATCATTTCTGTCACCATCATTGCTGGCATCAACTTCATCATTCATAGGAACAATATATCATGAGTAACTTCAAGACAACAAACTGTAGAAAAAAATTATCGGTGCAGGACAAGCTAGTTATAAACTCAGTTTCAGAATCATAAAAGCTAACTATGTGAAGAAAATGGATTACTACAGATTTAAAATGGCGTAAACTAGTAGCACCATACGTTGTTATCATATTCTTGCAAGCTAGCTTCAGCTACCTATGGGCTCACGAATAGCCATGTTAACATGTTCACACAGAGGTACTGAACTGTACGAGGGCCTAGATATGTCCATATACTTTATTCTCAATCTTCTAAGATATGTCCATATACTTTAGGCGAGTGATCTGCGCGTACCGCCCCAAAGAGTTCGGCCGGTCGTACCCTGTCCATTCAATTCTTTTCTCCCTAACCGTCAGATATGGTCCTCTGATCTCCCACCACTAGAAAGTGCATAGTCACCGCCAGACCACACCTCCTCTGTCGGGTCCCATCCCTGGAAAGTGCATAGTCGCCACCAGACCACGCCTCCTCTGTCGTGTTGCTCCTTCGCCAGATGCGGTAAACGCGTTCGTCGGCGTCGGCAGCCCCGGCGGGACCGGCATTGTTGTTAGCTTGCCGTCCCTCGTCTCACGGCCACCGGGATTGCAGCACCGCCGCCGATTGTGTGCCAGCTTCTACTGTTGACCGGTTCCATCCCACAATCATCATGGTTGTAGCAAAAACTCTCTTTTCGGCGGCTCCGACTCACCACCATCATCGATTAGCACTGCCATGATCCAGCAAAAAAAAAAACTCGGTAGCAAAAACCAAAAAATGGTTAACTGAAGCAAACATTTAGCCAGTTCCGGCTAAAAAAACACCGGTTATAGCAAAAAAAAGCCACTGATCCAGCAAAAAAACAGAATTTGATAGCAAAAACCAAAAATGGTCAATTGAAGCAAAATATTTAGTCGGTTCCAGCTAAGAAAAAACACCGGTTGTAGCAAAAAAAAACCACTGATCCAGCAAAAAACAGAATTCGGTAGCAAAAACCAAAAATGGTCAATTGAAGCAAAATATTTAGTCGGTTCCAGCTAAAAAAACACCGGTTGTAGCAAAAAGAAGCCACTGATCCAGCAAAAGAATCTCAGTAGCAAAAACCTCTAATGATCAGTTGTAGCAAAAACTTAGCTAGTTCCAGCTAAAATTAACAAAGGTTGCTACAAGAAAGTCACGTCAGAAAATAAAAAAAAAGAATTGTAGCAAAGGAACTAGCAGGTTCCAGCAAAAAAACGTTGGCGGCCAGGAATGCGTCCAGTTTCAGTAATGGTGGATACGTCCGGCACGCCGCCTGGCCGGTTGCAGCAAATGCGGACGCTGGTTCCAGCAAAGTGCTGCCCAGGTCGTAGCCAAACGCCGATGCAGGTTGCAGCGAAAAAATGGTGACCGTGGGTGGTAGCAAATTACCGGGCCGGTTCCAGCAAACGTTGAATACGGTCCCAACATTTCTGGTCACCCGCCATTCTAGCATCATGCCAGATCGGAAAAGGGAGAGCTCAGGAGAGGCGGGGGGGGGGGACGTGTGAGGTGGGGTTGTGCTTGACCGTAGAAGTACTAATTTCCGATCGATCTTCCTCAGATCCACGATACCAAAAGAAGGTACAAGATGAAGAGGAAAACAAGATGAAGTACTAATTAAAATCTGCGATATGGCAATTCGCCATAGATAATTCCAGCAGCTGATAGCCAGACCTAGTTAATTGCTAGATCTTGCAAGGACTTTGAGAGGAGATGGAGGTTTTTTTTTTAAAAAAGGGGGGATTCCCCGGCCTCTGCATCAGAACGATGCATACGGCCACAAGAGGAGATGGAGGTATCCACAAGAATATTTTATTCCTCCCCTAAAACCCAAATATTTCATCAAGCTAGATGCATCTTGAAAATTAAAAGCCATTTAGGAGTCTAATTAAGATGTACTCACACACACAGGGCCACAATACACGCACAAAAACTTATTAAGCACGGGAGCAACAACTACAATGGCAGAATTTCTGAGGAATTTCCGGATCAACTAACCTTCATCGGATCCATGCTACTTAAACCGGGTTGGCACGAATTTTAAGAAGAAGAAAAAATGAACAAAACAAAGGGTTGACAAAATTCTATTGATCGAATTCTCCAGGAAAGACTAGCCAAGTGAGGAATCCCGCTCCTCTGCGCCAAGAGCCTCTGCAGCGACCTCACGATCGACAGGGACTGACCCATGGCGTTTTCTCCCTCCCTCCCAGCCCGGAAAAACAAGTCGTTTACGAGCCTAATTGACATCTAGTCTCCCAGAGGCCACAAGACAAGCACAAAATTAATTAAGCACGGGATTGAGAAACAACACTAGTGGCAGAATTTCTAACAAATTTCTTGGTGGATCTTCATCGGATGCCAGTGTTGGCCGACCTATTGGGTCTTGATGCTCAGGGTGGGCCAGGGGTGCAAAGGCGGATCCTTTTTTGCTCGTCTCTTTGGTTGGGGTAGCGGCGGGTCTCAGGTGCGGTGGTGTCAAGGTCTTGGATGCCTGGGCGGCGGCCTTGGTGGCGGTGCACGGTGCTCTTGGGCAAAGCCCGTGTCTTGGTGCTGCCCGGTGACCATGGCCGTGTGGGCGGCGTGGTTGCCGGGGTGAAAACCTGCTCTTTCTTTGGACGGAACGGCGACGGCGAAACTCGTTCCCTTCTTGAAGGTGTCGTCACGGCTCTCACCGCCTGTCGTGCGGCTCCGGGGGAAACTCTGATCCTCGGATCGGGCGGTGGCGGCGCTCCGATGTCGTATCCTTCCTGAAGGCACCGCCTTGGAGTCGACGGTTCGTTATATGCGGCTTCATCTCTTCTTAGTAGTGTACTAGGGGTGGTGTTGCTGCACTCAGCGTTTTTGTATCCTGCCTTGGATGTGTGTGGTGTTAACGTGCGTTTGTATCGGATGATGTGGATCTTTGCTTTATATATAAAACGGGGTGAAAGCCTTTTTGGGAGTATACGATAGTTACGCCACAACGAAACTGGAATTGCAGAAAATTAAACGAGCTAAGATAAACCCGGGATGATACTTGAAGAAGAGGAAAACAAGGCGAAGTAATCAAATCTGCGACAGCGCAATTCGCGATAGAGAATTCCAAGAGCGGCTAATCTCTAGATCTTGGCTTGCAGGGCCGTGGAGATGGAGGGATCCCCGCCGTCGCGTTTCACGCCGCCGACGTGATTGACGTCTGACCCGGTCTCCTCTGCGCGAGGAACCGATCCAGCGACCTCAGGAGCGACCGGGACTTTCCCCCTGGCAGCGGCCTTCTCCGCCTCCGAACACATCTTGAACCAGCGTTCGACCGCCCTCGCCTTCTCCACGTTCCCCCAAGCACCGCGAGCTTCTGCATCCAAGCCGAGGGCGTCGGCGGCGAGAGTGGCATACTTGTCCAGCACCTCGGTGGCTGTCAGCGTGAACTCCATCGTGAACTCAGCAAGGATATGGATGGAGAGGAGGGAGAGGGCAACAGCGAAGTGAGGGAGAATGTGGGGATGGAGCTGGTTTTTATAGAACTCCGGAAGGTCCTGGGGTTGGAGAGGAGATGGAGGTATGCTCGCCATCACGTTTTAGTTTCACGTCCGGTGCCAGCCCCGTCATGATCGACGTCTGATCGAGCGGCTTCAGGAACGACGGATCCTCCCCTCGAGACCTCTTGGCCCGGCGTACGAGCGCCCTCACCTGCTCCTCCCGCCCCCAAGTACCGGGAGTTTCTCCTTCCTCGACGCCGGCGGCAACAACCTTCTCCAGCACCACGAGGCTTGGTAGGTTCATCGTGAAACCTGGCCGGCAAGGATCTGGGTGGAGAGGAAAGAGGGAGAGGGAGCGAGCAAGGTCTTGGATTGGTAGACGGAAAGGTTGAATGTGGAGGTGGAGCTGGCTTCTTTTTAAAGTTCTTGGGTGATTAGAATCATTTCCCAATGTTTTTATAGTATTATAGTTCACACACAATTTTCTTACACATCCACATGGAAAACAACTCAAAAGGAAACTCTTGCAAAAGTGCTATACCTACTGTCCATAAATGTAGTACACATTAGTGTAGAAATAGAATACAAATTTGTATAAAAACACAAAATTTGCAGTGCATACACTAGTGCAAAATGCAGTAGAAGAAGAATGTGGCTGAGACGAATACAATTGGGGCCCGGTTTTGAAGATCTCATAAGAACTAATGCAATAGTGAAAAAGGATTCTGATATAGACACTTTTTTTTCTGGAATCTTTTTGATTTTGAGGAATCTAATTATTATTTTTCTGAGGAATCGATCTAGACACTGTTCAAGAGCACCTTTCAAGTTTCAGTATCGTTTTTTAAAAGGCTGACATCAATAATATGTTCTAGAAGTCTCAGGAACCATGAGAACTGCTGGTCTTAGATGATTTGTACACTTTCCAATTGCTAGGAACGTAGAATACCCTCTCTACCACAGTGAGGATTTTGGTGATTACAGAGCACTGACGTCTAATACATACAGGCAAATCATGCTGGGGCTAGGCTAACCCTGGCACCACCCCTCCACTACACAACAACAGGAGTGGCAGTGTGCCGTACCGCTGTAAGATGGATGTCAATTGCTATTGTCTACCCTGAAAATCAATTTGGTACTCCGCTAGTCGGTGTTCCTCATGCATGTTAGTTTTCACTACTGTCAGCTTGGTTGCTCATGGATCGTCGTCAGCACAGCATCTTGAGAATCCTTGTTCTCTGAATCTCGCTCCACGTTATGTACATTATGCATGAGCGTGAGAACTGGTGTATTTTTCTGCTAATAACCTGCAGAGAGTACCAACAGAATTCAGCAGTCAATACTTTCATGACGAATTCTGCACATAGTTGAGCTAAAGCTAACATTTCCAAATCTTAACTTCTGAACTTGGCAGTTCAAATAGCAGTCAGAAGTACTGAACTACTGAAAATTGACGGAAACCCTTAGGACTAAACCTGAGATTAACGCAATCTAACAGTCATGGCTGGAGAAATCTTAGGATAGCTAAATGAGACATTATTTCCTAGCTGCGGTACACTTTTCGTATGCATTATAACTTATAAGCAGTACTAAGCCGGGGTAACTCAAGGTTCAGTTCGTTTTGCTGGTTTAAGAGATGAAAATAGAAGGAAGTACTAAAATATAAAGAGATGGTGTAAAATACACATCATACTTAAAATCATGAGAAAAATAAAGACAAAAATGATAAAGGGCAATTGAGTGAGACGAGCGTGAGAAAAGACTTATCAATTCAAACTTGGTGTACCTTGTGCTTCAAACTTCCGAGCAAGGGTTCTTGTGAGTGGATTTCTCTCGCTACAAGTTACCACAACTCAACCAGCTCCCGAAGGCTTTACACTTGTTTGTGGCATGCTCCCTCGTCGAATTAGAGCAGTTTCTACTGAAAATACAAGCAAGCTACCGTCCATGGTTCCTGCTATGAAGCACTCCTCAGGGTCATAGCTAGAGAAGTAATTGCCTTCCCAGCTCCAGGATACTTCCAAACAATATCAAGAGAATGCATAGAACGCAGAACTATTTGCCCATGCTCACCAGCACAAGCCATGAACTCTCCACAACAACTAAGTTCCATGCAATTGAGACGTCCAATGGATGTTGCCGAAGCAATATGTTTTCCATTGATAGAATGCATGTGCAAGGATAGGTCAATTTCAGAATACAGTACCACCCTTCCATGCCTTGTTGCCACCAACTTTGATAAACCAAAGCCAGATGGATGCCGAATGGATCTGACATATCTCCCTTCACGCAGTGTATGGAAAATACAAGTTCCATCTTTCGATCCACTGACAACAATGTCCAGTTCTGTGCTAACAAATAAACATGTTATGATGTCATCATGACCGCACAAGATATGAACAGGCCTTTCCATTATAATATGATCATTTTCTGAAATTTCAAAATTTGCAGTCCTCATTTTTTTCTCACTTGGTCTGCCTCGAAACGCATGCCAGATCATAACAGTTGTGTCATAACTTCCAGTTGCAACCACATTTCCATCGGATGAAACTGCATCACAAAAGTTTCTAACAATGAAAAGGGGAAACAAGAACAATGACAACTAGGACGAGAAATTTCATAAGAAGCAATATGGAACGACAAGAACCATTTACATTTTAAAAATCCAGTCAACGTACAAAAGATAAGAAAACAAACAATCGAATGGTCACACAAGGACCCAGAAAATGTCTAATAAAATGAGACAACCAGATCATTAATTTAAAATTTGCTGCTCCGTTTTACTATCCAAATTACCATGCATGAAACAAGGATATGAAGTGGTCAACAGACTTTATTCCTCACCACAAACTACTTCACATCCATTGTGGAAATGCAATCGAGAGAGACGGAGAACATGGCTTATTTCAAGGGGCTCAAGAGCAAGATTTGTTAGCATACGAGGCATATTTTTTTAGGATTGCGAGTTCTTGCATGCAGAGCCTCCAGACCTGCAGCGGTTGCAGTAGGGTTTTGGTCTTCTTCTTTCTTATTCCCTCCGTCTCATAATACAAGATGTTATTACAACAATGTTTATATTATGGGACGGAGGGAGTAGCTTTTAGGCTTCTTCTTTGGCTGTTTACTATAGTTATTTTGGTTCTTTCTGGTTTTGCCGGTTAACCCTTGTAACCTTTTGTGACATGTTTGTGTTCTCCTTCTAATATAAAACGGACCATATTTGGGTGTGCATGAGCAAATGATTGCAAATTCTGTTACAATTCCAGCTAGGGAACTACAGAAGTAGGCTAGTGCCCTGGGGGTAAGGAAGTCGAGTTGTTTAATCTCCACACTCCTAGGACCGGCTTGGGTACCCATATCTTGGTCAAAGCGAGAGCTACGGACTCCAAAATAATCTGGAAACTTGAAAATAAAATGGATAACATAAACCTGTTAAAATGTCTGTACCTGCAACACAGCCAACAACATCCTTATGCTGCCTGATGCTCTGCACAATTCTTCCATCACTGAGAGAAATTATCTGGAAACTGTTTTCCCAATTTCCACATAAAATCAAATACTTGTCGCTGTTAATTTGCATAGTTGCTAAGAGCTGTCTTCCAAATTTGACGTTCTCAGCCAGGAAAGTGCCAATTTTACGAGGGGAGATAACATCTGAACCAACCCCAAAGAAATTTTCCTACAAAAATAAATAAATGTTACCAGCAAAAGTATATACTAACATGTCAATATTTATATCATTTTATGGTGTTGTAGTCAGGAAAAACCTGTGGTCCAGAAAAGGTGAAATTTCCACCTAACTGCATCCGTGTTGTCAACCACAGCTTCACTGATAATATGAGTCCCTCATTCATCAGTATAATTGTGTTATCCAACAAGCCAATAAATAGTACAGCCGACATATGGCTGATTGTGCTAGAAACACTTGAAGTTAATGTTATTGACTGTGGTGCAAAATACAGTGGATGGGCAATTGGGATAGGAGGCCCTCTTCTTGGATGTTTCACACGAAAAATCTGGATAGGTGTCTGTCCAAAATTCGCAATCTGATCCTCAATAGCATATTTCTGTAACATGTCATCCATGTTTTCCAGATCAACTGCGCCTTCGTATGTCACATAGTAAAATATGTTTGCTGCCTATAAAAGGTAAAATATATAGATCAAATAATATTCCATTGCTAGAGTTTCAAAGACACTGGCAAAAATAACCTAATTGCACCTCAACGGCAGGCTGTCCCCGCTGCTTGTACCCAAATATGAGATCAATCCAGTGATGGAGATTAGAGCTCACATATTCACTTTCAAGTGCTTCTCTGTTGATGTGAATGAATTTTTCTGGAGAACCCTAAATGTTTGTATGAAGTAAATTATATCAGGAAAAGTACCAAATTATTAAAATAGGATGCGGTTGAACACCAAAGAAATTGAAGATGCGCGTGCAAACCAGTAGACTCTCACTTATAACAAGCATGCTAAATAGAGAGCTACATGAACATCAGAACATGAACTGACATAATTATTCAACAAATTGCTCTTTGCAACATTACAAGTTTATGGAGTTGATCTTGTTAGTAGTGATGATCAAATCAAAAGGATATTTTCTAGGGAAGACTAGTCTAGCAGCTTCCACATAAGAAAATCCATCTTTTATTTAGAAAGCTGGCTCAACTCTCAAATCTCATAACTGAGATGGTACTGTACACAGCATGTGAATATTACAAAAGACCAAACTAATTGTCATTAGAATAAAAATAAAGCTATCCTAGTGGACAAGTAATTCATCAAGATAACAAATATGAAAATCATATAGATAACTGACAAAAAGAAGTATCCATTACCTTCGCCCATGGAGGGAGAGCAACATCACCTAAAGGTTCACCATCCTGCTTAATACCAAGATGATATGAATTTGAATTTTCAAGAAACTCAGGCATATAGAAGAATTCAGGAATAAGCTCTTTGACATCACTTGAATTTGATAAGCTGTTTCTGTAAGCGCTGTCAATGCTCTGGAAAAGACGATCTGCATGGTCAAACTTGCCACCCTGTACAAGGAAGTGTTAGACAGGCACAAATGCTGAACAATTATCACATATTAAAGCTACTGCTTTATGAATTATGGTGAAAATGTGGCATGACAAGTGCTGTATTAAGTATCAACAGAAGATGAATGACATGTGATAAGAGAACACAATGCTCAGTTTTGAAAAATATATGGTGAAAAATATTCTATGACAAGCACATTAACAACCTGAAGGCTACGATGCAGGGTTGTAAAAGGTTCAAGCCTGAGAAGGTAATGAAGAACGATTCCCATGCTAGAGTAGTGAGATCCATAATAAAAACTGCAGCAAAAAGATTCACGGTTCTTAGTACAATTGATGTGAACTCAAACAACAACAAAAGGGAAACCAAAGGAACTGTTTTTTAAGAGTCAAGATCTAACCTCGGTATATCAGGATCGCAGAAATTAAGATATCTGTCTTCAAAATCCTGACAATAGCACATTGTTTATGAGGTTCTCATAAGGGATGCTAACCTAGTACATGAAAATAAGTCTCAACAGTTACCAGACCTTAAATCGTTTCTCGTCCAAAGCACCAACCGGCTTTGAGAGATCCCTAAAAGTAGATGACTTGTTGAAATCTAGACTTTCTGAGGCATAATCAGCCAGAACCCATGGAAATATAGGGTACTGAGTTAAATCATTGTAAGATCGTCCAGCAAGGGTATTAAGAATCATTAGATACTCAAAATTACTGATTTCCTCCTTTTCCATCTTTCCTTGGCATTCTCAGCTATTTCAAGTGCAACTCGCCTGTCAACAAATGAAATGACACTATTTTTGTCTTTAATACTTCCTTTAGGAAACAAGGCATCATTCCTGAGGGAAACTAAGAGAGACCAGCCCTTTTAACATCCTTTTGGGAGGAGAAGTTTAAAAATATAGGTGCATTTGAATCATCAAAGAATATCTCCATTGCAGTATACTGTAGTAGGTAGCGTATCCAGTGAACTCCTTTTATCTGAAACAAACAAGGAAGAAAGAAGATGAAAAGAGTGAGCAAGAAAAATAGAGTGACAGAGAGAGGGGTGGACATACCTTGGCTATATTCCACCTCCTGTGATGTTTGATTTTATTAGATTGGTTTTGCATCAAGCCGCCATTGATTCTAATCAAACTGTCTCGACAACCATAAAGTCTCTCCGCACAGCCCAGCTCGTTCTTCCTATCAGAATCTTTCTTATCTTTGAATTTGCTGAAAACAGATGATCCTCCAGTCCCTTCAACCAAAAAATCAAAAGAAAAATGTAGAACAGTTCGTGTGATATTTAACTGCCCTGCCAGTTTTCTCTTTGGGGTTACAAGAACACAATGAACTGAACATAGCACCTGGAAAATAGAAAGCAAACAGCAATCAACATCTGCCCGGTACCTTCAGGTAAATTTTATGCTAATTTTTTTTTACCTTGGTATAATCACTATCTCCATTAGTAGATGATGTGTCTTTCTTATTCTGAACAGTAGTGCGATGATCTGAGGAATCTGCAGCATTATTCTGGTTTTGGTTCTCTGAAGGACTGTGGGAAGATTCACTTGTATCATTAGTGTCCTCAAATAGTCCATAACCACTATCATCTGTGATTCCTCGCACGCCTTTCAGAAGGAACCGCTTCATTTTCTCAGGAACTTTGGTGCTAAAAGAAGGTTGGTCAAAAAATGGCTCTGTAATTTCATTCCTAGAGGATGAAGGTTGGCAAAGACGTTCATCAAACATGTAATTCCGCTTGAGCTTGAACCTCCGCCCGCCATTTATCTTCTGTTTTGTCAAGTTTCCAGTGAGTCAGAGCATCATTCGGAAAAGGGTTTGCAGACCATGGTCCCCTCTCATCAATCAAAGCACGGAAAATATGTATCCACTTATCCTGATGCAAGAGGAAAATAATTACTATATGACTATGTCCTCCAGAACACAAAAATAATTACTACTCCTGCGGTCCCAAAATAAGTGTCGCTGACTTGTACTATAATTATTTGGAGGACATATAGTCATATACTCCCTTTGGGACAAAGGGAGTATATGACTATATGTCCTCCAAATAATTACATATTACCATAATTACTACTCCCTCCGTCCCATAATGTAAGACGTTTTTTGACACTAGTGTAGTGTCAAAAAACGTCTTACATTATGGGATGGAGGGAGTATATGACTATTTTTGAAGTATATATGAATTGCCCAACCTTCTCCATCGGGTCAGACTTTTAGTTCTACTGGTTGGTGCATGGAACATAAGATGGTATCAAAGTCAAGAGGCCTTGGGTTCAAGTCTCGCTTCACAATTTAAACAAAAAATTGCTTGCCCTCTTTCTGTTCACGTTTAGACCTAATTGAGCCATACGTGAGAGAGGGTTTGGATTGACCAACCTTCTCTATCAGTTTGGAATCTTTTTTTTTTTTGAAACATATCAGTTTGGACAGTTGGCTCTACTGGTTTGTGCATGAAACTTAACAACTACTCCCTCCGCTCAGAAATAAGTGACGTGGTTTTAGTTCGAATTTGAACTAAAACCACGTCACTTATTTCCGAACGGAGGTAGTATATGTCTTCCAAAACTCAAAAAGGCATTGGAAATTTGGCAGTATTTCACTTACTGCAACAATTTGCTGATCCTCATCAAAAGCAAGTTGAAAAGCTGCTTTTCTACTGTCATCTGAGGAAAGTGCAGAACTGATGGAGAGATGTATCTGATCATCAACGATCTGCACTAGTTGTGTCTCTTTAGTAAAAGCGCTTTCGTTAAGTTTAGAGTTTAGTTTTTGTAGATTCCTTAAGCGATCAGCCTGAACAGCATGCATATGCTTAACCTCATAAGCAGCCTGAAAAACAAATATGACTTTGTCACCACTTAGAAACAAATATGTGTTCTAACATCGTTCGTACATCCAAAAAGAATAAACATATAAAGAACGGTTCACCCCCTTCCCAGCCCACCACACTAATAAAATGAAAAGGAAAAGACAAACAGCCATACAGCACGCAGTCAACACCATTAGTTGAAGTTGTGCCGCTTGAAACATGTCCTACTCAATGAACTGCTACAAATTTCTAAGACGGCAACAAAAGGTTCTGAACAAATATAAACATAAGGACCAAGGAACAAACCGTGGCAAGAACACGATCCTTCTGTATAAAACTAAGAATGAACCCAGCCTCTTTATTGCTGTTGACTTCAATAGAATCATCTCTGCCCAAGATATTAGTAACAAGCATGGCCTTGCCATATATGATAGTTTCGAGAATCAAGTGTGATAAAACATGGAAGCGTGCACCATCATCAAGTTGCCCATACTGAGATCGCATAACGAGTAAAGACCTGTACCAAGAAAGGAGTTAGAATAATATTTTACACAAGCTTATAACAAAGCTCAATGTTTTCAGCATACCATATTAGAAAATGCAGCTTGTTTTTGCTTTGGTCATCGTCTGCAATGAGCAAGGGAAGCAATGACATGAACTGCAGAACACACTTGGATGCATTTTCTAATCCAGCTTTGCAGAGGTACAGAATAACAAGGTGAAAGAAAATTCTCGGGAATATCTCTTCCCTCAATATCGTTGCTCTGTCAGCAAATATATTCATTTTTGCAATACCACTGGATACAACAACAGCCGCCATTTCTGCACCAGGGACATTCAGAGACTCGACCAATCCACGTGCCCTTTGCCCCAGGGACGGGGCTACAACATTTTGGGGACTCTTCGGGATCAATCTGCTTGGTCCTTTCCCATTCAAATTACATATAATACTCCATACCTTGTCAAAGAAGCTCCACCAATCATCACTTACTTCATCCCCAGCAGCAAATTGGCACGAGCTCCAAGGAAACCTGATAATTGATATCTTCGTTAGAATATTGATGTGCAGCTCCTCAAGTTTAGAAATTTAAGAAATCCGAAACAAATCAAAATCTATGGAACGGCATTGTTCAGCTTGGGAATAATAGCAGTTTAACATATCAGCTTCAGGTTGTGTATGACTCGAATATAAATATTAAATTGTTTAACTACCGGTCTGAGCTCATTGATGTAAATGCATCTTTATTTTTCCTTGGAGATAACACCAAAGCTTGGCCTCTCGATGCATAGATAGAAAAAACAATGGGTCTGTATACAAGTCTAAGACCAGGAAACCCTAGACACACCCAAAAGAATAAATGCTGTTGGCAAGCAGCACAAGCTGTCGTCTCCGATTTGTCGTGTCCAAACAAGCTGATGAAAGAAGGGGAGCCTTCGCGCAGCGGTAAAGCTGTTGCCTTGTGACCATGAGGTCACGGGTTCGAGTCCTGGAAACAGCCTCTTGCAGAAATGTAGGGAAAGGCTGCGTACTATAGACCCAAAGTGGTCAGACCCTTCCCCGGACCCTTTGCAAGCGGGAGCTATGTGCACCGGGCTGCCCTTTAAACAGGCTGATGAAACCTAGATGCTTGCTGTTGAAGAGGCACTCATTACAGGATAAGAGAATATCTTACAAGGCCACCAAAGAAAACATTGATATAAAAGGTAATCCAGTGTTAATTCTGAAGGCGGAGGAAACCTTAACATGACACAGAAAGCCCTGTGTATCGATCCTGAAACAATGCCATGGTGATCTTGATGATCTGACTGCCTGACATAAGATGCATGGCTTGTTTAGGTCAGGCAATGGTACCTCAGCAAATGGGTTTGATGCTCGGTCCTTTGCTCCTCCCCTTTGCTGCCTTAGCACCTATCTCAGCACCTGGGTTCGATCACCTAGTGTATGCCATCAGAGCCCTTCGGAGGACGGCCATTCTTGTGATCCGTCTTTGGTGTGCCTTGCTTTACCGCAAGTAGTGTGGAGGCCTGAAGCAGTGCAGCCACAACAGGGCAGCTGAGGCATCTGTGCAAGGAGTGGATGCACTGGGAAAGGAGTGGAGATACGTCGCCTAGGGCGGGACAGTAGAAACACAACGGGCTGGCAACCAGTGGTCAAATGGTGGTAACCCCTGACCATAACCTCGGCTCCTGGCACAATACTGCAATATGCACCTCGGAATGAAAAGGTAAAATGGACAGCTAAAGCAAATGCATGTACAACAATACAAGGAGTGAGAATGCAGGTATAAGCAGTACTCCACATCTAGCTACACAAGACTCGTGATATTTAGCAATAGTAACAAAGCATTTTATGCAGCAAAACATAGGGAAAGAACTAGTACCTTCTACACTGGCCATTGGTCTCAGCATCTAAAATTTCATTTACTGTAAGCTTAATATCTTCTTTCCATTTGTCATCGGATGAAGATTCGTCTGTAGTGCTAGGAGATGGAAACTGTAAATGAAAAAGAACAGTATTGAAATGTGTGTAATAGAATAATTTATTTTCTGTTTCATAGAAGTATGCTTCGAAGTTTACCAAGAGTTTAATTCCTATTTGATTGACAAGCAACTCCTGGATAAGCTTCAAAAGATGTAAGACATTATCACAGCCAGGCTGTGAAAGGAAAATATTTTCTTCCGAAGATGTCTGAAGCAGGCTCCCAACTATATCATCGAGTATGTCCCGCAGCAAATAAGAACTTGATAGTTGTCCCTGCAGATTCATTAATCCCAGTAATGTCATCAGAATCGAACAAAAGATATATGGTACCAAGCTGTTCATATAAAAGGAGATAACACCAAACCTGGTCAAATTTCAGAAGGAAAAAATGAACTGTATCTTCAAGCTGGTGCCAGCCACCTTTTACAGAGCTCAGGTAGTATGAAAGGACCAACGAGTACAACTTCCTCACAAGAATTAGTTCATTGATCTCCACATTGTCCAGCTCAGCTTTAGGAGCTGGTTTGTATTCCTTAATTACATCGAGATTTGTCGATGTCTCAAGCCAAGAGTTCCAACCATGCTCCTGATAAAATCATCCCAGGATTAACACGCAGGGAGTAATTTATATGGAGCTAAGAAAATAATCAGTACCATTAATGCCTCGATGTTCGTAGGGCTTGAACAGAGTAAACCAAGAAGCTTAGTTAAGATCCTCGTGCGAGCTGAAGAATCTTGACAAGACTGCATATATTTGAAGATGCAAACCAAAATCCGAGGAAGGAAAAAGTGATCCAAGCTTGAAGCGTTGGAATTTGTATCTTTTGATGGATCAGACTGAGAATGTTCTTGTAGGACCTATACAGGGAAAATAGCAGACCACATCTACAGTTTCAGTTAATTACTAGAAGTTATGGTAAAATAATAAAATGAAACAGTAACATGACACAAAATTGTCATTATGACCTGTTTTGGACTGGTTCTACCAAGAAGAACATCGAAAAAAGTTGCACTTGAATTATCTGAGGGTGGAAATCTCAAGAGCCTTTCAGATATTACATGGAAAAACAACTGAGGTGCTGATGTCATTTCTTGTCTATATTTTCCTGTGGGTAAGGTAAATAATATTGCTCCTTTTTCTCTGATGGAATCCCGACCAAAAAGCTTTCCAAGGAGCTGAAGTTCTAACAATCTGATTGGCTCAAATTCCCTGAGAAATGAACCAAGTCAGATATACCAAAAGAAACATACTACATACGTTAAACAAGTATGACATACCTAGATATTATGGGTTCTCACAATCATGTTTTTTGTAGTAACATACAAAATCCAGTGATGCAATGCACAGAAGATGGAAGGTAGACAGATCACCGAATAAACAAAAAGGTTCTTGCAAACAAAACTCTAGTTTTCAGCCCAGAACTTTGGCAGAAATCCAATTAACAACAACGAACTACGGAAGCATCTATATTACGACCATGAACTATGAAAATAGTTTACTTTACCCTCTCGACCTAACTTGAAGTGGTTTAAATCTGATGTGGACCCAGTAGACAAGTCTATGCGGGTCCAAGAAGAGATTGACATCCTCTTTGCCTCTCTCTTTCTTCTTCCCCAAAATGAATCAGTCTATATGTAGGAACATCACACCCTGTTCCATTTAATGAGTTCTGTCACTGAACCTTGGACACCTTATTAAGAATTTTTAAGAATGACAAAGAGCTCAAGGGAGAAAAATTGTTCACATCGATGCCACATCATTCAAAACACACGTGTGGCACAAATCTCAACCAAAACCACCTGCCAGACCAAGCGAGAGGTAAATTGAACTGTTCTCCTAGTTCAGGGTTGTAAATAAACAATTTCCTTGCTCAGGGTTCAAAATCAGTCTTTTCTGGAGTTCGCGGTTGAAGACTAAAATATGGAGATGGATGTCTTTTTTTTTTAGAAAAGAGGATGTACCCCGGCCTCTGTATCTGCACGATGCATGCAGTCATTTTATTAATTATTTACAAAGACCATATAAGGTGATATATCAATAAGCCTGAAGCCACCATCTTGGCAACGCCTGTTGCCACTCCTATCCCCTCGATGAAGGTGTGCCGAATGTCCGGGCCTAATACCAAACAGACATCGCACCAAAAGCTAACATCTAAAGCCGGATGCCCCATCCAAGCCACTACCTGGACTGGGTCACACACCGGTCCGGCACACTCCCAGTGAGCACCGCACGCTGCAAGGGCCGTCACCTCCATCTTCCATCTATTCATCCTCAGAGCAGAACTGATGCACCGACCTTGCCAGGCATCTCTTCCATCGACGCCAGACAGCGTCATCCTCCTGCATGAGTCCGCCAACCCACATCGGACGCCGGGACTCCACTGCCCCACGCTGCCGAGATCCGTCGGCGTTGATGCGTATGATGAAACAGCGCTCCACCTCCTAATACAGATCGCCGCCAACGCCCACCCAACGGTGTCCATAGTCACATAGCTCCAAAGGTGGAGCCTTCAAGAAGGGAACCATGCTGAAGGCGCCGTCGCCACCCACCGCAGTTAGGGCTTTCACCCGGGAGACAAATGACGCGATGGAAGTAGAAGCAGATCTGACGAGCGCCATGGAGAAGAAAGCGGCACCCTCGGGCGTCGCCGCCAGTGCGGCCGAAAGGCCGACTAGGGATTTCTCCCGATCTGAATCCTCACCTCCATCTCAGTCCGCATCGAGGATCGGCAAGTCTTGCGACCCAGATCCATACGGAGAAGCACACCTAGAAGGGGACCCAGATCCATACGGAGAAGCACACCTAGAAGGGGACGAAGGCTACAAGGCGTCCCGATCCAGATCAGGCATCTCCGGGCGAGCCCAGCCGCCGGTGTCCCGAATGGCCGGGAGGATCAGACAGAACAGCCAGGTCCGATCCATGGGCTTACCCCGGATCGCCGCACCGGCTGAGCACACAGAGGCAAGCTCCTCCGAACGGCCGGACGGATCAGGCGGATCTGATCCAGGCGCCTGCCCGAGCGCGAGAAGCTCCCCACCGCCACCTTCCTTGGCTGCGTCCAAGGCCTGCCTGGCGCCAGCCTCTGGCAGCGGCAAGGAATGGAGGGGACGCGGGGAAGCCTAGCGGCGGTGGCGCGAGATCGCCCCCGTGTCGCCCTAATGGAGATGGATGTCTATGTTACAAAAACTTGTACATGAAAAATGTGGGCGTCGCTGAATATATTACACATCAGTGAACTGAAATTGTGGTAAAGTGAACTCCCTTTTTTTCTGACCAAATGGACAGACATTTCTGAAACATGAGTCATTCAATACTGCAAGAAGCAGGTCAAAATACAGTAGTGACAGCACTCTTGCAGAGCATCGACAACAAAGAATTCAGGGGCATCAGTGACAGTCATGACACCCCATGTTCAGTTAGGCCCTTCTATATGGTTCAAGATGCTGAGATAGGCAGAAAATGAGCTCTAGAGCCTTATAATGGTGCACTATCCTCACCATTCAATCTGCTCCAATATTCATGTGGTCCATTTCGTTGTTCATTTTTTGTAGTTTGCAAAATTCCTTGAGGGAAATCATCACAACCAAATAGCTGAGTCAAAGAAAATCACAATCTCTGGGAATTTTCTGTGTTGTTTTGCAGTTTATCAAGCATCCAATTACTTTACACAAGCAAGCAACTAAATTTTTAACCATGGTGAAGTACCATCGGGTCTGATTTGCGTGATAAGCAATATCTCGATTTATATGTTGTGTATTAGTTAGCACAAACTAATGTACATAAAGAAATTAGCTCTGGATAGTGATCAATGAAAATATATTACCTCTTAAGAAGATTTAAGAAAATACAACAGCCACCGAGGACATTTACGTGTTCCAAGAAAGATGACAAAAGTGAATCATGTGAAAGAGCCGCCAAGTATCATGTTCAGTATGTCCTCGATGCATGCTATGTCTTGGCTCCTCTCAACAAATGATATAAGAGCTCCTATATCAGCTGGAGAAATTTTGAGCCTGTGAAATAAGTACAACTATAAGATATCTACATAAGAAATCAAAGGAAGGAGGGGGGGGGGGGGGGTAGAGAGGAGAAAACAAATAAACATCTTTAAAGGATTCTTTTAAAGTTAGACGTGCTTACTTTATGCTCATTTCTGCTAAACTCAGAAGCAGAAGCCGAAGCTTGCGGATTTCTTCTATCTTAGGTCTCTCTCCAATAACTTGTTTAGTAATTGGATGCAGCAGCTTTGAACCAATAACACACTTAGAATCTATCTTTTCCCAATAATATTGGCGCACAATGTCAATAATCCTAGGGAGTCCACATAGTACTGGTAAAAATCTTCCATCCGTTTCAAAATATTGTATCAGTAAGATATAAAGATCTCTCTGCACTTCATAGTTTGAATATACCCATATTTCTGGATTCAAATAAACTCGTGAAATAGCATCTTTCAGAAGAACTTTAGACATACCTGAATATGCAGAAAAAATATTAATAATATGTAGCTTCGTCAGACACACAGGAAAATATATTAACACACACACACACACACACACACACACACACACACACACACACACAGAGAGAGAGAGAGAGAGAGAGAGTACCGCAGTTCCGTAACACATCGAACATATACTTCACTGCAGGAAGTGTTTTCATATTTAACAGCTGAGGTGGAGCAGCTTGAAGCAAGAAACCCAGAATGGATAACCCAGAAAGAAGATACATCTGTTGTTGATTTGATACATTTCCATCCAGAACAGACGCGACAAGCTCAATAACTTCAGCTGCCAATTTATCATTGATGACAGATGTATCACAATATTGCCCACCATTAGTTACAGCGTCACAAAATTGAGTGAAGAGAGGAAAAAATACAGAGACTCCTCCAACACAATAAATAATATCCTGTGGCAAGCGTCGTGAACATAACTTTGTCCCGCCGATGATTGTTGCTTCAACTGTGCTTTTGTCAGCACTATCAAGTGCGGATGACACACTGAACAAAGTCTTGCTGTCACTAGCCTGAGAATATGTGGGAAAGAAAAATATTAAGTTAGTCTGAATTCTTTGTAACTCCAGAGAGCCCATTTGGACACATATAGCAAACTACATGTTTTTTTTTCCAAACTACAGTTTGTGCAGAGTTGCTATGTTTGATTCCCTTAAGTTTATAACTTCATATGCGGTCCAAACTTTCTGAAACTTTTGCTGGGCCAATCCCATTTCCAGTTACACTATCTACTACACACATGGGCAAACACTACCTGGACTGGAGTGTTATACTTGATGAATTAAGTACAACGTCATGCTTATCAGAAAGAGATTGGAACCTGTGCATTAAGACCAAAAATAATCTTTGATGAGATGCCGTCTCGTGCGTCCAAAATTCCCCTGTACAATGAATCGTCGCCATGGAAGGAGTACATATAACTTGGTCCTAGATTATATATGCCTTTTATTTGCTCTGAGGAGAGAGCATCAGAAAACACATAAACTGGGCCCATTTGACCAGTAAAGGCGAAAGTCCTTTCAAAACCAATAGAATTAGGTTCATCGCCAAGAGGCATCAATTCTGTACCGATGGTGCAGCGGGTCATTACCTCGTTGACTTTTGCATACCTAAAAATAGCAACAATAACTTCTGATTTTACAAGCTTAAAATCAGGGGAAACAAAACTAACAGTATCTCTTTTTTTCCAGAAAAAATAATAATATCATGGCAACATGGCATTGTCTAAACTAGGAAGATATCCAGATAAATTCACTCTATTGCAAAGTCTTGGAAGTTCCCTATGTTACATGGGTGCTTTGAGCCAGACTACACTATGGGTCTACCAATTAGAACTATACATGAGTGAATACTTTAACATATGAAAGTACATGTTGAAGAACCCCAAACCTATCTTTCATCGATGTAACAAGATGAATAAATAATTACTTGTGAACAATATTATGTAATTAGTTTTAATTGGAAAATATGATTAGAATACATTAATGTAGCCACATATTAGGCCCCAATGCAAAATAGATGATGCCAACATCATTGTAAATTACGGATGAAGAATGATTTGCTCACCTACACTTCTCACACGATACTAGCTCCCCATCAACATAGCATCTCAGCTGGCTTCCTCCGGAAAAAGCCCTTCCTATTGTATGAGTAACAGAAAGGAACTTCCACTCCTTTGGTGGGAGCTTGAGTTGTAACAAAACACACTGATGTTTTTTATTGATAGACTGCCAAAGCAGAGAAGAACCAGACTTTAGCATAGGATACAAAAATACATAGCCTACAAACCAATCATACGGCTACCATGGTGAAAGCAAACATGAAGACCGTCATCATCTGAAATGCCTGTGGCCCAAGATTTAGACCAAAACTAGATATTGTTCTTTCATGGTTAAAGGCAATGTGATCTATTATTACCACATGGGCTGGCATGTCATGAGTTACACGAATAAAAAGTTCTTCCTCTGCCAGACTGCCACCCACGTCGAGCATGGGCACATCACAGTAACCCGTCAATATATCAAATTCTCACTGCCTTATTCTACACTATTAGGGATAGAGTTAGAGGGGAAGGGAGTGTCCACAATGGCAAAACTGCTCTGGAGCCAATGCTACAGGGTTAATTTATTTGGTGTTTTTAGTTTAGGGCGATGGGATATTTGGTTTTCTATTTTGGAGAGGTATGGAAATCTCTGCAGGTTTAGAGTAAATATGACCAATTCCTTTGTAAACTCAACGGTATTCTGCATCCACACATTGTAGAATGTAGTTAAAGAATTTTTTTGGATGCAACAGATCTACCTCTATAAATAACTAGTCACAACTCATAAACATCGTATGGAGTTATAAGCAAGAAGAATCAGTGTAATCACACCAAAATTGCTCAATTTAGCCAACATTAGCAACGCGTATTAAAATTTATGGCATAAAGGAACTGGGGTTTTTTCTCTGGACTTTTATGAAATTAGTAAATATGTTCAGTGAAGTTGTATTTTTTCGAGAAAACGCAAAAGACTTTTTTGTTTCATTGCATTGAAATTATCGTGCCAATTTCCATGAATCCCCATTGAGGCTGTTATTGTGCCAGTTTCCATGTATTTGTGTTAAAATCTGGAAGTTAGATAAACTGTGTTGAGAAAATTATCAAGTGATGTAGTCAATCCCCATTGAGGCTGTTATTGTGCCAGTTTCCATGAATCTCCGACGGCCGCCCAGCTGCAACCCGTCGTCGACAAGACTGCCGGGAAGCTGCCCACTTGGAAGGCGCACCTCATGAACAAGGCTGGGCGCCTCGCCTTTGTCAAGTCCGTGCTCAGTGCCATTCCCCTACATCCACTACTGCCTACATCAGCTCCTTGTGCTAGTGCCGCCGAAGAAAGTCCTCAAACTCCTGGAGAAGATTCAGAGAGGATTTCTTTGGGCTGGCCGTGCCGATGCCCAAGGCGGCCACTGCCACGTGAATTGGCGCCGCGTCTGCCGCCCTACCAGCCTGGGCGGCCTGGGCATCCACGACCTGGAGCGCACGGGTCTCGCCTTGCGCACCAGATGGCTCTGGTTTGCACGCACTGATGGAAACAGAGCATGGGCTGGCCTCGACCTGCAGTTCTCTCGCGAGGAACGTGCTTTCTTCTTCGCGTCCACCTTCATGATCATTGGCGATGGAAGGCGGGCACTGTTTTGGGAGGACCGCTGGATCAACGGACGATCCATCTCCGAGATCGCTCCTCAGCTGTACGCCCTCATCCCCAAGCGCAGCCGCAAGAGCAGAACGGTGGCTGACGGCCTTCGGGCGCACCAGTGGGCTTCAGACATTCATGGCACTCTTAGCATCCAAGAGATTGGCCAATACTTGCTAACCTGGAGAGCCATCGAGCACACCACCCTCTCTGCTGAACCGGACCATCTCCAATGGAAGTGGAATGCTTCACGCACATACACCGCGCAGTCCGCTGCATTTCCAGCCACCTTCCACGGCTCTACTTCCTGCCCGGCTTGGCAGCTTACCTGGAAGGGCTGGGCCCTCCGCGTGTGAAGTTCTTCCACTGGCTCACTAACTTGGGACGCTGCTGGACAGCCGACCGCCGCCTCGCCGCGGATTGCCACACCCTCCTCGCTGCCCGCTTTGTGATCAGGTGCCGGAATCGATGAACCACCTGATCCTGGAATGCCCATTCACCAAGCAGGTTTGGCATGACGTCCTGTCTTGGCTGCACCTACCTTGCAGCGCGCCTAATGGTGAAGGCTCCCTTTCCGTCTGGTGGCGCACGGCGCGGCAGGCCACGCCCAAGCCGATGCACAAAGGGCTCACAACCGCAACGCTGCTGGTCCCTTGGATGACCTGGAAGCATCGCAACGATTGCGTCTTCAATGCTGCAACTCCATCGACTAGCATCTTGGTAGCAAGGATAAAGGAAGAAGCCGCGCTTTGGGCTACATGCTCGTGCTTTCATGACCTCGTGTCATCCTCCCACAGACCTGGGACGTCCACTGATGTTTTTGTGTTTTTGCCTGTACCGGAGCCTCCTAGGAGGATGTAACAAACTGTCTCTCTTTTCAATATAATGAAACGCAAAAGCCTTTTTGCGTTTTCTCGAAAAAAAAAATGGTGATTTTTGATTATTTGATAGGGCAAAGAAAGATATGGTTCTATCTATATGCTAGCTAGCTAACAGAAGCCATTACTCTGATAAACTGTTTCACAACAATAACTACAATTCAAGTACCTGATTTGACTAAAAATGAGGTAGAAAAACACAATTACCTCATATACTAGAGCACTTTTGCTAAGCATGGCTGAGCACCCCCTTCCATCTTCTGTGGAAAAGGAGAAAAGGCCCATCATACCATTTTCTGGGAAGTTTTCTACCCTCAACCAGCAAGAAAAAGATAGTCCTCTATTATAAGGCCATTGAAATGGAGATTTTATTTCTATACCCTATCAAAGAAAAGGAATATGTAAGACCATCACCACATTATGTATTGTATGCGTGTAGTATCTGTGACTTATAAAATGTTCAAAAGACACATGAAAATGAAATAGATAAATTGATGTTAGTGGCAGAACATCATGGTCAAATGTTATATGCAACCATAATTAACTCCACACAAGGTAACATATGTCTAGAAACATACAACATGTACAAGTACTAAGATGGCAGAAATTCATCCCCAAAAGGCTAGGAAATCATTAGGAACACTCACACAACTTGCTACCGTGGTTGCATAGCCACACCTTAGTGGTGTCAAACTCTCTACAAACCCATTTTCAGTGCAAAAAAAAAACTAATTTTCACCCAGGAAACACTGAGAGTTCAAAACTTCACAGCCTGTCACTATTAACATGGATAATAAAACAAAAAAATTATAAGTGATAAATAAATATGACAGAACGCACAGAATCATGGCCACTGAACTCAAAAAAAGCTTCTGGGCCCTTTTCTTTGAGCATGTGGCTGAGACTTCTCAAAAGCAAAGAAGTGTGCTTCTGCTTGGCACTAATCTTCTCGCTGCGTAAGAGGGCAAAGATTTTCCGAATATCTTTCCCACATATGCTGTGTGCGCCAATAATCTGAATCAACTCTGCAATTACGTTAACTGTATCATCCTTCTCTTCTATTGAAAACCAATCAAGAAGAATACTAAGCAACCCTGCTCTGAAACTATAAGTTCTATTTGTAATGGATTGCTTCAGCAACTGCTGCAATACAACAAGCCCATAATGCTGAAGTGATGTGCTGCTCTGCCAATCAGAAATTGCTGATGTTACAAAAAATGTAAACCATAAATTAAATTTTATCAAAGGATGGTAATCACATCTCTGTGTGCGAGAGAACAGACCTTCTGTAAAATGTTCAAAAGTAATACAACAACGTCTTCGTTCTGAGAAATAAGTTAAGAAAACATTTATGAGAATGATACAAGAATGAAGCACAATAATTAACTGGGCCCAGCAATGATAACATCATGTTAAATTGGTTCAAAGATACTAGCCTTTATAGTTGTTTTCTCATTTATCTCAAATTTCCCATCAACTAGCATATTAAGCAATGCATCCAAGAGCCTCTCACTTGGCAACATTTTGTAATAATCCAATAGCAAGCTCTGTAATGTTTGATAACCCACACCAACTAGCACTCTGAATGCGGCCTGACAAGACAAACCAAGACTAATTAGCACAACAGACAAAAAAGCTTAAAACAACGTGACAACGATATGATTACCTTTGAAGCATTATTTCCTTCAAGCAGTAAGGTTAACGCCTCAAGGACATTAAGTACCAAGCGCTCACCAGTTGCCTCATTGAAAGTTCCGTTTAACAAAGAGATAATATGCAGAAAGCACCCTTCGCTACAAATAGATTTTGATAGTACTAGGCAAAATGGAGTATAAAAGTGTATTTGTCAACATATTATGTCACTTATAGTAGAAAACAAACACTACTGCTATTTCAATTGCTATATGCCAAGAAATATACGAGAACCTACCATGCGGTCCATCATAATGATCTCTCTCATGCTGACCAGTAGATCAATTAACAATTCCGAATTGACCTTTTCATTTTCATTTGCTTGTGTGAAGTTCTCTAAATATTTGGAGCATAGATGCAACTTTGCAGCATGATCTCGTGCTGAGGATGGAGGCAACTGATTACAATAAATTATAAGAATAATTTAGCTCCAAAAGTTATAACAATATTAACAGAGGGAAATTTGAGATAAAACACAGTTTTACCCTAAATAAGGCAAGAACTTGCTCCAGTACTAGTTTCCGTAGGCTCTCTTCTTCAAATAAGTTGAATAAACACTCAATACATTCAGCATTGTGCAAAACTAGAATTCTTCCATCACTAGATATAGTTACATAATCTTTAAGGAGGTTTACACCTAATTTTAGGCATGTAAGAGTGTGATCAGTTCTGTCCTCAGGTGAAGTCATCTCAATATTTTCTGTCCGAGAACCATCTCTATCGATGGTAATTTCAGGACGAGGCAAATTCCTGGAGTTTCGTAGTCCCTGTGCTTGAAGGCATGCGACCTTAAGGACTCTAGTGATTGCATCCAAGGATATGAACGAATCTAAAGTTTGTTCTGTGGCAAGTTGTAGAATAACACGAAAGCATTTAAGAAGAATGCTGGCCACCACCGCATCTGAAACGCAATGCTCAAGTGCATCCACTAGTGCTGAGCATTCTGGCTACAAACAACGAAAATAATATAATAAGAAAAGAACTCAAAATAATAGAAATATCATTATTACAGAATAATATAAAATATAAGGTAACAGAAGTGAAAAGACTGTACCAGATTATATGTGTTTTCATTAAGTGTCGCAGCAAATTCCAGAAAGGAAATAGCTTCCACTTGAAGAATGTTAACATCAGTCCGATATGAGCTTTGAGAATCAGTTGCTGTCCTATTATTTCTGACATTGTCATTTTGGTTCTCTGTACCAATATGAAATTGGATGTCTTCCACAGATGACCCAACATAGAAACAGTCTTCGGAGAATATCAAGTCCCATACACCTTCCTCTCGAAAAGCTGTGAGTAGAGCTGGCGCTGAAACAAGAACCCTTCTGAATGTACGGATTGTGTAAATTTGAATGGTTTTGGCTAATATCCTGTAGTGTGAGTCACATCATACAGGGAGCATTTTGTCATTAAATGAGTTGGGAAAAGGTAATCTTCAAAGCTTCAAACATACAGATCTTCAATGAATTCAACTTAAGAAAAAACAATCTACAATGTACAGCAGTTTCTGTACCGTCAAACTAATCCACTGCATAGGTAACAGTTGCAGTATAAACTAGAACAGTTTTTTATGGGGTGTACTACAGAATATTGTTAGTCACTTGCCCAATAACTAATAGATTGAAGTCGGGTTTGACTGACATATTGATCATTGCATGTTACTCCCTCCGTCCCATAATATAAGAGTGTTTTTGACACTACACTAGTGTAAAAAAGGCTCTTATATTATGGGACGGAGGGAGTAGAATTTAGCTTCAGAAAATATCAGCTAAACTCCATGGTTGCTAAAATACATTAGCTTCAGATATCTTCCATGGAGCAAATGAAGCAGCTAGGTAGCATTGAACGAAGTAACAGAACACTGTAGTTAACTATTCTAGCTTTAGAGAATATTCATGCCAGTACATTTAAAACTTACTTTATATGGCTTGGTAATTCCGATTCACAAGCACAAGCTTTGATGCAAAGAAAGACTGTTAGGAGAACCCTTATCATCCATCTAACAGATTGCTCCTGATAAGCTGATGGGATGGATGCCGAAATTTGGTTGATAGCAGTTTCATCAGAACAGCATTTTCATTTACATTTGAGGGGAGAATAAAAGAGCAAAGGGCAATGCTCAACTTTAGAGAATAGTCATTCCATTCTGTTATTTTAAGAAAATGAACTGGACCAGAGATAGAATTTAATGCAAGAAGAGTTTTTGTAGTATCCTTTTGCCGGTGAGACTCCTGAATCATAAATGCAGGCCAACTGATGCTATTTGCAAATTTATGCACCAATCCATTTTCGCATAAAAATTCCAAGTTGTTGACATTGCCAAATCTGAACAGCAGTCAAGGACCAAATATGGGGAAAATACTAAAACAGTATAATATCGAAGTTTAAATGCGCTATTAAATTCTTCAATATTATTGTAAGTCTTTTCTTTCAAAGAAAACGCAACAGGCCCTGCGTCTCGATGCATTGATAGAAGGAATAGAATTTGTCAAGAAAATGCATAAACAACACTCTTTTTGTTTCTTGGTAGAGCATAGTCAAAACGTACATTAATCTGTCCAATGATAAAGAAGCGTATTGATGTTCTTTATGTTTAGAGAAGCGTATTAATATTCTGAAACATATTGTGATCGCCAATTAAAAGTAGTTTAGAGCACAGGATACACTGCCTCACTCAGAATTTCCAGATATAGTAGCTGCAGAAGAAGAATTTCACCCCTATAAAAGCATGGTAATGTCAGAACATAAAAGTGGGGATGAAATATATAAGGTGAGCTAGCACAGTAGAGCTGAACTCTTAACCTAGCAGGTTCTCATCCTAATATTTCACAGCAGATTTTTCAGAAACAAATTGTTCATTGCAGAACTTTCCTGTTATCACCCGTAATAGAGCTTGCAAATTTTCTACAAGTTGTACAAGCAATTGGAGAAAATTTAATGAAAAAGTTGTAAACAAATGTAAGACGTTTTAGGTCACTAAAATAGTGACCTAAAATGTCTTACATTTCTTTACAGAGGATGTAAATAACAGTCTAAAGACTAACTCTGATGTATGAGTGTATATGATTTAAAGAACTGCAACTGTATGTTCCACATTGTCAACCACTCTGCCCCATAAATTTGTCGGAAAAAAATAGATATCAAATTTGAAAACTAATATCATAGATAACATTTATATTTTGAAACTGACACTCAAAAACGAAAATGCCAAACTTAACGATTTCAAATAAATTTTAGTTTCAATTTGAATATGGAATGGATATAGAAATTCCGCATTCACATTATATATGTGCTAAAATTAAATAAAATGGCATCTTTAACTTAATAGTGAATTTTGATACGATTTTTTGCAAAGCAATGTTGCATTTTGACTTTTGCAATATAATTTTAACTGGGAACTAGAAAACTCTTAGGTATATGTAGTTTGCATATTAACCAGAATGTTTGCCGTTATGGGTATAATACGAGAGCATAAGGTAAGGAAATATGAAATGAAAAACAGAAGTATTGTAGGTACACCTTTCATCTCTTGATATAGATGAATGCTTTGAAACTGAAAATTTATTTGAAGGAAGTCCTAATCCATCCAGTAGAATTTCCAGCCCACCAATGCTTCTGAAATGATTCTGTGCATGGGTACCAGATATAGTTGATCTAAGGGTGCACAAAGTGGTAAAATGAAGTGAGAGATCAGTCCACTGCTCTTTCAAATTCAGCCTCTGAATGACCCGTAACAGTTCTGCAGTAACATTTCTATGTTTTATCAAATAATAAAAATGATAGAAATTCAATAAGAGACATACGATGACATTGTAAATTACAGATGGATCCACCGGCAAACATCTATAGGCATTCACTGCTTGTGGTCCATGGTGCTTACAACTTTGTACTAAAGTTATACTAGAGCAGTGTCAATTAATTTCGATCGGAGGGAGTAGTGCTATTTTGTTCTTCACTACTTTCGTTCTTAAACACAAAAGATTGAAGTAGAAGTATGATTTTCCATCTATCAATAAAAAGCTAACTTTAATCAGTGAACTGTGCAGACAATGTCTATGCCCTTTTCTGTAATTGGTGTCCCTTTACACATCAGGATTCTCCCTAAGTCCTCTCTTTAGTTTAAAAAATACGAAGTATAAATCATCAATGAGGAGTAATTAACATAAGGCTCCTAACAGCAAACCTTCAATCATCGACATTTGAAACTTCTGGAATCTATTGTCAAGGAAGAACGAAGGCTTTATATGACAATCCAGTAAAGTAAACAACAGATACTACTGCACTAATGTATGTTTGAGAAAAAAATTGCAGAATTTCAATTTTGATAAACAGCTAAAGGGCAACTTTACCTACTAACCGATTGACACAACCAGCTTCCAGCACAAGAATAATAGCCTTTTGCTGCCAATGTTGAAGTGCATCAGGAATGGTGTTTTCTGGAATACTTGGAGAAACCGTAGCCAAATAACTGCTCGATCGGACATATTTAGTAGTATCGACAAAATAGGGGTCCCTTGTAGCAGTTGGTTCCAACTTCATGAAATTTGAAATTATTGTGATTATGCATATGAGTATCTTTAGCATCATCCTTGTATTTTCTACTGCTTGATCTGAAGATTGGTCATCTACAGCATGCAAACTGTTCAAGGCTTTCAGCTGATCAACAGCGCTGAATATACCAAAGACGAAAGAGTTATTTAACATTTTGCATAGTGACCCATCAAAATCAGATGCAGGAAAGTATAGGTAAGCTAACAAGAAATAATGGTACAACTGGAACATTTAGTAACGAAAATAAGAAATTACAGTTGAACATAGAACAAGTAATCAGAACACATATCCAGCACCCAGAGATAATTCTCGAATGTACCAACATCTGAAGAGAAATGCTACCTTTTAATAGAGAAGTAACCTTCTGCACGCCACCATAATAGCTAAATACTCTACAATTATGCACGGAGCGAGTCAGAATAGTCAGGCACTCCAGGACATGCAATCTTTCAGCGCTTAATTCCAGGGGTTCTAGTTGGTCCGAATGCTTTGGAGAAGATTCTGGACTGGTGCCACCTAATAATGCAATACAGGAGCAGATGTGAATCCATTTATCACAGTAAGAGCCAAAATCACAAACAGTATCATAAAAAATCAGCAACACATTCCCATGTAATAGTACATGCTCCCATAGCATTGATGTATTTTGGTTAAGGCATTTGCTCGTATAACCTCACTAGAACTCGAATTTATCATGTACAGCACTGCCTGCAGACAAATGCCTGGATACTGCAGTAATAATTTAGCATGAGTGGTGATCCGGTATGACATGGATGTTGGGGTAACATTAGTTAATGCTAAATTTGGTATGTTAGCGGCATTTAGAAAGAGAACTTTTCTCTTTTCGATATACTAACTACATAAGACCATCTTGCACACAAACATAACAATGAAATCCTATAAAAATTGGTCAGGATTTCCACACCGAAATAGATTCCACATTGGAGGACAACACACTAGTTGCTAGCTATGTTTTTAAAGCGTCCCTAAGGCGACGCCTAGGCGTCGAAGCGCTCCCCTCCGCTTTGGAAAATCGACCGCTTTGGGCGCCTAGGCGTCCAAAGCGCCCGCCTAGGCGTCGCCTAGGCGCCAAAGTGCCCCCCCTCCCTAAGGCGGTAAGGCGTCACCTTAAAAACATAGGTTGCTAGCTGACTCAACAAAAGAAGCAAAAGGTGTTGGACTGACGGAAGCACTAGTTGCTAGCTGACACCTAACTTAAGTAGGTTACTTAAAGGGATAGGACTAAAACTACGGAACTTTTGTTATTGTCTCTAAGAGAAGCTCTATGATTACTTTTTGTTGTCGGACAATGCACACTCTCTTCTCTTTGGTCACTATATTATGTCCACTAACGGCATCAAAGGACCATGCTACCTCTCTTACATTTGCTCTGAAAATATAAAGATCAAAAAAGGAGAAGTTAGCCCCGCCTACTAGCATTATTGTTGGCAAGACCATTCTCTTGCTTTGCTTTTACTTAAATGAGTCAAACTACATGTGACCTAAGGGCATCTCCAAAGCGGATCCTCAAACCGCCAAGACACGCCGGTTCTGACGTGTTTTGCCATCCAACAATGTCCTGTATCCGTCCGCCGACCGGTCCGGACGCACTTTTTCCCGCAAACCCGAGACAAACGTTGGGGTGGGGTGGGGGGGGGGGGGCGGGCTTTGCGGGAGTCCAGACGGCAGCCACGTAGGCCCGAAACCCCCACCAAAACCGCTCTCGGACCCCACACCTCCATCCTCCCTTCTTTGTCTGCATTCGCTTCCTCTCTTGCCATCGCCGCCGCCCCACCACACCCCTGCTGGAAGTCGACAGGTCCATCACCTCCGATGGTACACCCCGGGCTCAAAGCCGCTTCTCCTCTACCGTGTTCCACACTTCTCCTCCGACCGCCGCACAGGTACCATCCGCTTGTACGATACTCACCATGCCTAGCATTTGTTCAGTGAAATGCCCGTGCTAAAAAATTTGTCCCTTCTTCTTTGAAGCAATGGATTCGGATATGGAGTACATAGACGAGCACTATGTTGAGTCATCCGACGGCTCGTCCGACAAGGACTACAAGGATGAAACGGTGATGATGCAGGCGGTCCTTGCAGACATGGAGCGTGTGGAAGAGCATGTTCTCAATTTCAAGGGATCGATCAAGGGTCATCGAGTGCTCAACCGCAATAGGGTACGCGGCCATTTGACGCCGATGGATTTACTACTGTGCCTTCGATGCCCTCTTTGCTGACAATTTTCACAGGCGCTTCCGGATGCGCAAAAATGTCTTCGATCGTCTCTACCATTGCGTCCGATCCTTTGATGACTACACCATCTTGAAGGACGCCGTGGGAAGGATTGGGTTCTCTGGTTACCAAAAGTGCACAGCCGCATTATGGATGCTTGCATATGGCATAACCGGTGATTCCCGGGACAAATACCTACGAAAGTCTGAGAGCACATGCAGAGATGTCATGGTCAGGTTTGCAACTGCCGTGGTCAAGGTGTTTGGACCCCAATACCTTAGATAACCAACTGTGACAGACACCAAGAGGCTCTTGGCAATTTTGAAAGCAGGAGGGTGGTCAGGTTTCCGCAAATCTCTTGACTGCATGCATTGGAAATGGAAGAACTGCCCAAAAGCTTTACTAGGGCAATATCAGGGTCATGTTAAGAAGCCCGCCATCATTCTTGATGCAGTTGCATTAAATGATCTTTGGATTTGGCACGCTTTTGGCAATGCCCGGACTCACAATGACATCAATATGTCAGAAGCTATCACCACCGCTTGCTAGGCTGACTGAAGGAGAAGCTTCTCTTGCCACTATACTGTCAATGGGCATGAGTACAACATGGGCTACTATCTGGTTACGACATCTATCCTTCGTGGGCTACCTTTTGAACACCATCTCTAACTCACTTGGTCAGAAGAAGTCTCACTTTGCTCAAAGACAAGAAGCAGCTAGAAAGGATGTTGAGAGGGCATTTGGAGTTCTGCAACCACGTTTTGTAGTTGTTCGTGGACATGCTAAACAATGGGATCCAGAGACCTTGTGGGAGGTGATGACATGTTTTGTGATATTGCATAAACATGATCGTGCAAGATGAGGGTGGCCATGCTGCTGCAGGTCTTGAATTTGAGAACATGGGTGATCTTATGGAATTTCCAGACAAGAATCCGACCACATTTGAAGAGTTTGTTCAAATGCATCAACAAATTCGGCATCAAGCAACTCACGAGCAACTGAAGGAAGATCTGATTGAGCATCTATGGGTGGTCAAAGGGGAGAACGATGTTGGAGTGTAATATTTGAAGTTTTAATATTTGAACAACCGCTGCATTTGAAGCTAAACTGAAATTTTATATGCGGCTATTTCAGCGTGCGGACTTTAAAAAAAATGGGGCCGGATGTACGCGGATAGCATTGGATGGCCGGCTCCCGCATGCGTGTCTGCGGATGGATGCGGGAGGAAATTTACAGGTCGGTGTTGGAAATGCCCTAGCCCTAATAATGAAAAAACAATAAAACCACAAGAGTGCATCTTTTAGTGGCTAGAAAAACAGCAAAGCTGCGCTTTGTAGCAAAAGCGTCAAAGAAGTTACTGTGATACCCCATCCCATTAGTGGAGGCCCATGTGGTCCAAGTATAGTTGTATGGTGGAATTAGTCTCACATGGAGAGTTTAGATACAATTGGACCAACATATATGTCATTGTGTTCCAAACTTACGACCTCTGGGTTAAGCCTTTTCCATTAAGACAGGATGAGAGTGTAAGAGGGGTGCTACGCATACATGGTCCAGCCCTACAGGTGGAGTAAGCATTAAGAAATTTGGGCTAGCATGTTACCGTTCACGATCTTTTCTCAACACCTAATTCCAAACTTCTCAAGTCCCATGTATAATAGAACATCTATATATACTATGAACATAAATAGTAGGTGGGCCCTTGTATAGCGACTTGAGAGACTCTGGCTATATAGTAGAGGCACTTACTTTCAGTGATAGTTGAAGTTATTAGAGAAATTTCCTGGATCAGAATAAGAATGACCTCAGAAGGATGCCCATAAGAGCATCCAACGACTGTTTCATCAGATCCCAATTCTTGCGTAACCAATTCTTCAATATGGTATGGACCCCAGTCTCTGAATGTTTGTACGAATTGTAAGACAAAAATTTGCAGTGATTTCTCCTTTTCCTCCTGTAAAAATTATTGCAAAGAGATACAAGATATAGTACTGACTGAATTGCTAATAAATACACTAATTAGTTTATCATAAAGCACAAGTACATACAGCTATGCTAATACTTAACAGAAGTCGAATCATATTTATCAATCATTGTTGTTACTGCTAAGCTTCATGCACTAGGCAACGCTGGCTCGAGAGGCCTATACATGGACACAAAGGGGGGGAACAAGAATTTTGGATAAATTGTAAAGCCAGGACTTGAACTCAAGACCTTGGACCTTGATACCATTTTAAGCTTCATGCACTAGCCAATGCAACCAAAAGTCCGAACCGATGAAAAGAGCTAGGCAATCCACATTACATTTAACACCCCTCTCACGTGTGACGCGGAAGTCAACACGTGAATAGACTCAAAGGTATGGCTCAAGAGGCTTATATACCGACACAGATGGGGGACAGCAGCAATTTTTGAATAAATTGCGAAAGCCAGGACTTGAACTCAAGACCTTAGGCCCCAATAGCATATTAAGCTTCATGCACTAGCCAATGCAAAGTCCAAACTGATGGAAAGGGCTAGGCAATCCACATATGCACTTCAACAGTTACAACACTTAAGGCTTTGAATGTTATATTTCTTGAAAAACAAAGTTGTACATTGTAGCTTCAAACAACATGTGTGAATACAATTATCATCATACTGGGAGTAGTTCTAATTCGAAGTGCAACTCGACTTGAAAGTTAAGCATTCAACCTTGTTACAACAAACCAACTCTAAGCCCAATGGACAAACAAGTAAACACAGCCAAATGGAAGTATTAAACTTCACGTTTGGCTTTAAAATATAAGTTTTGTCTATAGATATTATGTCTATTTGATACTTCTCACGTGTTGCACTAAGACAGGAAATTACTCAGTAATGAAACGGATAAGAACCGAAACACAAACATTAAGTAAACATGACTAGTCCTTTATCCTCGTACGTTACATCAAAGTATAGAGACAATACATCTAACAAAAGTAGACTGGACATCTTTGTCAGGTGTACATTCCTAATTATGAAAAGGGTTGTTCAAGACTCCCTCCTCATACGTTACATCAAAGTATAGAGACAATACAACAAACTAGCAAGCTTCAGGGAAATACCTTATCATGGGCATTCTCATACTTCTGCCAAAGTGTACTTAAGACTCCCTCCTCGGTGCTATCACTAGAACGAGATGAAAAATAATGAGAACCAATCATGCTGATGTGCACATAACAATCAAGTCGTTTGATGATATATTTTCTGTATGAACCATTACAGACTATATGATACAGTGTCAAATGTACCAGAATATTAAACAATTTCCTAACTGGCAAGCATATGGTGTGCTGTTCCACGTAATGTCATGGAAGGCAGGTATTGTGTTGCAGCAACATATCCCAATCATTAAATAAGAAAGGAGTTCATGGAGTTAAAATCAGTCAATGCATTACTGTCTTTAATGCTTTTGTAACATGAACACCTGCTCCACGGTCCATGGTAGCCATGGTTGCACGCTCAATGCAAACCATATGTATAACCATTTTAAAACAACTCGGAAGCAGTGGATGTATTATACAGGGAATGCAGGCAAGTTAAAAAGGCCCTAATACTAGTAACCAGACAGCAGCAAGTGAATAAATGTTGTTTTCCTTAGGTGGAACGGAATGCTTTCGCCTGGCTTATAAAACACAAAACTGGAACAGCAAATGCAAGTAGTGTAGCTCAGGATATGAGTTTACAGTACAAGTTCAGGCTCAACTCAGTGAATAAATTTCATAGCTCTTCTCTAGAAACAATTCATAGCTGGACACTAAAACAAAAGCCCCAGCACTACTCAGAATCCACACTGAGTTACCCCGGTCGTGTCGGCATCGTTCTCATGTAACATGCATTTCCCACAGTTCATGAACCCGTGGACATTACTGTGACAACAGAGACAGACGAAAATCGCACCCAGATTTCTGCGACCGAACACGCGCCGGCTCCCATCACTAGAGGCTAGGTCACGTACGGGCAAGTGGGGACACGCGCGCGAATCGAGCCATCGCGCCGGGCGAGCAAGTCGCATGTCCCAATGCGGGTCGATGTGATGTACCTGAAGACGACGCGGGGCGCGGGGGCGTCGTCGAGGTCGGCGCCGCGGAAGGAGCCGCCGCGGACGGAGGGGAGGGGGCGCGGGCGGCCCTGGCTGCGGCGACTTGCGGAGCAGATCGGCGACGCCCCGCACGAGGTTCATCGTTCGCGTCCGGCCGACCGACCAGAGCCTGCGGCTACCAGCACCGGCGCATCACCACCACCGCCACCACCGGCCGGCGAACTCGATTCGAATCCGGGCGAGACGCGATCTAGATGCGGGGGGCGGGGAGATCGCGGGCGAGGGGCGGAAATTTTCTCCGACGGGAGTGTGCGTGCGGGCGTGCGACGCGTGCGCCGAGCTCGCGCCTATGTTTAGACCCCGCGAAATGGAGGGAGAGTGGAGAGGAGGACTGGGATTTGGGAAGGGGGAGGGGGAGGAGGGGCTGGGGATTTGCGGGAGGGAGGGGAAAGATTAGGGGCCGTTTTGGAAAAGTGGGCTCTAATCCGTTGGCTATTTCAAGCAGATTGCTCTCCACCCTGTGTTCGCGTCTTGCGCGCTTACGCGGAACGGTGATGAAGGCGTATTTTATCTGGTAAGTTTTGTGTTTTTTCGGTGCATCCTTTTCCTTTCCTTCTTGGACGTTAATAATCGACGAATGATGACAAACGCCGATCGAATCCCGTGAGATCCGTCGGAGACAAATCTTCACACGCTCTCCAACGATGCTAGAAACATCATCGGGATAGGGGTTAGGCGAGAAGGACCAGATTCTATCTTCAGAGAACAGCCGCCCCTCGCCTCTCTGAGCAGGACATAAAAATGTTGCATTTTTAGTGACGTTATCGAACGGTTACTTCGACACGGCCGAGCAAGCTTGCATGCGATGTCTCCAGCTGATTTTAAGTGTGCATGGATGCATATGAGATGACAATGCTGATGTTAAAGTTTCATCAAAATTTAAAATTTAAAATATTTTGTAACTCAAACTGTCAGTCCGATTTAAAATCAGTTCTCACTGTTAAATTCATTGCGCCGACACCTTCGAAAGTGGCTATCATGTTGATATGTTTCCACAATTTTTTGGAGGTTAAAAGTTACCATGTTGCAATTTGTAAGTTATGAAGTTGCTCATGCTCAAATTCCCGGGTACGGAATTGAAACTTTTTACAACATTTCAATTGTTTTTTCTAGGTCAGGAATTATCACCCTTTTTATCCTATAAATAGCAATTTTATTTACTCATAATTTAGCATCAAGCGGATAGAAAAAGCATGATGATCGACATCTAACCTCTGCAAAGCTAAGCTTAGGATGTACACATTCAAGACAAAAAGTCTTAACAAATAAAAAAATATATGTCACATGGGATCAAAACTATGTCTTGTTGAGGGAGGTGGTGGACTCAACCAAAAATTATGTTGCCACCTATGTTGGATAAAATCTCCCGGCCACTCGAACCAACCGCGTACACGCCGCCTTAAATAACGATGGTACTTTGTTTTATGCAGTGTAGGCTACATAAGAAGGCAATGCGTACATTAAAAAATAACATGCATAGGAGAGGAGTTTTCGCCATTAAAAATAATATCATTTCTGTCTAGCCAAAACGACCATGGTAAGGCAAACACTCCTATCCTTAATTATTAGTTACTCCCTCCATAAGAAATATAAATAGCATTTAGTGTCCCGTCAAGCTAGTGTCCATTTTGAATTTGACCATATAGAACGTGAAAACTTGCATTAAAAATGAGGCGTTTGATTCAGTGAAAAAATAGTGTGCTATGATAAAATAAAGTGGCCTTTAAAATATGGTATTAGTGTGCTATTAGCGAGACATTGTACACTGGTCTATTTAACGAGGTATTGCCCAAAACGCTGTAGCGTGCTTTTAGCGAAGTTTAAAATATGTCAAGATTTTATGTAGTTAGTTAAACAACTATAGCATGTCCCCCTAATCACATCCCCGAAAGATTGTTGAAATTCAGCCAGGAAGCCATCCGCCTGAGGAGTAAATTATAAAATACCATCACAGTTGGGTCAAAGTTATCAATGCTTCACATAAAAACCACCAGAAAACATGTATTTTGGTGGGTGTTTGATGACTTTTGCACAATTTCGGTGTTTTCTTTTTGCAATTTACTCTGAAACGTTCCATCTAGAAAAACGCGTCTCGAATTTTGTCTTCAAAAACTCATTTATCATCTTCGAGATTCTTATAATAATTAGTGATGCAATCGTTGAGAGGTTCATCCCCTTCAATTCGGCCCTTATTCTGATCCATCACAGAAATATCTTCTTTATGTGTCTGTCATTGACCAGTATTTCATATTATCATCGCCTTCGACAGAAAAATGTGCCTTTGAACGTTGATACCATTTGATCTCTTACTCTCACACAGGATTGGTAATTTGCCAGTTTAATTCTTGCTCACACAAAAGGCTGGCAATTTGCTTGTTTAATTCAAGTTCATCTACATACATCCATACCATCAAGTAATAATGTAGCACTACCTCTGTAACTAAATATGAGGCGTTTTGCAGTTCAAAATATGAGAGCAAGCAAGATGCTTGCCATACATAACATTTTGCCTACAATTTCCAGGAAAAGAATCACGAATAGCACCGGCACGCCGCTACAAATACAAACCATCTCAAAGCTTGTTTTCAGTCAAAAGAATTTGGAGCTCAGCAACCTGATTCTCAGATTCAGTCACCCCTTCATGACACGAAAACTGACTTCAGAGCGGCCTCGTCCGGCGGCCGGAGGCGCGGCCGCAGAGGAGCGCGTTCTTGGGGATGGGGTTCTCGTCCCGCCACGAGTTGGCCGGCGAGTAGACCCGCAGGTAGAACTGCTGGCCCAGGTACTGCCTGCCCCAGCTCTCCGACCTCACGTTCCACATCCCCACGTTGTCCAGCGGCATGTAGATCGCCGTCCACGCCCCAGGATACACCTGAACCACATTGTCAAAGTTCAGACCTAAATTCAGACATGTCTGTTCCTTCTTCCTTGCAGTGGTATGATGAGCATCACAGAGCTAATTGCCACTGGAGATGAACGTACCTGCAACGTGTACCGGGCGATCGCGTCCCTCAGGTTGTAGTTCTGACGGCTCGCCGGCGTCCACTGCCCTCCGTCCATCCTGCAGTTCAATTTCCACCCAGAAATCAATGGTTAGTCACACAAATTACTGTGTTAAACCAAGCCCATGATTTGCAAGAATGGCAGCAAGCGAACTCACCCGGACGACCCAGAAGGCGTGGCCGCCGATGTGCCAGGACTGCACGGAGCCCTCAGCGTTCTCAAAGACGACCTCCACGTAGTCCCGCATGTTGGACGCCATGACGGCCGTCTGGAGGTGCAGGGGCCGCCGGACGGGCTGTCCGGCATGCTCCCCGGCGTGAACACGCCCTGGATGTTGTAGAAGTCGGCCACCTTGAGCGGGGTGTCGGCCGGGATGAAGGACACGCTGTTCACCGCGTACCTCAGCTTGCCGTTGATGGTGGCACGCGAGTTGGCCAGCCTCATCGTTCTCGTCGTGTTCACTTGGCCATAGTGGTACGACCCTGAGGGTTCGGCCTTGGTCCGCTCGCCGTCAGGTTCCACCTGCGTTCATCATTCAGAGAGTTTCAGTCGTTCAGAGTAGCAGCATATGTGACTTCAGTTTTTGTCAGTCATTCAGAGTAGCAGCACGTGTGACTTCAGTTATTTCAGCTAAGATGATGTAGAGATGGATGGACAGTCTTACCGGATGGATCGAGCCTGATTCAGAGACCAGTCGATCTCGATAGTCGGCCCCGGGGGAGGCGGCAATGCCGCTGGGACACCATTCGAGTTGCTGTAGTGGAGCATGGCGGTGTTGGTGAGCACGGGGTTGGTGAAGCGTGTCGAGACGACGATGGTGTAGTCCTGGGGTGGCTGGTCGGCCGTCACGAGGAATGAGTAGGACTGGCCGAGGTGAACGTCGAGCGAGGAGTAGGTGTTCTGCATGGTGTGCGATCCCTCCACCTCCACCAGGAGCAAGGAATGGCCCTGGATCCTTATGTTAACCGAGGTTGAGATGCCGACGTTTGACACCCGAAAACGATATGTTTTCCCTGCGAAAGATTACATCAGGCTAGTTCAGTACAACTCTGTCTCTGTCTACCGAAAAATGAAGTACTTGTCAGCTATTTTTGCCCTCTGCTTTGCTACACTGAAAATTTTACCTTGGTCTACTGTGAACCTGTTGCCATTCGAGCCATGGCCATTGATAAGGAGCCCATCAGGGAAGGGAAGGTCGTTACCACTGTCCAAAATGCCTTTCAAATCCTGCAAAGTTTCGAGTTTCAGTTCAGGTTTACCATTCTTTTCGTGAAACGCCGCACTGCGATGCCAGCAAAAACATGAGCTTACAGTGTGGTTGAGCTTGAACCAGTCACCAGTCAAGATGGTGAAATCACCGGCAGGGGGGTCGAATGGGACCGGGATCCTGGGGCGGCTAAGGACCCTGATGCCACCGTACCCGCCTGCCGCCTTATGGAACGCGAGAGAAGGGAAGTAGTAGTAGCTCCCGATCTGGTCCTTGAACTGCATGTTGTAGGTGAAGTTGCCCCCCGGAGGGATCGGGCAGTTTGTGCCGTACACGCCGTCTTGCCATGAGCTCCTCCTCTGCTGAATCCCCTGCCTGCAATGTATGAACCATCAGACCATGTTACGCTATTCATTACCGAAAAAGGCTTTCGCCCCGCTTTATAGATAAAGCCCAACATCCAAACATAGTTCGACCATAACACACACACACACGCACAAGTCTGACCACGGCAAGAAGTCATAGGGTTAATGCTGAGGGCACAGCTCAACAAGCCCTGAAAAGCAGAAAAGGCACGCACAAATACAGTTAAAATTCAGCATGGCTCGCCCAGCTCATATACAGAACTACTCCCTCCGTTCCAAATTACTCATCGTAGAAATGAATGTATCTAGAACTGAAATACATCTAGATACATCCATACCTGCGACAAGTAATTCAGAACGGAGGGAGTAGTTAGAAGCAGCTTCATGTATTTCTCTCACAATAGTAATTCACATGGCTTTTCTTGGCGATAAGTCCCAAGTTGGGGGATACAAGGTACATGGTTGCCACACTTGAAAGGCAAAAGAATGCAGGAACCGCATCAGCCTGCTGCACGTGCCAAATGCTGAAAACACTAGGCCCACTGATACCAGTTGCACACTTGTTTCTTTCGTTCACCACTGATCTGATCTGTAGTGAAAGCGAAAGCACGGCCAAAAGAAGTTAAAAAAAATGGTATTGTTTGTGAGAGGATAGAGATGCCACTGGATCTGAGAAGGGCATCAGATCCCGTCTAGAGCTCAACAAATCCCGACATTTGTTTGCCTGCCCTGAGGCTGAGACAGCTCATTCCCGGGGACATCCGTCACGAGCTCTGCCACTGCCGACTGCCGAGGCGCTTACTAAATGGAGATTTACACATGTGTCTGCTCCATCTACTGAACCAAATTTAACTGCCCACTTGCACTGTTGCACAGTTGCGCAGGTGATGTCCTCGGCTGGGAGTCGGCGTATTCTTCCATATATGTTGACATTTGGAAAATAACTCTCCCATCCCAACAACGGAGTATACAGGTAGTAGTGTAAAAAAAAGAAAGGCATTTACCCGGTAATTTCAGTAAAAAGAATGCTGTAAAAACAGGAAGGGGAAAAAACATGCCCATACATTTCGATTTCACAGCATAATCTAGGCCATATATATACGCGAAGACATGAATATATGTGTGGCAGTTAGATAAGCTCGGAAATGAGCCGGCCGGCGGCATTCCAGCGTCGAGAGAGAAGCATCTGTGCCGAGCTTGAAATGAAGACCGGCCAAACTGGGGAGAGGCACCGACACGTACAGTGGAAACGTACGGGCAAAAGAAGAAGGGGGAAAAAATGAGATAATGACCAGGAGAGGAGGAATGGGGCGGGCAGGTTGTTGAAGACGTTGATGACGATGTTGTCGTTGGTGACGGCGTCGATCTGCGGCCCCGGGAACTGCCCGTTGATCAGGATCCCCTGCACCGCCGCCGGCATCAGCCCAAGAACAGAGCAGGAAGAAGAAAGAAAAAGAAGAGCGCAATGCACCTGCTGCTTGACGCCGAGCAGGTAGACGTCGCCGAAGGTGACGTTCCAGGTGTAGAAGCGGTAGGGGTCCTCGGCCCTGGCCGCCGCGAGGAGGGAGGCGAGGAGGACGAAGACGCAGAGCGAGATGGGCGGCGACATCTCCAGACCCCTCGTCGCACGCGCTTGCACACTCGTATCACCGACGCCGCTGTCCACTGTCCACTGTGCTCACTCAGTAGGAGCGAGGTGGGTGGCGGGGGGAGCAGCACAGGGGTCAAAGAGTGGCAGGGAGGAAAGGGATGGGCCGATCTGGCGGGGCGACGAGGGAGAGAATATAAATGAGGCGCAGGCAGGCAGCGTCTGCGGGGCAGTGATGGCGAGGATTGGTTGGCTGGGCGGAGGGGGTGCGTGCGTCCGCAGACGTACGCGCTTTGCTAGATTTCGGGCTGGGATGGGATCCATCGCCGGAGGAGAGAGAGAGGGAGACGGTGGCGCTCGTGGTTTGAGGGCGGTGGTGGCGTGGGTTGGCACGACGGCCTGCTTCGCGGGGCGTGGCTGCGTGGGGGCCGGTGGAAACGGCGGGACGCGCAAAATCCTGCGCGTACGCCATAGTGCCACCCTTTCGCGTGGGGGCCTGAAGAAAATGCCATGCCCTAACTAAAATTGTCAGAAAGACTTTCGCGAATGCCACCCTTTCTTGGCGACCGTTCCTCAGATATCACGGTTCTTTTCACAAAGCAATCCTGTAAATTCAGGTTAAGAGCCTTACGACAATTGTTAGTTTCCGCCCAAACTCCACGTGCTTCATGATCGCGTTGTATAGCTGACTACATAGACGTGACTAAGCATGGCTTAAATGGCTTCCTTATGGTGTAATTAACTCACTCGGGCTCAAGTTTTAGATTTGAGATAGTTGCTTACATATTTTCTGAATTTATTTTCAAGTTCTCTCGCTCTATTTTTCAGTGGTAAGCCGTGCCTGTTGACTATGAGGTGTCTATGACGACCTCGTCAATCTTAAAATCTGCATGCTCAGTCTTTCAAAGATGCTTATAGGAACAAGGTCGCGTGCATTTGCTCATATAAATTTGTATAATGTTTCTAAAGAAATGACTACATACACAACTCAAAAATCTCCCCATATATGTGTGGGCGGACAGTTCAGACACTGTCCGGATAGAAGACACATTCCAACATGCATTTCCAAAGCCACTCCATTCGCTGGACTGTCCGAACCGCCTTAAATCCAAACCATATGAGGTAGAAATAAGTTGTTTGAACAATAATAATTATAAAAACCGGAGCAGACCGATGGTCGGACCAAAAAACCCATAACCGAGGCCATGTCTCGTTTTTAAGGTGTGCCGGTCTTTTATATCAAAACTAGCAAAACATCAAGAAAATTGTGTGTAAACTAGCAATAGAACCTTTGACCTTGAGTCACTGCACGCCCAAAGACCAACCAACTGGGCTAGCTATAATTTTTGATTTAATAATTGATTAGAATGAATACTACATGTATTCATATAATTAGAGTTTGTAACTTTTAAAAAGGGTGCGGGGATCCCCCGCGTGACTGAGGAAGTCCCGGACTAGGGGGTGTCCGGATAGCCGGACTATCGTCACGGCCGGACTCCAAGACTATGAAGATACAAGATTGAAGACTTCGTCCCGTGTCCGGATGGGACTTTCCTTGGCGTGGAAGGCAAGCTTGGCGATACGGATATGTAGATCTCCTACCATTGTAACCGACTCGGTGTAACCCTAACCTATCCCAAGTGTCTATATAAATCGGAGGGTTTTAGTCCATAGGACTAACAACTTCATCATCAACAATCATACCATAGGCTAGCTTCTAGGGTTTAGCCTCCTTGATCTCGTGGTAGATCTACTCTTGTACTACCCATATCATCAATATTAATCAAGCAGAGTAGGGTTTTACCTTCATCAAGAGGGCCGAACACAGGTAAAACATTGTGTCCCTTGTCTCCTGTTACCATCCGCCTAGACGCACAGCTCGGGACCCCTACCCGAGATCCGCCGGTTTTGACACCGACATTGGTGCTTTCATTGAGAGTTCCTCTGCCGTTGCCGCCGTTAGGTGGGATGCCTCGCTTCGTCTTTAAAGACGACACCTTCGCCAAAGAAGCCTTGGCCAATGGTCGACTCTTGACTTGGCGGTTTTCTCATGACCGCCAGCTCGGCCTTCATACCGACGATGACCTCTCGAAGTCATCAAATCCAATCTCCATGTTAGTTCAGAATCGCTGGTAACAGTTAGATCCGATCGAGCTCTCCTCCATAAATGAGCTCTTGGATCGCATCGCCGCCTCGAGTCGCCATGATTACGCACTCAGATCGGGCCTAAAACCGATCTAAGAGAGATCAACTCTCCCTGTGCTACCCATCATGTTATTGTGATAGAGGAGCAATGCGGCGATTCTTCCCTACCTTAAGGACTAGTTACGTCCGGATTCCCGATCCCTCCATGCCGGACTCTGTGGAGGGATCTGGATGTTGATCAAGCCACGACCCTAAAGTCAGCGGTGGCGGGCCGACTCAAAAATCCAGAGATCCGAAGTTCGAAACTTCTCGGCCCTCGAGTCCTGAATTGGACGGGTTCCGGATTCAGTACCACCGCCCACCCAAACATTGGCGATCTCTCTCGAATTCGGCAAGAGCCGGTGAAGCAAGACATCATTCTTGGGCGATTCCTCCCGGTTATGAACAGATAAAGGATCGCCGAGAGGAAGACGTAATCCCAATTTTTTGCAATAATTGCACGGACAAGAGAATACTAAACGCCATAAGCCGTCAAGAAAATCACACGCTTATCGACTTTACACCATAGTACAAAAATATTGTGCAATGGAGAGCGCCTCGAAAACCGAAAGTAAATTTTGGGATAATCCGCCCGAATACATCCCTAGTCCGGAACAAAAGGGTGCATCATTATCAAGCACGAGGGTTGAATACCAAAAACCAAAACCTCCTAAAAGGTAATGCAGGAACCGTCTTGGAGGGTTGGCTAAACGGACCACTGCAAAATTCATAGCACGTAGGGCGCCGCCCCAACTCACGACCTTCGAGCATGTTGGATACTACGGTGGCCAAAAGTGGCGAAGAGCTTCTAGCTTCGTAATCCCAGCCCAAAGAACACCAAGACGGTCTTAACAGGTCTTGAGACTTTCGCATCAAATAATATGCGAAAACGACAACTCCGCAACCTTGCCGAAGTCTACCAAGTAGCAACAATGAATCCATGGAGTGACACGGCTATTACCTTCAATGCCAGTGACGAACCTAAATTCCGAACTGTCCGGGCACCACCGCATTGGTTCTCGGCCGATAGTAGCGGCTTTACGCCTCACTAAGGTACTCATGGATGGCGGCGACTAAACCTCATCTATGAGGAAACTCTCCGAAGATGGAAATAGATCGAACCGCATTGAGCGAAGCAAGACAACCTTTAGAGGAATAATCCCCAGTAGGAAAGTATCTTTGCACAGGAAAAATCTCGGCCGGATGTAGTGTTCGGCTCATGGAACAATTACAGTCCGAGGAGGTCACATTTCAAGTGGCCCCATTCAACAGCGGATATCACGCGATACTAGGACGAGAGGCATTCACAATTTTCCTAGCTATACCCCATTACGGGTACATGAAGCTCAAAATGCCCGGTCCGAACGGAATCATCACTCTTGCTAGTGATCCGAGCATAGCGCTCGCTACGAAAATAAGACAGCCGCACTAGCCCTCGAGGCACTATCCAAAGCCCTAGCGTCGAGGAACTCATCGCGATGCGCTCCACGGTGAAACAGGACGATGTGATACTTGATAAAGATCCAAGTCCACTTCTTTTAAACCAATGGATGAAATAGTCAAATTCCAAGTCCACCCAACGGACCCGGCAAAGACGGCCTCCATCGGGGCACAATTAAACCCTGATGTAGACGCCAAGACTACGAAAAATTTCTACAAGAAAAGCGGGACATCTTTTGTCCGGCACCCTTCGGATATGCCAGAATCCCACGTCGGTGGCCGAGCACAGCCTAAATATCCTAAAAGGATTCAAGCCACCAAACAGGCTCTTGGTAGCTTTTCCGAACCCAAGAGACAGGCCATGGGGAGGAGCTAGCCAAACTTTTGGAGGCCGGATTCATCGGAGATATAAAACATCCCGGACCGGCTAGCGAACACCGTAATGGTACCAAAGAAGGATAAATCATAGGCGCCTATGTGTTGATTTCAAAGACCTCAATAAGGCTTGCCCAAAGGATCCCTTCCTCCCGCGAATTGACCAAATCATTGACGCCCACAAAGCAGACACACGACTAGTTGTGCTTCCTCGTAGCGATACTCTGGCTACCACCAAATCAAGATGGCGAGCAGAGCTGCACTAAGCCGCAACAGCATTCATCACTCCATACGCCCGCTTCGCTTCAACACAATGCCCTTTGGGCTCAAAAACGCCGCGCAACATATCACATGATTCGGACATGTCCGCCAACCGGATCGGCAAAACGGTGGAAGCATATGTAGATGACGTGGTCATCAAAACCAAACAACGTCGAAACTCTAGTAGAGCGATTTAAGGCTCACATTCGACAATCTTGAAAATATGACATCAAGCTCAATCGAGAAAAATGCATCTTCTGCGTTCGGTAGGAAAGCTCTGAGCTTCATTGTGTCCGGTAGAGGAATTGAAGCAAACCCAGCCAAGATTCGAGCTCTGTCACAATTGGATATTCCAAAAGACCTCAAACAAATACAAAAATTGACGGGATGTGTAGCGGCTCTAAGCCGCTTTATCTCCCGCTTAGGAGAAAAGGAATTACCTCTTTACCGCCTCCGCCAAGACCAACACTTCGAAAGTGGGACGGATGCCGCCACGGCCGACTCGAAGAAATAAAAGGCCATTTTGGCAACAACAACCGGTCTGGCCGCGCCTAATGCAGGCGAACCAATGCTATTATATATCGCCGCAACACATCAAGTTGTCATTGTAGCGGTGCTCGTCAGTCGAGCGAAGCGGACGGACACCGTTTCTGTTCAAAACCGGTCTATTATGTGTCCACCATCCTCACTCCATGCAAGTCCGGTACCCACATTATCAAAAGATAGCATATGCGGTGTTCATGGCATCCCGAAGCTGCAACACTACTTTCAAGAGTGTTCGATAACGGTAGCCTCCAAGTACCTCTTAACGACATTATAAACAACCGCGACGCGACGGGCTGGATCGCTAAATGGGCCATAGAGCTCCTTCCATTCGACATAACTTATAAGCCACGACGAGCTATCAAGTCGTAGGTTTTGGCCGACTTCGTGGCCGAATGGACTGAAGCCGAACTCCCTAAAGAGTACGGCGCATACTCCAATTGGATCATGCATTTTGACGGCTCCAAAATGTTGGGTTGGGGCACAATTTGGCGTCGTCTTGATGTCCCCAACCGGAGACACAGTCCAATACGTCCTTCAGATAATGTATACGGACTCCCACAACGCAGCTGAATACGAGGCCCTTCTGCACGGCCTCCGGATGGCGGTCTCCATGGGCATTCAACGCCTAGAGGTGCGTGGGGATTCAAACCGCAATATCTCAAATAAACGGAGACTTTGGCGCCAAAGATCCGAAAATGGCAGCATACCGCAATGCGGTCCTAAAATGTCAACCGCAGTTCAAGGGCTAGAATTTCATCATATAGCCCGGATAACAACCAAAGCGGCGGATATATTGGCACGCATCGGGCGCAAAGTGCGATCTGCGTCCCACCCAATATCTTTTGGAGCGGTTGTTCAAGCCATCCGCATTATGGGAAGGAGAGTCCGCAATAATAATCTGGACCCAACCGCACCGCCTCGATGCCGAACACTCGACACAACCGGGAGGCTCGCCCCGAGATAACACCCTCTGCTCACGAAATAATGGCGGTTATCGCCCGTGGACGGAACCATTCCTAGCCTACCTAACTAGGCAGAACTCCCCGAAGACCAAAATGAGGCCATTGCATAGCACGGCGTTCTAAAGCCTATAAAGTCCATGAGGGAGAGCTTTATAAAAAAGCACTACCGAGTCCTTCAAAGGTGTATCTCCAAGAGGAAGGGCGAACCCTCCTGCTGAAATTCATGCAGGACTGGTGGGCACCACGCCGCAGCCCGCCCTTGTAGGCAAGGCCTTCCAGACAGGATTTTATTGGCCACTGACCCGGCAGACAATCATGACTTAGTCCAACAATGCGTCGGTTGCCGCCTTTTTGCTAACCAAAGCCACATGCCACCCACCGCCTCTTAAGACTATACCCATCACCGCCGTTCGCATGTCCGGGGCTTGACATGGTTGGACCCCTTAAGGGGGAACCCACAAGCAGAAATACCTATTGGTCATGGTAGATAAATTCACCAAATGGATAGAGGCCAAGCACTGTTAAAACGGCCAATCCGGACCAAAGTGATAGACTTCATATCGTGGGTTGTACACCGCTACGGTGTTCCCAACAAGATCATCATCGATAATCGGCACCAACTTCACAACCGATGAAGTCAAACTATGGTGCAAAAACATGGGCATCAAGCTCGATTATGCCTCGATCTATCACCCTCAAACTAATGGTCAAGTCGAGCAGGCAAACGGTCTAATCATGAGAGCTGTGCATTAAACCCGGACTAGTGCAGTCCCTCAAGGAATCTAACACGACCTTTGGGTTGAGGAGCTCGACTCGTGACTCTACAGACTACGGACCACGCCAAATCGCACTACACGGATTCACACCATTTTTATGGTGTATGCAGGCCAGAGGCGATCTTACCTGCGACATAATTCATGACTCACCTCGAAAGCGCATGTATGAAGAAAGAGAAGTCGAACTCGATCGGCGGGACGGTTTGGACGCATTGGAGGAGGAGCGCGACGTGGCAAAAGCTCGTTCCGCATTCTATCAACGGCGAGGCTCAAGATATCAAAACAGGGAAGTATCGGGCCAAAGCTTATAACGTTGGCGAACTAGTTCTACGCTCACGGACAAGAAAAAGGACAAACTCAAGCCCAAATGGAAGGTCCCTTCATCATCGACCAGTCCTCGACCGCGGAGCGCACTGCCTACATTTAAACGCATCGGATAACCGACTTGAGCCGAACCCATGGAACGCAGCGCCCGTCTCACGAAGATTCTCGCCTAAGTGCCGGGACTTCAAGTTCGTCTCCTTCCTCATCCGCATTCTTTATTTTTATTTTTTGCTGTCTTTTATTTCTCTCCTTCCTCCTTCTCCTTCCTGTAGCCTTTCGAGGCTCGTTTGCGCTTTTCCCGCACTGATTATACCTGGGGGCTTCTTTAACAGAAGCTTATTTATACGGGCTTCATGCCGAGCACATGTGTTAAACTTTCACATGTACCTTTTATTCGCCATTATATGCATCGATATGACTTAAGTTTTGGCCAAGCTGGGTTGCCTGGCTCCTGTGCTTACCCCTACGTTCCCGTTCGTTCGGCTAGGTGGTAAAGGGAGCACCTCTGCGATTATTCTTGCCCGGGTCACCCGGATGTGTACGTCGGTAGGTGAAGCGAAAGCTAAGCGTTCTTAAGGAATATTCGGTCGGTGAATTGAAAGATGATTTTTAACTTTTACCCATCTGCCCCAGATGATTTTTACCTTTCATAGCAGTTTTGACATGCACTTTAGGGCATGCACCCCAGCGAAAGGAACCCTTAACGGAACTATTCTCCCTGGAAGATGCTTCTTACTACCCATGTAATATCGCATAACTAGTTGGGCACTTGTCTGATACAGCAACTATGACCCCTACGCCTTGTCTCCACGCATACCATGGTTCTTATATAACCACGAGGGTATTCGGACACACTCCGGACTATTGGGTCCGGAGGTTGAAGCGAAAAGGTGCCTTTCGACAAACGATCTACCATCCGGCTTAGAAGAGGCGTTTCTTTAATGTCATATTTTTTACATAGTCAATCCGACTCATTGTATTCCTCCTCAATGCCATCTAATAAGCTATCTAATTTGCAATCTTCTTGGGAATACTTGGCGGCCAATTCTACTTGGCCGTACACTAAGCTTTCTGAGGGGATCTCCATACCATCCGCCCCACAGGTCCGACCTCGGCCATGTGGTTCGGTCGACCTTTGTGTACTGAGTGTCTTCACCATGGCCCGAGCCTCCCTGGGCGCCTTTGACGGCAGGCCGATATATTCCATAGCCGGAGCGCTGCCGTGCACCTTGAAGTCGCTCACTTGACTCCCAATGCCTTGAGGCGGGGAGATTGATAGCCACAAGGCTTGACCGATGCCTTTCATCACCAAGGACTCATCCGTGCAATCGATTTAATTTGGGAAGGAGATCACCCGAAGAATTTGGCATCTCCTCCTCGGGACGACACTGTGAGCAAACCTACATACATGTTTATGTTAGTCGCCTTCCTGCTTGAACTCTTTCAAGGTTAGCTAAAGCACTTATCGAAAATGCATGACGAAGCCGTCGATTCTCCTTCACGGAGTCAGATAGCTGGGCACGAACGTCTTTCAGTTCCTCACCCAGCTTGGTGTTGGCGTCTTGGAGGTTATTTTTGATTTAATAATTGATTAGAATGAATACTACATGTATTCATGTAATTAGAGTTTGAAACTTTTAGAAAGGGTGCGGGGATCCCCATGGCGACCCTCCTGCGTCCCCCGCAGCGCTGAGGAGAACCCTAGCCGCCGCCTTGGCGCCCCTCCTCCTCTCCTCCTCCCTGCGCCGCCAGAAGCTTGGGCAGTCAGCGGCAGTGGCCGGTAGCAGCGGGGATATTTGCCTCTCAAGGGGCCACGATATGGTCGGGCGGCCAAAACTGGGTGCGGTCTTGTGGCGGCGCTATGGCGTGGCATCGGCGAGGAGGCTGGAGCTGTCTTGGCTGACGGCTTCTTGCCGGCTATGGCGAAGCGTTAATGGTGGTGGAAGCGTCTTTGGCCGGCCCGTGGCGGCGGATGGTGTGGGTCAACGCAGCTCCGCCCAGATTTGGCCTTGCTGACGCGGGCCGCGGCGGCGAGGACTGCGGACGGTGCCGTGGGGTGTGGCGGTGGTTGTCCGTGGCAGCGGTGTGGCCTCGGTTGGTGTCCGGGGCGGTGGTGCGTGCTTGGCGGCGGCGTCCCCGTTCAGCACCATGTTGGTCTGGGCGGCGATGTGGGCGTCGGCGGCGTAAGCGAGCTGCGACCTGGTGTGGTCGTGGCCATGACCGTGGCATGGCGGCGCGATAAGCTTCTTCTTCTTTGCGGGCGATGGTGGTGGCAGGTTGATTGCGGCGGCGCTGCCGATTTTTTCAAGCGTCGGCCCGTATGTAGGTCGCTTGTATCGGCCTTCACCCCTCTCTCGGCGTCTGCTTCGCTTCTCTCACCGTAGGGCTGGCCTTCTCACCGCTGCAGTCCATCATCCGTCTACTCGCACCCGGTGGCGTAGGACCGAAAGCGGTCTCGCGCCCGGCAGCGAGACGCTCATCTCGCGCCCGGTAAGTACGCTTTAAATCTCGCGCCCGGCAGCGAGACCGGCCGTCTCGCGCCTTTGCCAAAGATCGCGCTCGTCTCATGCCCGGTGTAGCAGGGTGGCTCGATGGAGGCTGGTTGTGGCCGGCCTATTGGGTCTCGGCGTTGGGACCGGCCAGGGATGTGAAAGGCGGCTCCTTTCCGCCCGTCTCTGCGGTGGAGGTAGCGGTGGGACTCGGGGGACTTGGTGTCAAGGTCTTGGATTCCGGGGCGGCGGCCCTAGTGGTGGTGGCGCGATGCTCATGGGCAAACCGCTTCGTGCCTCGGTCTTTGCCCGGCTATCACGGCCGTGTGGCGGCGTGGTAGCCGAGGTGTGGCGTTCGATGGCGGTGTATGTTGGCGGGGTGAAACCTACTCTATCTTCGGACGGATGGCGACGGCGAAGATCGCTCCCTTCTTGAAAGCGTCGTCAGCGGCTATCAACGCCCGTCGTGGTACTCGAGGAAAACTCGATCCTCGAGATCGGGCGGTGGCGGCAACTCCGGTCAGAGTATCCTTCTGAAGGCACCGCCTTAGAGCCCACGGTTCGTCATATGCGGCTTCACTTCTTGATTGAAGCCCTCGGCGGCTCTTGTAGTGCTAGGATGTGTGTTCAAGGCGCTTTCGGCCTATGTATCCTGCCTTGGGTGCGTGTGTGTGTTTGTGATGGGTGAGTGCGGTTGTACCGGGCACTGTGGATCTTTGCTTTATATATAAAGCGGGGCGAAAGCCTTTTTCGGTAAACTTTTAAAAAAATAACTTAAACGTTCTTGTTTTTTGTCGATATTAAACCAATTGAACCGGCGGTCATACTAGTAAAAACCTAACCCGATAGCCTCGCTGGTTCGACTGCAGCTTCAGTTTTTCTTAATTATGGTTCAGATATGTTCATCACATCGGACTCGACAATCCAGTCGTAGCTCACACCCGCCCAATTCACCCCTCGCCCTCGAGTGCTCTCTTCTCCTCTCCCCGCTATGTCCATGTTCACGTACGTCCTCTCCCGCCACCCCCGCTCGGTGCATCATCGTCAGGCGCCGTTGCCACGCGAGACGCCACCCTGGCACGTCCTAGTCCGCTCGGTCGCTGTCGCCATACATCATGAAGCATTTGTGGATTCATCATGAAAACGTTTAGATTCGTGATGTCGTGAACTGTGTACTGGAGATCCTGTTTCGATTAACCAACTGTGTTTGTGTAGGGTATATCTATATGTGCCCTAAGTATTGCGCATATAAGTGACTAAAAAACCAAACATAAAAAAGAATAGAAAACACTCGCACGAATCTTCATGTAAAATTAAATGACGTGAAAAATAGCTGCAATACTTAAAGCACACCTTAGAGCATCTCCAGTCGTTGAGCCCTCTAGGAGGCATTTTTTTAGCCGCCTGGAGGGCTGCCGGCGAGAATTTTAGACTTGGGCTGAAAAACTTCCCAGCCGTTGAGCCTCCCAAGCGAGGCCGTCGTCCTCACCGCACCGCTGTCCCGAGACCAGCAGCATAGCCACCAGCGCCGCCCGTCGCCCGCTCCTGTTTCGCGCCGCCTCGTCCGAGGCCGCCTGTGCCGCATGCCCGGCCGCCCTTGCCGCCGCGCCCGCGCTGCGTCAAGCCGCTCAAGGCCAGCCTTCGTCCCGCCTGCTGGCTTCATGGCGGCGGACCTGGCGATACTATTTGCTCGCGGCCATTGCCGCCTGTGAGATCAAGGCCTGGCCGTGGTAGCTGCCCTCATGCCCCCCCCTTGCTCGTTATATGGCTGCCGCCAGAGATGTCGTTAAGCGGTTGCGCTACTGTGGTAGCATTGGACCAAGAGTGGGGTGGCCAGGCGCTCCTCCGAGCCTGCAACGAGGACGGAGAGGAGGAGGAGGAGGAGGAGGAAGGGGCGCCAGCCGTGGTCCCGGATGGGCTCTCGAGGAGGACCTCGGCTGCATCGTGCCCGTCGGCTCAGCTCCCTCCGCGACGAGGCTGGAGGCGGCCAGGAGCACTGTGGCGAGGCTGAGGTGGTCAGGCGGGCGTGGGCGGCCCTCCGGCGATGGACACGAGAGCGGAGCGACGTTCCAGGCGGCGGGGACGGGAGCGGATGGCTTCCATGCTGTGTCCGTGTGTGCGTGGAGAGGGAGAGAGAGAGGAGGGAGCAAGTGGGTGGGCTAGTGAGAAAAAGTGAGGGGATAGGAGGGAGACGCTGGCAGGTGGGCCAACACCTAAAACGGCGAGATTAGCCCCCCCCCCCCGGAGCCCCCCGATGCGCTGGGTGTCGCATGGGATCGCCGGCGCCGTTTTTTGCTTTTGCCGGCGAAAAACGAGCACTTGAGGATATGACTGGAGCGTTTTTTGCCCGTCGGCGTCCAAAATGTGACCTGGGGGGCTTCTTGGGGCCTTAGTGGACATGCTCTTAGATTGCAACGACCTGGGCCTTGCTGTGCCTTGAGTGTGTGGATGGCTGTTGGGCCGGCCTAGTGTGGCCTGTAATAGAACCGTTATATAGCTAGCGTGTGGAGAGGGGAAAGGACGGGCAATTGTAAACATTATTCTCTGGAATACAATCCTTCCTCTGTGCTTCTTCTTCCTCCCCACGCAATTCCCTTCTGCCTCTCGTTACCACATCCTGGCGTGGCCTTAAGGAGTTGCTTCGATTCCGTAGCATCCGGTATTCGAGCCGTATCGATCCGCTTCCTCTGCTTCCCCAAAA